>JANBXA010000392.1:2920000-4120000 GCA_030556225.1 Cricetiscus sungorus | reverse complement strand
CGATGACAGTTTCTTGGACAATGTTGCAATCATTTAAGTAGATGTATTATCTTACTTGGAAAGAACTGTGGACCCCCTCCTTTTTTTTTAACATCTTTTAAATTTGTTACCTACTCACTTATCTGACTTGATCACAACTCATTAATTTTGATCAGAAGCAGAGCATGGGTAGGAGTGTTGCTATGGCCACCTACTGTCTTCCTAGAGTCCCAGAGAAACATACAACTAGCCTTTTCTTGTAACAGCTGTGCCTCACTTACCCTCTTCTTTGTCAACAATGTTTCCAGGCATTCCAGGGTTTAAAAAGAATGAAAACTCAATAATATCACTGTGAAGGATGTACTAGACTCTTGGATCATTTATTCAAGAATACAAATGGGGAATTATTTCTAAGACTGTTATTCAAATCAATATGTACTGTACTTTACTATACTATACTATACTATACTAATCCCATGCTTTTAAGTTGTCACATGTATTGATTCCCATCTGCTGTATATATGCTATACTGAATACAGCTTTATCATAGAGAAAATATGGATTAGCTTCACCAAAAATATCATGGAGCATACTATTGAGGTACCAATTTATAGAATTTAATGGGCAGAGATATATGAAAGTATATAGTGAGGATCTGGCCATTCCAGTACAAAAGTGAGAGGCACATTGTAGCGAATTTTAAAAGTACATTTTATACAAAGTAGATCTGGATTCTATGTTCAATATGCAAGAGCAGTAGCCTTCCTTCTCAATTCATCTCTAGTGTTTTCTAAACAGGAAAAGGCCTCAATGGTCCCATCCTATCTCAAAGCTTATGTTACTACCTAGCTTTGCATTTTATAAATCATAAGAAAACAAAATCCTGACATTACCATCCTGCCTTACTCTAACTGTTCCCAGAGGCTGAGTCCTGCATTTCCTTCATTCTTTACTCAGAGATTTTTTTTTATTTTCATCTATTGATCACAGAAGGTTTTGTGAATTTGAACATATTCCACAATGAACTATTTTTATAATAATTTGGGCTTTAATTGAAATTGTGACACAACACTTTAATTGCTCTCTATACTTAAGGTCAGAAATTAGTGAATGCCACAGAAATTCTCCAAATGAAAGAACCAAAACCTCTTGGAAGAGGCATCTCTGCTTAACAGGATACTACCGGTTGATAAAGGAAATAAAGAATGCCACAATGTGTCACCAGAGATGATGGGCACTAGGAATGCCCTAAGCAAGCAGCTCAGGATGTCTCTAAAGAAACAGCCTGGTTACAAAATATCTTTGTAATATGGAAAAGATGAATTATTCAACTTTCAATTAAAAAAATATGAATAGGAAGAAGTTTTGCTCTGATATTTGTATCTCATGTAGTTAAAAAAATAGGATCCAGAATTAAAGCCCTAGAGTTATGAAGGGAAGTGTCATAAAGTCTTAATCCCCACCTAATTTAGTCCTCACTCTACCCTAGGCTGAGACACATGGTTTTGGTTTAGTTACTTATTAAAACTCAGCTTTCCCACCTGATACACTGATATAAAATAGTATAAAATTTGAGAATTATGGAGTGCACTTTACCAGATGTTACCACAAATTGAGATTCACAGAAAACTCTTCGTGCTTCTCAGCTACTTCATTGCATATGGAGTTCCACACACAGCAAGTTCTCCTCAGCCCAGTCCAGTTACCAGGCAGCAGTGGGTTATTAGGTTTTGCACAAATGAGCATTCCAGTTCTTTTCATTCTTTGTCTTTATTCACTTCCTTGTATTCCTGTTCCAACTGTTTAGTCTAAAGTGGTTGCTTAAACATTATTCATGCCCTCACATTAGCTCATACATTGTAATGACTTTGGATTCCTAGTACAGATGGTATAGTTTTCTGGAGAATAAGTCTAGACTTATAGAGTTCCCCTGGGAAGGTGGTTCTCAGAGAAGAACCAGTGTGATGACTGAAGAACAGGCAGTAGCTCCATGTACATGGATGCCTAAAAGATGGAGTAAAGGAATGGGAAGGTAGGTGTGTTGGGAGGAATCTGAATTCAGGGTAGAGTAATGATAAGCAGGGCTGATCACAGACTACCTAGGATGCAGAGCAGAGCAGAGCTATTGATTAAAACCAGAAGCCACTTGGGACTTGAAGTTGAGTGTGAGGCTGAAGTGTATGTGTGTGAGTTGTGTCTGTGACTGAAACTAGGTTCTAGTCACAGTTTTAATCCGAAGTTTGGATTGAGGGCTATTTCATATACAAAAGTCAACACGTATATGCATAAAGACATATGTATTTCATCAGATCGTACCTTTCTAAGTCCAGGCAATGTATTTCAGTATAAGATTCTCTGTGTGTATAAATATAGATAGATACATTCATACCAATCTAAAAACATGGATATGTGTTTTTATATTTGCATATGTGTATATATTTATGATATCAAATCACTGAAATGACAGAATGAACTCTGTGAAACACATTTTGTCATTTTGTGATCATCACATAGCGTGCTTATACTATTCTAGATGACATAGTCCTGTTTTTCTATGTGGCCTCTTGATGCACGTTAGACAAGCAGTAAGCAAGACCTGTTAGAGGAGCCTGCTGCCAACACAGCAGACATTTTTGTTCCAAACTCACTTTATTAGTGGTAGGTGCATACTCTACTAACTAAAAGCATAGTGAATTAATTTATCAGCAATGCATTATAGAGCATTATAGGGCAGCATTTGGTATTCACAGTTTTCTGTGCTGTTCTTTCACATGGCTGCCCATGCTGCAGGGTATTCATCCTTGTATCACCATAGGGTGTGAGAAATACACTACACTGGAACACCAGCTGCCTTATAATGTTATGAGACTCTCATTAGGCACTAGGCTTGTAGGTAACCAAAAGTTCATTATATGTGCCAGGACAGTATAGGGTTTCAAAATAGTAATTTTTCCTATTTCAGAAAATAGTAACTTATTTGTTTTGCTTAATTGAATGATGGCAGGAATGACTGACATTAATTCAACATAGGCATTATGGTAATCATTTTATATATGTCACCTAATTCCATTCAAACCTACTGGAAATGAAAGAGAAAAATTATCACTGTGGTGGGAAAGGATTAGTATCAGAAGACCACAAGTCTATAAGCAAACTCTAAATTCATATTCATTTTAAAGAAAGTTCCAGGTTGTAGCAAATGGGAGTAGAAATGAGAAGAGGGGGAAGAAAGTGTAGGAAATGTATGAGAAAATGAGAAGTGGCTTTCCAAATACAGAAGCTTTCGGAGTGGGATGGGGAGACAGTGATGGAGTGATGGATGGATTTTTGTTCCTCAGAAACTGTACGAATGAGAGAGGCTCTAACTGTTTCAAACTGCTGTGTCTTTATTTTGACATATTAGATATTAGTGTGCTGCTTTATGTGTCTGTGCACTGCTCTCAAAGGAATACTTGACCAGTTACTCACAATCTGCTCTGGGACCTGTCTTCAGTAATGAGTTCCCCTGCCTTCTCTGACTGTTTCCCATTATTTACAAGCAGATGAGAGAGAGAGAATGGAAGTACAGGTGGCTCACTTCCCTCAGATCAGACCCAGGACTGTCTCCTTTACAATCAGAACTAGTTACCTTGGCAGCTAGTGTCTCTAGTAGTTTCACTCTCTGTCATCTTCTCTTCCAGGAAGAGCAAGTTAGTTGGCGAAAGCTGGATGAGTTCTGCACCTGACAGTTTGGCTCTACTAAAAATAAATGAGTCGGGATCTGGGATATTTTCTTCAAAATATGCAAAATGTGAACACAATCTACTTAACAGCACCACTACTTGAGGATGGCATTGCATTACTCTTAGTTATTACTAATTACTGTTGTTATTGGTGCTTGAGTATTAAACTGAAAGTCTTGTGCACACTAGGCAACTCCTTGATTATTGATCTTTCCTCTAGTTCCCAAAGTGGGATCTGTGCTTTGATGAAATCTGTAAACAAGAGTAATGGTATCTCCAACCTCCTCTCCACCCGGAGATAATGACATTTTTCTCAAATCTTCCATCCCCTCTTTTTGTATGTCTCACTTGGCAGTCTCAGATAGAAGCAATGGTCAGAATACACTTTCTAATATTTAGGTAAATGTGTAGATTTCACTGATGAGCTAGAGATGGAAGTGATACTTTCCCCAATGTGATTTGGTATTATATATCTTCTCTTTCTCCTTTTCTTCTTCCTTTCTTTCTCTATCCTTTATCAATATACTAATTTCATAAAATAATGCTTTCTTATGATATTTTCATACACGTATATAGTGTTCTTTGATCAGCTTCACACCCCAGGACACTTTGTCCCCTCCACACCCACTGCTGTCCTTCCTCTTTCCATTTACCCCTTCTACTTTTATGTCTTTACAAGCAAAATGTAATGTCTACATATGAAAGAATATGTATAATATCTTATGACATGATTATCTTCTTTATAGTCCATTTCCTGGATATGACTTAATCCCTCTCTTCCTTAAGGCTGAATAAAACTGCATTACTTTTGAAGAATTCTTATTGCTTTGAACCAACATTGTGGTGGCCATCACATGATAAGATATCCCTTAGGTAAGGAAAAAGTAACCCTGACCTTTTTAGTCTCAAGATTTTCCATCATTCCTGTACAGACCAGGTAAAGTCTAAGACCACAGCTTAAGTGTTTTCTCACTTATATTGAACTTTAAATTCTTGGTGGAATTTAGCATTTGTGAACTAAAGGTCAAGTTTTAAGAATTTTTTGTAATGACCTGATTTATATAAGGGCATGATAAAGTCAATATACAGAGTGTTCTTATTAAAGGCTGTTAGAGGACTTTTAGAGAAAAATCAAATTGTGAAGAATTAGGAAATGCATGAAGTTTGGCAGAGTACTTCTGAGTTTCTTAATAACAATAATAATTGTCAAAAGGAACCTGGTAAAGACATGTAGAAAGTGATATGAGCAGAAAATGGATGGAATTGAGGGATAAGAAGGAGGAAGAATCTTTAGCAAAAGGCCATACATACAGGAAATGTGTTTGAACTTTTGAAAAAAGTGAAGGGGGCCCTGATGTGGTGATATGTTTATGATCTAACAAATAAAGCTTGTCTGAAGATCAGAGTGCAAGGCTAGCCACACTACTTAGCCATAGACATCAGGTAGTGGTGGCACACACCTTTAATTCCAGCACTCAGGAGACAGAAGAAAATGGATCTCTTTTAGTTCAAGACCACCCTGGGCTATATGAAATTGATTGAGTCTAAAAGAAAAACAGAGCTCACACACAGGTGATCCCAGCACTTGGAATTACAGGCCTTTAATCCCAGCAGTAAGGAAGTAGAGACTGGAAGGGATATGGCTGGGCAGAGAGAGAAATATAAGGTGGGAGGAGGCAGGAGCTCAGGGCAGTCTGAGCAGCAGTTAATCTGAACAGTCAGTCTTAAAGAGTCTGTGACGGCAGTCTGAGGACAGGATTACCCCTTGGGTCTGAGGTAGAGGTAAGAGCTAGTGTCTGGTTGCTTTGCTTCTCTGATCTTTCAGCTTCTCCTGCTCCCTAATATCTGACTCCAGGTTTTTATTATCAATACTGATTAGAATTCGTGCTACAGGTTGATGTAGAAAAGAAACAAACTTTACAAGTGATCAGCTTTAGAGATTTCTTGCAAAGGAGGAAGTCAGGTAAGGAGGGGGTGGGGCATCACTGATAGTTGTAAGGAAGGTGACTCTCCTGTGTATAATGTCAGCTAAAAGCTGCTGTGTATGTCCATTATAGCCTAAGACTTACCTACAGTGATACTCTTTGTTATTATTAATTAGTATTGTTGTTGGTGCTTAACATTGAAGTCATAGTCCTATGCACACTGGGCAACTGCTTTTCTATTGATCAGTACTCTGGTTCCCAAAGTGGAATCTTTGGTTTGATGAAATCAGGAAACAGTAGTGATGGCCTCCTCATTTTATAGTACACAGTGAAAAAGTACGCTGTGTGTATACTGTTCTGAAAAACTGAACTCTGGCGCTGTGGCACTCTGGAGTAGTGTGTGTAAATTGCGTGTGCTGATAGCTCTAACAATGTGTTTACCAAACATCAGACCATTACTAAATTCATTCACTCATTTGTATCAGTGCCAGCAAGAGAGCTCAGCAAGTAGCAGCACATGTATAGAAGCCCAACAGCCTGAGCTCCACCCCCAGATCTCACAAGTTAGCCTTAGAAATCTGTCTTGAGAGAGCATTCCTTTCCCACTGTTTTCTATCCCATGGTTCATGCATAGCATAAATTTATACACAAATACTCATACACAAAAAAATTAAAACAAAAACTGCATGTAGCTCAGACTACTATCCATTTACCTATAGGATTTGTCTGATATATCTCTGTGTCCTTCATAGAAATTGAGCTAAAAGAGAAATCTGGCACTAGGGAAATATTCAGAGATCTACAAGGATAACCCCAACTAACATTTTAAGCAACAGTGGAGAGGCTATCTTAAATGCACTTCGCCAATAATGAGATTGATGACTACCTTTTGTGCCATCCTAGAGCCTTCATCCAGTAGCTGATAGAAGCAGAAGCAAACACCCACAGCTAAACACTAAGCTTAACTCTTGGAATCCAGTTGCAGAGAGGAGTGATGAGCAAAGGGTTCATTACAAGGCTGAAGAAACCCACAGAAACAGATGACATGAACAAGGGCAAACTCATGGACCCCAGACTGATAGCTGAGAAACCAGCATCCCCTGAATGTGGGTGTCAGTTAGGAGGCCTGGGCAGTCTATGGGGTCTCTGGTAATAAATCAGTATTTATTTCTAGTATTTGAATGGGTTTTGGGAGCCAATTCCACATAGAGGAATACTCTTTCATCCTAGACACATGTGGTAGGTCCTAGGCCCTGCTTCAAATTATAGGACAGACTTTGAAGATCCTGCATGGAAGGCCTCATCCTCCCTGGGAAGCAGAAAGGGGATGGGATAGAGGGTTGGTTGGGGCCAGGGGAGGGAGAGAGAACTGGCATTAATGTGTAAAACAAGCTTGTTTCTAATTTAAATTTTAAAAAAGGAAAAGAAAAAAAAAACAAGAAAAGGAAGTAGCATTGACTGTTTATTCACCAATTGACCAGGGACTCTTCTAGATGTGTTAATTCATGTGTGTGTTGGGAACATGTGTGGGAAATGCCAGTTATCTATTTCCATGTCTGTTATTACCTGCTTTTCTAAGACTATTTTCTCAAAAGTAGCTCTCATAGTGCTTCTGTGGGTTTTTCCAACAAATTCTGTCAAAGTAATCACTTAAAATACAATAACTCTAAATTTTTTAAGAATCAATGATACCCACACCTTTTATATTATAGTCTCTCCCAGAAAACCAAAGAGGAGTCAACTACCAACTTAAATAATAAAATAAGCAATAACATGGCAATTAAACTAGACAAAGTTGGTAGACAAGAGAAGTATAGAACCATGTTATTCTTTAGTATACACACATATATTCTTAAATCTGGGGATCCTTTTTTTTCCCTCTCAGCCTGTCTGCTGTCCATCTGAGACGGGAAAGAGGAAGGGGTGACAGAAAGCTTTGTACATAGCCTAAGAACGTGAATGGAGACAGCCCTCTGGGAGACAGACTTTGTTAAACCAGCTCAACTTTATTCCAGCATATAAGGAATATATCAAATTGGGGAGCCCAGGAACAAAATCTAATTTCCATTAAGTGGAATGCAACTATCACAAGGCTTACTATGTGGCAAAAGAGTCCTATCAAATTGGCTAGAGTATTTACTTAATTACCATGTGGGTCATCAAGAGAAGAGAGCTTGCAGGTAACTGTGTCAAGGGTCATCCTTGAGATAAGTCAGGCATCCTGGGCCTAGAGACATCCCCCAGATAAGGAAGTAGAGAGCAGGAAGTTTTTTGCTGCAAGGGTGGGGGGAGTCCACTGTGTTGCTGAGATTAGAGAAAGCTGCCAGGCTATGGAAAACTGCAATCCCTTATCACTAGGGTCTTCCAACACTTATAAATTAGTAGTAGATGGAATATTAACAATATATTAAAAGTAATAAGAGAATATCAACTGGGCTTCTATGAAGACAGAATGCAGTTCATGCCAAAATCTATAATAAACCCTGCCATACATAAATATTATACTGTTAATGTACGAGTATTAATGAATGTATTAATATTTATATGGTCTTGAAGTCTACCTCAGAATCTGAGAATACACCCACAAAATCAACCAAACTCTGCCTTCCATAACTATTCATGCTTAAATATTTTTTTAACAAATAGCTTCTTCATGCTATATTTATTATTTTCATGGTCTAATCATACAGTATATGCCAATATTGATTTATAGGCTCTCCTAGATTATTATAGAAATATATAATGTACAGATCACCATTTCATCTATTATAACTAATCATTATTACTCTCAAAGTCTAAAACTCATGAGCTATCTAGTTTTCTTCTTTATTCCCTATCCCAATATTTCTTTGTATTGTGTTTCAAATAGATACTTTTTAGTACAAGTATATTTCCATAAAAGAGAAGTCACCATTTTGGCTTTTCTTCTTCTGTTTTGTCAAAGTCTATACGGATAAGATCATATGTTTTATGGTTGTCATAGTGGTGTGCATCTTTAATCCCAGTACTAGAGAGTCAGAGGAAGGCTGATTTCAAGGCCAGTCAGCTCTACAGAGGGAGTTAATGACCAGTCAGGTTTACTTAATGAGATTCCACCTCACGAGAGAGAGAGAGAGAGAGAGAGAGAGAGAGAGAGAGAGAGAGCAGACAGACAGACAGACAGACAGACAGACAGACAGAGAAGAAAGAAGTTAATGTGTTTCTACTTCTGTCTTAAAGGAAGTAGTTAAAATACCCAAGTATTTTTTTTTAACTCAAAGACTAACATTGGAGTTAAAGTGGTTTCATATAGAAATGGTTTTCAGATTCTATTGAACAGAATGGACAGCTGTACAGCACATCAAAATATGAAATGTCTGTAGAATAATAACTAAGTAGATATTACTTATGAGGTATAAATTGTGATTTTTGCTCTCTTATAATGAGAGTGCTCTAATAAATAGAACAGGGAGAAAAATAAGTGGATGGGCACCCTGTGATAACTACTTCTGTAGGATATGATAATAATCCAAAATGCCTTATATGAAAAAAGAAATGTTTATTCTACACTTGACTACAATCTTGATCACAGGAGAAGCCAAACCCACAACACCCACCACATGACAGAGGATGGAAAAGAAAGAAACTATTACTGAGATTTGGCCTCTAAAATCACTTAGGGATATTGGGAATTTGCAAAGAAGAGCCACAGGGATGATTAAAGAGATGCAAAACAGGACCTCTGGGAAAAGGCTAAAAGAATTGAGCTTGGTTAGCTTGGAAGTGGGATGATTAAACAGTGGTCTCATCACAATACTAAAAATATACAGTGCAACTGGTTAAGAATGGTGCTGAACATGAGTTCATCACCATATTCTCCAGAACAGGAAGAAATGTGCCAGCCATACTATCTGAAGGGTATGAATCAAACATCCGAGAAGGGGGTTTGCAGAAGTTGAAGATTACATGGATGGTCAAATTTTCAAAGTAGGTTTCATTTCAAAGCATTTAATACTTAAAAATAAGAAAGACATGAATACAGTTGAGAAGAAAGCAGAAAGGAGAGTGGGTCATTTCTAAAGGGCATAGCCCTAGTGGCCTTCTCAAAGTGTGTTTCAGCTGTGTGGTCCATGAGTCAAAGAGAATTGATTGAATTCAGTTGTTAGTTGTTCTCACTTTTGAGTAAGAAACCTATCCCCTGTCATCTCATACTTAATTTTTATAACATATTTCATCTTTATAACTATCTTTGTGTAACAAATTTTTTGTGTTTATGTTTAGTTCTTAAATATAATCAGGTACACCTAAATAGTGCAGAGGGATGTGAGGATGATTCCCATAGAGAGTATTTCCTCTGGATAGAAAAAACTTTCACTGCTTGTTACCAGATGATGTGCATTCCTGTGACCGATGAAGCCAGTCTGCAAATTAGTGAATTATCAAGTTACCCTACTTTAGAAACTGTTATAAAGAAAAGTTGACATATGAGGCTAAATGTCACTTTTTTAAAAATTTAAAGACTGGTTATGGGCAGTTGTAAAGGAACACAACTTCAGTGATGCCAATACTTTAGATCCTGAAATAGGGGGATTGTTACAAGTTCTAGGCCAATCTGAACTATAGAGTAAACGCTTGTCTAAATAAAAAGTCTTATAAGCATTCTGAAATAATCCTTCTCTCTCTCTCATACTTCAAATAATGTTTGATCTCATACAAACCAAATTTTACACAGCCTAAGCAAACCCAAGCTTATTTAAAAAAATCCAACTTTTATTGTTTGATTTTCAGTGTTTTTTTTCTCTTTCTTGGAAACAAGGAGCCTGAAACCTTGGTAATGTGGAGAACTGACTTAAACACAGTGATGAAGAAAGTGGCCCAATGCTTGGGTTACTGTTTGCCAAAAACTTTCAGAATGATTGCATTTTAAGTATTGTACCATTTAAGAGGTGGAGATTGCATCTGCAGAATAAAACTGCCACTGACTCTTATCATCAGAGTGTGTTTTGTACAACCTTAAGTGAAATTAGATTTCTCATTAATGAAGGAAACAAATCTGAATTTATTTCCTGAAGAGACAAGATATGGATTCTAGTAATGGTGTTTTAAAACACACTCTTGTGTACTTACCTAACATTATAGTATTTTAAACTAATAGAAATCCTGGCTATCCAAAGTAGCTTCATTAATTTCACACTGTGCACATAGAAATAAAGAGCTATGCTCAGCATAGACTTCCCAGGTCTTTCAATCCCATCTATTTACCTATTCCTGTAGTATAATTTACTGTGCTGTCAGAGGTGGCTTTTTGAGCACATTTTTTTTTAGTGTGTGAACAATGTTTCTTAGAAGTAAAGTCATTTTCATAATTAGAATTACTCCCCTTTAAGATGGAAAAGAGTTTTCCAAAGGAAAAATAAAAGGAGGACTATTAAGCAACTCCACACTGTCTCCTGTCCCAATATCTTATACTTTGAATCAAAGAATAAAAATTGTCTGTCCAATAATAAAGCAATAGAGTAGTCACATGCTCTGAAAAATGATGTCTGATTTCCTGATTTCTTCCCATAATTGCCTGTTTTCATGTTGCTGTATTTTAGAATATGGAGCTTTGTTCAACACATATCTGTGTGTCATCATCATCCTTGCTTCATGGAAAATCTGTGACAAGAATATTCAATTAAGACAGTCAACTCTACTGGAAATTCAAGGGATGAAAAAGTTGGGCTCACCTGAAAGAAACTATCATCATTCTCCTCTTTTCAAATTTTTGGAGATGTCCTCTCTCCCATATAGGCTCCTTTTAGGCAGAAATTACATTTGACCTTTATCGGCTATTCAAGGTGTGTTGGGTGGTACCCACAGAGTTTAACCCAGACAGAAGTAATTTGTCAATCACATGTATCTTCCATTATAGTCTTTGGATGTGTTTAGAAATAAGAATGTGGTGTTTTTCTAGGCAGGGATGAAGATTGGAGGCATATGATACAGTTCAATATATGAACTCATAGAAAAGTAAAACACAGGTATTCCATTCTAAATTGACAAATGGGATGTTCCTGAGCTCAAAGGAATTCTTTAGTTCACTATTGAATTGCTATTAAAAATGTATTACTTCTGAGCAAACAGACCCAAATTGAGATCCTTTGGGAAACAGTATTAGTGCATTTCATACTATTCACTGAGAGAATGAATGCTTAATGTAACATGGATTAAAGGGGGGGAGCTACATCCTCAGGAATCTCAGGTTGAAAGACACAGATGTAGAGACACTAGGGATCTAGTGTCACTGGTGGCTGGATACTCTAAAGGGAATAGAGTACAGTGTAATGTTTTTAATCCGAGTGATCCCTAAGTGATTGTCAAATTTCTTCTTCATAATGTGCAATTGAGAAAAAATTTATGCGATATGCAAACGTGGGGAAGATACGATGCACAGGAGATCAGACAATCAGGACTCTAGAGAAGCAGAAGTTAGACTTAGCCAGGGCACACTGAAGAATGGAAACAAGTGATGAGCCTCCAAGATCCAGAGTTCCTTTGTTTTCTACAGTGCCTCTTAGAACAATGCTTTTATGAAGGACTTAGTAAATGTAGGGAAGAGTATATGGTGACAACAGATGTTGTTTGCAAAATATTCTTCAGATCTTGAAGAAAAGTCTGAAGCAAAATATACATGCTCCCATTTAAGTTCCTTGGGTAGATAAATAGATTTTAAGCAAATTAATCTTTTGAGCACTTTGATTTCTCAGTGTACTTGATGTCAATATATAGAGAGAACCAACAGTCTTTCCAGGAAATCAGTGTTTCTACCACGGAAAGAAATGTGTTCAATATAAATGTGTGCAGATTCACATCCACTTGTACACACCTCCCAGTATCTACATCACTAGCCACTGTTCACTTTTAAGTTAATATCTCTTTCAACTTCCCATTTTTATATTTTTTCATACGCATGTGTGTAATATTCATGTATGTGAGTGTGGACATGTATGTGCATGTGTGTATGTGTGTGTGTGTGTGTGTGTGTGTGTGTGCATCATCTATGTGTCTATCCACAGACACATATGTTGGGGTGCTGAGATTGATGTTACTTATTTTCATTGACCAGGCTATAACCATATTCTTTAAAGTAGGTTCTCCCCATCAGAGTTTGAAGACTTATCTAGACTCCTTAGCCAGCTTGCTCCAGAGATCTGGCCTCTGCCTCCCCAGGCTGAGTTCTACACCCACTTAACATTTGTGTGGTGGCTGGAAAGCTGAACTCTGGTCCTCCTCATTGTACAGCAAACATTACTGAGGCATTTAAAACATATATTTTATTTTCTTTGTAATGATTATATTATTATTTTATTGTGGTCATAAATTGAGTTATGAGAATGTAAAAAAACATATTTATAATGCTGATGCAAGCAGAATCCAGTTATACATGATTATACTGCAAATAATTTTGGGGGAGATTTTACAGTTATATAAGAGCTTTTCAGATGCATTTAGATATATTTACTTCACATTTAAAGATTGAACATTGTGTTTTAAAACCTCATTTTAAGTTTATAAATCTTTTATAATGAAATTGGTAGTCTCCTGAAAAAATAAAATAAAATAAACGTGTTTCAGTGGTATGGATTAATGCTGTTACTAAATTATTATTTTTCTAATAATTTACTTTCTATCATTCACTTTAGGAATTCAGAAATGTAAATGAGCTATTAGAACATTATGTTTTCTTTTCCTCTAATGCCCAGTATTTGTTCTTGCCTCTTTTTGCTCTTTGTGGTGTTAGCCTTGGTACATCTATCAAATCCTTGGGGAGCAGAGTTAACAAACCAATTCTTCTCAATGTTTATATGTCTTTTTTTCTATATTATTAGAAAGTGGTTCCTACTATATATAATAAAAATGTTGGCTGGACTTTTTACACAGTATTCTCTAGAGGAATAAATGCCTGGCATATTTTCAAATTTATAAGGCATTCCTGCATGTCTGCAAAATCCATGGAAATATGTTTTATTTGATTAACATTTGACATTTCACTGGGATTTCAATCTTTAAAATTCAATTTTGTTGCTATTTACTTTTTACATCATGTATCTTTTTCCTTGGAGTCACATAATGAAGTACAAATTTAAAAGATTATTTCAGGCGTGTTCCATAACTCAGCTTCCTCAGATCCCTGATTGTAAAAGTAATAGTCTTAGATAGAGATGTTGAATTACTTGCTTTTTGTTTTGTTTTATTTTATTGGAGGTCTTATGTATGTATTTGCATTTATCCTATATTTTGATAGCAAATATTTATCATTGTAAGGGTCACCATCTTATATCCAAAAGCATAAGTAGAAAGAAATTTCCTCTGTAAGGAAAATGTAGTTCAACTCACCAAATCATAAATGAAAATATTTACACTTAAATGAATTTAGGACATTCAAATTGATCTACCATCCTCTATTCTGCTTTGAATTCTCTTTGGTGGAAATGTGTAGGAGTCAGGGTTAAAAAGTTCCTTATTTATAGTCAGACTCTGTAGTTTCAGAGTGACCTCTGTAGTTCCTGTGACCTTTCAAGTTGCAGAAATATCTAATGTGGATATCCAAAGTTTGGCATATCACTGATTTCTCTTAGTATTCAATGAGACAACATCTTTAATATACATATTATTTAAATCATAGTATTCAGCAAATATCAGTAATCATTTCCATTTTTATCACAGGGTGAATTTTAAAATTAAACTCTAATGGTGGGCATGTAGAACTTGTCAAGGACTTCAGACATGATATAGACATGTGATAAGAAGACATTATTTAGTACTCAGCACCCCAGAGATAGCTTGAATTCCAGAGAGACATCTCTGACAGGGTCATATTATGGAGCCATCAGTGTACATCAATTCTATTAATAATTAAATTTCAGCCACTGAGGCTCTCGAGGCTATAGAGTGTCCAGTAGATCAGACTTATCCCATTTGACCTTCTTCTCTGATCACTTCATTATCTACTCTGGAATTCCTGTCCTCCTTTCAGAGGGCTCACAGTGGTCTTCCTTGTAAGCAACTGTAACACAGCTGTCTCAGAATGATGGAGAGCCAATTGACAATCTTGCTGTGCAAAGATTGCTCATAACACTATTTTTAACAAAGTATATATAGCTTATGATGATAAAAGTGAAGAGATTGTTTACAGTCAAAAGCAATTTAGAAGTAGGAATACTATACTCAGTATCACTTCCTTTATATTAAAGGAATATAAGCTTAAAGATAATTAAACATGATATATAAGCTTCTGAATCTGCATCCTTGACCAATAATCTGTGATTTAACTTATATAAAAATCACCACAAATTTTTCTTGTCACCTTCACACTGCTGTTGTTCATCTTTTCAACCAGTCCAACTATTAAATAATTTTTTGTTTGTAATATATTATCTATAGGATGAAAATGTCATAATGAAATAATATATGTCAATAAAATATTTTAAGTGATCATCATAAGCAGTGTGTGCATTGTCCTATAGCTTATATAACTGTAAATTAGCATGTACTGTTTTGAATAGTACCTGCTAATTGCTTGTTTTACAGAAAAGCACATTTAATTCAACTCCAGTGTTGAAACATGATAGGTTTGTGAGGCCTCCAATAATCAATGGAATTTTGAAAGATGGAAGGGCCTGAACTGAAGGTGTGAATAGAGGAATAGGCTAAATTACTATATTATTCTTGTGTATCTTAATAAAGTAAAAACATTGAACACCAATTATGTACCAAGCATTATGATGACACTGGTGGTAGGGGGTGAATTACATTCTCTCCCTTTATTGAACTGATTCTTTGAGTGTATGGGGCATGCTATTATATAATTATATATAAAAAGACATGATAAGACTAACACAGGAAAAGATACTTGTTTTATTGACACACTTTTAATGGTAACTTTTATAAGAAAAGTACATCACAAAAGTAACTATTGATCAAAGGCATGAAAATGACCAGCATACTTGATTCTATAGGGAGAGCAATTAATGCATTTTATATATATTGAGTAACATGTTATAAGAAATGAGACATTTTATATAAATACATTGAGGGCTAAAATATGAAGCTCAGAAAGTAAGTGAACAGAATTGAGGCTGAAGAAGGCTTTATTTTTAAAGTGTTCCCCTAACTTTGTTCACATCTCATATTCTGAGGCTTAGAACAAATAAACAAACAAAAAAGTAAATGATATAAAGAAATATGTGTTTTATGTACTTTAAAGTAGCATTGGAAATTAATCTTTCTATAAGGGTGAACTTATAAAATAGTCCCAATTAAGATATTTAGGAAAACAAAATACTACTATTAAGGAATTTTGGAAGTACTGACCTGGAAGTTTCATCTTTGTTGTCTAGCTTTTACAGTGCCAGAATGCCTGCTACCATAAAAAAGTAATAATGAATCTTATCTACCTGTGCATGCTACAAGCTACAACAATGACTTGCATGGCCAAAAAAAAAAAAAAAAAAAAAAAGCCTACTGGTACAACAGTGGCCCAAATGATATAGGTGTAACCAAGAACTTCTGCTTAGAATTAAGGGCTATACTTGGAGATGCAATTCATACTCAGCAGGATTACTGTGGTTAGATGGATCATAGTCCTTAGGGATGAACTTACTAGTCTTATTCTGTGAGTGAGACATGTATTAAGTCAGTATCTAATGAAACCAAGTATAAGTGTGTATCTGGAATCTCAATAGAGAAACTTTTTTTTATAGTAGATTGCAATTAAAACAGAGACCACAACTGGTCAAGATGTAGAGACTAAGTGGTTATGGCATCCTCACCCTCAACTGCGATATTTATATCACATACCTCTTTCTAAAATCTTAGGAATTATTTAAAGCTGTGGATCCAGCATTGGGCTGAACTAATCCTTCTTAACATGGGTGTCAGTTAGGAGGCCTGGGCAGTCTATGAAACCTCTGACAGTGGAACCAACATTTATCCCTAGTGCACAAATGGACTTTGGAAGTTCATTTCCCATGGAGGGATACTATTTCAGCCCATATACATGGAGGGGGGCCTAGATCCTCACCCAAATGATGTGACACACTTTAATGATCTGCCATGGAAGGCCTCACCCTCCCTGGGGAGTGGATGAAATTAGAATAGGGGAGTCAGTGAGGGGGGCATAGGAGGGAGAGGGAACTGAAATTGATATTTAAAATAAGATTGTTTCTAAATTAAATAATAAAAAGGTTCACACACACACACACACACACACACACACACACACACACACACAATGCTGTGGGGTGGGAATGGCCATAGAGCTAGAATTTGTGAGTGATTGATGATTACAAAGAAACAATGTTTTATGGATGCAACTGGGAGGTTGAACATATAAATTCATACTAGTTGGGACAACATACAGTATATGTATGTGAGCTCAAGTCAGACAAAAATCCTGCCATGGACAGGGGAGATGGGCAAAATGTATTAATAACTGACAGTTTCTGGAAGAGGAAGAGCTTACTTCTTTAAGGGTGTGGTTCCTGATAAGTCTACTGTGTTCCAATGGGTTCCCATACACTCCAGAATAGATAGGAACCACTAATGGGGCTTAGTGGGTTTTCAGAAGAATAAGGACACACACAGTTATCAAAGGACACAAATGTTATCAAAATACAACATAGAAAAATAAATAAAAGACAGAGAGAAGTAACTGAGTACTCCTAAATAGATATTTTGGTGTCTTAAATAATTGTTAATAACATTAAAAATGGTAACTGTATTTGCCATGTTCTAAAAATAAAACAGTTATTTAAAATGAAATAAAATAAATATGTTCTTTTGCTAAGAATAAGTCCATTTAATCCCAGCACTTGGGATGTAGAGGCAGAGGGATTTCTGTGAGTTCAAGGCCAGCCTAGTCTACAAAAGGAGTTCTAGGACAACCAGGGCTGTTATACAAAGAAACCCTCTCTTGAAACACAAAAGGAAAAAAATTACAAAGAATAAAATGACATATAAAGAATTTCTATTATTAAAATGTTTCAAATTTCTTTATTGTTTGTATGTATATTTGTATATTTTCTCAGCATACACACACATTCATGGCTTACATGGGGAGTTCAGAGGACAACTTGAGGGTGGCAATTCTTTTTTCCCACCATGTGAGTTCTGAAGACTGAACTGAGGTGTTCAGCTTGAAGGAAAGATATGTGTGTGTGTGTGTGTGTGTGTGTGTGTGTGTGTGTGTGTGTGTGTGTGAGTGTGTGTGTACATATGTATGCATGTATGTATGCCTAGTGTTGGTAGTCACATGTCTTTCTTCCTTTTTGACTTTTTAATGCAAATATCAAGAATTATATTCCACTTAAAATGACAAAACCTTGAAAACCAATGAAATTGTATGACAGGGTTTATGTCAATAGTGAAACAAATGTGGGGAATGAAAAAAATAAGCAACTTTTAAAACTACCCTGGATTTTGAAATGATTGTCCCATTGTGTTGTGAGTAAAGAACTTAGGACCATAAAGAAGCTCACAAGAAAGCAGATAAAAGGCTGTGAAAATATCTCTGCCCAAAGATAGATAGGATTGGCAGCAAACAGATGGATTTCTATGTATGCTAGGGAATCTGTATATGCTAGATGATCTATATATATGCTAGGGAAACACATTTAAGAGCATTCTGTTCTTCATTGGTTTATGGAATATGGAAGTTGCTACAATGACATCCATGCTTTTATAAAACAGAGTGGGTGGTTATTTCAGGCTCTGCCAGAGAGGGATGAGTGGGAAAGACCAGGGTTATAGTACCATCTCTGAGGTAAGATGGTTTTGGGCTCCTATGTAATTGTCATTCCACACTAAGACCTTGGTTAGAAAGGAGACATTCTGAAAAAAATAGGCACTTCCTTGTCAGACTGTCATGATTTCTCATTTGTAGAATTGGTGTTTAATAAGCTAATACGCTTGAAGGAGTGGAGCTGAAGCTTATATTCAAAGAAAAGATGCAAAAGACTTTTACCCTGTGTCTACTCAAGAAATACACCAAGGGAAACACACACACACACACACACACACACACACACACACACACACACACACACACACACACAAAACCATGTCTTAGATGGATGAGCAAATGAGGATCCTACATTCTACAAATAACACTGAGATGTTTTTTTCTTTCTTTCTTTTTTTTCAATAAGTGGTTACAATAAGATTTTTATTTCCAAGTGGTTTTCAAACATTTAAGTATGCTGTGTGTCTAACAATAAGTGGATTTTGACCTATTGTTAGTTTAGTTATGATTATAAGTATCCACGAAACATCCCTGTAGTAAAGGCTGATATATCCTGAGAGATGACATTGTAGGTGGTGGAACCTGTGAAAGGCAGGGTCTAGTACAGGTATTTCAATTATTTGAGACATGTCATTGGGGGCTTGTTGAATGCTGGTCCACCATTACTCTCTCTCTCTCTCTCTCTCTCTCTTCTCTCTCTCTCTCTCTCCCTCCCTCCCTCCCTCCCTCTCTCCCTCCCCCCTCTCTCTTTTTCTTTCTTCCTTTCTTTCTTTCTTGTTTGTTTTTTAAGACAGGATTTCTCTGTGTAGCCCTGGCTGTCCTCTCATTCTATAGATAAACCTGGCCTCAAACTCACAGAGATACATCAGTCTCTGCCTTCTCAGTTGTGGGATTAAAGATATGCACCACCAACACCTGGCCCAACCTTAGTCATTTATCCTCCTACTTATTTAAGCAGTTCTTCTTCTACCACTCTTCCCCTGACAAGCAGCCTCACTACAGGCTTAAAAGCCCTGAGACACATCTACCATGCCCAAGAATACACAAATCCTTGCGCCAAAATGAGCTGTTTCTCTTTGTATGTTAATTAACTAGGTATTGGTTGTTATTGAAAGCTATCATAAATAGCTGGTGACGTGAATAGAGATAATAGAGTTATCTCTAAATTTATGCACATTATTTTCAAAGAATTGGTGCTTACTGTTTGGAACCATCAGTCTCCTGAACCCACTGGGCCACACCCAACCCCCACCTTTTTATAACAATAAGAGGTGGGAAAGTTGGGAACCAGCAGTCTCCTGACCCCACCCCTGACAATGGGCGAGACACTTATGGCCATGTCATCCCTATGTCAGGCTTTACCTGGCTGCTCAAGCTTTACCTGCCTATGCAGGGGAATCAGTTACAAATGCTCAAGCTCCCCTTTTAAAGCAAGTGTGCCAAGTGCCCCCCCTCTCTCTAGGGCCCCTTATCTTTTTCTTTGACCCTCCCCCTCTCTCTGCTGCTTTCAGTTGGCCACCAGCTACCCCCCTTTCTCTCCCTTCTCTCAATAAACTCCACTTGGGTGCTGAGTCTCATGTTTGTGTTTCTTAGGCAATTGTTGCAGCAAAAGAACAACACTTACTGATAGTGTTATTTTTCTCTCACCCTTTATAATTTCCTGTTTTTAAAATGGAAATGAAAGGATCACAATTACTTGGTTGAAAAGTGTGAAATCTGTGTGTATCTAAAAAATACACAAAGTAGCATATAAATCAGTGCATAATATAAGAGATAAAATCTTATAATTACAGTTTGCTTTCTACTGATTTGATAAAACAGTACTACCAAAATAAACCTGGGTAGAAACAGGTTTATTTCAGCTTGCATTATTGAGGGAACTCAGATCAGGAAGTCAAGGCAGGAATCTGGAAGCGGAAACTGAAACAGGGGTCATGGAAGAATGCTACTTACTGGCTTGCTCCCTTGGGTTGCTTAACATTTTCATACAACTCAAGACCATCTGTCCTGGGATGATATCACTTACAGTGGGCTAGGGATTTTCACATCTGGAATTAATCAAGAAAATATTCTATAGACTTGACTATAGACTAATCCGATATACATTTTATTTCAAATATGATTCCCTCTTTCCAGATGACCTCTGTGACTTTGATAAACTATTAACCAGCACACTGACTTTTAAACCACCAGTCATTAGATACTAAAATATTTTATCTCAGATCATGAACTCATCCTCTTCTAGTTTCAAGAAGAAACTAAAAAAAAAAATGAGCTGTGCTGGATTATGCTTCTGACCTTTTAATACCTTCCTTTTAGATCCAGAAGTCACCTACAGCCCTGTTACAAACCAGTGAATAAAAATAAAGATATTATTTGTCACTAATCTCTGATAAGACTACTGTAAATGAAGGGAAAAAATCATTGTTTGACAACATAGCTTAGAGAAGATCCACTAATAATTTTTAAATCTACCTTAACATTCATTATAATTTTATGATTGGTTTATGACACCCCTTTGCCTTCTTTCCTTTGTTTACATTATCATTTTAATTTAAGTACTTGTTCATCTGTCTGTCCTTCAAATCTTTAAATTCAAAATATCACTCATACAGGGAAGTTCCTTTAGTAGACTAGAAAGGAAGTAATAAATTCCAATTGAAAACCTATTGGTATTCTTTACTGGGAGTATGAAACAATTGGTAGAATTTATTATTTATTTTATTTCTTTATTGAAAATAAGATTCTTTTCTCACCTAATATATTCTGGTCAGAGTTTCCCTCCCCTCTACTCTTCCCAATTATTCCCCACCTCCTATCCCATCTGAATCTACTTCCTTACTTTCTCTCATTGGACAGCAGTCTTTTATGGGATAATTATAATATAATACTAAGATAAAACAAAAGCTAACACAACAGAATTGAACAAACAAAACAAATATAAGGAAAGGATTTCAAGAGAAGGCACATGACAAAAAGACTCACTCATTTTCACACCCAGGATCCGATAAAATCACTAAACTGAAAGTCATAACCTATAAGCAGAGAACCCAGTATAGACCCATGCATGTCCTGTCTGCTGCCTCAGTCTCTGAGTTTTGATAGAAAATTAAAGGGCTTTATTTTCTTGGTGGCCTCCACCCCTTTGACTCTTCTTTTACAAGACACCCTCAATCTGAAGGGAATGACTTGTTTATGGCTGGATTTGCCAAGCTCTCTCAGTCACTGCTTAATATTTGGTAGCCATTCTCTGTATTTGTTCCCATCTGCTTCTCTAATGATGGCTGAGCAAGGCCCACATCTCCTAGTGTAGCAGAATGTCACCAAGAGTCATTTAATTTCTATCATGCTGTTTTTATTTTAAGACCAATAGTATTTGGTGTTATCCAAGGTCCCTGAGCTGTCCAGTCTTAGGTTTTGGTCACCTGAATAATGTCAGGTGTGGGTTACATCCTGTGGAGTGAACCTTAAGTAAAATTGTTAGGATGGAAAATTTAGCCTAATTCCCCAGAAAACCCAGGAAGCTGGGAGTCTTAAATCCCAAGCTGACGGTCACCTACTTTAATGTTTACAGTAGTGAATGAACACCCAGAAGCCTGTGTGAAAGCAGACTTCCTGGGCTAAGGGCGGGGTTGGATACTTTAAAGTAATTGGTCTGCACTGGATGCTATGAGGTGATTGGTTCACGATGTGCGGGCTTTGCTGTAACCCTATAAAAGCTGTCTCAATTCTGTGCTAGGGGTTGTCGCTAAGCCCTCTACCATGGCTGATGACCCCAGTATACTGGAATATAAAGGACCTTATGCACTTGCATCAA
This sequence comes from Cricetiscus sungorus, assembly GCA_030556225.1. Taxonomy (NCBI): domain Eukaryota; kingdom Metazoa; phylum Chordata; class Mammalia; order Rodentia; family Cricetidae; genus Cricetiscus; species Cricetiscus sungorus. Next base: position 4,097,794 of record JANBXA010000392.1, on the reverse strand, counting down.
GACCACTTCTCATGAGTGATTGGGGGGGGGCACCTTTCCTGAGTGGGAGCGCGAGGGATCACACTCTCGCGGGTCTCACATAACCAAATATTATGGTTGTTATTATATATAATTGTTATTATATATAATTATATTATATTATTATATTATGGTTGTTCCCACAGGCTTTGTGCTCCCATTGCCCCAGCACATCTTGCAGACAGGGCACCATTGTATGTCAAAGTGTTTGTGGCTGAGTTGATGTTTATGTTTTTTTTTTTGGTATCTCATAGAGTACTTTCCTATGAAAAGACTCTAGAAAGTATGGGTGATGTCTCTGTGTAGGCACTAGCTTGACTTTTCCATGTTCAATGAATTGGGTAGGTATTATCTTCAACAATGGGGCCTTACCATCAGCTTGTCTGTGGAGAGCAACCTGTAGTATTATCAACAGCATAGATTGTTTAGGGATTCTCATGGGACTCCTTTGTCCAACAACTTAATTAGATGTAACCAAATCTGAGTACTAGAAGTTTTATTTGGTAATAATATATGGCCAGTTAGGACTGTCTTCCCCATTACTTTGTAGTTTTGTTTTGATAGCTTTCATATATGTGTATATTTTAGTAAACTTCTCCTGTAATTAATTCATTATACCCCCTCAAATGACTTAATTTTAATTGTCTCTCCTCAGAGATCCTAGTCTGATGGGAGATGTCATTTTGTAAATATGTTTCTCTTATTGGTTAATGAATAAAGCCCTGTTGGCCAAGAGGAAAGCAAGATAGGCAGGACTAGGATTCAAGAAGATGTTGGGAAGAGGTAGGAAGGGATTCAAAATGTAAGACTGAGAGAGCAGAACTCTGGACCTTCTCTCCAGTAAGCCAAGACCACATGGAAACAAATTAATAGAAATTGTTTAATATTTAAGACAGAGCTAGCCAATAAAACAGGCTAGTTAACAGGCCAATAGCACTATATCTAATACAGAGTCTCTGTGTGTTATTTGGGTCTGGCACAGCTATGGACCAGGCTGGCAGGAAAACCACTTATAACACTAGTCCCCCTATACTTTCCCATACCCACTTCACCCTTCAGTTTCAGCCCCTCCACCACTCTTTATAACTATTCTATTTCCCTTTCTTGGGAAGAGCTATCTGCTTGATCCCAGTCTCTTACTCTATATCAAATCCCTGTGGTTCTACAGACTGTAGCTTGTTTGTTATTTAACTTCACAGCTAATATCCTATGTAAACCATATACCATATTTGTCTTTGTGAATCGAAGATACCTCACTCATGATTCTTTTATAGTTCTATACAATTACCTGCAAATTTAATTATTTCATTTTTAATGGCTGGGTAATACTCCATTTTATAAATGTACCATATTTTATTTGTCCATTCTTCTGTTGAGGGACATCTAGATTGTTTCCAATTTCTATCTGCTATGAATAGAGCAACAATGAATATGGTTGAGCAAATGGCAATTAACGTGAAATTCTCTTTTGTCTGTGTTGTGTCTTGGTTCCCTAAATGGAAAACTATCACAAATAATAATGCTTTAAAACAATTTATAGTAGAAGTATTCTGATATTATATACTGTAAATGATTGAAAAACCCAAGTCTCTGGAAGAAGTGTGATGGGGATTGGGTGTGTGTGTGCCTGTCTAATGGTTGGAAGGAAGAGTGGGAAAAATGAGTCACTTGCTTAAGCTGGAAAACAAACAAACATGTGCTTCCCTTTTGCATGGAGGGTTATGTTTTGAGACAAAGAAAATCTGTCACAAGTAGGAAAACTAAGTAATTACCTTAACCTGTTAAAGATCCCTTCTTACTCCTTAATCTCTTTAAAAGGCACTGCTTTCTTCCCAATATAACTACAACAACAGAGAAACATCACAGGTGCAGATGAAATAAACAGCACACTGCTGGAAGGTCTGGCCAATTATTAGTATCTTGAGAAAGATGTGTAAACATTGGAAAATCCAAATGTATATTTAAATATATCTGTAGAAATACATTTTTCTGGGCAAAGATTGTCCTATAATTCATTTATTAAATCCAGATTTTATTTTCATCCTTGACAATGAAATAAATACATTATCTTCTCTAACTAACTAAGGTTTCTCATGTGATGGGCAGTTCTCTTTGACAATATTTCTTAGTAAATTTTTTTTTGTCTTGGAAAATCAGAGAATTCAGTCTCTTTCTTTTTTTCTTTTTCTTTCATTTTTTTTTTTTTTGGAATGGGGGAGGAAAGGGTTTATTTGGCTCACATTGCCATATTGCTGTTTATCACTGAAAGAAGTCAGGACAGGAAGTCAGACAGGGCAGGAACCTAGGGCAAGAGCTGATGCAGAGGCCATTGAGAGGTGCTGTGTACTGGTTTGTTCCCCATGGTTTGCACAGACTGATTTATAAAACTCAGTACCACCAACCCTGGTGTAATAGCACCCCCAATGGGTTGGGCTCTGCCTCATTGATCACTAATTAAGAACATGGCTTACAGCTGGATCTCATTTTCTCAGTAAAAGTTTTCTATTTTCAGATAACTCTAGTTTGTTTGTCAAGTTGATATGAGACTAGCCAACACATCATCCTTTCTTTTTGTTTGGTCATTGTGTGGCTGTGTTATCAGTACAATAGTGGCTTTGTAATTACAAAATATTCTTTTACATTTTATTTTGTGAACTAATTTGAAGATTGTAGAAATTGATTCTTTGAAGGTCTGGTTGAACTCTGTGCTGAATTCATCTTGCACAGTTTTTTTTTTTTGGGGGGGGTTGGGAAACTTGTAAAGATTTATTTATTTTATTATTTTATATGTATGGGTACCCTCCTGCATATATCCATGTGCTTGCTGGGTGCCCTCAAGGTAAACACACACACACACACACACACACTCACATACACCCACTCGCATACACACACACTCACACACATATACACACACATATACACACACTCATCCACAACAGATACACACATATACAGGCACACTCACACACACATACACACACATATACATACACACACACACACACACACACACACACACACACACACATATGTCCCTATGATTTTCAGAATTTCCATGATGTTTGTTATAATATCTCTATTTTTTTCATCTCTATGTTTCATTTGATATTCTCTCCATATTTTGGTTAATTTAGATAAAATTTGCCAATCTTTTTTATTTTATCAGAGAGCCATCATTTTGTTTCATTAATTCTTTGTATGATTTTTCCTATTTCTTTGATTTCAGCCTCAAATTTGAGTATTTCTTTGCATACATTTATTTTAGGAATTATGTCTTCTTGTTTTTCTAGAGGTTTCAGATGTGTTGTTAACTATATGAGATCTCTCCAGTGTTTTGATGTATCCTGTTAGTTTGCTAAACTTGCCTCAAGAACTGCCCTTTCATTAATTTCTGTTCCTTGGCCCAAATGATATGACAAACTTTGAAGACTCCCTATGGAAGGCCTCACTTCCCTGGGGAGCAGAAAGGGGATGGGCTGGGGTTTGGTGAGCATAATAGGGGAGGATGGAAGTGTGAGGGATATATAAAATAAGAAAAAATATTAAGAAAAAAAACATTCCTAGTTTATAAGCCACACAACAGGAGAGATGAAGCCAGATTGGCTTGAAGCCATGGTTTGACAACTTCTGACCATTCACTTATTGTGGACGCGAAGTTGTTTTCTAGACATCAGCCCTAGGACGCATAATTTTTGTTAATATTTTATTGTAATTTTTATTACCAATTATGAAAGCTACAAGGCTGGTACTTTTCATCTTGCTAAAAGATTGAGGTGGCTTGTGAAACAGAGGAGAGAAAGTATTGTCTATCCTGTGGTATGCTCCTGCCGTTCCCACTGCCAAAATGTTTAGCAAGGCTGGGGAGAGGGTGACTTGGGGGGGGCACAAAGGAAGGCAGGATTTAAATGTCTTAGGAAGGCCTTTGATCATTTTTACTTGAGCTGAAGCTTTATTTTAATGACCTATAGGAATAGCTGTAGGGAAGACAAATATTGTACAAATCTAGACAATGAACTTTAGTACAATGGGTTCTTTCTCCTGTATGTCTGGTGAGGCTTAAGGCATAAAGCACCTGTCACTTTCAGCTCTCTCTCTCTCTCTCCTCTCTCTCTCTCTCTCTCTCTCTCTCTCTCTCTCTCTCTCTCTCTCACACACACACACACACACACACACACACACACACACACACACGCTCACACACAGATATCTATCTATCTCTGTGTGTGTGTGTCTATATGTCTGTTTATGCCTCTATCTGTTTCTTCTTCTATTGTCTATGTCTCTCTTTCTCTGTGTGTTTTCTGTCTCTCTCTTTCCACCTCTCTTAACTCTGTTCTCTGTTCCCGCACTCCAGCAACATTCACTGTTAACTGTAACATTTCCCTACAGATATGACTAGGAAGATAAAAATAACCCTTTGCTATCATAATGTATTTATTAATAATGAATTACAGGCACACTAGCACACTGTGAACATAGGACAGAGCAACAAGATTAACTAGAATCTATCATTGTTTTAAAAATTGAAAAAAACAAAATTTTCCTGTCTGTTGGAGAAATAAATATTTGAGTGGAGGAAAAAAATGGAAACTGCACTTGTTAAGAGAGAAAAATATTGTAGTAAAATTTCCCTTTGAGCTGAGTTAATATCAGATGATGTTTAACTTAACAGTAGAGGCATAGGAAATTTTTTTTTACATGGTTATGTCTGTTTATATACACTCTCAGCTCCAGTTCAATGTTTTAGAAGAAAGAACAGTTGGGTTTGCAGTGTAGATTAACCAGCACAGAAAGCATGTTTGCTTGAAGTTCAATACATATTTGTGGAGGGCCTGTTATGTTAGGTAGCTTGTGGGTCTGGGTACAAACAAAACTGTTACTCCTACTGATAATAACCTGCCGTTGGATAGAGAAGTTGGCTCAGAAGACCACTGTGGTGAATTGTGTTCTTTAGTGCAAAAATGAAGCCTTAAGCATCCAAGATTCCTTAAAGGCATTTGTCTGGGAATCAGTTGGTTTGAGTACTTAATTTCGTTTGGTGACCTCGATGGTTTGCTGGTTTCTCACTTCAGTGTCTCCCTTTGTAGTGCTGAGACCATCATACCTGCCACACAAGTATGAAGGAACAAAGTTAAGAAATGTGGATTGATGAATGGATAGATGAGAAACATACAGGTCACTTACTATGTAACAATAATGGGTATAAAAAGTACTCTATCACTTTGGGGAAGTAGCCCAGTCAGACACACTCTTGTAGCATAACTCCTGTTTGGATCTCCAGCACCAATTAAAGGCCACTTATAGAAGTTCATGTCTTGAGTTCAGTGCTTGGGAGATGGACAGGTGGATCCTGGTACATCCATTGTAGATCCCTGGCTTCTACATCCACACACCCCTGCACATTTGTCTGCACACATCCCTGCACACACCCCCACGTGTATATACATGCACACATACTCACATATACATAGCACGCTCATACACACACAAATACACACAATGCTTAATAGCAAATATTTCTTTTCTTTTTGAATTATAGCTAGATAAACCTAAAATGCCTCTAATAGATCAAATACAAAAGTAAAAGCATTTGCTAATAACTTTGTATAGTCAGTGAGTAAACTTTATTTTAATTCTACCCCATGGATATTTCATAAAATTTAATACTATGTTAGTTTTGCTATTACATACAGGCAATACAACTTGTCTTTTTTGAAAGATGCATTGCTTTCATAACCAGCAAGACCCCCATATTTTGAATTAAAAGCAGTTTTCTCATTATATTCTTATATTCTCAGTAATCATCTAATTAGACACAACAAAATCACATTCTCTTTAGTGCTTCATAGAAAATATATTTCTCTTATTCATTTACTAAAGTAATCACAATTGGAATATGTGATTTCCTCTATGCTTTTAGCTATTGAGTTTTAAAGCCTTAAACTGATTACACATTCGCATAGATTTAACATCTGCAAAACACCTTGAAATCAATTATCAGCTATTAATACCATGGTAATTAGCATATATGTAAAGATATATGGTATCTACACCAGTCATTACAATTGTAACAAATATGTACCTTTTCTTTATTTGCAGTGTCAAGGGGTCCATGGAATGTATGTATATCTTATCATAAATGTTTTTCATGTATATGACAGGTATATTTTATTATTGGAATATATACTTATTTATTGGAATTGAATTTATTATGCAATATCTCATGGCTGAAGTTAACAGAAATCATCCAGTAGCAATCATAAATATTTTTTCCAGCAGGTTTTAGTGCAGCAAAATTAGATGTGAGAATGCATCTGAGCCATCTATATATATATATATATATATATATATATATATATATGTACATATATATATATATATATATATGAGCCATTTTAAAATGAAAACTCAAAAGTAAAAGATAAAAAAAATCACATTTTATCCCATCATCTACACAGTATACACCTGAAATCCCTGAGATTGTTCCATTTTTAACTGATGATCTGGGCCCCGGCAGTTCCAGTCAGTCTTCCATAAAGTACCAGTGGCTTGGACAGAGATGTTTCCCCACCTGTAACGATTTATATTTTCCAACAGAGTGAGCCTGTGGAAAGGTTGTCAGGCCAAGTTGAAAGGATGTAAATATACCAGTGTGAAGAATCATGCGGCTGTTTTGCAGGGGAGAGGGGACTTTTACTTTTGCACAGAAAGTGAAAATTACTTTAATATAGTGGAATAGAGGTTAGCACTGCCTCAGGAAACAAGTGGTAGTGTGCATTAATTGTTAAGGACAACTAGATGCCAGGAGAGCATCTATGATTGAGGCAATAAGAGCAGGTGTCAGCAGCATCTCTACTGTCCTTAAGCTGAGCAAGAACATAGGCTTCATGTGAATGCCTGGAGAGTTTTTGCCATCAGAAGTGTGAAAAGTAGCAAACATGGACATTGTGCATATACTGTGTGATACTGAGTCCCTTATAGAGGAGGAAAGGGGTAGGGAGGGGCATGCACTATGAAGACTTGTCAGCCAAATTTTCTGTTTTGTCAGCACTCATCACAGTAAGTGGATGCTACAGACAAGTTAGAAATGAAGTTATTCTGGTAGGTGTGATAAGTGTTACTGGCAAAAGGTAATGACTCAAGAAAGCATCTCAGCTGGAACTTTGGATGAAGGCTTATAGAAGTTAGTGGTGGCAGAACTGAGTAAGGAGGAGAAACTAGAAGTGGGGAAGGGGCAGCAGGGAGAAGAGACACAAATGCAGTAGTTATATCTAGCAGAGGAAAGGGTAACATGTCCTGTACATGCAAGTCTGCTTGATTCCTTTTGTGAAAACAGAGACAAACAAGGAAAAAATGAGAACTATTCAAGGAGGAAAAGGAAGGGGCTAAAGTCTAATAAAAGTAATACGTAGATGTTTAACAAACCATTGCAACTCTCCTAAGAGCTCAGGACAAATGGAATATTTTACAGCAACAATCCTATCATTTGAACATACATTGTTTCTAAAGTGCCAATGAACCTGTCCCATCTATCACATCTACTGACTTCTATGATAGTTTTTTCATGTCTAATACTGAATTGTTTTCAGGAAGAGATACAACAATACAACTATTGCCATATCTTCAAGGAGCTTGAAGTGGACTGAGATACAGCTCAGTGACTGGATGTTTGCCTGCCAAGGATGAAACTATGAGTTCAATTAGAGGGGCAGAGGAGTAGAGGGAGAGAAAGAGAAAGGGAGAGAGGGAGACTATATTTTTATTTCTGCTTCATCTGATTTTACTTGGATTTTTAATTTTTTACATGTATGAAGGTTGTGTTTGCATGTCTGTATGTGCATCATGTACATCCCTGGTATTCATGAAGACCAGAGATAGCATTATATCCCCTGGTACTGGGGACTATTAGTTACCAGGTTGGTGTTAGGAACTGGACCCTGGGCTTCTTCAAAAGCAGAGAATGTTCTTAACTATCAAGCCATAACTCCAGCCTCCTTGTCTTTTTAAATGACTCTTTGCTCAAAGTTTCTCATGATCAGAACTTGAGAGTTGTCTGCCAGGAATGCAGCAGGAAGGATTAGATATTCCTGTGAAAGAGAGTCTTCTGTCGATGATAAGATGAGGCATGGATTGGAAAAGGGAGTTGTTTAATCTTAGTGACAGGTAAGGTAATGTCAACAATTTATTTAAAATTGCTAGAGAAATCAGGAATCCTCCATTCCAAATATTTACATTCATTAAAAGCAGCAGTAATGCCTACAAGGAAGCTAGACCGGTGGGACTTCTGTAAGCCTCTTCTATCTAAAGCAACAAAGGGACTTTTTTACCCCAGCTTCCCAGATATGGTGTGGCTCATCAAAGACTGGGGGGTGGGGGAGGAGAAAAGAAAGGGAGGAGAGAGAAAGGCAAAAAAGGGAGGAAGGAGTGAAATTATAAAAGAAAATGAAGGAAGGATAGTAGAAGGAAGGATAGGAAGAAAGGCAAGAAAGAAAGAAACTAAATCTGCAATGGAAATTTCAAGTGTTCCAATACAAAACCCAAATTTTAAAGGCAAAGAAATGGAGACAAAGGAGTTCAAACGATTTGCTTAATAACACACAGCTAATGACAGAGCTTGGATTAGAATTTACTCCTTCGGGTACTTGAAATAATGTTCTTTCTTAATATGCTGCACTCTTAAGTAATTTAGTACAGATTCTAAAAGAACTAAGTAGGTTTTTAATATTTATTCCTTTGACTATTGCAGACAAGTTTGAGAAAAATAGTAATTGTGAATAAAAATTGATGCAAGTATTTTTAAACAGGTGCTTCCATTTGTAGTGAGAAAAATAGAGAATCTTTCTCTAATCAATTGAACATGAATATTATGTGAGTAAAAATGCAAATTTCAGCATCATTCACTCCCCTCTCTTCCTCACTCTCTAAAAACCCTTTTGTTTCTAAGTAGAAATTAGCTAAAAAAAAGAAGCCCCTTTAGCTGAAAGGCAGAGCACCCACTTATCAGACCTGCCTGTACGGTTGTGCTCTCTCCACTCCTTCTTTGGCTATATAGACGAATCGAGTATAGTATTTTCCTGTTGATATTACAGTCTTAAATATCCAGTTTGTCTTAACTGGGGGTTGTCCAAGGAGGAAAATGCTGTGAAGTAGGGAGAGAAAACCCACCATAAATTCATCACCTTTTACAGTTAAATCATGATGAAAAGTCACTAAAATCATGAGAGATAAAGAAAATTGACACTTAGCACATAGAAATAAAAAATGTGTCTGACTACATTGGAGGTGGGGCACAGAAGATAAAAGCCAGCTGGCAGTAGGAAAGTAGCCTGGAAAGAGTGCTGGAAATAAACCCGCTATCTCAGTTCATCCCATGGGGAAAAGGCAAAAGGAGTACTTTTTTATTTCTGGCTGAAGGAGTTAAATGAGCCAATATCAGATGCAAAGTGCTTTGACCCCCCCTTTTTTAACCAACACTTTCTGATGTCCTTCCATTATTAGGATCGATCTCTAGGGCCATGATCCCCTTTCTTTCAAACTTCTGTAGTTCTTTCCTCTTGACTTACATCCTTGAAGATTTTATTTTCAAAATGGACCTTAGATGGCCACTCTAATTGGTTACAAGGAGGACTGAAAGACCAGCCCATCCATTTACAGGCAAAGGCATTATGGTGACTGTTATTTCCAACTTTAATCCCAGGTTCAAACATGCAGCCTATAGCTACAGTGTCAAGAATATATCAATGTCAAAGGTAGCAAAAGAGGTCAAGCTGAATGCATGCATGGAAGAAGATCATTCCAGTTCTCCTTAATGAATTACAAACAAGGCACTGATGGTCCCTAGACCTTTTTTTTTTTTTTTTTATTGCATTGCCACACAAACTGACAGGAATCTCTACTCTCAGATATGTGCACCTCCAGTGCTCTGCAAATTTGCTGAAGGTTTCAGTTCTATTCTTGTTCTGTCTATATTCTGTTTGTGACAGAGACATTGGTGGGCTGTTTATTTCTAGACCAAAGTAATCCCTGGAAGCTCCTGAAATAACCACATGCCTTTTGGTTGCTGTGGAACATGAACATAGCATGGTTGGGCAAGGAGTTTCCTGCACATTTCAATGAATTCAAACAAATATTATACAAATGTGAAATTAGGAAGAGAAAAGAAATAACAAAAGAATGTAGATAAGAAGAAGGCAGCAGGAATAAGGTGGTGGGTGGGCAGGAGGAATATGGACTGGAACGACCAATGGAAGAAGTGGACTAGGTGAGAACTGGGAGTGACTTGATAATCACTAAAACAGGTACAAAAACGACATGGATATGAAGTTAATATTAATTGCCCATATAAGATTTCAGGAAAAATGCTTAGTGCTTTTGTTTATAAGGAAAAATGGTGACTTTCTGTAGTTTAAAATTTGACATGAGAAAGACAGAGCTGTTTAAGTGAAAAAAAACAAGAATTCACATGTAAAAAGGATGTTGCAAATGGGAAATAAATTGTAGATAGAATGTAGACAAAATATTGTACAGTAATACAGTGATGTATTACTATAGAGTATGTGTTTATACTGATGACAGCATATTGCAGACCAAAATCTACTTTAAAATTAACTTTCACCTTCACCTAGTATGAATACAGTATCTACACAATGAAAGTAACATCACACTCACACACACGCACACACACACACACACACACACACACACACACACACACACACACACACACACATTCAACTCAAAACTCACTACTTATTGAAGCATTGTCCCAAATAACCTTTCTCTTTCTTTGAGAGCCAATACTGAATTATGTGATTTTCAGTGGCATAAGAAATGCTATCCTAATACTTTTTAACAAAATTAACTGAATTATTTTAAATAATGTAGAATTGAGAATGCCACTATTGTTTTAGGAATGTGTCAAAACAATTCAGAGGAAAATACTGGAAACACATAAGAATGCAGGAAGTTAACACAAGCTGTCAGGTGGACAAAGAATTATAGGGGATTTTTTTTTAATGCTTCTATGCATTTTTTAACTGTTCTACAATGAATACTTTACTTGTGTAATAAATCATTATATAATGATAATATATTGCTTTTGTTAGTCCTACCAAAGTGTAAAGGAAAGTGAAATCAGAACTTCTTGGTGGATAACTACCCCTACAACTCTCTAGAATATAATTTTCATTGTAGATTCTTGGTTTCCATTTTATTTTTGGCTTATTCAGACTTCAGTGTTATTTTAGAGCTAACCTAACAATAAGGACACGACTAATACTGGCTGGAACCCTTAAAGACTATCATGATTCAATAATAACTTCACTTTCAAAATGTTTTGAAGTTTCTGTGTATGATGGAGTACACATGCTGTCCTGGTACTTAGGAGGTGGAGGTTGGAAAAATCAGGATTTCAAGTCCAACCTTAGCAATGTAAAAAGTTTTATACCTGCTGCAAAAAACTAGGAAAACATGTAGTGAGATAGACACTCGCAATGTATTGACTCCTTACAACTATTCAAGTATATGGCAAAAATTAAACCAATCCCATCTTAACCATGAACACATATTGACCAAAGGAAAAATAAAGCCATGCAACTTATTTGCATAATTGTCTTCTCAAAAATGAATTTTGTTATTTTATAGAAACAAAGTAGAAAAGATTGACCCACTATTAAGCACACCTTAGAATGGTGAGACTATAAGTTAGCACAGAGTAATAATTCTTCATTGAGATAGCACCTACCATCTTCCATCTATCATCTTTAGAGAGCAATGAAGTTTGTTAAGATGAAAGAGAGGAAAGAAATGATGAGCATATAAAAACTCAGGTTGTCTCTTTGTCATATTTAATAATAAATTCTGCATTCACACATATTTAGCTAGTTCAACAAGTTAGTTTTATCCATTTCTTCTATCTTCCTGTGTGTGTGGGGGGGTATTAACGAGAATGTTATAGGAAACTATTCTCCAGAAGTATTTATCACATTCCTGTCCTTAGATATTTAATAAAATACTATTTTTCTGGATCCACTTTCCTTAAGGAAGACCTTCAATTCCATTTTAGTTTTATTTAAAATAGATACTCTATGAAGGAGTAAAGAGAAGACACATAGAATGCAACTTATTTTAGAATGTCCTTACCTAAAAGTTATTTGTCTAAATCTGAGCCGAATATGAGACACAGTACTGGTCATGACAAACTGTCCACTTTCTGGCCAGTCATACCTCCAATTTAAAAGTGAATATTGAAAAAATACCAAGTATAAAATTACACTTTGAAATTAGACTTAGGTCATTAAGATTGTGTTATCTTTCTGGATTGCCAGAAAATCCCTGAGAATATCAGCTGTAAAACAGGAAAACTCCATTCTGATTCAGAGATTTGGAAGACTTCTATCCCAACATCATTTGGACCCATTCCCTTGAAATGCCATGGTAGGCTCACAAAAGAAAAAAATGGTTGTTTGTCTCATGACAAATGCGAAAGGTAAAGGGAATGGAGTCTGGAGTGAGGACTTCTTCAGTTCCAAATCCATAGGACCTAACAAAATTCCTTCCTAAACATTCTAAGACCCTCCTTCACTATCCCATGCTAGCTCTACCCACCCAGGCATTTGCACAATGACACTCTGCATGAGTGGAGATGAGCAGTCTGATCCAATGCACTCATGTCAGAGCCCTGACTTCCTGCCACATTTAAGGCAGATGACATATGCAGCCTCACCTTCCTGTGGCAGGCTCCTCACAGGAGAATCACATCCCGCATTAGCACAGAAGAGCTTCTACTCTGTAGATACTCTTTTTAATTTAGGAAATAGAATCACACAATATGGAGAAAAAGGCATGATGAGCAGTTTGTTTGATAAAGTGCTTCCGATCCTCTGTAAATATTTGCTCAAACTACTGCTGTGGTTAAATTAATAAGAGGAGAATGTTTATTTTTACTGGAGATGAATGAGATAAAAGCAATGAAGCAGATGATGCACTGTTGCTACTATAAATCCATGTGTCCCTGAACTAACTTTGTTTTACTATGTGGAAGAAATATCACTGGGCCTACTTAGAAGTGAATTGCTAGTCAAGACTCTGTGAAGCTGATCTAGCTGTTATCACTAACTCTTTCCCTTTAAAGGAAGTACAGAAGACCATTTCTACTGCATCAGTCAGCTTTCCATCACTATACTTTTATAGAGAAAAGGGTTTAATTTGGTTCATAGTAATGGAGGTTCCAGTTCACAGTGAATGACCCTGTCACTTTTGGTTCTATGGCAAGGTAACACACACACACACACACACACACACACACACACACACACATATATATATATATATATATATATATATATTATATGAGCAAACTTTTCAAAGCATGGTCAGCAGGTAGAAGAGGAGAAAGGGCCTGTTTGGGGTCTCACAATTACCTTCAAGGCATTGTACTTAATGACTTAAAGATGGCCCATGAAGACCTAACTCTTAAAAGTTTCACCATGTCTCAATAATATTATCTCATGGGCCCTGAGAATTATCAGATTCTGGCCTTTACTATTAGGAAAGTGTTGGTAAACACAATTGTCTCTGAGAATTGCAACTCAGGATCCACAAGCCGTCCTTCAAACACCAGAGACACATCCTGTTGACACAACTATGACATGACAATTCCTTAGCAGCATTTCATCTGTTCAGAGCGGTCCTTGATCCAAAGCTGCCTTTGGAATTTTTCCTCTGGAATACAGGGGATTTATTTCAAATGTATCAAATTTCCTAGATTCTCAACCAATCTTGGGTGAATCCTAATCTCATAAGAAGGTAGGTGAGAAGAGCTGCTTTATCCTGATAGCCAAGACTCCAAATTAGACATCCCACTGAACTCAAGTATGTACATGTGTTACGTGCAGGTTTTTACCTGCCGGCCTGGTCTGGTCCCACTCTTTGTTCCTCTCCGCTGGCCGTCTGGTCTCGCTGCCATGTGAGCCCCAAATAACACTCAGAGACTCTGTATTTCATACAGTCCTGTTGGCCAGTTACCATTATTGTTTATGGGCTAGCTCTGTCTTAATTATTAATCCATTTCTACTTATCTAAGTATTTCCATGTGGTCATCTTATCTGAGTGTAGGGCCAGCATCTTGTTTCCTCTAGGCTCTCCATGCTGACTGCTCCTCACTACTTCCTCTTTCCTCTTTGTATCCTAGCCCTGCCTATCTTGCTTTCCCATTGGCCAAACAGTGTTTTATTTATTAAGCAGTATGAGAAACATATTTACAGAATAACATCTCCCATCATACATGAGTCTGTGGGTACATGTGTATATGGTGTGTACATGGGTTTACATGTGTATCTGTGTGCATGTATGCAGTTCTAATTGGTTTGGAAAGTTCAACAAAAATAACCACCTTTCCCTGTTTATTTTACTCAACACTTCTACTAAATGATAAGCCTCAAATGGATAAAGAGATAAATGATTTCTTTTATTCTAGAAAGCGAATAAAAGGCAGGTGAGAATGAGAATACCCATCCTGTCTTAGGGTTACTATTGCTGTGAAGAAACACCATGACCAAAGTAACTTAGGGAGGAAAGGGTCCATTTGGCTTAAGCTTCCACATCAAAGTTCTTCACTGAAGGAAATCATGACAAGAACCAAAACAGGACAAGAACCTGGAGAAAGAAAGTAGAGGCCATGGAGGAGTGCAGTTTACTGGCTTGTTTCCCATGGATTGCTAAGACTGCTTTCTTAAAGGAGCCAGGACCACCAGTCAAGGGATGGCACCACCCACCATGGGCTAGGCCCTTCCATATCAATCACTAGTTGAAAAATGCCCTACAACTAAATATTATGTATGCATTTTCTCAATTGAGGTTCCCTTCTCTCTGATGATTCTATCTTGTGTCAAACAGACATAAAACTAGCCAGTACACATTTCAAATACACTTTTTCAATGATAAAAAAGAAAAAGCAAACAAGAAATGGCTTTATTATCCACATTGTTGGAAGAGTGTATGTCTTTGACTATTTGACTGGTTGTCCTATACAAATCAAAATCTCAATATATGTTTGCCTTTGGATTAGACAGGAAAAGATTTGCCAAGCCAAATAGGATATAGTATCTGGCAGAGGTTAGTGCCTCCCAAACTCTCAGTTTTCCTGAAGAAACATTAAGTTTACAATTTAGTGTTTGTGAAAGTGAGCGGCTGATATCCTGGCAAGTTTCAAGATTTATTTCTTCAAGTCCTTCCTTGCCAGCTCCACTTGACATGCACGAACACAATTGATACACTCATGCCACAGGTAATCACTCATTAGAGAGCTCCATCCACTCCCGTGATCCACATACCAATTCATCATGTCATCTGCCTGCATGCCAGCGTAGTGTGTTTACTTGTTCAGTGGCATCATTTGAATAGACAAGGTTAATAGCAACTTAATTTCACTTTAATGATACTTTAAATGAAATACCTTGATGAACATGAAGCCTTGGATAGTCTGCTGAGTAAATTCAATCACAAATTGTCATTGTGACAAAGCTGTGTTTTTGACAGATGGTTTTATTTGGTCTTTTCCATTTCATGCAGAGCATTAACACCTCTCTGCCTGAGGCATTTTGATGCAGTCAGCACTTGCCACCAAACAGCATTCTGTTTCTGTGGAAGCTTGTTGCAAAAATTACCAGTTTGATTGCTCAAGTCTTTATTTTAATTTAAAAATATATTTTATATTAAAATGCAATTGGACCATTTCCTCCTTTTTTCCCTTCCACTCTTATTGCTTGCATGTACCTCTTTGTCTTACTTGCTCTCAAATTTCATGGCCTCTTTCTCTTTGTTATTTTTACATAGGCATATAAGTGCATAAATATCTCAATACACTCAGCTGTGTTCATTTAGTCTTGCTTGTGTGTACATTATTTCAGAGCTTACTATGTATTGTGTAACCAATTCTGATTGGTTACATAACTCTCTCTCAGGATGACTAGCTCCCTTATTCTCAGCATTTCTTAGTTGTTGTCATTTTTTGTGTAGCTTTGGGACTCCATGAGATTTCTTCCTTCCACTTCAATATGTCTATTGGTGTTGTCATTGTTCAGGTCTTGTTTAGGCAGCAATATTGGTGAAGTATATACTAAGCTGAGTATAACTTCCCTGTTGTTTTCGGGAGAGGCAATCTTACAGCAGACTTCCTGGACTCCTGACTTTTGTAATCTTTGTGCTTTCTTCTGCAATACTCTCTGAGATATATGTTCAAGAGTTATGTTGTTGATATATCCATTTGTTCTGCATACCCCACAATCAGTTTTTCTATGCATTTTGGCTGTTTGCAATTTTTTTTTTTTGCAATAGTCTCTGTTGCAAAGAAAATCTTAATCTAGGCTGAGAGATAAACTTATCTGTGTGTACAAAAATAAAGATTTAGAATGAAGTTACAATTTATGTGGGTTTAATAAAGTTGGGTGTGGTAGAAAGTTCTCCTTTAGAATCCATAAGGCCAGTATCCAGTAAAGGTGATTTCCCTCCTGTAGAGTAAGTCATATATCTGATTACATAGTTATAATTACTGCCAATATATGAGTACCAGAATGGTGGGAAATGTTATTCTGTAAATATGTTTCTCATACTGCTTAATGAATAAAGCACTGATGGACCAATGGGAAAGCAAGATAGGCAGGGCTAGGAGACAAGGAGGAAAGAGGAAGTAAGGAGGAGTCAGCATGTAGAGCCTAGAGAAAGCAAGATACTGGCCCGCCACTCTCCGATAAGATGACCACATGGAAATACTTAGATAAGTAGAAATGGGTTAATCATTAAGACAGAGCTAGCCGATAAACAATAATAGTAACTGGCCAACAGCATTGTATCAAATATAGAGTCTCTGCATGTTATTTTGGGCTGGCGCAGTGATGGGACAGGGCGGCTGGCTCGGAGGAACAAAGAGTGGGACCAGACCAGCGGTGGTGGGGGAAAAACCTACCCATAATACCAGCGTTGTATCTTAGGGACATATTGCTATGGTTGTGGTTCATTGGCATCACAGCATAGCAAGATGTTATTTTCCTTATGTCTTAGGTTTTCTATTTTTGTGATGAGACACCATGACAAAACCAGCTCTTTTTTAATCAAAAAGTATTTTTTATTTTACATATAAACCCCAGTTACCCTTCCCTCCCATCCTGTTCCCCACTACCCACCCTTACCACCTCCCATCCACTCCTCATAGGGGGTAAGGCCTTTTTGGGGGAGTCAACAAAGTCTGGCATACTAAGCTGAGGCAGAACCATAAGCTCAGCCCAGTGCTGGACTGAGGGTTACTGTATCTACTTTCATCAGTTACTGGATACAGGTTCTATTATAACAATTAGGATAGTCGCTAATCTGATTAAAGGGGAAGGCCCATTCAATCATCCTCTCCATTATTACTAAGAGTCTTAGCTGTGGTCATCCTTGTGAATTCCTGACAAATTCTCTAGCACCAGGTTTCTCCCTAATCCCACAATGGCTCCCTCTATCAAGATAACTATCACTTATAGTTCAAAGGTTTAGTTCATTGTCTTCATGGTGGAAAACAAGGGAGCATGCAGGCAGGCAGACATGGTGCTGGAGAAGTACTAGTTCTTAAATCTTAGCTCATAGACACCAGGAAGTGTTTTGAGGCACTGAGTGGTGTCTTGATCATATATATCATATATGAGACCTTAAATCCCATCTCCACTCTGACAAACTTTCTCCAACAAGACTACATCTACTTGAACAAGATCACACTTCCTAATAGTGCCATTCCATTTGGAGGGCATTTTCTTTCAAATCCTCACACCTTCCTTGACAGTTTGCATTCAACTACTTTGAAAGCTAGTTCTCAGGGAGAAGGCTCATGAATCATATGTATTTAATTGAGTCCTATATCTTAAGTACAGGTGTCTTCAGCAGTAGGGAACACAAGCCTGTAACTCCAACATCCTATACTGTCTGGCCTAAGAGTCTTTTAGACGTTCTTGATCAACAAGTCAAAAGAGCCTTTGAATGCCAGGTTCTAGGATTTACATTAGTTTATTGCTCTTGGTGGGGAGCGTTGTCAACCCAAATGATATAACGATATATTATTAAGAATATATATAATTCTTACATATAATACATATAATATTTATAATATATAATAAAATATATAATCTACATATACGAATAAATTTATAATGTATGTATTCTTAGGTAAATAAAAATAATATGACTATTATGACTTTTTAAAATATCTTTAGTATTATTTTCTATCCCCCTCACTGTCATTGCTTTGAATTCTTTCTACCCAGTTAAAGCCTCCCCCATTTCTCTCTTCCCATCACTTGTATCTTGCTATTTTGCTGTCCAGCAGTTCTTCTGTCCCATAGTGACATTTTACTTTCCTGGTTTTGGTGGCTACTCATAAAATAAACCTAAAGCTTCTGTACAGCTAAGGGAATAATCAATAAGATAAAGATGAATCCCACAGAGTAGGGAACAACCATTGCCTGCTCTACAGATGGCAAAGGAGTCATATTTGCAATTCATACTAAAAAAATACCTGAGTGAAGAAAAAGAAATCCAATTCAAATGTGAGCCATGACTCTGAACAGAGAATGTTCAAAAAGAAGAAATAAAAGTGAATAAGAAATATCTCCAAAAAGGTTCAACATCCTTAGTATTTAACAATATGCAAATCTCAACAACTTTGAGATTCTATCTTTTCCTAGTCAGAATGGCAAAGATCAACAAAGCAATGGACAACAAATGCTGCTGAGGGTATGAGGGAAGGGGAACTCTTGTTCACTGTTATTGGGATTGCAACCTGGTGCAGCCACTCTGGAATCAATGTGGAGAATTCTTAAACACCTAAAGATTAATCTGTCATATGACCCAGTTATAACATTATTTGGCATATTCCCCAAGGACTTAACTTCCTTCTGCACAGATTCTTGCCCAGCCTGTGTCCATTGCCAGCCTATTCACAAAAGCAAGAATTGGAAGCAACCTAAATTTTCTTCAACTGAGGAAAGTAAAATGCAATTGTGGTACAAACACACACCACCATACTATTCAGATGTAAATAAAATGAAATCATGAAACTTGCAGGCAAATGGATTGTATTAGAAAATATTGCATCATCAGGTGTGGTGGCACATCCCTTTAACACCAGCACTCAGGAGGCAGAGGCAGGAGGATCTCTGTAAGTTTGAGGCCAGCCTGGTCTACAGAGCTACTTCCAGGATGGGTGCCAAAGCAACACAGAGAAAACATGTCTTGAAAATCTAAACTAAAATAAAATATTGTATTGAATTTCTTTCTCTAAATCCAGAAAGAAAAACACATGTTCTCTTTCATTGTGATACCTAGCTCTCAATGTTTAGATGTGAATTTAGAGCCTGAACATTTTTTAATCATATGTTGGTATGTAATAATCTTCATATAAATAGAACTATCTTCTTGCTAACTTACTCATGGGGTTTCTCTCCTAATCAAAATCACTATCCAGTTAGACATTCATTGACTATTCCAGGAACGATGGTCCCTCCTGTAATGTATCATACCATCCTTTGGTTCTTATAACAACAGGTCACACTGTGTTAGAAATAGTTATTTATAGAATTTGTTGCCTAGACTCTGGTTTAACAGCACAGCTAAGGCTATATATATTTAAGACATACACAACATTTATACTAACATTCATTCATAATTCATGTCTAATAAATTCTTGAGTACAATTATTTCCTTTTCTACTCTCATGTCCTATTGTAAACTGCCAAATTTGATTTCAAGATGAGGGTCACCCATCATCATCTGGGAAACCTTGTCCATAAAATGTGTTTCTTATAGTACAATGTCAAGGCTATAGAAAATATTAATGCACCATGTATCTGAGAGATCTGAGAGAAAGGATTGGGATAGTTATCCCCACAAGTTGATAAATGGATAAATGAGTGAAGAAGTAGACATATATTTACCATTACATAACCAATGAGTACATATAACAAAACAGTGAATTCCAGCCTACTCCCAGGGCTGTTCTTGCTGGTATTTTGTTTGTTTGTTTGTTTTTAAATTACTTTCATACCTCTTCTCTTAGTATATCTCTTAATTCATGCATTGTGTTAAAGACTTTTCCCTCCTGCTCTCTACTCTTTTTTGATGAAAACATTAGCATCAGAGTCATGAATAGGGCACTTTTTTGGATAGAAACTCAAAAGGTCCCTCCTTAGTCCATCTAGATGGTGCTAGAGCCCCACCCATTTTTTATCCTACATGTCACATCACCTTTACTTCTTACTCTGCTCCTCAGCAGTTCCTCAGGCTCAGTTTATTATCAAGTATTTACTCCTTAGTGCCAATCAACACCATCTATTATGGCTTCTGTGTTTATGTATTCTTATACATGGTGCTATTTTGTGATAATCAATAGCATATCCTATGCTTTGTATCATTTATTTATTTTCTTTGTATTAATCAATCTTTCCTCATTTATAGACAAGATTCTCCTAAGCATTCCCTTGTTCTCTGAAGATGTTTGAGTCTGACTGTCTTATATCATCTTCCCTGGTTTCTAGTTTCCAATAGTGCTGCTGAGCTGAGAGTCCCACAGTCTTCATAGCTGTGATTGTTTCATCAACAGTATTTATTTGGTTGTTGTGAAATTTTGGTCCCTAAAAACTTTTCCTAGGCTTTGGTTGTGGCTTTCTTCTTTCTCTGTTCTTCATCTGTGTTTCTGATCCCCCTTTCCCTGTCATTATTCTTTAAAATAATGGGTTTTTCCTTCTTTCTCTGTGGCTATTTCTCAATGAATCCCTTGGGATATCATAGGTACTCCAATAATTTGGTTGTCAGGTGCCTGCTAGTAACTCTTCCATCTAGTCTAATGACATGGGTGGTTTCTCAATTATAAATCTAGTCTATGTCCATTCTACCCTTAATGCTCTTGATCACATCTAAATTATAAATCTATTTTTTCACCATACTTAGTATTCTTAACATTGAATTCATTTCTTTTCCTGTAATGTGTTTACAGTGTGAAATTTTACCTTTACATCTAATCAGTTATTCATCTCCCTAAAGCTATTCTACTTGGCTCTCATTTCCCTCGTCTCTGCATTTACATTTTGCTCTTTTGATTTGAGCATTTGTCATGTCTTACCTAAACCACTACTTATGTTTTTCCCTTTTCATTAGTTCATGTTTCTAAGGAGCACAGGGAGGAAGAAAATAGAAATTAGGAAGCAAGTTTGTACCCAATTTTACCTGAAATGAAGTATAATATTTTTTTGTTTCCTTGACAACCTCATGCATGTATATGATATATGTTGGTCCAATGCAAATCTTCCTCTTATTTCCCATGTATCATCCATTCACTAAATGACCCACTTCTGCTTTCTTGCTCCCTTATCCTTTCACTTTTTAAATATCCCAGATGATTCACCTAGTGCTGCCTGCATATGCAAGGGCATGGAGTTATCCACCTATGTATGGGGATGGAACTCAAGGTCTCAAATATGCAATGCGATTACCCTTCCAGTGAACTATGTTCCCAGATAAAGATTCACCTAGAAGAAAAGTCAATAAAAATTATCAATTGGAGTATGTAAACTTATATGTTCAGATCCAATGTATTTATTCTTTGCCTAGAAAAAACAAGCTGTAAACAAATAACAGTAAAGGGAGTAAAAAAGGAACCAACAATGCCCATACTGCTTATTGAAATTCAGAAGAGCATTAAAGACAGGGCAAAAAAATGTGCATAAACATGTATTTTGGAAGACCCAGTGTTTAACAAATGACTGTGCTAGTGAAAACACCCATACCCCCTTTACCTATTCCTCCTTTGACTTATTGCCCTGAACACCTGCATGCTGAGAGCTGACTGGGCTGTGATCATTCACATCCCTGATATCTGAACTTATATACATGCAAAGCTCTGAGAGAAGTGTTCTTAATACCCTGACATTACCTGCACATTCCAAAACAATAATTCTGCAAATAATCCCCTAAGGCTTCAAGAATAATGAAATCACACTTGGATAAATTATAGGGAATTCCTAAATGGAGTAGGTTGATGCTCTGATTACCACTGAAGTACTGAGGGAGGCCTCAGTATCAAATGCAGTATTATTTTCTGATATAACAATACTATGATTCTGTTTATCTATTAAAGCTTCAAATTCAAGATTTTAGGAAAATTGAAGCAAAATTTGAGCCTGAAAATGTTTTCTGGATCAGGGTATTCAGTAAAAGTAAGTTGACTGACCATGATAGGACAGAAAAAGGAATAGATTGTGACCTTGTGAACATGTTGATGTCTAGGGCAATATACTCTTCTACTGTATCTCTAGTTCCTTGTCACCACGTCATAGCCACTGTGATGAAACAAAGCATATTCCTAAGCTTGAAAAGTCTTGACTTGCAGATGAAGTCATGGCAAATGAAAATGCAATAGAGATATGTAAGTATGTGTTATGTACCACACAAAACAGCTAGCACTGAACTCAGTCAAGTGCATTCTGATACAACATAAGGCTGCTTTATTTAATTCAGTGGAGATTAAGAAGAAAACATCTGAGAGCTCTCAATTTTTAGTTAACCCTATCAGTTAAACTTTAAAGTCATTTTTTTCTAATGGACAGTTTAAATTATTTGTTAATAAGGAAAATGTACAGTTTAGCATCATTTTGACATGTAGGATTCTTAGCATTATTCAACAGTAACCATTCAAAGCATATATAAAATCAGAGAAACATGAGTTTAAGTTCTATAAGCTGTGTTGTATGAGTTGTACTGGGTAAAATTGAATAAATGTCTACCCTACATAAGGCACCAGATGCATACCAAAGCAAATTTTAACCAAATCAGTATTAGTGAAGCACAAGTTGATGAGGGTTACTTATAGGATCATAGGAAACCTCAAAGGCAGCTGCATTACCACGTAGCTCACCCCAGCAACTTATGACTATACATGAAAACTTCATCCCAGGAACTCCACAGGCAACTTGCTGAGAGATCTACAGAAAGGATTCTGAATATAAACCATGTTAAAACTTTTCTTTTTCCAGGCACATCATCCATTTCTCATGGTGAGAGCAACATAGACTCTAATGGGACTCTTCACAACTCCCACAGACTTTAATCTGTACTGAAGTGTTTTTCTAATTATTATTTTATCAATAAAAATTCTAGTCAGATATTTGGGTAAAAACTTGGTGGATCAGAGAATCAGTCAGTAACCTCACCTCTCCTTTCTTTATCCAAAAGGCCGAACATTTTCCTAAGGCCCTCCCTACTACTTCCTGTGTCTCCATATGTCCTGTTTCCTGTAAAATATCTATGACTAATTTTGATTATCTAGTAGCTAGCTCTGCCCTCTGATTCAAGGTAAAATTTATTGTCAGTTTGGGGAGTGTCTGACTGCAATCAAATTCTCCCATAAAATTTTCTTCTTTTAATAAAAAAGGAAGTTATGTTTTACTAACATAGTAAAACAAAATATAATATGAACAATTATCAGGTAAGAATTATATTCACAATGTTCAATCTATTTGCCTTTAGAAAATTCAGAGAAAATACTCCCTTACCTATCCTATCTTGGTGATATAAAGTTTTGTACATAATTCATTTCCTATCCTAACTTGTGTTACCAACACAAGACTGTCATTTTAGACCTCAAAACATTTTCTTAGATAAACAAAATAACTTTTTCTGTCTCTTAACTTTGTACCATTTCTACCTCTTTTGTGAATTCTTTTCTGAATTTGGGAACCAGGAAATCTATAACTACATCTATCTAGTCTTTTACCCCATCAAAGACCCAAGAAGAATATAGCATTACCTGTGTAAACAGGAAGTGTAGAGCAAACAACTTCCAAAACTATAGAAATGTCAGAGATGTCTGGCTGTCTGTACAGTTATCCAAAGTTTCTCCCAGGTTTTAGTACCAGATGATGTGGGATGTCCTTCTTTATATATGTTTCTCTTATCGGTTGATAAATAAAACACTGTTTGGCTGATACAGGCAGAAAGATAGGTGGGACTAGGAAATGATGAGAATTCTGGAAAAGGTAGGCAGAGAGAGGCAATAATGAGACATCCTACAGAGACCAGGAAGATAGGACATGCCAGGTGTTATCTGGTAAGATAAGGCATGTAGAAATTCATAGATTAGTAGTTATGGGATAATAATTAAGACAGAGCTAGCCAATAAGAAGCCCTAGCCATTGGACAACAATTATATAATTAATACAGGGTCCCTGTGTTTATTTTTGTCTGAAAAGGGCAGTGGGACTTGGCTGGACAAGAAACTCAGCAACAATCCATCTTTGTCTTACAGCCCTAGAATATTTGACATACTTTTTTGTGAAGTGGAAATTTTGAAGGACTATTCCTACCTTGTCTTGGAAAAGCTTAGCAGTCACCTTCTTTTGTATCCTGCTTGTTCAATTTTGACAGCATACTATTAGTAGTCAAAGAAAGGACAGTTTCTTGCCTAATTGATAAACTTACCACAATGAAGCAAACTCCATATGGAGGTTCTTCAATGACTATCATCTTTTCTTAAACTAACTTGGTGCTGCCAGGAGCAGACATACCTCACTGTTTTGAAAAGTCTTATGTAATTAAAACGTCTTAAATGCCACATTCTGTAGGTATTGAATACTATTTGTCTATTTAAAATATACCATTGACCTTGAAAACATACCTAACATGCCAAATATTTTATTGCTAGATGACTACCTAGTAATCTGTATTTCTTAATTATTGTAAATAGTTTGTAATAATAACTTTCAAGGACTAGAAATTTACATTAAATTGTTAAATGAGCTACTAGGTAAAATACCTTAAACGAGAGTATATATATATATATATATATATATATATATATATATATATATATATATGTGTGTGTGTGTGTGTGTGTGTGTATGTGTATATATATATATATATATATATATATTCTTAACTTTGTGTCAATATACAAAAAATGCATACCAATGCAAATTATTGAAGAATAGTAGTTACTTCTTTAGGTAGAAAGTAGGTTCAATAATCTTTTTTTATGCTATTATTTCTATATCCCCATTTTTTTTTCAGAATGAGATCCATGAATTTAATTAACTTTTGCTTAGTTCCTTCCATTTCTATGACCAATAGCAACTTCCAACTAATCCCCCTCCCTTAATGATAATAAACATCCATAATTCACAGAAAGTCACAAAACTACCCACTCCACCTCTCGGGAAAATGAGCATCATGTTCATAAAATTAGTTCCTGCTGCCTGGGGGCAAAAGAATCCTTAGGGAGTCCTAAGAAAATCTATATAATGGTCAAGTCCTGGGAGAGCTAGCTGTTTTCCACTCTTGGTATAATGGGAAAGTGCAAGGCTTATCTGAATTACCGGCTGGAGTAGTCTGTGAGGCTAGACTATTTTAGCTAACAACCTTGAAATTGCCCTGAGCAGTTTATATTCAAAAGCTGATCATTGAGTGGTGTTTGTTACCTTAATGGTATTACCACAATGCAGGTGGAATCATCCTTGTGAAAGCCCCATCATCCTTTTGGAGAAATCAAATGTTACTATCAGGAATGGCCATGCGGAAAACTTAAACATTTTAGATGTCATATGCAGCAGTTCTTGGAGAGGTTAAAGGACCGCAATCCATTGAATATATCTAGGGCAGTTAATTCTTAGTAACATGCTTCATAGTCAAGCCTAATGTAACATACAGGAAGCTACATGAAACCTATTTCTAGAATCAGTGCTCTATATGAACAGAATGTGTGTGTATGTGTAACATATATATATATATGTATACATATATATATTTATCTTATAAATTTTGAGATATTTATACCTTAAGGTATTTATTTGATATTAAAGAGTCAAAACCAAAGTTTTATGAGCTTATGGCAATAGACATTTCTAATTTTTCTTTTTCTTATGTCCCACACAGGTAGCTCTTCTAACACATGAGACAGAGATTTTTGAATTTCCTTTAACAAACATTCTTGGATTTAGAGAAAGAGAGCTTTGCTCCAACTCCAAAGGCAGCTTTACATTTTAAATGAACTGGAACTACAAAAAGACAATTTGCCTTATATGTCTGTAGAGAATAGCAGAAACAAACATTTGGGAAGATTTATGTAGTTTTATCTTATTGGAAACATGCTATTCCATTACACCAATTTACTCATTTTCTTGGAAAATTTTTTCTAGATTTGTTCTCCTTTTTTTCAGATGGCTCATTTGTCCAGTTATCTTCAGATTCCATAGTTGGATGCTTTTATTCTCCTGGAAAGACAAAATAGAACACTGTTCCAATCCTAACACTGGGGAGTTTCTCTTTTCGACAGGCTATATCTGATCAAATTAAAAGCATTTGATCTTGTCTCTTTTCCCTTCTCCAGGGGACCATGCATGTCTCTCTTAGGGTCCTCCTTGCTTCCTAGCAGTGGATTGTACAAATATAGGAGAATTCCAAAGACTGGTCAATTCTTCAATATTTTTAGCATTTAGCTGCTCCTGTACCAGTTGCTGTAATGCCTGTAATTTTTTGGATATCAAAGTAATTATTCCACCCAGACAAGTTTGTCAGTTATCCATTTTAAAGATAGGGCTGTTAACATTTGAAAGATCAGAAGCTGCTATGCCCTGCTCATGTACAACCTGAACAGCTATTGACTGTTCTTGATAATACCATTTGATTTTTTTCTGAGAATCATACTTTAGTTTATAGATTGTTTCTGAGATTTAAAGAATATTAATTTGGGTTTTCCATTAGTGTAGTAAATCATATTCCCTAAATTATTTGCTGTGTTAGCCATATATAGTGTAATTTACCTATCTGTCCTTCTGCTCTGTACATTCAACCCACATTGTACTTTAATTAGATAAAGTTCTAATCCTTAGAAGCTGAATATTTACCTCCTGAAAAGGCCAATCTGGTCCTTCTATAATTTTATTAAATAACCTCTTTCCTGATTCTTCAATCCTGTCCCAAGCATTCAAAACTGCTCTATTGCATAGGGCCAAGGTGTGATCATCAAACCGAAACTGTATTTGCAAATCAGCATAGTGACCTTCATTGAGGTGCTGATCTTGAGAAATTTCCATACCCCTAGCCCTGCTTCATCGTTCCATGACCCTAGCTTCTCTTTCCACCATGTTAACCATCACTACAGATCAGTTTCCAATATTGCTGTAGCATAATCTTTCTAGTCTTGTAGAATAATTCTGTTTCCATTGACCCATGAATTTAATATCTGCTTCACAAAATGTGAATGCATACAATTTAATACTATTGCTTCCTTAAATATCTTTAAATTTAACATTCTTTAGGGTCCCAGTTATCTTCTTTATAGCTTGGGGGTGCCTATCATCTGGTTATTGACTTGAATGGTAACTAGATAAATTAAGGTTGGCTCTCTAATAATCTTGGGCTGTTCCTCTTCAGTTTCATAATGCAGTGGTGAAATAGGGTCTAAACTCCTTTGTGTGAATAATATTTTTGTTTCTTTAGTAGGTAATTCTAAAGATTGTATTGTACCAGCCATGTTTTTTTTTTTTTTTGTATTTGGCACCTACATCAAGCTACTTTTTGAAGAATAAAACATGAATTATCAAACTGATAATGATTATAAGAATCACAGTAAACAATATTTAGTCCATTAACATTTTGTAAGACTTAAAGAAAATATCATCTATCCTATCTTTGTGAGTCTAAAGTCCTATATGTAACTTATCTTTAATCCTAACTAAGGAAACTGTAACCATAACTACCTGTCTTCAACTCCATCAAAGACCACAGAAGGATAATATATAAACTCTAGAAATGACAGAGACAACTCATTGCCTGGTCAGTCACCCAAAGTTCTTCTGTAATGTTCCATCTTCAGCCCTTAGGCCATAGTGTGTGTCCAGACTCCTCAACAAGGCAGGAAACTTTAAACTGTCCACCTGTAGACACTAGTTAATCCCACCTAAATTGATTATCTCTTCAATTAACTTGTTTTCAAACCATCTATTGTGGACCCATGCAGAGACCTCACTCACTACATCATAATATTGTTTCTTATTCTTTTTTATTTTATTTTAGAATTTTTTCTTATTTTACATATCGATCCCAGTTCCCTCTCCCTCCCATCCTCCCATCGACTGCCCCCATCTCATTCCTTATCCACCATCCACTCCCCAGGAATGGTGAGGCCTTCCAGGAGGGAATCATCAAAATCTGTCAAGTCATTTGGGGTAGGGCCTAGGCCCTCCATCATGTCTCTAGGCTAAGATAGTATCCCTCCAGAGGGAATGTGCTCCAGAAGTCCTTTAGTGCACATTTAGTGCACATTCTTAATGTGAGGGGAAACTTAAAAAAAAAAAAAAACAAAAACAAAAAACAAAAAAACTAATTGCCCACTTTAAGAATTTCCAGGTTTCTCATCAGATCTTCTGACAGCAAAATATGAGTCTAGCTATTGATGCTCTATACCACTGGGCAAAGAATGATGGTGGTGCATAGCCTGGCTGAGGGTAGCTGCAACTGTTCAGATGTAGCTGGGGGCTGAGATTGTATGGTGGTAACTGCAGTAGTAAAAGACTGAGTGGGTGTTGAGTTGGCTGACCTGGCATGGCAGCGGCCTGAGGAGGAGATCCAGGGGAAGACTGCAACCCATAGAAAGAGGGGAATGTGTGGAAGAAGCCCATGTCATGGAAAGAGAGGGTACAGCGTAGCTTGAATGATAGAGCTGACTGATGGCATTTAGGGCCAGCTGCAGGCTGTTGTAGAGAAGCTGCAACAGGAAAACTGTCCTGGAGGGTTGGAGGGAGGGAGGGAGGGAGGGAGGGAGGGAGGGAGGGAGGGAGGGAGGGAGGGAAGGAGAATGGGAAAGCCAACTGTGGTGGTGACTCTGAGGCTGCAAAGCCAGTGTGGAGCAGCTGAGGTGGCATCTCATGCCCCACACTGGATGCCAGATGAAGCGTTTATCTAATTATTCTTTTATCAATAAAAACTCAGGAGTCAGATAGCAGGGTAAAAACTTGATTGATCAGAGAAGCAGCAAAGCTGCTACCAGTGACCTCCTCTCTCTCTCTCTCTCTCTCTCTCTCTCTCTCTCTCTCTCTCTCTCTGTGTGTGTGTGTGTGTGTGTGTATGTGTGTGTGTGTGTGTGTGTGTGTGTGTGTATGCTGAAAGATTAGAGACAAAGGAGCAAGGCACAGCTACACCTTCCCTCGATAACTTATTAGACAAAAAGGGAGTGTGTTACAGCAGGTCTCCCGGTCGGCCTCCCGGTCCTGCCGCCATGTGGGCCCACAGCCGCGCCAGCCCCAAATAACACTCAGAGACTCTGTATTTGATACAATCCTGTTGTTCAATTACCATTAATGTTTATGGGTTAGCTCTGTCTTAATTATTAACCCATTTCTACTTATCTAAGTATTTCCACGTGGTCGTCTTATCGGGAAGCCGCGGCAGGCATCCTGCTTCCTCCTGGGCTACATCTCGACTCTGCCTTCTACTTCCTCTTTCCTCCTCCTAGTCTCCTAGCCCCGCCTATCTAGTTTTCTATTGGCCACAGTGCTTTATTAACCAGTATGAGAAACATATATACAGAATAACATCTCCCATCATCTCCTCTTTTCTGTCTAAAGTAAAAGAAGGGGTTTAACCTTAACATAGCAAAATATACCATTCAACAGTTATCAAATAAGAATCACAGTTAACAATATTTAGTCCATTAACATTTTGTAAGACTTAAAGAAAATATCATCAATCCTATCTTTGTGAGTCTAAAGTCATATATGTAACTTATCTTTAATCCTAACTAAGGAAAACTATAGGCATAACTATCTGTCTTCAACTCCTTCAAAGACCACAGAAGGATAATATATAAACTCTAGAAATGACAGAGACAACTCATTGCCTGGTCAGTCACCCGAAGGTCTTCTGTAATGTTCCATCTTCAGCCCATAGGCCATAGTGTGTGTCCAGACTCCTCAACAAGGCAGGAAACTTTTCTCTGTGTCCTGTAGGCTGTCTGGCTGTCTGGCAGCCTCTTCCATGAAGCAGGAACCCTGTAGCAATGTCCATCTTGCATCAGCAGTCACCTTTTTGTGGGTCCTGCATGTCCAGTTTCTACAACATGAAGTCAAACAGTCTAGACGAGCAGTACCTTGCCCAAATGGCTAGTCTTGCCATATTAGAGGCAAACTCCATAATGTATTTCTTTGATGTCCATCTTCCTTTCTTCTGTAGGTAGTGTTACCAGGAGTTACAGTGTGTCTCACCGTCAAGAAAAACCCTAAACCATTTTAAATGCCATATTCTGTAGGTCTTTGAAAGGTTTGAAGAATGCCTATTCATCTCAAATACATCTCTGCATATCTAGAAATCCTAATTAACTTAACTCTAAAGTTTTCATTATCATAGGCTACTCTCTAATCTGTACTAAATTATACATTTCATTTTCCAATGAGCTATATAAACATAATACCTAAACAAGAGGAGAAATATACATATCACAAAATTGACTTTAAATTGTATCAAAAAATGAAAATCCATTCCAAAGCAAAGTATTCATATCTATACCTTAATTCCCTTTTTTACCTTTACAAGGATTGCTTGTGTCATTAACCATTTATAACCAAGCCCATATAAATGAAAACAAACATTTATAAACAATATTTGGGAATTTGGGTGTCGTTCTTTCCAAACTACTTCCTGCTGGTATAGGGCGCTATCATGGGGTTCCAAAGAAGATGCAGAAATCTTGGCAGTAGTCTTCAAGGTTTTGTTTCAACTGCTTTGAATGTTGGATCATCTGGGGCATTGTTTCAGGGGGTCTGGCTTGATCAAACCACATAAGTCTGAAAGAAATCGATAGCTTTTCATTTTCTGTGGAAACAAAAATAGAAATCCTTTTCCCCAGTAACTTGTCCTTAGGCTTAAATTTTTGAGTCAAAGCATTTTTAAAATATATAAATTGAATTAATCCAGCAGCATTTCTTTTATCAGTAGTTATTTTCTCAGCAATCAAATAATTTAAAGACAACAGAAGCACATATAGTATCCAAAATTTCTCTGTGCTTTCCATGTTTACGTGGCTTTTTTATTACTCTATTTATTCTACTTCTATTTTTATATATTTTGAGACAGAGTTTCTCTGTGTAACTTTTATCTGTCCTGGAATTCATTGCATACCAGGTTTACTTTGAAATCACAGAGATCTGCTTGCCTCTGTCTGCCCAGTGCTGGGATTAATGGCATGCCCCATTATACCCATTCATTCTACTTTCTTTTTTCTTTTTTAAACCATTGTATCCCCTTCCTTTTTCTCTCCCAAGCCAGCGTATTTTTTAAAACACAGTGTAAACCTTCATTGAAGCTCTTGTACACACCAATGAATTGTTAGCAGCGCTCTTTAAAAGCAAGGTGGCTTTTTTGCTGCTTATGCTATTTTTGGAAACCTCCCTTAAAGGAGCCGCGCAAATCTCTTCTACAGCAAAACAAATCCAAATGAGAAAATTCTGCTACCAAGAAGTCTTGCTAGTCTCTGTTCCCTTGTTTCTAAAAACTATTTTTTAAACTTTTGTTAAGTTTTAAGTGGAAGTTCTCAATCCCGCTTCTGACACCATTATGTTACAGCAGGTCTCCCCGGCCAGCCTCCCGGTCCTAGCCCCAAATAACACTCAGAGACTCTGTATTTGATACAATCCTGTTGGCCAATTACCATTACTGTTTATGGGCTAGCTCTGTCTTAATTATTAACCCATTTCTACTTATCTAAGTATTTCTACGTGGTCGTCTTATCGGGAAGCTGCAGCAGGCATCCTGCTTCCTCCTGGGCTACATCTCGACTCTGCTTTCTACTTCCTCTTTCCTCCTCCTAGTCTCCTAGCCCCATCTATCTAGTTTTCTATTGGCCACAGTGCTTTATTAACCAGTATGAGAAACATATATACAAAATAACATCTCCCATCAGGAGTGAGCTCCAGTCTCCTCCAGGCTTACATTCCTCTCTCTGCCCAGCCATATCACTTCCTATCTGTCTATACAAACCTCCATGGTTTACTTGTGGCTAGCTCTACCCTCTGATCTTCAGGCAAGCTTTATTTGTTAGGGTACAAACAAGATATCATTATATTTTCTCTTCTCTGTCTGAAAATACAAAAGAAGTTTATAATGGATATAAGAAAAACTACATACAATAAATACAATATACAAAGGCAATAAATACATCAACAATGTCTAGTCCATAACAATTGTAAAATTTAGAGAAAATAGTCCATATCTGTCCTGTCTTGGTGAGTCCAAAAACGTATCTAATTTCCTTTCTAGCCTAACTTGTATTAGACCTAAAATTATCTTTTTTTGTTTTGGTTTGGTTTTTTTGTCTTTTAACCTTATACACATTATACCTCCTCTGTAGTAAATTTCTTTTCTGAATCTGCTAACAATTTGAGCTTGCTCATAAACACAGATGTTTAGTCCGTATTACCAGGGCAGGACTCATGACAGCATACAGGCAAGTGCTGGAGAGGTAGCTGAGAGTTCTGTATCTGAATTAGCAAGCAGAGAGAGAGAGAGAGAGAGAGAGAGAGAGAGAGAGAGAGAGAGAGAGAGAGAGAGAGAGAGAGAGACTAGGTATGGCTTGAGCATTTGAAATCTCAAAGCTCCCACTGGCACACTCCCAGTGGCACACTCCAACAAGGCTACAGATTCTAATCTTTTCAAATAATGACACATTACGAGCCTGTGGAGTCCATTTTCATTTAAACCACATCACATGATCCAATGATAACTGTATTTATTATTGAATAGTTCCATCTATATATTTCAATTCTGTACATAACAAACACTATATCTCAATACTATATATTACTTATCATTTGTTCAAGTATGATGCCTAACTACCATTGTTACTTCTCCCTTCTATTATGAGATTAAAAAATAAACCCATGTATCAAAAGAGGAATACATTTAAAATTTTGGACTTATTTTTGATCACATGTGTGAGGGGTGAATTCTTGTGTCATCGTTTATGTGTAGAAGTCAGAGGAAAACTTGCAGGGGTAAGATCTATATTCCCACCATTTGGGCCTTGAGGATCATAATAAGGGTGTCAGTAAAGAAACTTTTATCTGATGAACATTTTGTTGGCTCTGGAAATACATTTTTAAAGAAATATTTGAGACAGTCTCTTGTAGGTCATGGTTGCCTCAATCTCATTATATATCTAATTATCACCTTGACTTTCTGAACTTTCTGTTTCTACCTCCCCATCACACATTTTACAGACATGTGCCACATGCCCTTGTGATATCATATAGTGTCATTGAACCCAGTGCTTTGCATATGATGGTCAACTATCTCAGTTTATTTTCCTGTTACTATGATAAAATACCCTTAAAAAAGCAAAAGCAACTTAAGAGAGAAAGGATCTATTGTAGATCATAGTTCATATCATAGTAAATGAGGGTGGAAAGTCAAGGCAGTGTGATGCTTGAAGCCATGGATCATATTATGCACACAATCTGAGGTAAAGAGTCCTGAAGTTGTGCACTTGCTCATTTCCTTCATCATATACTCTCCTAGATCCCAGTGAGTGAACAACTCCACCCACAACTAAAATAAGTATTACTGAGTCAATTAACACTATCAAGGGAATCTCTCAGCAGGCATTCCCAGAGACCCACCTTACAGATATTTCTTGTCAAGTTGATGATTACCAGCAACCATCACACTGAGATTCATTCCCAGCCTCATAAATACAGTTTTAGAGCCATAATTTAGATAAAAGTATTGTACTTCTTTAGTCAAGAACATATTTCATGCAATGGTAGTTAGTAATTAAACTCAGTTAAAGAATAACAACAGCAAAATATTACAAAAAAAAAAACAGTATACTGATCAGTGAGGAGAGCAGTTTTGTTTTGTTTTGTTTTGTTTTGTTTTTTTCTACATGTGTACCAGGTCTTGACAAAGGAAAGATATCTGCCTACATAGGGCTTTGGCTTCTGCATCTCCACATTTAGCTGCTCTGTTATGCTGATGGGAAATTTCCCTTGGCTCTGTGCACTGGATATTTTCCCCTTTGGAGCAGCAATGAATTATTTAACACTTGATTTGTCAGAGAGAAGCATGACTATACTACACTGACAGTCACATTGTAGAAATAGAATATTGTTCAAGAAATTATTGGTGCAAAAAAAGGCAGCTAGCACTGAAAGCAGAGTTGGTTTTCCAAATATACACATACAGAATTCACATTTATCATAATTCAGAGGCTTTGTGGGAAGAAATTCTAACTTGATTTGCCTTTATAATAATGACTTTATGTTCTGTATACATCTGTTGGCTGGCTTTTCCCTAGTCCTTTCTGTCAAGCCTGCTGGATTGATTTCTTTTAAGGGTCTCTCTTTGTCAATTAGGTTCAAGATAAGTAGAATATTTCTTTCCCATCCTCACCTTATTTTCTAGTACAAAATTCCATAGTGCATGTAATTATTTATGTAAGATGTGCTCAAACACATTTTCACTCTTCTTGCATATTTTTAAAAAGTATAGTTTTTGATGATGTTAAAAATATACTATCTTCCCTTCTTCCCTCTCTCTCCCTTCCTTTTTCCCCATCACTCATTTTGTTCCTCCCTCCCTCTCTGTCTTTGTCTGTCTCTCTCTCTCCTTTTACATTTAAAACTGATAATTTTCATTATAAAAATTTACCTGTTCTTCCTACTCATATCCTCCAAAACAGACATTTCTCTACTGGTTACTATTTACACGAATTTCCAGATAATCTGGTTTAATTAAACAACAACAGTGTCCCAGATGGGCTGTTTCAATTTTAGTCACCATGGTGTGTTGACTGGGTAACTGTGTAAGGCTCATATGTTAAAAGTGACATTTCAGCCCACACACAACTAAGTAAAAAAAAACAGATGAGTATTATTGCCAGTGAACAACTGCCCCTACCTTCCAAAGCCTGTGTTTATTTGGCCCCACAGAGCTGTGATTTAATTCACCAAGGCAGTAAAACATGTGGTCATGTTTCCTTCTAGTATCTTGGTGCACTGACATTGCACAGAAAACCAAATACTTAGAGGTAGAGGCTGGCCATCAAAGACAAAGGCACAGAAAAGCAGAGACAGTCCAGAGATCCTCAATAACATCAGAGATACAAGTCAGTTCAAACACAGAAAGGAAAATCCTGGGTTGCCACCCCTGCTGCCTAAAATCTAGACTCCATCTAAGCTGTCATGACTATAGACATGTGGCTATAGAACTTTCATGAAAGGGTGCTCACTCACATAAAAGAAGGAAGTAGTTCTGATTTAAAAAAAAATAAGAGGACAATATCACAGAGAAAATGACATGAATATAAAAATCGACAGGAAATGAACCTCAGAGCTATTATGTACCATCAGAAAAGCAAAGGCAGATTCACATTTAGACAGGCCCAGGGCAGTTTTAAGAGGCTCATTCCTTACTAAGATTTCTAGTGTGGGAAGGCCAACATTATTCCAAAGAGTGCACAGAAACATTTCACAAGGGCTGACAGAAAGTTTTCTAATGTCTGAAGTATCAGTGCACCAAATACATAATAGTTTGCTTCTCTTCTCACTACCCTGTATATTTACATGTGATGGGAAGAGATTCTTAAAGATGTTGATGACAGTTTTATAGGTCACAGATCAGATGTACAAGTTAGTATGGATTATCACCACCTTATGGTTTGATTACACAAGTAACTTACTCTGAAAAGTGAAGAACTGACTGTCCTTAAAAACTCAAAAACAAGAAGAGTGTAATTGTGCTGATTTACTCTCAAAGATGAAGAGGACTTTTAAATACTTGAAAATATACTGCACTCAAATGTCAAACTGCATACCCGATGATGATGGCACACAACTGCAATTAGGAGTGCATTTTTTTTGAGAACATATTGTCTGAGATTTCAGATAATTCAAATACACAGGACAGTATTCCTATTATTTTTAAGTCGTCTGTATTGTAACTCTGAATGAAATTTTACAACTAAGTTTGTTCTAGTGTTAGGGGTGCAGGAACTTCCTTTCCTTAAAATCCCTAAGGCTCTATCAGCCACACATTCTTCTGACTTTTCCCCTTAAAACTGTAAAGAAATTTAGCATGATAGTAAAATCTAATACCCAGGATTCTGCAACAAAAAAGGGTTGAATTCAGGGAGGATGAAGATGTGCTGTAAGACCCGTTTCCTGAAATTCAGAAGCAGGGAAGCCAATCTCTTCATTTTCTGTTGTTTGGTACAGCAGAAACATCTGCATATCTGTGATCCTATATTTCTAGTTCTATCTAATAAAGCTTAAGGCAGGATCTTGTGCTTAGGGAGCAGGATTTTTTCCTAGCATGTACAAATTTCAGCCTCAGTGCCACATAAACTAGTGAGGTGACACATCTAATTACCCCATCACTCAGAAGATTGAGACAGAAGAATCAAGAATTCAAAGTCAAGCTACTCTACAGAAATGATTTGATTTCAGCCTGGGCTACATGAAATCCTGCCTCATAAATACATTTAAAATGTATATAAAGAATTTGCATTTTGATTATACATGTATGTGATGTTTTCCTCAAGTAAATATGTTGAATTGTCTATTCTTGAATAATGACAGTTGAGGTAGAGCTCAAATGAAGGGGTTATTTTGGTACATTTATCCTCCATAGAGATAATTTGATAACCATAGACTTAAACGCTTCTCATTCAATTATTGGGACCATATGGTCTTCAAATAAATATATACTTTATATTTTCTAGTAAGTTGGTGGGTTCTCTCTCTATCTCTCTTTCTCTCTCTCTCTCTCTCCCTCCCTCCCTCCTCCTTTCCTCTCCTCTCTCTCTTTCCAAGTCTTTCTTCTGACACAGACAAGAGTAGCCCAGGTTAGACTTTTTTTATTTAATTCTTTGAGAATTTGTAAACTGTGATCAATCATATTCACCCTCCCTTCCCAGCTATTTCCAGATCCATGACTCCTTGCCCTTCCAACATAACTTTGTGCCCTCAATACCTCAAAGAAAGCCAGTTTGTGCTATCCAAATATATTCTTGAATGTGTGGCCTTCCACTGGTTGACTTATCATGGGCCACACTTTTAAAGAAGATTCACCCTTCCCCTCCCAGGATCTAGAAACTGACTAGCTAGTCTTTAATTCCCATGAACTCATAATGACCTTGAAAATCTGATCCTTTTGTCTCTGCTTCCCAAGTTCTGGAGTTATAGGTGTGGATAATCAAGCTGGATGCTTTCTGTTTTGTAACAAGCTTTCATTCTCTGGTCTAGGCTGAACCACTTCTAACTGTTCAGCCTAGATTGCCCTCAAGACTTAGACAAATCTGCTGCAGCCTCTTGAGTTCTATGATCACAGGTGTGAGTCCCCACACTCAGATGTGGTGATATCTTGTTTATACTCTAACAAATAAAGATTGCCTGAAGATCAGAGGGCAGAACTACTCACTAAAATGAATTAGGTATAACTTTTTGGACTTACCAATAAGATAGATATGGAGTATTTTCTCTGAATTTGTCAATTGCTATGGACTATATATTGTTGATGTATTTATTGCCTGTTTATATTGCATATAGTTATTATAATTATTGTATATAACTTTTCTTATATTAGTTGTATCCTTTCATATTTTTAGATTAAAAAATGGGAAATGTTGTGATATCTTGTTAATAGTCTAACAAACAAAGCTTGCCTGAATATCAGAGGGCAGAGATAGCCACTAGCTAACCATAGAGATCTGGGGGGTCTGTGCAGACAGACAGGAAATGAGATGGGTGGGCAGAGAGAGGAATACAGGCAGGATGAGACAGGAATTCATTATCTATTTTCAGTCTGAGGATTTTGTAGAGCTAAGAGCTCTAGTGGCTGGCTGCTTTGCCTCTCTGATCATTCAGCTTTCCCCAGAATCTGACTCTTCACTTTTATTAT
This sequence comes from Cricetiscus sungorus, assembly GCA_030556225.1. Lineage (NCBI taxonomy): Eukaryota > Metazoa > Chordata > Mammalia > Rodentia > Cricetidae > Cricetiscus > Cricetiscus sungorus. Next base: position 4,059,811 of record JANBXA010000392.1, on the reverse strand, counting down.
TAAGACATACTTGAACCCATGTTACACTGAGATATTTTATGTGTTTTCAGAAAAAATGAACTTTGACATGAGCACATAAGCTGCTATCATTGTAAACTGGCAAAGGTCCTCAAATGGTCATTTTGCTAGGTGAGTATATGCATTAATGATGACAGTTGTTCTCTACTTATTATGATTTCAGCCTTGTACTAACCCCACATTTTATTTTGTAACTGTTGCCTTCTCTATCTTTTCACAGTACATGTTTTCCTGTTTTCTGATTTGTAGACGATTCAAAGAAACTTAGGGGAGGAAAGTGTTTATTTCAGATCACAATTCCACATTACAGTCCTTCATTTCAGGGAAGTCATGGCAGAATTTCAAACTAGTCACATCACATCCATAGTCAAGGACAGAGAGAAAGGAATGTTTGTGTGCTTTATTGGATGCTTGCTTGTGCTAATCTCCATTTCTCTATTCTTACCTTGTCTAGGGAACGATGATGCCTATATTTATTAGTCTGGGTCTCTACATGTCAATGAATTTAATTAAGACTGTTCCCTGTAGACATTCTTACAGGCCCACCCAACTTAGTCAACCCTTCATTGAGACTTTCTTTCCAGGTGATTCTACATTGTGTCAAGTTGTCATGTTCACTAATGACTTTGTGACTCAACAGACCTTGGCACCAAGAATATAGATGATGAAAATGGAGAAACTGAGCCAGATTTTTGGTAGAGTTGGTGTTGTCAGCTCATGAAAACAGTTGGTTGTGAAACTTCATGTGTACAGCAGGGATGCATGAGCAGACACTAAAAGAGAACAAGGGTCAAGAGAACAATGCAACAATTAATCAATAGGGATGGCTGCTAATGTATACTTGACACTTGTCATGTTGTAGAAAGCATTGGTCTTGAATTCTGTGAGTCCTTTGAAAACATCTGTAAATTGCTATTTTAAATCAAACAAAAACTTCAGTTTTTATTGTAGCCTAAGTGTATTCTATGACCTTACTTATTTCATATAAAAACTTTGATAATCCAGCTCTTAAAATATAGTATATTTGCTGGTAACTATGCTAGTGTGAATTGGGCAATTGTCTGGTTTAGTATTTATTAATACTGTTTTTTTTCTATAATACATTGAGGCCCTAGAACTATAAGAAAAGTGAGATGCAGAACTACTGGATTATGTATTCCTTTCTGTCAGTGGATAAACACCCTCGTTTGGTGTCAGAAAAAAAATTTCCTTCATCAGGCATTTCTCTACAGGATAAACTGACAGTATTCAAAAACAGCATTAATGACTTAAATATGATGCAGACATTGTTATTCTCATTTAGATGTGCCAAATGTGAATTTAACTTTTTATTTCAATAGTGAGCAGAGTAATCAAATGAAAGAAATGTGTGGACTAAATCATTAGAATTTTACAAAGATTCTGTGAAACCACTTCTGGCTTGGTGGTAGAAGGAAAATACAGTTTCTTGGATTGCCATGTGACATAGGTTTGTGTGTGTGTGTGTGTGTGTGTGTGTGTGTGTGTTTGTGTGTGTGTGTGTGTGTGTGTGCCTCTGCTGGCAAATCTCTTCCTTGTAGTACCATTTGCTGGGTAGAAACTGAAGTTGATAAGTGAGTGTAGGTATTTTTCAACCCTGGTCATAACTGAATGATCTGATCTAATTGAACTACTTGCTCCTCTTTCCCCAATTTTTTAAAAAAGAGGAAATATTTGTGCTCACTGAATATAAACATTTTCTAATTAAATAACTTTAAAACTTATAAAACATTTATAACAGTATCTGATATGTTCAAGCTAGTTACTAGTCCTTTTGTATGTGTGCATATGCACCCAGTTCAGCTGTTCATGTGTACACAGACTCAGCCCAAGGAGAGCAAAGCATAGGCTCAAATTCATTCCAAGTGCAAGATGTTGGTGGAGGGATGGCTGCAATAAATACACACATGGATAGGAAGTGTGCTTTGTTCAGTATCTTAAAAGTCAAGCTAATTTTGCAACTATTCTTTAAAATTGAGAACTATTATTTTTTCTTTGTTCAGCTCTGTAGTTCTGTGAAAACTACCTTCATTATGATTTACTTTAACATTCATTTTCCAGCCACAATAAGTAATGGCAAAGAGAGGCTTATACTGATCTTTTCTTTTTGTTTTCCGTGGTAGAATAAAGATGACTAGGGAGTAGTGAGTAAATGCAGATTTATTTCCACTAATATTTTAGCCGGAAGAGTTATATGCTAAGTTCCTTACACCCCACAAATGTTATACAAATAAAACTGAATTTATTTGATAGATTAAGGTTAAGTGAGTGTGGAATAAATATTTATAAAACACACAATTGTATTATATGTACATAATATATACACACATATATATAATCATATATATGTATATATTAAAATGTATCAAGGAATGACTTTTTCACAGAAAATGTGGTGCTATACATTAGTCAGCTCCTTCACACACACACACAAAAAGATAAAATGGGAGGACATCATGTTTTAGCAATCAGAAAAAAATTCACCAGATGTGGCTCTAGGTTGTTCAAAACATGTACTTTATAAAAATGGTTGAGATGTTACAATTACTACAATTACTAATTATACATAAGAATCTTCATTGTTATAATGATAACAACTTTTTTGGGGGGGCAGGGATGGGGAAAGGATTTCTCTGTGTTGCTTTGGAGCCTGCCCTGGAACTAGCTCTGTAGACCAGGCTGCCCTGAAACTCACAGAGATCAGCCTGTCTCTGCCTCCCAAATGCTAGGATTAAAGGTGTGCACCACCAATGTCCAGCTTCATGATAACAACTTCTTAACCAAGTTAAAACATGATGTTGTTGATTTGTCATCCTGTTCAAGGTAAGATACCCCTTAACTACTATTACTACTACTTGACAGAAAAGCCAGCCAAAACATACATGCCCAGGCTTATTTACTGTGCAGTCCCTGAACACCTAGAGACATGAAGTTGTAGCTAATCCACTGAGATATTTTCACTTTTGCAGAGAAAAGGAAGGACTCACAATTCATTTGCTGGAAGAGCATGGTCATCGTATTGCTTCACTTGAACATTATTATTAGTATTTATTATTATTATTATTATTATTATTATTATTATTATTTCACATATTGATCCCAGTTCCCTCTCCCTACCTCCCACTCTACTTTCCATGTTCCCCTTCACCCCACAGGGAGGGTGGTGCCTGCCAGGAGGGATCAACAAAATCTGTGAAGTCATTTGGTTAGGGACTAGGCCCTCCCTCCTGCCTCTAGCCTAAGGTAGTATCCCTCCATGGGGAATGTGCTTACCAAAGTCCTTTTGTGCATCAGGGATACATCCTGGTTCCACTGTTAGAGGTCCCTTAGATTGCCCAGGCCTTCTAACTGAGACCCACATTCAGGGGTTATGGGTCGGTCCAATGCTGGCTTCCTAGCTATCAGTCTGGGGTCCATTAGCTCCTCATTGTTCAGGTCAGCTGACTCTGTGGGTTTCTGTAGCCTATTCTTGTCCCCATTTTCCTATCACTCCACCCTCTCTGCATCTGGATTCCAGTTCAGCTCAGTGTTTAGCTGTGGGTGTCTGCTTCTGTTTCCATCAGCTACTAGATGAGGGCTCTATGTTGGTAGATAAGTTAGTCATCAATCTCATTTTTATGCTATCTATTTTTTCCTGATTCTTCTATTAACCCATTAAATTTAAGAGCAATAAGTTCCAAAGAGGCCAAGGGTACGTAGGTAGGGAAAGGACAGTGAGTGAAAGGTGAGAATGTCAAAAAAAGAAGGTTCCATCAAGACAAGTCAGCTGCCATACTGAAAAGTTTAGAGAAGAGGTTTGAAAGTGATTGTGACCTAGAGGAATCAGTGACTCTTTCTGTTCACAACTCTGGAGCATGTGGTGAATGATTGTTGAAAATCAAGATTAAATGAGCAAGAACTTGGTTTTTATCTTGTGAGGACATCTCGCTAAATAGTCTCTTGTCATTTCTTCCACTTCTCAAGTCAGAAGGAAGATAATTCTAGTTATTCATTTTAAGATGTATGTTCCTCTGAATTACTTATAATAACTCACATCACACAATGCACAGGAGATATCACCTACATATATCTCTATATGTATGTACCATTGAGAGAATGAATATAAGTAAAGATGATACAGCACAGTTTGAGCCACTATAGAAGGAGCTAAGACAGAGATTGTAGAGATAATATAATGAACTAGGCCAGTGATAGGAGGAATAGAGGTGGGAGTCAGGTTTGAGTGGCAAGCAGCAGAAATCAGCTGTCAAAAGGCTAAACTGATCAGGAACAGGAACCAGGTCCAAAGTAGGAAAAACAGTGGCTCAGATCAAGTCTAGATGGAATAAACAGGTGGATGGACAGGAGTCCAGTAGGCTTTATCAAGAGTGGGGATTGAGCTCCCAAAGTCCACTCATATACTAGGGATAAATACTAATCCACTACCAGAAGCCCCAGAGACTGCCAAGTCCTCCCAACTAACACTACATTCAGGAAATCTGGGTCAGTCTTATGTTGGTTTCCCAGCTATCAGACTGGAGTCCATGAACTCAGTTGTGGGTAGAGGATTTTTACTCTCGATGCACACACCAAGTATCAGATAACAGGCTTGTGTTGGGCCATACCATCACTTTATGGGTCCAGACAAAAGAGTTATCCACTTTCATGGATCAGTGTGTATCCACATGCCACCACAGTTTCAATTCTCCCCCAATAAGTTGAAAGGGTGGCTCCACTTTCTATTCTCAGGACTAAGCCATTTGTGTTGTAGTTGAATTTTTCTTTGGGCTATAATCTCACAAACAATGACAAAGAGATTTCTTATTGATTTTGAAAGCCTCGTCTTAGTGTAGGCTTGTTTTAAACTAGCCTGTATTGTGTAAATGAACCCATTTCTGCTAATCTATGTTCTGTCATGTACCACCTGTCCCACTTCTTCTGCATCTCCTGCCATCTCTTCTGCACCTAGATTCATCACTTCCTTTCTTTCTCTTTGCCTGGAAGTACCAGCTATACCTATTGCCTAAGTATTGACCATTCAGCACTTTATTTAACCAATCACAGCAATGTGCTTTCACACAGTGTATAAATATCCCACAATAAGGTGTGTGTGCTAAATGTGTGATGACTGACAGATGGTGAGATTTCTGAGTTCATCCAGGGGCTACATTTATTCTTCTCTTTCAAAATGGAGTCAAACCTGTTTTTAAAAGAGTCTCTTTGTGTGTTGCACAGCCCAAAACTGTTTTATAGTCTATGGAGGAACATAGAGTAGGACATAGCTCATGCCAGCAGTACACATATAATCTGACTTTTTATTAAAACTGAAAATAAATTTTCATATTAATGAGATGGATGAACATATATGTCTAACATAATATAATCCAGTGGTATACTAATTAGATACATGCTGAGAAACAATGGTAGGACAATATTTAAAATGTTTGTTTCCATGTTTAAACCATCATGCTTCTGTAAGAACATAAAAATATCTACACAATACAAATTCTGTAATTAATAATAAGCAATAATCTAAAATCAGAGCTGAGGTAACTCAGAAATTACTCATTGCTGATGTGTGTAACATGATGGAGTCTATAGTAAAGTGGGTTTTTTGGATGTTTATCACCAAGGCTGCAGGGAAGATGTATAATAATACAATATGATAAACACTGACAGAAACCTGTATTTAGTCATTGTGCTTTCAGAAAGTCATACTGCCACAAAAACACACATGCAATTACACTTACCCTATATGGTATCATAGGTAAGAATCTTTTATTCAAAGCATGGTTGGAAAGAAATAGTATTTCTGCAAACTATAAGAGATATCTCCAGGTTCAAACATGTCAATGCCAGTGTACACAGTGGAGTTGGTGGGTAAATGCTTCCCCCTTGCTCAGGTTTATGATGTAAATGAAAAGGCATTGTGGACATTATTGACAGAACCAAACTTGCACATTTTCTCACCTGTGGAGGTAGAAGGAAAGAATGGGTCCTCTCTATGCTTCCCAAAGCATTGTCCTTGAACCACATTTCTGGAGATCTTTTGACAAATCCGGGTTTCAGTGCCTCAAAATGAAACTCTGGGAGTTCAGTCCAAGAGATTGTGTGTTACAAAGTTCTCTAGTTTGAGCAATCCTTAGCTCTGTGATAGCCAGTATCATTTCAATAGGATATGGTAAACTTCCCTTAAAGATTTCAAGTTAGGCAGTTTTTAATCATGGTTTCATTTTTGTATTTATTTATTTATTTAGTTAGTTAGTTATTTTTCTTATTCTACATATGGATCCCAGTTCCCTCTCCTTCCCTCCCATGTCCCCCAGCCACACCCCCACTCTACAGGTAGGGTGATGCTTTCCAGTTTTGTAAAGCCAAATATAAAAGCGATATTCCTCTATCTTCTTCCCACCTGATCTCTCCTGTTCCAGTGCTCACCCACCCCCCTTCCAGACCCTTCCTCCATCTGTTTGTAATGTCTATTCTATTTTATTTTCATGGTGAGATTCACCATTTCCTCTCCATTCTTGAGCCTTCCTTGTAGTTAGGTTCTTTGGATATATGGACTGCCGAATAATTATCCTTTAATTTACAGCTAATATTCACTTTTAACTGAGTACATACCATGTTTCTTTTTCTGGGTCTGTGTTACTTCAATCTGGATGATCTTTTCTAGTTCCATCTATTTATTCACAAATTTCAGGATGCCATTGTTTTCAACAGCCGAGTTATATTCCATTGTTTAAATGTACCACATTTTCTTTATCCATATGTTAGGATGGAAAAATTCAACAAGTCCCCTTGGATGACCACCCCACTTCCTGCTCTGATGGGACCCTCAATGACTTTGCTCTCGCTGTTTACTGATGGACCTTGTGTGATTAATAGAATCGTTACTTTTGCTTGGGAGCGAATAAGTATGGTACCTAGACAATGGTACAAGAGTCTCCCGGGCAAATAGAAAGTTGCCTATAGTCCTCCCAGTTCTAAGATTAGAACTATTAACAAGAGAAGAAGTGGGGAATGTTAGGATGGAAAAATTCAGCCTAATTCCCCAGAAAACCCAGGAAGCTGGGAGTCTTAAATCCCAAGCTGACAATCACCTACTTTAATGTTTACGGTAGTGAATGAACACCCAGAAGCCTATATGAAAGCAGACTTCCTTGGCTAAGGGCAGGGTTGTATACTTTAAAGTAATTGGTCTGCACTGGATGCTACGAGGTGATTGGTTCACGATGTGCAGGCTTTGCTGTAACCCTATAAAAGCTGTCTCAATTCTGTGCTAGAGGTCGCTGAGCCCTCTACCCTGTATGGTGTATGGCTGACGGCCCCAGTATACTGGAATATAAAGAACCTTATTCGTTTGCATCAAGACTGCTTCTTATGAGTGATTGGGGGGGGCGCCTTTCCTGAGTGGGAGCGCTAGGGACCACACTCTCGCGGGTCTTACACATATTTTGGCTGAGGACATATAGGTTGTTTCCAGTTTTTGGCTATTACAAATAAAGCTTCTATGAACACAATTGAGTAAGTATCCACATGGTCCTTTGGGTATATTTCTATGAGTGGTATAGCTGAGTCCTGAGTCACATCAATTCCCAATTTTCCTAACCACCGTATTGATTTTCAAAGTAGCTGTACAAGTTTGCACTCCCACCAGCAAAGAAGGAATGCTACCCTTGCTCCATATACTCTCCACCATGAGTTGGCACGTGTGTTTTCTTAATTCAGCAATCTCTGAGGTATAAGAAAGAATCTCAGAATAAAATTTCTTTAGGTGATTGTCAGCTATTTCAGATTCCTCTGCTGAGATTTCTCTGTTTAGATCTGTACCTCATTTTTAAATTGAATTATTCAGTTTTTTGTTTTCTAGTTTATTGTCTTTTTCATATATTTTGGATATCAGCCCTCTGTCTGATTTGGGGTTGGTGAAGATCTTTACCCACTCTGTGGGGTCCCATTTTGTTCTTTTAAGAGTGTTCTTTGCCTTACAGGAGTTTTTCAGCTTCATGAGGTCACATTTATTAATTGTTTGATCTTAGTGCCTGTGCGATTAAGAAAGTTGTCTCCTTTGTCAATGTGTTCAAGGCTATTCTTTATTTTCCCTTCTATCTGATTCAGTGCATCTGGTTTCATGTTGGGGTATTTGATTAACTTGGACTTGAGTTTTGTGCAAGATGACAGATACGGATCTATTTCTATTCTTCTACACATCAATATCCAGTTGGACCAGCAGCAATTGTTGAAGATGCTTTCTCTTTTCTATTGTACATTTCCAGCTTCTTTATAAAAAAATTAGGTTTCCATAGGTATGTGGCTTTACATCTGGGTCTTTGATTCAGTTCCAGAGAATACTGGGAAAGATAACTGGAATTGGGGGTACCTCTGGGATGAGACTAATTTTAGTGCAATTGAAACTTCCAGAAATATATAAGGGTGAATTTAGCTGAGGCTCTTAGCAATTGGGTATACAACTGCAAGACTTCCAGGAGAGGGATTAAGACTCCAACCCAGCCACATCACCTTTGACCTAAAATTTGCCCTACTTTCAAGATATTCTGGGGTAAAGGTGGCCTGGTGCAGCTATTATGGGTGTGGCCAACCAATGACTGTGCCAGCTTTAGACCCATACCATGAAAGGGAGCCCATTCCTTACACTGCCTGCAGGACTAGGACTAAGAGGCTATATAGCTCAGAGAACCAAATATGACTGGCCAAATACATGCACACATACATACATACATACATACATACATACATACATACGTACATACTTTAAAAATAGTAAATGAAATGTTTTCTAATGATATTCTACTATATTCAAAGATTAGTGCCTAGCCCAATTGTCATCAGAGAGGCTTCACCCAGCAACTTATGGAAACAAATACAGAGAACCACATCCAAACATCAGGTAGAACTTGGGGATCCTGTGAAAGAGGGGTAGGAAGGACTATGGAAATAAGAAGGGCCAAGGACAGCAAAAGAAAACCACAGAATGGACTAACCTTAGCTCATAAAGCCTCACAGAGACCGAACAACTTACCAGAGAGCTTGCATTTAACTGACCTAAGATATCTGAATATATATTACTGTTGTATAGCTTTGTCCTCTCTTTGAGACTCTTAACAGTGGGATTAGAGGCTGTCTCTGAGTTTGTTACCTGCTTTTTGGGACCCTTTATTCCTACTGGATTGCCTTGTCCAGCCTTAATAGGAGAGGAGGTGCCTAGTCTTACTGCAACTTGATATATAATGGTTGGCTGATATACACAGGAGGTCTGCTGTTTTCTGAAGAGAAAGGAGGAGTGGATAGGATAGGGGAAGAAGGGAGGTTGAGAGAGTGATTTGGAGGAGAGCAGGGAAGGAGTAATAACTATGTTTGGGCTGAAAATTAATTCATTAATTAAATTTAAAAAATAAAAAGAGAGAAAGGTGTTATCAAGGGTCTTAAAATATTAATCCTAGCTTCAACACAATCATACTTTCCCAGTGCCATTAATGAGATTCTTATCTACCTAGAGTCAGATTACTGAAAATTAAATACCTAAATCTCACTGCCCGGTTGAGAGTAACATGACTCCGATAGGCATACATGATTCTAAGTCACATTTAGTTATATAAACTGAACAATATCTTTTATCATGTGCATTTGTGTATGCTCATTGTGTATGTGTGGACACATGCCTGAGCATGCATGTAGAAACTTTAGGTTGATGCTAGGAGTCTTATTTTCATTGATTTCTGCCTACTTTAGTCATTAAGGAAGGGTCTTTGTGCTGAACCAGAGACTATTTCAACAAGTCTAGCCAGCAAGCTTGCTCTATTTAGTGAAATCCCTGTCTCTGCCTTCAGAGCACTGAAATTACAGGCAGGCCACTATGCCCACATGATATTAATGTGAATTCTAATGAAAACATTTTAATTTTTTCTCCATGTGGTAACTGCATACATTATTGATGCTCAGTTTTATATTTTAATGCATTCATACAGTATGTACTGATAAAAACCAAACTCCCTATATACACACTCCTATTTTCCCAGCATCTAGTTTATAATAATATGCCCCTATACAAAATAAGAAGATTTAAAATAAGAATAAGCAATGAAACTTCTCAATAATCTAGAAAAGCAGTTGTAAGTTAAATACATAATTATTAGAAGTGAAGTAATAACAAAGATTACAACAGTATTAAATTAATTAAAAGCTAAAAACCAGAATAAATTATTAGTAATGTACAGATATAACATTTTACAATGAATAAAATAAACAAAATCTAAGTAAGTTAAGTAAAAAAGGAGAGAAGACACATACAAGTAAACATATTGAAAAGGAGACATTATAATCGATAGTACAGAAATATAAAAGATAATTAGAGACCTTTCTTGTGAAATATTTGTGCACAGTTGCATATATACAATTTGTACACGGCAATATAGTTGTATTGCTGTTTTTACCTTGCCTTCCTCAGGCGTATTCTGATTGGTTTAATAAAGAGCTGAATAACAAATAGGTATGCAGGAGAGACTAGACAAGACTTCCAGAGAGAGACAGAAACTCTGGGATGAATCTGAGATTCTTGGAATTTGCAGCCAGACATGAAGAAAGTGGGAGATACAGTATGGAGGAGAGGTAATAAGCCACATGTCAGGATGTAGAGTAATGTAAATGAGTTAATTTAAGTCTTGAAAGGTAATTGGGAATAAGCCTAAGCCAAGACCAAGCTTTCATACTTGATAAGTCTCCTAATCATTATTTGGGAGCTGTCAGTCCAAAGAAAGTCTGACTACAGTTGGTGCCTATGTCATGGCACATATATTCAAACATAGGCCTGAGAAAGCTGAAAAATGTTCTGGACACAGAGCCTGATATGGCATAGTATGATCCATCTCTAAAGCAGGCCTGATGCTTATAGCATACAGAGGCATAGCTTCTTTAAGAGGCCCTGCTGTGCAGCCAAAGACTTGAACATCTAGCTTGCTACTGGCACTAGTTAGAAATGCCTGCCTCAGCATGGGCTCACCAATTTCCCAGAGCTGGAGAAGAGAGGCCTGGCTTCCAGCTGATGCATATGGGCATGAGACTTTTCAGGGGGCTGTGGGAAAGTATAACAGTGACAACTATTTTTTAACAAGTTGACATACTTAGGGATCTCTACTAGGCAAAGTCCATGGGTTTACTGGCTATGGAAGCCAGTTGTTTTCCATCTGTAATTTCTGTCATGTGGCACTACACTCCTTTCCTAAAAAGAACTGCTATTGGTGTTTTCCCACTGTTTTGTTTTTATATCATGTATGCATTCTATCTTCTGGGCATAAATTTAGTTGTGGATGGTGGGAAGGATGATATGTCCTATCTGTATAATTTTTATGAATAGAAATGATATTATGGCATTTTACATTAGTCAGGCTGACATAGGATTCTCATTTACTCAAACAGATAACTTTAGACTTCAGAGCAGATTCAAAGCAGGCTGGTTGCCCCTGAAACAAATCTGGTTGCCCTCAGAGACAAGTACACAAGGTCATTTTCCTATGTGTTGTTTTGTTAATTCAAAGCCAGAGATTGAAGGGACTTTAGTCTGCATGTACTCCCTACCACTCATGGTCCAGCTAACAGTTTACTGGTAAGTCTTGATTCCCAATGTCATTTGCTGTCTTGGAATACTCATCAACTTAGAGCTATACGCATGGGTCAATTTCACATTCCTAGCCTGAGAGAAACTGTGTGACTTATCATGGGTTGCGAGAAGAGGTTGAGCCCTAAAAATGTAACATATTGTCCAGAGTTGGGCTGTGGGAGAGTGTGAGAGCAGAGGGCAGCAATGTAGGGAGGCAGAGAGTGAAAGGTAGAGGCAGCAGGGCAGCATTGGAGAGGCAGAGAGAGGAAGATGTGAAACTAAGGAGGGAGAAGCTGCTGAATAGAACACTGGGTGGGGATCAAAAGATTATTCAGAGATTTTAAAAGATGAAATAAAGAGAACACTGCCACCAGAAAGTATCTTTGCTTCTTTATTTTCCCTCAGATTAAAAAAAAAAGGGGGGGTCTAACTATTAGGAAAATAATTTTTTCTAAGCTATGCAGCATTGTTTCTGTTTTCTTGGGTTACCAGCAGAAAGCGTGAAGCATGTATGTGCCTGTTTATTTTCCCCTTTAGATGTAAAAGTCTAGCAACTGTCAGATGAAAATTTGATCTAAGTCCCGCTAGTCTGAGGCTTTCTCTTTATTACTCAAGAGCAACAGAGCAGAGCTAGTTCCCAGGTCTCCTCCAGACATTCCATACTTGTGTTAATGCAAATATATGCTATCTCTAAAAGTCTGTGTGCTTTCAGAAAAATAAAGACAAGACACCAATGGAGAAATGTAGCCCAGGTGATTCTTCCTCTCAGAATACCTCTGTTGCAATTTCCTCAAAACAATGCTTCCAGAACAACTTCAAAGCTGCTAGCTGACATGGTTCAGTCTCACAGATGTCTCCAGCCAAGATTTCAGATAAGTTGTGCACTTTCCTATCACATGGAGACTGAGCAACAAAATGATGCAAGTAGCTCTCCTAGAACTTGACCATTATCCTAATTTTCTCAGGGACCTCTAAAGATGCTGTCACCCCCCAGACAACAGGAAGTAATTATAAGACATTCACATTCACAAGAGGTAGGGTGGATGTTGTTTGGTCATTCAGTAGATAACAGATGTTGGTCATTGCTTAGGGGGCTTAGTTGCAAGTTGTTATTGTTCATGGTCAGGGAAGAAACTAAGCAAGAACAGTAGATTAAGAGATTTTGTTCTTTCCTCAATCCTTTCTCTCCTATCTATAAAAAAAGGGGGGAATATAGGAATGATAGGATAAAAAGGTGGATTATTGAATCTACTTTTGAACTAAAGGCAACAACTAGTCTCAACTATTTTACAGTTGTATGGACTTTTATATATCAATACTATTTTAAGATTATTTGTGTTAAAGGTACTGTATGTGTGCTTCTACTCTTGCCTAAAGTATTGTAACTATGCAGATCATTTAAACATATAATGTATAGTTCTGGTGTTTGAAAAGTACTATTCCAAACTATTTAGGATAATTAAGAAATTCAGGTTATTAATGAATCATTTATTACAATAAAACTTGTAGTTACATTAGGTATATTTTCAAGGTTAAACAAAGATATATTTTCAATAGACAGGTCATCTTCAAACACTTCAAAAATCTACAGAATATTGCATTTTAGATGATTGATAATGTATGTGTTTTTGTGACAGTGAGATACATCTGTGTCTAGGAGAACCAATATACATCAGAGAATATGATGGACATTGAAGATCCTCCATATGGAGTTTGCTTTCAATGTGGTAAAGGTAGAAACTGGGTAAGAAACTGTGCTTGACTTGATTGTTAACAGTATGCTGTCCAAATTAGACAATCAGGACACACAAAAGGCAACTGCTGAATTTTGCCAAGGCTATGTAGGCCAGTCTTTCAAAACGAATGCTTCATATAAAGTCTGTCATATATTCTGTGTCTATGCAGCCAGCTATCTCTGACATTTCTAAGTTTTGGAAGTTGTTTTCTCTGTAATTCAGGTTTATTCAGGTAATATTTTATCTTTCTTGGATCTCTGATGGGAGTTGATGACTACATAGTTATGCCATATTCTTTGCTAATAAATTCAGAAGAGAAACTTACAAAAGAGATGTGAATTTGATAAGGTTGAGAGACATAAAAGGTTGAGTTGTTTATCAAAGAAAATGTTTTAAGTTCTAAAAGAATATTTTTAGGCTGTTAATACAAGTTGTGATTAAAATGTGGCTTATGTATAAAACTGGATTCACCAAGATAGGATAGATAATAAAATACTTTTTCAAAGTTGCCAAATACAAATGGACTAGACATGGTGAATATAACTTTTACCTGATACTTTTTTCTTATTATACATATTTTTACTCTGTTAGGCTCAAGATCTTTCCCTTTTTATTTACACAAAATGGGGTAACTTGTGGGGATATCTGATCACACTGTGAACTCCGGGAGGAATCTGATGGTGGGGGAATTTGTCAGCCAGATGCTGAGGAAGTAAATGTGCAATGTGTAGGAGAGGTAAGACAGAATGTAGACTAATGTAAATGGGTTAATTGATGTTTTTAGAGCTAGTTTGGAATAAGCCTAAGCTATGCCAAGTTTTCATATTTAGTAATAAGTTTATGTGTCATTATTTGGGAGCTTGTGGTTCAAAGAAATCCTAGTATATGCCAGTAAACTTAAAAACCTAAAAGAAAGGGGAAATGAACACTTTTCTGAATACAAGTGACTTATTAAAGTTGAGCTATGGACATAGAAAATGTAAAGACTGGTAACAATTATTGAAATTAAATCAATAAGAAAATATCTTTCACTAAAAATATAGCAGGACTGAACATCTTTACTCATGAAGAAAAATATGAACCTGTGTAGGACTTTGGAGCACATTAAGAAATTCTGAAAGGAAGGATCCATAGGTGTGATCCAAAACAACCAAACGTCTTGTCTTAATGCCGTACGGGGGATTATTTCAAAAAGAACATCTTCTATCCTCAGTTAAGGTGGACAAGATGTGTAGGTGAACCTAAGCAACTGAAGAAAGTGGAATCAAGCTGTACCATGAAGTTGTTATAGAACTTTCTACCCTTCTTGAGGATTCTGAGTGTGCATGAATCTTACCTCACCACCCAACTATTGCTTTAGTCATCTATTCCCTCTAAGGGAAGGATGTAAAGTTTTTATTCCTCTATTATTTATAGAAGCACTTGTTTCTGTAAATAAAGAAATAGAAACCTGAGCCTCATAAGAACTGATGAGACTAAATAAGAGCAATATTAGTATAGAATGTTAGTATAGAATGAGTTCTCATGCCAGGTGAAGTTTCTCAGGATATGGTAGACTGTTTCCTCCTAGGGAAGTGCTATTCATCATGGCACTCAGCATCCGTATGCTACTAAGTACTTGAAATATGTCTGAACAAAATTGAGGTATGTCAGATGAAGACTCAATACCTTGTGAAAAAGGTATAGAATATCATATGAAGGTACATAATTTGTGGGAACTTGCCACAACAATGACAAAAGAGAAACAGTCTAATTAAAATAGAAACTTGAAAAATGCTCCTAAAATACATCAAAAAGTCCAAAAAAGTGTTCATGCTTATTATTATTTAGAGAAGCACAAACTTAACCAACTTAACATTAGCACTCAATTTTTGTGAGAAAACAAACCAAAAGCAAAATCCAATAATGGCCAAGGGGTAAATCAGGCAATGAGATCACAGATTATTGTCTTTTGTAACACTGCTCATCAGCACTGTATTGGAATTAATACATACCATATGCTGGAGGAATTCCATGTCTACCTATATGCTACCAAAGATATAAGCACACAAGTACATATATAGACACACATGCACAAGCATACACACATACATGTACACAAAACATGCACATGTAACAAATACAAATTTGCTTAAGCATATGAACAAATGTACATATATATAAATACATAAATAAAAATATGTACAAATGCAAACACATATATTCATATATATTCACAAACACACACACATATAGATATACAGAGACACATAAATACACATACACACTCATGAATGAGCAAGTGAAGTTTTAAAGCCTCTTACTTGTAATAGCCCTGAGTTGAGAACCACAGTGCAATACTGAAGAACTGAATAAGCAAATATTTCAGTGTTCCCACAGAAAGTGATCAAGTTCACTGTACTTAGTGAAAGAATCCATGAACAGAAAGCACATATATTTGTCATTGCATGTATATTATATTCAAATAGATGCATACAAATTAAATCTCCAATAAAAAAAAGTGAAGTCAGAAAATACCAGGTAGCAAGTATTAAAGCCATATCTTATTTGATGATCTTCTGATCCTTACATAGTCAGCACTGATGGACTGAACAATTAAGAGATGTGCATTTCATATTATTTAAATTTGGTCCCAATAGCAAAGTGATGAAATGGAGAGTTACTCCAGACTTGTAAAAGTTGCACTGAGAGTTCATGTCTCAATTCTGTTCTCGGCCATCCCATTGCACTGTGGGAACTTGCTCTGCTCTTAGGTAGTGCTATCTAGGGATGAAGGAGCATAAATGACCTTGACCATTCCTGTCCAAAACAGGATGTCACTTAGTGGATGAAGTTTCCTTCTTGTCATTCTCTATACAGAGACCTGCTGTCCACTCTGAAATATTTTCTGAGGTGACCCTTATGATAGGGAGGCTATGGCAACACCCTAAACACATGCACTGTTGTTTTCTCTCTACAAGCTTTTTTATCCCACTGGGTCTTCCTTGTTGCCTAAGAACACATGCCCACATTTAAAAAAAAATGAAGACATGTGGATAAGTTGGCTAATATGGCTTGAAATGGACACTCCTTTCATAGCAATTAATTTGTGTTTTAATTATTTCCTATCACTGTCCCTTCTGAAGTCATGGCACTCAAAGTGAACTTCTTGCCATTGTGGTATATTTACATGTAGCAATTTGAGTGAGACTCATATATATATAAGTAAGACTTACTCATGAGTAAGTCTTACTCATATATATATATATATATATATATATATATATATATATATATATCCTTTATATTTATATAATGTAAAGAAACATACTCATAAATCACTACACAGGTTGTTAAAAGTCAGACTTAACTTACCAAATTTTATATAGTAGATGTTAGAGTAACATTAGAAATGTTCAATTTGTCCAGTCATATTTCTTTGTCTTAAAATATTTTATCTCTTATTATATACTTAAGGTGCTGATATATTACTAAGAATTCTCATATTCACATGTAAAAATCCATGAAGCTTGCATTTCCCATGACCCTAGACACAATATTGACCAATTATACCTGGGTTATAACTGGAAAAGTCTTCATGGCCACACACTCTATAAATAATATTCCTAGAGTAGTTAATTCCCTCAGGCCAGTCTTGTGAGATGCCAACTTAAAGAAGTTAGTCCATTTTGCCCCCAAGACTTGATTTTACCAAATATGCCACTTTTCCTTATAGTGTCTCCTATTTGTCAGGGGCTCACATTGCAACACTTCCTCATTGTTGTGTAACTGAGAGAAAGATTCTGGAGGAGTGAGAAATGGTTTGGCCTTCTGTTTCAGGGATTGCAGCTACTGACCTGGAATGTAATTTGTCTCTCTACCTCTGTAACTTAGTTTCCTCATTAAGAATAGTTACTTTTTCCCCACCTTCCCCCCCTACTTTTCTTCTTCTTAATCCCTCGTGCTCTTCTAGAAACCCACAAATTACTAATGAGAGCAGAAGCCATTTTCATCATTCCTTTGTTTTGTTTGTGTTTTTTTGCTTGTAGCTGGAAAGGTCTCTGACTTTTCCAAAGAAATGTGTCACAAATCACACCTTACTTCTATAACTCCAATAGAAAAGGTAAGATGGCTTCCTCCAGACACTTTCTCTTGAGATGCCTATCTTTGGAATACAGCCACCATGTGGAAGGGAAGCCTAGATATGGTCAGTTAGAGGTTCATGGGGAGAGAAACTGGCAATACCTCCTGTAGTCACCATCAACCACCAAACATAATGTGTGCATTTTCAGCTCATCTTAGCTACAGGATTGGCACATCCATGAAGGCTCTGGTTATATTACAGAGCAGAGAAAATTATTTTCATTACATCTTTTTTGAATACTTGAACCCCAGTACCCACATACAGAAAGGGCTGCTTTAGAACATCAAGGTTTATAATGATTTGCAGTTGTCAGAATTGCAAGAGAGGTGTTGATTCTTGGGAATGCAGGGAAGTCTGCCATTTCATACCTAATTTTATGACTTTGCTATGGTGTCTGTATATTATATTTTAATTTTTTTTCTGTTCTGAGTTGATACTTTCATTCTCTTGTAGGATCCTGATACTTTTGAAAACATACTTTCATCTTCTCAAAAGGCTCTTATTCCCTTATCTTTTAAAGATAGTGTGTAGATTTTTTCAACATCTATTGTGAAGAAACATCTCATGAGAATAAAATTAATCAGTTCTATTATTTTTTTGCAGTATTACATATCTCATGGTTTCTTCTCTATTACCAGTAACTTAGCATGCTTGACTGTGTTGTCTTAAAAGTTGAAGCATCCAAGAAATTCAAAATTCCCACAAGATTTCTTATTACTGAATTCTACCAGGTAAAAGAACTAACTGAAAGGATTTCACTATGATGTATCAGTAACTCAATCTGAGAGCTCAGCCCAGCTTGAATGGCCCTCTTTTGTCCAACATTACTTTGCCATCCTTTTCCCTTGCCCTTGAGTAAAACTGAAGTTGTCAGACCTGTATAGGTAAAGATAAAGTGGTTCAAGGATCACCAGGATGATGCTGTCTGTCTTTCAGATCATTCCACAGTTCAGAAATATTTATCATTGTACCCTGCAAGGCCTCCCATCTAGCTTATTTATTTGTTTTCATTATGTCTGTCTTAGTTCCTTAACATCGCACCTCTGTTCTGTGGATGTCCATTCCTAATTATAATTTATTTAGATGACTTATTTCTGTCCATTTATTAAAAGATGACAACATGTCCATTTCGGTGATAGCTCCCAAGTGGCCTAGTCTAGTCTGATCAGGTACACAGATTTATTTCCTTAAAACAATCCAATGGAATGAGTAAATAAGAAGGCGAGAAGGGCATAGAAAGCACATTAATATTTAGTAATAGTTAAAATTTATATGTAAACTGAAAAAGTGATGTTTCTGAATGTGTGTTTGTCCGAAACCAGTTTCATTTACTGAGACAATGACAGACTGAAGTACAGTGGCATGGGGGCTCTTGAAGAGTTATTTTTAATCTTCTAAGCATAGCATAAGCAGAGCACTGCTGGAAAACCCTTTGTTCTTTTTGTGAGGGTATCAGAAAAGGGACGATGCAGGTTTTGGCAAATATATTTTGTCATTCAGGTGAGCATGAAGAACATTTCAGTGATAATTGCTTATGTATTTAAAATTTGAGAGAGTAAGAATTTCTCTAATCCCATAGACTTACTTAATAATGCTAAGAAAAAAAACTTAAAAGACAACTCAACTTTGTTTAGATTCATGATCACACACACACACACACACATACAGAGACAGAGAGAAAGAGAGAGAGAGAGAGAGAGAGAGAGAGAGAGAGAGAGAGAGATGTCCCTCAGAGTTTTATTGTCTCTCCCCCCCCATATCTTAGACATTGTTATCCCAATCCATCCCTTGAATCTGGAAACAGTCAGGTCCAATATATACATATTAAAGATTTGTCCTAGCTTGGTGTATGTCCGTAATCTCAGTACTCGGGAAGTAGAGACAGAAAAATTAGTTTGGAGAAAAATACTGTTCCTGGACTATTTGAAATCCTGTCTCAATTAAAACTAAAAGTTAAAAGCTCAGAAAAAACCCCCACCAACATCTAAAAACTACTTTTTAAGGTCTACAGATAATAAGTGAAGCTTCTTAAGGACAGGTAGTTCTATTGGTCTCCGCTCTTACTGTGGAAAGTAGTAACCTGGACAAAGCTGACCATTTGAGTTAGCATCTTTCCTAGCTCACTCTTAAGTCTACAGGGACGTGTGTGATATTCCTTAGCAGGTTATCACCTTAATGTCTAAAGTTGTTTCATTTGTTTTAATTGTTTACAGTCTTCCTCCATTTGTAATGTAGAAACTTAATAGTCAATTAAACATCCTCCTGTTAAGTCATTCTCCAGAGATGTCCATAACCATACAGATTCACACACATGTTAAAGCACTTCTCTCTACACTTTCAATTGTTTGAAGGAACACAGAAAAAGTACGTAGAGTCAATAACACTAGAGTTGCTTAAGATCCCACACTGCTACCTTTGTGGGCCTATTTGTACTTTTTTCTTTGTGAGACCAAGACTTGATTTGTGTGGGCTCTGGTGCACACTGCATGACTGATGAAAGTGGCTTTTTTATATCACATTCAAACAAAGCCCTGGCTGCTTTCTGTAGTAGGCAGGGAATGGAGCACTAAGTGAACACCAGACTCAGCCATTTACTGATACTAATTGGTCATTTCTGTAACCTCTGGAATTTACTAGAAAACCTAAGTAGTTCATCAGTGCTCTGCTTTCTACATACTCACACACACACACACGCTCACACACACACCACAGCTCTCCCTCAGAACTTCATTGCCATTTCCTCCCCTATATCTTAGTCATTATCATCCCAGTCCATCCCTTGAATCCCAAAATATTCAGGCTCAAACATTTCCTGTGGAAAATCCTATAGACACAAGAGCGATTCATTCCATGTTCACCAAGAGCTTTTACAACCAAGGACGATAGGGATGGAATTTCATCTAAGCCATAGGGGATGCATAAGTACTGAGGAGAATAAGTGTCTTTTTTATAATGAATGTTTTACTTAAATTAAAAGCAATCTTATTTTATATACCAATCCCAGTTCCCTCTTACTCCTGTCCTTCCATACCCACCTACCATCTCCCCATTCCTTCCCTCATCCACTCCTCAGGGAGTGTGAAGCCTCCTAGGGGGATCATTAAAGTCTGTCACATCATTTGGGGCAGGACCTAGTCCCTCCCCATGTATCTAGGCTGAGCCAGTATCTCTACATAGGGAATGGGCTCCCAAGTACATTCATGCACTTGGTATAAATACTGGTTCCACTGCCAGAGACCCCATAGACTGCCTAAGCCTCCCAACTGACACCCATGTACAGGGGTCTTGTCTGGTCTTATGCTGGTTTCCCAGCTGTCAGACTGGGGGTCTGTGAGCTCCCACTTGCTCAGTCAGCTGTTTCTGTGGGTTTCCCCAGTATGGTCCTGACCCCTATGCTCATTACTCCTTCCTCTCTACAACTGGATTCCAGGAGTTAAGCTCAGTGCTTAGCTGTGAATCTCTGCTTCTGCTTCCATTAGCTACTGGATGAAGGCTCTATGATGGCATTTAAGGTAGTCATCAATCTCATTATAGGTTAAGGGCATTTAAGGTAGCCTTGCCACTATTGCTTAGATTCTTAGTTGGAGGTTATCCTTGTGGATTCCTGGAAATTTCCTAGTGCCAGGTTTCTCATTAAGCCCATAACAGCTCCCTCTATTAAAGTCTCTCTTTCCTGTTGTCCTCTGATCCTCCCCCAACTGACATTCCTGATCTCTCATGTTCTCCTCCCCTTCCCCTTTCCTCTCTGATCCCTCCCTCCTCCCCCCCCCCCCATGCTCATAATTTACTCAGGAGATCTTGTATCTTTCCCATTCTTGGGGAGTTTATGTATGTTTCTCTTAGGGTCCTCCTTGTTTCCTAGCTTCTCTGGGGTTGTGGGCTGTCTAAAAGATGAACATTTTATGATAACAAAGGGTTGTGTAGGACACTGAGAAGTCAGATAAATTGTGTAGCCAGTTGACTTTCTGCCTTTATTATTTTTCAGTTGATCTCATAAAACACAATGACTAGAAGTAACTTATAAAAGGCAAGGCTTATTCTGCTTATGCTTGTACAGGGATGAGTCCATTAAGGAAGCATAGAAATAAGAAGTAGTCATGCTAATAATAACATAGAGCTGAAAGATCAGATCTCCTAACATAAAAAGGAAGATGAAAGAGTGAACTGGAAGTAGAGCGAAGCTATATACTCTTCATGTCTGCCCCAGTAACATTCTTCCTCTTGCAAAGCCACTCCTCCTAGACTTCACATAGCTATTGTGGAAGTTTCTGTACTGTCTGGTCCTACAACAGTTTAATCCCAAATAAACATACAGAAGCTTATATCAATCATAAATTGTTTAGCTGATGGCTCAGGCTTCTTATTGGCTAGCTCTCTCTTAATTATTAACCCATTTCTATTAATCTGTGTAACTCCACATGGTCTCGGCTTGCTGGTGATGCCACGGTCTCTTCTTTCCTCAGCAGCTACATGGCATCTTCTCTCTGCCTTTCCTCTTTCCAGTATTCTCCACCTATACTTCCTGCCTGGCCACTAGCCAATCAGGTTGGTTTTATTAAACCAATATGAGTGACAAATCATTACAGTGAACATGAGCATTATCCCACATCACATACCTGTTTGTGTGAGTGTATGCCATCTTTTTAACTCTCCAATAGGGCTCACCTTACCAGGAACTTATTTCATGTGTTAGTAAAATTTTGGGGCCATGGTTTTATTCTTATTGTCAGAAACACTAATGTAAGAACTTTATCTTCTTGTGACATCTCTATTCTTTCCAGCCTTGTTCATTTCCTGTAGCTCACAGACATATCTGGCTAGCTGATTCTTCCAGATCTTGCTCACCAGAGCCAGTCTCATACTCATAGCTGGCATTATGGAACTTGTGTATCAGGCCAGTCAGGTGAGTTTCCAAGATCCCAATCCACCCATGACAAACTCATCTTCCCAGGCCTGACTCAGGTAGGGAAGCTTGGGTGCCAGTTCAGGTAAACCCAGCTAGGAGTCACAATTGTATATTTTGTTGGTTTCTGCTGAACTGTAATCATTCCCAACCACACACCAAAAATCATCACTGAGACTATGAATGACTGACCTACCAGTTCTTCATATGTGATCTGCAATCAACAAGCTTAGACAACAACAAAAATAGAACCAAACTTCTACTCAGCAGAGACAGACTAGAATCTCATATCAGGTACACAATCAACTGTAAATATTAATGATCTCAACTGCCCAAACGTAAGATAAAAGTTAGTTGACTAGATTAAGAAACAGAATCAATCTTTATGTTATCTGCAAGAAATTTATCTCACCTTTAAGAAAAGACACCATCACCTTGGAGGGGAAGGATAGGAAAAAATATTCCCAGAAAATCACACCAGAAAGCAAACAGGCATCTATATCCAACTATCTGAAGAAGTAGACTTTAAATAAAAATTGATTATACAGATAAAGAAGAAAAATTCATTCTGATCAGGGGAACAATTAATCAAAAAGTTACAGCACTAAGAACATAAAAAAGTCCTCTGATATATCTAATTTTATTTTTAAAAATAAAATTTTTATATACTTTATTCCAAGCGTAGATTTTCTCCAACTAAGTAATAGTGAGTGATTTCTATACCCTACTTTCTCCAATAGACAGGCCATATAGACAAAAAATATACCAGATAAATATACAAATTAAATGATATTATATAAAAAAGACCATTTACAAAACATTCTACCCAACACTAATGAATATACAGCCTATTTAGAGGAAATATATCTGTATATACATAGGACTATCTCTAAAAAGAGATCACTGAACAGGACACAAACCATACCAATCAATATGGAAAAAAAAATGAAAAATTCCATGTATCCATGCTGACTAAAATTCAATAATGTGTAAAATCAATAGCAACATATTCTTAGTAATCACTTAAATCATAGAAATTGAACAATACATTATTGAGTATTGAAAGAAGAAATAAAGCCCCAATCCCTAACTCAGAAGCTATCTCCAATTGTTGACTACTTTCAAATGAGAAGTTAGTTTCCTTCAAGGGAGTCTCACTAGGGAAACAAGCTACTCTTAATGCTCAGCAGTAGCTGGCCAATGAAAAATGAAGTTAATGACATATTTTGAAGTTTCTTGAATCATGATGTTATATCAGGGCTTTACCTTTATCATTTTAATTTTATCTTAATTATACATATATATGTATATTATCTTTCATCCTACTGGTCCTGTTTTGTATATATTAATTAGCACTTTCAGTTTAGTGTTTTATTGAAGTCCTGAGTCCACGATTGAATGATTCTGTTTCTTGTGTTTTCTTCTAGAATCTTTTCTTTATGCTTGTTTATTTTATCCAATTCTGATATGTTAGTTTTTGTATTACTGTATTTTACTAGAATCCTTTAGATCCTAGATTCTAGAATCCTTCCTTCTTCTTTCTTCTTTTTAATGAAAGATAGAAAGGGAGTGGATCTGGATGGGAGGGAAAGTGGGGGAACTGGGAAAAGTAGAGGGAGCAGAGACTGTAATCAGGATATATTATGCAAGAACAAAATCTATTTTCAATAAAAGGAGAAAAAGAAAATGATGAGAAATTAAGAAAACAAAAGAAAGAATTGACGAATCTCAGAGCTGGTTCTTTGAAAAGGAAAACAAGATGAATTTGCACTTAGCCTAATTAACCTAAAGAGAGCTCCCAGAGCAGAATCAGAAATAAATGAGAAAACATTACAACTGAAACAAAGAAACAAACAAACTAAAAACAAAAACAAAGCAAGCAAACAAACAAAACACCTCAGAATATTAAGCCTCCGTTAAACTAGAAAACCTACATGTACAGAAATCCTAATTAAAGTACTTGCAAAGCCAGTGCAGGTGTCTAAAAGACCATTGACTGTGACAAGTTAACTTTATCACTGATATGCATGGGTGGTTTGACATGTGTAAGCTAAAGCATGTAATGAATCATGTTAATGGGCTTTAAGATAAATATTACATGATCATTTCAATAGATGCCAGAGAGATTTTGAGAACACCCAACATTTCTTCATGAAAAAAGTCCTATAGATTGTAGGACAAAAGAGAACAGATGTCAACATAATGAAAGTATTATGTAATCAATACACAGTCAGTATCATTTTAGATAAGGAAAACCTTTCAATAATCCCACTGAAATCAGAATGAGAGGAGATTGTCCACTACCCTATGTCTTTTCAACACTATGCTTCAAACACTATCTAGAATAATAAGGCAAGAGTAAGAAATTAAAGAGATACTAACAGAAAAAGAAAAAAGTCAGTTTATTCCTATTTGCTGATACATAAGAGATCCTCAGAGTTCTAACAGAAAACTCCTAGAAGTTATTAAGACTTGCAGCAAAGTCTCAGAATGTAAAATTAAATTATGAAAATCAATGACCTTTCTATACATCAACAGAGAGCAACCTCCCCGCACAAATAGATCTTGGGAACACCCCCATTCATAAGAGGCCACCAAATTATAATATATAGGAGTAAATGTAACAAACAAGATGAAAGCCCCTAAAATAAAAGTTTTAAATCTCTGAAGAAAAAGACTGAAGAAGACATTTGAACTTGGAAAGACTTAAAATCCTCATCGATTAGGAGAAGTAATATTGTAGAAGTTACCATTCTTTGCAAAGCAATTTACAGAATCATTGCAATCAAAATGAAAATCCCCATGACATATTTCACTGATATTTCACTGAAATAGAAAAAAAAAGAAAAAAACAGTCTTAGAATGCATATGGAAACAAAAAAGACCCTGGATTCAAAAAAAAAAAAAAAAAAAACTTGTGCAAAAAGAACAATTCTGGAAGGATTTATACTAGATTTGTAGGTATATTACAATAATAGCAACACAAAAGCAGACATGTAGCACAGTGAAACAAGACAAAATATCAAACCATGAGAATGCATAGCTACAGCTACCTGTTGTAGGTGGGAGGAAGGGTAAGGGGCTGGAGCATCTTCCTCTTCTAAGACTATGTTTTATTTTGTTCTCTTACATTTTCCTTGTAAAGTTTAAGGTCATTTCCATTGATATGCAAAACCTAAAACTGGGCATGTGATTGGAATAAGATGGGATGCTCCTCTATGTGCTTACTCTGTATAGTGTTTTCTGCTGCAGATGGGGCCAGCTCTGTGGAAGCCTGGCTTGTACAATGTGTTTCAATTACCTTTCTAAACTTGAATAAGAAAATGCAAAGGAGTAACTTTAAATGATGATTCCAGAAAGGGCATCTTTGAAGAGGCCTGATGTTTTCACTCTGAACCTCAAATGCCAAATTTTGATTACCTTTTGTTTCTATGTAACTGAATAACAAGTGAGAAATTAAAATAATCAGAATCCAGAAGTAAGCTTTGAGATACTTCAGCTTAGTGGTATTTTCCTGTGGTTGCACTATTGCCTAT
Organism: Cricetiscus sungorus; assembly: GCA_030556225.1. NCBI lineage: Eukaryota > Metazoa > Chordata > Mammalia > Rodentia > Cricetidae > Cricetiscus > Cricetiscus sungorus. Next base: position 4,033,881 of record JANBXA010000392.1, on the reverse strand, counting down.
TTTCCAATCACTCTTGTGCCAAGTTTTAACTTTTCCTGTGCATGTAAGAAGTTTATAAAAACAATAGCAGCACTAAATATAGACTAATGATTATTCATTATTAATAAAATTGAATAAAACTCCTCAACTCAGTTTTCTGCTTCAAAGTATGACACTTGGATATTTGGCTGTAATAACTCTAAAAATATAGAAGCAACTTTGTCCTTTGACACAATGTGATTGTGTTTCAGATTTGCTAATCCTTGGAGGGAACAGGAGACAGATAACAGAAGACATGACAGAGACAGAGCATGGGGACAGGTGAGAAAGCAGAGGAGCAGAGGACAGAACACAGTGACAAGGGTCATAGCTCAGGGACAGGGCTCTGGAAAGAAGAGAGGGTACAGTAAATATGTTATAAGGGACAGAGCATAAGGACAGGGTACAAAGCACACGCACGGAGACAGGAGACAGGGGGAGGACATAGAGCACAGGAACAGAAGAAAATGCTCAAAAAACAGGGCACAAAACACAGAGTCCAGAGCATGGGGCCAGGAGACAGAAAAAAGAGTAGAGGAAACTGGGGCATGTGCCCTGAATCTATTTAAATCTGTAGAAACTGAATGGCCCCCTCCTACCTTTAGCTGATGGCATCTTAGGAAAAGATGTCTCTTCCTGGGGTTTGCAGGAGCAATGGTGCATTCCATTCATAGGCAGGTGTCTGATAATGACCTGGGGTTGTTTAGAGGGTGAATACAAAACAGATATCACAGGGAGACATCTGTGAGTAAAATCTCTAGCACGTGTGACTATAAAATCTGAATATAAGTATGCAGCTAAGGCTAAAAAAGGAAATATGTGTGTATCAACAAATGATGTTTACAGCAGTAGTAAATTTAGAAAGACATATTTATAATTAAGAGCATATTGAATGGCTTTGGATCATCTATAACAGTGTACTTTGTCATTCAGGGTGCTTTTCAAAGATCCACAAGAGAATAGGAGGATCAATACCACTCCGGTGGATGGGGAAAGACTCGAAAGGTTAGGTTGGACATTTTCACAGACTAAATGACAATACAACAATTCAAATATGTTGAGATCAAATAAAAAACACCCCAATTCCCATGGCAGTGTGACAGAGAGATCACTTCAAATTAGCAAATGTGAACACACAGGATCACACTTCACCTCTTTGTGTTACTAGAAACTGTTGTCACCTCAAACCTTCCTTATACCAGCAAGGGAAAAGCTTTTTACGTTTTTCATTTTGTTTTGTTTTGCTTTTGTTGTTGTTGTTTTGATAACTTCCTGGTAAAATGCACTTTATAACAGAGTGTTACTATTACAGTCACATAAATTTAAATCAGCTTGAAATGTCCTTTTGGCAGAAGCATCAGTTCTCAAGGTCACAAGTTAAATATATTCAAACAGGTCTGACACAATAGTGCATCAGCTTTCATTTCCTCCCAGAGGCTGCCAGTTTTATTGGGATGGTGTGGTTGTTTACTATAGGAAAGAACAAGGGACTGTCTCTCACACAGTATTCTACATTTAACTTTCTCTCTAAAACATAATCCACAGAACTACATGTGTGGATAAACCATGTGCTGCTATTTCTTCACAATACAAAGATTAATTTTCTTTTCTTTTTGTTCCTTTTATCAATGGTTGTCTTTGAACTCCCCGTGTTGTAGAGAGGAAGACCTTGAAATTCTTGTCCTTCTGTTTTTACATTCCAAATTATATATATATATATATATATATATATATATATATATATATATATATATATATTACTCCTATGTTGCTGTGAAAATTATTGTGACAAACAAGCAAAAACCAGAAAGGAAAAAAATAAAGAGGAAAGTTTGTTTTAGCTAAAAGTTCCAGAGGGCTGGAGTCCATCATGGTGAGGAAGGTATGATCTGCTGGCAGAAACTGGAAACTGTCAAATTAGATTTGCTCTGCATATGGGATACACACAGAGAGAATATCCAGGAAATGGGGGCAGGCTATAAACCCTCAAAATTCACCCCTAATAAAGTACATCCTCCAGGAAGACTGTGCATCCTAAATGGTCTTTCATATCCCTGCAGAACATTAGCTTGAGTCCAAGTGTTTCAATACATGAGCTTTTGTGGCTCATTTATGATTTCTGGGCTGACAATGAAACCAGTGAAGGAACTCTTCCCTAGAGAAAATTAAGTGCTCTGTTCTCAATATCCCTTTGTTGATTGTAGTTCTTTGTCTAAAGAAGGGGGAACCTATGAGAACATCAATTCGACCTTAGCATAGTTATCAGTGTTTTAATTTTTAAGCTTAAAGGCACATGCCTTGATTTTGCTTTTGTCTAAACATTTCTAATTTCACTTTCTTGTCCTAGATGAATTTTTTCTTAAGTACATGTTGGAGATGATAATTTCCTTTCTCACAAACTTCTGCATGAAATGAATTGTCTGAACTTCATCAAAAATGAATATAAATATGTGGGTAATATCAATACAGCATGATCAGCTAGATAAATCTATGCATCATATTACTGATATTGATATCTGAAACTTATAAACTATTGCATCCTACTTTTCATTTCCAAAATCACCTGTATTTAATACCATTGAGTTGATTTACTTAGAAGGAGGAAAGTAGAGAACGACACTTATAAATGCTTCCAGGGTTCAAAGTTGTTGTAGAAAATACTTTTTCACATTAGCTTTAGTTGTAATTCCATAGCTGAATATGAGTGAAAGTTTTTAAATGGGGTGGTAAGAACTAATAAAATTAATTAAACAGCAACAAAAATAGACCTGTAAGAGGCAAAGAAAAATGAGGTGGCTGGAAAAATAACTCAGTCAGTAATGTGACTGCAATGCAAGCATAGGCCCTGGATTTGGATTCCCAGCACCCAAGCAAAAGTCAGGTTTGGCAGTATGCATCTGTGAACCCTGTAGTAGGAGGAGAGATAGATTTAGGTACACCCCAAAAATTCATTGGCCAGCCATTCAAATTCACATTGATGAGCTACATGTTTAATGAGAAACTTTATTTTTAAAAATCAGCTGGAAAACAATTAAGAAGATACCTGATGTCAACCTTTTGCTTCCATATGCACATGGGCACACATATACATATGTGTATATTTATACTACCAAGCATGTAAAACCCACATGTATACACACACACACACACACACACACACACACACACACACACACACACGCACGCACATGAGATTGGTACTTTAAAAGTGGAAATTGATATTTACTCACTATCCTAGATGTCCTAGAGCCCACTTATGTTAGACAAAGACTTGAAGGCTGTATGGTGGCCTGTATTCACATATGATCTCATAGGGTTTACTTCTGGATACCACTGCATAGAAAAATAGAATAGAAGAAACTGAAGATACATGCAAATAACCAGGGAATGGTGTCAACAGCAATACACAAGAAATTAGAAGATTGATGGAGTATCTAATAATAGCTAGTTTTTCTCCTCATGTTGACCTTTCTTGCTTTCTAGGAATATTGACATGAAAGGATTAATGGAATGTAAGGTAAATTTAATTTGTGTTAGCTTAAAAGCACTTAATCAATTGATTACAAACTTTATGGTTGATAATTTTATTATTTGTGAATAAATAAGGCTGTAGGAGATGTCATTCTGTAAATATGTTTCTCTTATTGGTTAATGAATAAAGCATTGTTGCCAAAAAGGAAAGCAAGATAGGCAGGACTGAGGATTCTGGGAAATGTAGTAGAGGGAGTTGAAATGTAGGACCAAGAGGAGTAATAGGTCAGGACCCTCTGTTGGGTAAGAAAAAACCATGTGGAAACACTTAGATTGGTATAAATGGGTTAATATTTAAGAGAGAGGTAGGCAATAAAAAAACTACTAGTAACTAGCCAACAGTTCTATAATTAATACACTGTCTGTGCGTGTTATTTGGGGCTGTTGCAGCTGTGGGACCAGGCTGGCAGGACACAGCTCGTAACATAAGACTATTTCCTACAAAGAGTAGAAATATTGTTTTCTAAGTCAAAAAGCCAGTAAGAACATTGAATACCCACCATTCTCTGCATGCCAGTAGGTGTTCAACCCATGTCATCACATCCTTGAAAACTGGCAATTCAATATGGCCCTCATCACTACTACTTCTGGGAAACAAACTGTTTCTTCCCCTGCTTCTTGTTTCATTTGTTTTGTTGGTTGGTTGAAACAATGAGAATAGTAACTAACATGAGTTTCCTAATCACAGGATTAGAGTAACCCTGAAGGGTGATACTTGAGAAAACAATTGGAAAGGTGACTTAATACTCTTCCAAAAAGTGTTGGTCTTTATATCAGGAGTGAGTCAGAATATGGAGATGGAGGAAAATGGTTGCATTACTAGTAAATTTTGAAGGCATAACAAGGGATATTAGCCAGTATATGATATGTAAGTTGTGACAAAAAGGAAGCAGTCAAGTATGGCAGGGTAGTCATGGAAGCCTGAACTATTAAGGAAAGGGTAATAGCATTCATTTAGACATAGGAGATCCTGGGGAAAGATGTTTGAGTTGGAGAGGGCAAAGTCTGAATATCCATTTTAGAATTTAAGCTTGTTATGTCAAATTAAACTTCCAACTGGAGGTGTTAGACAGCTGAATAAGAGATTTGAAACACAGAAGTTAGCCAGACTAAAATTAAATTGTAGGACTCATCCACTGCAGATGGGAATTGATGACTCAGACTGCAGAGCAAGGATGAGATCATTTTGTAAAATTGCTTTACTAAGTTTGAAGGAAATATAACTAAGCCAAATTATTTCACCATCTTCTATACTTTAGTAAATATATACATTGCTGATCACTATATATGTGATTATATATGTATAAATATCTATAGTTTTATGTGCACACATAACATAAAACTATGTGTATGCACATATATTCATCTTACTAGTGTCTTATAAATATTATATCACATTTATGTAAAGATAAAAAGCAATTTTGTTTAATTCTTTTTGAGACAAGGTCTTATTATAAACTTTAAACTGTTCCAGAACTCACCGTATATCTAAGGCTACACTCAGACTTGTGGCAGTATTGCAGTCTCATCTCCCTCTGTGCCGAAAGCATCAGTATACACTATTACTCTTGACTTTAAGAGAGCTATTTTATGAAAAATTATTCATAGGCTTATATAAAAAAAATGATACAGTGTAAATATAAATTACTATTCCTCTTCTAGGACAGTCTATTTATTTTGTCTAAGTGTCTATCTACTATGATAAGCCAACTATTTCCTTATTGAGTTTACCTGTGCATCCAAAGTTTGTCAGTCTTACTCTCTCAGAAAATGATCAATACCATGATTTTATATGGAGACATACTGTACTACTGACCAAGATCACATTCTTTCTTCCTCATGGGACTAATGAGACGCTATGAGTCATTTATTTTGAACTTATGTATAGCAATAGATAGTAGAAGTAATCTACAACATTCTCTGTTGGCACATAAAAATACTTAGGGAACACATTTCAATGGGCTTTTCCCTTCCACAGAATTGATATGAACCATTTTGAAGTATTTTACAAACCCAATGTTTAAGACATTTATCTTCAGTAATACTCTACTGTTTTGTAATTCAAGTCCTATTATATAAGGGGGGCTTTCATATTTTCAAGCTGTTATTCTGATTTATCGTAAGAATAGATTTACACTAATCTAGCAGCTGTCAAATATAAAACATAATAACATGAGTAAGACAAAATTTATGTGTATCTGGTAGCTGTCTTAGTTACTTTTTTATTGCTGTGTTGAAACAAAATGAAGAAGGTAAATTATAGAAAGAAGAATTTGTCTGGGGCTTACAGTTCCACAGGGGTGGGAGTCTATTACCATCATGCCCAGGAACAAGCAGGCATGCAGAGAGAAAGGGGGTGGTTGGGGAGACTGGGAATGACGGAAGGCTTTTGAAATTTTAGGCCTCTCCCCAGTGACACCTCCTCTAACAAGGCCAAACCTCTTAATCTTTCCCAAACAGCCACTAACTGGGAAAAAATTATTCAAATGCAAGAATGGAGTCATATTCAAATGATCATCTTGACCATTTTTTCATCATAACTAATCATTAAGTAAAACAATACCAGCCAACCTTAAGAAATGTCATGTGGATGGGACAAGGACTGTTCCTGGCATACCAGTGTTTCTATGAGTCAGTAACTTCCCTCATTAAAACTGCCTGTTCTTTTTCTCTTAACTTGTACATTATGCTGTTTCTCATCTATTCTTTAACTTCATGATCACAGCTATTCTGTACATTGGTAATATCTTTTTCACTGATACTTGCTCCTACAAAGTTATCCTGAGAAGTAACTGTCATGAGGCTCCAAATTCACTCTGATGGTCAAGTCTAATGTTAATCCTGTAACCTGCCCAACCACTTCATTACACATAAAATGCCTGAATATGAGACACTAGCATATAATTAAATCATTGCCTAATGTGTTTATATTTGAGCCCAAAGGAACCGAGTGAGTTGAATATTTAATAATTGAACTTGGATCAATGTGAGATACCTATATACCCTTTTTACAACAAGAATAATGCTATAAATGATATCAGAATGTGATTCATCTTAATTGAGGTTTCCTATGTCTGAGACAATGTTTTGAAGAGCAGCTTCAAATAGTTGGGATTTTTATCCTAGATTCTACTGCCTCATCATCTTGTTTTGGATAACCCTCCTCTTACATTCACATGTAGTCTTTTTATTAACATTACTGCACTGTCTCATGTACACCAAAACAGTTGTCTCTGAGTATGCATTGATCTACAATTTACTGAATGTTCTCATTCCTATGTGAGTTTAATGTGTTCCCCATAGGTTCTTGTGTTGATATGTAATGCCTTGTGTGAGATATGAGAAGAGTAAAAATGTAATTAATTATGACAGTTGGTGGTAGAGACTTTAGATTGTTATGATAAATAGTAAAGTCAACAGTGTGGAACAACCATGATTGAACAGTGGTATCTTTATAAAGAGAGAAATCAGAATACACATATATGTGTGCATACGTGTGCATGCACACACACACACACACACACACAGAGAGAGAGAGAGAGAGAGAGAGAGAGAGAGAGAGAAAGAGAGAAAGAAAGAGAGGGAGAGAGAGGACAGAGAGACTACTGTCTCTTACTATCTGATGCTGTATATCACTTTGCATTCAATCAACAAAAAGAAATCCAACAGATATGGGCCCTTGGCATTTTGAAAGTGTGAACTCTGTCAACCTCTTTCTTTATAATACATGATTTAGACATGGGTATCCCATCATAGTAACACCATATGTTTTAATATCTTGAAGATTATATGTTGCTTTCAGTTCTCTATGTTCAAATAGAACATACAAATCTTCAAATATAACATGTCATTTTGGTTATCTTGTGCTATCCATGGTCATTAGTAAATTCTCATAAGCCTAAATATTCGTTATACATGCTTCCAAAGTACACATTTTTGAAGTACTAACTTCTACCATGTCATCTTGAGGGGGATTATTACACTCTCAATGTCTACACAAGTGGTGACTTGTCAAATTGTGCCCTAATCTTCCAAGCCACTTTATTTTGGACTCTGCCAGCATGCCTCTCTGTGATCTTGCCAATTGTTTTTACCAGAAACTGCTTTGCTTTGAGTGTGGCTGTAAATAGGTCCCCAGTGTACTGGAGCACAGCTTACACTAAACTCTCACAATACAATGTTAAAGATGGCTGGGAAATAAGAAAATCAAACCACAGAGAGTGGCTATGGCTGTTGGCACTTGTCTCCAAAACCTGTGGGCAGAAGTGATCCCATCATTTTCCACTTCAAGACTCCTTCACTCTAAGATGGTTGCTGTGGAATTAACTCTTTCTTGTGGAACATCACACTCCCACAAGCATGGAAACGACCTTCAAATGTAAACACCCCTATATTCCAAATGACTGTCCTGTTCTGTCACTCACATGAAACTGACTTTGAAATCTATTCTGTGCTATGTTTAATCCTATGCAGTTTCTTTGAGAAAGTTTTTTTGCAATGAGATAGAAAGTTTATATTATCAGGAATTTTAAGTGCTATACTTCTATTTCAATTTACATGTGGTTCTACAGCACAGGAACTGATATTGATTTATATTTTTTTAAATAATCAGATTGTTTTCACATAATCAGTTTCACAAAGTTTTGGTTGGGGTTGGCTTCATAATAATGAGAGATGTCCCATAATGTGTGTGTGATCAGCTCCATTTCTTAGCTTCCAAAAGATTCCAATCCCAGGTTCTGAAACAAAGTATATTTATGGTGTACTGATAATAATTAGATAGATAAACAGATAAAATGGTTATGTATTTCAAATATAATTATCAAAATTTAATCTTTTTAACAGACAAAAGAAAGAGAGATAATAAAATTTTACTGTGGGAAAGGATCATGATTTTTCTGAAAGGTTACATAATGTTTTATGTAAAATTGGAAATTTACCAGAACAGTATAATAAGGCAGAATCCAAATCCTCACATATTCTTCTAATTCTAATTTGTTCTTTAATGGTAGTCAGCAAGAACTGCACTCTTTGAGTCCCCACATGAAAAGGTACACTCTTTTCAGTAAGTTAAATCAATTTCCATTTGTTCTGGGTCTAGGAGATTTTATTTTCTCTCACCTTTATTCAATTTCCAATTCATTCTTCCCAGAGCATATATCAATGTCTTCCTTTGGTTTCATGGCAGGTATTTTAACTTCCTTTGCATTATAGAAATCACTGTGCTACGGAGTCGTCTGTTAATGCATAGATTTCAAGCTCTTTAGAAACTACCTAAAGCTTAACAGAGGGCTGAATAAACATTAGCAACAATAATAAAAGAAACCTTATTCTGTTTGGCAATTATTCCCTGGATCAAGGAGCCAAAATAAAATAAAATGTAGGTCCTCTTAACTCATAGAATGACTCAGGTTATAGTGACAATTTTATTAAGAGTCTCGGGATGCTAAAATATATTTACTAAGTAACAAGTTAGTAAGATATCATGCTATATCTCCATAAATAAATACACTGAATAATACTTACAACTGTTAAGCATAATTATCCCAAAAGACACTTATCACCACTTTTTAGGATGAGAAAGAACATTCAATATAGTTTCTTCTAGCTATTTGAAATTTCCTCTTCTTGATCCTAATGGCCTCTAGTAATCACTATTGTACTCATTTTCATGAAATCATTATTGCATTCATAAATAAGATTATACTTTAGGGTTAAAGAGATGACACAGTGCTTAAGAACAACAACTGCTCTTGCAGAGGTCCCAGAAGATAATTCAGGTGCCACCCAACAACTGAAGGGATCCGACACTTCTGACACCAATACCAACCCACACTCCCACACACAGACACACATACTCACATAATTGAGAATAAAGTAAGTTCTATTTTTCTTCAGTATTTTGAAGTTTTTATTATACAAGTCTTTTACTTGCTTGGTTAGAGTTGTCCTGAGATTTATTTATTTGAGGCTATTGTGATTTCTTTCTGAGTCTGTTTGCCTTTTGTATATAAGAAGTTTCCTGACTTTTTGAGTTCCTTTTGTATTCGGTTATTTTTCTAAAAGTGTTTATCAGTTTAAAAGCTTCCCAATGAAATCTTTGTGGTCTTTTATATATAAAAGAATATTGTCCTCAAATTAAGATAATTCAAGTTTTTGCCTTTTTATTTGTATCCTGTTGATTCTTTTCAGTTGTCTTATTGGTATAGCCAAGACTTCAAGTATATTGAACTAAATGAATTTTATTGTCTTGTTACTAATTTTAGTGAAAATATTTTTAGTATTTCCTCATTTAGAATCATACTGACTGTAGCCTTGCTGTAAATTGCCTTTATTATGTTTATTTATGTCACTCCTACGCATAGTCTCTCTAGAAACTTTATCAGAAGGGATTGTTGCATTTTTGTCAAAGGCCTATTTTGGTAGCTATGAGATGATCATGATTTCTATATTTTAGTGTGTTTATGTGGTAGCTTACATTATTGTTTCATACATGTTGAACCATCTCTGCATTTCTGAGATGAAGCTATCTTGGTCACAGTGAATAAACTTTTAGATATATTCTTGAATTCAATGTGTATGTATTTTACAGAGAGTTCTTATATCTATGTTCTTAAGAGATTATTATACAATTTTTAAATTTATTTTTTTGCTGTGTATTTATATGCTTTTGTATCACGATAACAGTGGTGTCAAAAAAATTGGAAATGTTCTTTCCATGTCTATTTTTGCAGAATAATTTAAGGAGTATTGGCAACACTTCTTTTTGAAGGTCTGGTAAGGTGCTCTGTGCTGAGTATTCTTGATCCTGGGTCTTAGTAGTTGGAGATTTTCAATTATTACTTTTATTTAAGTAGGTTTTTACTTAAATTTTTTATTTCATCTTGATTTGACTTAAGAGGCTACACATATCAAGAAATTCATCTATTTCTGATAATTTTTCCAGTTTGATAGAGTTTAGATTTTAAAGTATATCTTTATTATTCTCTGAATTCCATCAAAGTTTGAAATAATATTTATTTCTATTTCTAATTGTATTCCTTTGGGTCCTCTCTTTTCTCATTTGGTTAGTTTGGCTCAAAATTTATCCATATTATTGACTGTTTTCAAAGAACAAGCTCTTTATTTCATTAATTCTGTGTATTGCTTTTGTTTGCTTCTATTTTAGTGAGTTTGATTATTCTGTCTGTCTCCCATTTTCAGTGTTGTTTCTTCTTATTTTATCTAAAACTTTCAAGTGTATCATTAAGTTATTACTATGATATTTTCCAGGTTTTGATGTAAGCACTTGGAGACATGGAAATTCATCTCAAAATAGCTCTCACTGTGTCCCATAGGTTTGGGTATGTTATGCTTTCATTTTTATTGAATCAAAAAAATTAAATTTCCTTTATGATTTCTTTATTGACCCACTTTTCATTCAGTAGTGAGTTTTATATCTCCCATGAGTTTGTGTACTTTCTGTTATTTTTGCTGCTGTTGATATCCAGTCTGAATATCTGGTGCTTAGATAGGATTGAGGGTGTTACTTCAATTTTCCTTTATCTGTTAAGACTTGCCGTAATGTAGTCCAATTGTGGAGAGAATTCCATGGGTTCCTAAGATGAAAGTATATTTCCTTTGTGTTTAGGTGGAATATATTGCAGGTGTTTGTTAGGTTGCTTTGATTTATAATATTATTAAACTTTAGAGTTTCTTTGCTATTTTTTGTCTTCATGATTTTTCTATTGGTGAGATTTGAAAATTGAAGCCACCCACAACTGGACAATGTGTTGCCGGTTAGGGAGTTTGGAACACTCAATCATAATTAGGATACTTTTATCATATTTTTTGCCTTGGGAATATTGAAAAAGCCAGAAGTAGTTGATGAATCCAATTAATTAGTGTCTTTCAGACACAACAGGACTGATACCTTTATGAATTCACACAGACTGTGAAAGAATGCACAGGACATGCACAAATTCAAGCCAGAAGAAGGGGAACTAGGCACAAATTCTAGCTGATAACCTAAAAGCTTCTTGTAAATGATAGCTGCTGGGAGGTGGGAAATCCACTTCCTCTAATAGAGTATCACTCGGTATACATAAAGTACACTTCATGGCAGACTTGATGCTCAGCAATAGTTGACCAACAGAAAACAGACTCTGTCTCTGTCTCTGTTTGTCTGTCTCTTTGTTTTTCTCTGTCTCTGTCTCTTTCTATTTCTCTTTCACACACATATTTTTTTGGTATTGGAATTATTTTTAAAGATATAAAACACAAATTTAGGAGTTTGGAATTGAGGCAATAAATTTTGTATTGTATAAAATTCCTTGCATGAAAAGAATTTTAAAATTGAATCTTTTTTAAAGAAAAAGTATGCTTCCCTTTTTATTTTATGCTTTGTTTAGTTCGCTTAATATAATGAATTCTCTCCACTGTAATAAATGATGGAATTTCATTCTTCTATGGATAAATTGTATTTCATTGTATATATACCACTTTTTAATAATTACTTATTAGCTGATACACCTTTAGGCTGCTTATATTTTTGGATGTTGTGAGTAATGCTTCACCAAACAAAGGACAGCAGATATCTTTTTGATGTATTGATTTAATTTCTCTTGGATCTGTACACAGTAGATAGATTGCTGGATTCTATTAAAGCTCCGATCTTAATTTTTTAAAGGAAACTCCATATGGTTTTCCCATAAGGAGGACACCAATTTATGTTCCCATTGTATTCCAGAATGCGATACAGTAATATTTTTTCATACATGTCATTCTTTAACAAACTTTGGCCTGCCTTTTTATAGGTTTATAATTTGTGCTGTGTTATTTTGCAATGCTCAACAGTCTAAGAGACTTAAGGTAAGAAAAATATTACAATAGATACCCATAATCAATAATCTAAATAATGTTCAGGTAATAGTGGAGTTAGCTGACTGTAAGGCCACTTTTCTTGGATTGTAGATGATTATTTTCTTGTGTACTCACAAGGTTTTCCCTTCATCTCTCTGTGTCCTTAGTGTGTATTTGTGTGTGTGTGTGTGTGTGTGTGTGTGTGTGAGACAGTGAGAGAGAGAGAGAGAGAGAGAGAGAGAGAGAGAGAGAGAGAGAGAGAGAGAGAGAGGGAGAGAGAGAAATGTGAAACTAGAAGGGATCATAACAGAGGTTGGTATATATCTTACAAAGGGAAGAAACAGAAAATATTAAAATTCAAAAGATGTAAAAGTAGAAGTGGGGACTAACTGGAGTCATGCAGGGGGACAGTGGGAACAGTTTGGACAGGGAATGCCAGGAAGTCTAGAACAACTATGAAAGCATATTCTCACATTTTCATGAAGATTATGTTATATGCTCAATTAAAAAAGAATTGATTAAAATAGAGTGAGCACTACACTCATCAGATCACACCTTCAATCCAAGTGTTCATCTTTGTGAGAGAGTTCCAGGCAAGTTTGACCTAGAAGACATGTTTGAGATCAAACAGAATTACATATTAAGAACTTGTCTCAGAAAAACAAAAATGATTCATTTTGACATTTGACTTAATGTCTTAAAGACTCCCTTTTCATTTTTTGAAATAAAATTCTATCCTTACTGTTAATAAGTATTATTCTTCTTAAATTTTTGCTAGATGAGAAACATTGTTAAAAAGTAGATATTTGTTTCAAATTGTAATTCACCTTTCAAAGACAAAGCTCAAGATATAGTAGAGTGTTAAGATAGGAGCTGACTTAAACAGCTTAATATATTCATGTGAAGCCAGAGTAAAGAATCCAAGAGAGATGGCATTGAAAATGGAAACCTGTGGGTATCTTTAAGAGCAGCAAGGTTTTTCTTGAGTCTTGGTGAACTTAGCTCAGAAGAGGGTTAGGATCCTGAAAACTTCAATGGCTACCAAAGCCGCCAGAGCCAGTGACTTTCTTGCATCTGAAATTGAAAGAAGAAACTACAGTGATCATAGAGCATCAGTTTCTGAGAGAAGTTTGTTGTGTAGGTGGGAATTTAAGGAAGAGAGGGGGGAAAGAAGATAGAGCTCCTGTGCAATAGGATTAGGTTTCCAGGGATGTATTACCACCAAGGCGTCAATCTGGAGACTTCTCAATGCACTTATGGCAGAAACTGAGGTGAGGCATGGAGGGCTGTTCAGCCCCTCAGTTAGTCCAAGCACAAGGTGTTTCAAGTGCCTCCTGTCTGCCCCAGTTTTGTCCTCGTGCAGAACTTCTGGCAAGGCAGTGGTCCTCAGGAACTAGAACCAGAATTCTCCTTTAGTATTTCTGGCTTCCAGAAGGAACATTTGCTTCTGCTTGGGAATCACTGCCTCACTTCACCAGTTTACATTTCCAACTCTCACCAGCATCACTGCCTCATGAGTGTCAAGAACTCACAGATTAATCCAGGTGAGGGATCAGAATTACAAGAGGCAGAGAAGAACGAGTGTTTGAACATGGACTTCATGAGTTTAAGGGCCACTTCAAAAACCCTCTAAAATGAATTTATAATTGCAGTGTTTCACCAAGGTCCTCTTAGACCAGAAATAGCAAATTGATAAGTGTAGCAATAAGATGAACAATGGCTAAGTTCCAGTTCTTTCAGACGGAGAGGACATCGTCCATTTATGCATTACCGAATCTATGCACCTTTCCGAAAAGCAAATCATCGGTACTTAGTTAATGTTAAATGACAATCTACTGCTACTCAAATTTATGACACACTTATTGATTTTTACATAGAGAAAACAGGCAGGAGACTGGTCTTTCAGTTTTGTTATTAGTTAGATGGACAGTAAACCCATGCTGTATTGTTTGCAAGTTTACATCTGTATTTGCACTTGACTTTCTTAGCCATTCATTTGAAACTTAAAATGAGAGAAATACAAACTTGGAGCTGAGCAAATCTCCAAGGCATTTAAATTTGTGATTTTACCAGAACATAAAAGTCAAGGGTAATTATGGCTTAAGTCATTTCAGTCACTCAAGGGTATTTTTATGAAGTTGTTAATGTTTAAAAAAATAGCAATAATTTTTTCTAAGATGCTAGGATATTTTGAAAGACAGATAATTTTATTGGAACTCTCCTTCAAATGAAGGACAGTATCAAGTTATGAAAAACAGAAAGTAAATTGAGGAAACCAAAGACTTGCAAGCTTTCACAGCTCCCTTATTAGACCTGCTGGGATGAAATAAACATGTCAGATCAACACATTTGCTTCATCCCAAATTATGTAGATGAACACCTGGCAAACATAACAGTTTTACAGCACAGATTCTCAAAAATACTTCATTTAAAAGCTTTGAAAAACTATTAATTGCAACATTGTGTTGAAATTATAAGTATACAACATACCATTTAATAGATATGTATGCATATATGCCCAGATATATAGAGCATCACTCATATGCATGCATATATTCATATCCCCAAATAATTTATAATTATGAGACATATAAGTCACAAATTTTTTTATGTTATATGTCTTCATTTTTAGTGTAATTTTAATACAATATAGTATTTTTGAGACAAAGTATTTTTTCTAATAATAAGGACACTTAATATTGTATGTGTACATCAATTATTTACATTTTATTTAGTTTAATTTGAACTGGAAAGCCACGCTCTTAAATTCCAAAACATTGTTTTTGTCTGTTTGTTAAAATTCTTTCCTACTTTAAAAACAACAACATTATCAAAAATTATATGAAAGAAATTTTTACAAAGGAAAAATGGCTTTTATCCTTTATTTTGTATAATACGATGAGCTAATTAAAGTCAGTTTTATTGAGTAGAAATAAAGAAGAGTTTCTTAGGACTGTGATTATTTTAGTTTTCACAAAGAAAACAAGAGTTAAAGTGTAGAGTGGCATGTAATTACTGAATATGTGGCCTGTAGGGCATTGCATGAGTATTCACAAAATAATCGCATAACAGGTTAAAAGAAACCCCATTATATGATGTACAAAGCACAGCATTTTATTGAAAAATGAAATGTATAGCATTCATTGAATGGACATTAATTTATTGGAAGAATAACATCAGAATCTTTTGTTTATAATTTTCACAATGATCAATGAGGTTCTATTATCTCTTATATGGACATCCCATTCAAGAATAGCAGCCATAACATTGTAAATAGTAATACCATGTAAGTAACACTCTAGAATCTCAGTAACTACTCAAGGCATCTGCAGAATGTGTCACTAGCTGAATTTTTCTGTACCAACATTTGGGCTTTATTCACATACTACAAGCTCCTTGCAATCCTCTATAGTTCAAATTTATTGGCTAGAAATGTACAATTCTGCAAAAGTACAGCCTGAATGGTGAAATTAAGTTCTTGCTTATGCTTTTCTCAGAGTACCAGTCAACTATCTGTGGACAGTTTTGGTTTCTTTTCCTTCTGTTTTTTTTTCTCCACTAAAGGAAGAAATGTAAAGGCATGGGGCCTGCAGTGGGGAAGATGGGGCCCAACAGTGGGAAACATTAGTTCACTGAATCGAGAACCTCTTCGTAAATAACATACCTATTTGCTTCTCTCTTCCTCTTTCCCTTTTCTTCCTTGTCCTCCTCCTCTTATTTCTCCTCCTCCAGCTGCCTCCCCCTTTACCTGGCTCATTTGTGAAGAAAGTTATCTCAGCAAAGCACAGGTGACTGGTCACAGATCCAAGAATGAAGTGTTTGGATCTGGTTAGCATCTCAGAATCTGCATAGTATCATTTTATACCCATACCTATAAAAATATGTGGACTGTGAGCTACAATTTGAGCCTATACATTTTAGTTGTTCTTAAATACCTTTCCCTCTGTTTCTATACCTTACTTATCACTGGGTAATATTTGAATGGTTGGGATTACTAAGTGCTAGTTAGCCTGTTGAAGTGTTTGAAAACTTACTTTTACTTTGGCCAGTTTTTGGAATCATCAGCTTTCCAGATGCAAACTTATGGCAACCAAGCTTGAGACTGCATTGCAGATAAAAAACAAACAGCAAGAATCTTTTACTATGACTCTGATTTCTGGATTGTAACTGCTGGTTATATTTAAGTATGCTTTTCATCAATACAATTTTTTTTTCTGAAACAGGGTTTATTTTTGAGGTCCTGGCTATCCTGGAACTTCCTCTTTAGATCAAGTTGTCCTCAATTTCAGACATCAGCCTGCCTCTGCCTCCTAACTACTGGGATTAGACGCATGCAGTGTCTTAAAGAGGAGGATATGGAATAAAACATATGAGAAAATATTGTTTGTGCAATAAAAGTGGAGGCAACCTTGTGACGTTCCGTACTTACCCCCATAGGAGAAAGAAGCCAGTTGTGTGAGGCACTGTTGTGGGAAAAGGTCTTCATCTGCCTCCTTGAGATGTACATGTCTGCTAAATTCTTATTATACAATATAATGAATTTTCACTGTGTTATATAGTGAAATTGTATTTTTAGTGCTAATTGCTAGCTAATTTCAACTTTAGGCATAAAATTAAATTAGAAGGCAATAGAATAAAAGAGAAAAAGCAAATAACCTTTAATCTAAATAACCTCTAATTTAGAAAGGATGGAAATTCCTTCATAATCAGACATTAATATACATATTGATCCAGATGCCACTGAGATAATAGCGAAATTACATAAATCAAGAGATATACTATTTAGGATTTTTCTCTTGGTGGAAAGATGATAAATAAATAACAACCATATATATATATATATATATATATATATGTACATATATATATATATATTATAAATCATATGTACTTACTTGAAAGCTATTTGCTTCACCTTAGAGGCAAGAACATAGCTTCCCTTTTGTCTTCGTCTCTCCCAAACTTTTATGTCACCTATTCCCACAGGGAAAGAAACCTTTTAAATTTTTATAATTAGTTTAATGTATCAATGCATGCAAAATAATATACATTCTAAAATAGATGAATGAATTAAAAAGAAACTATGCAAACATTACACCTGGCCTTTTGAAATATGTGTAATTATCCTTTTTTATCTCTTTGAATTTTTCATAAAACATTTTAGTTCTGTTCTTTCTCCTCCTTAGTTTCTCCTACATTCTGCAATCCCTGCCTACCCGATCCCATGTTCATTCTCTCTCTTAAAAAATGAAAAACACAAAGCCAAATAAAAAACCCACATACACAGAGTTGTGTGTGGTTGTGTGTGTGTGTGTGTGTGTGTGTGAGTGTGACTGAGTGAGTGAGAGAGAGAACAAAGCTCTTTCAAATAAAACACAGCTACTAATTAGTAAAACCCCCTGAACTCTGTGTTGCCAAGTCTTCCAGAGCACGTACCAACATTTGAGTGTGGCTGATATACTCAGAGACTTTCTACTGAAGATAACTGATTTTCCCTCTCTTAGTGTCTATCAGTGGCAAATAGCTTTTGGGCTAAATTTGGAAATGCCTACATCCCCTTATCTATGATGGCTTTTTGTGTGGTTTGAAATTGTACAGATCTTATACATTTTGCCAAAGTGTCTGTGTGTTCATATGGCATAATGCCTGTTGTGTCAGAAAATAATTTTTCCTCAGAGATGATTATCACCTGTGGTTCTTAATTCTTCCTGCCTTCTCTTCCACATACATCCCTGAGCTCTGACAGGTGGGTTATGATACAGCCATCTTATTTAGGGTGAGAATTTACAAAGTTTCTTATCTCTGCATATTGTCCAATTATAGTTCTCCTGTTAACTCCCATCTACTGCAAGAAACATCTTGTCTTATGAGTGTTTAGCAATGTGCCGATTTATGGGGTTAGCAAAAGCCTTCAGGAATCATTTTATTGCTGTGTTAATTTATCAGAGTAATTGTAGAAGTTTTGTTTCTAGGGCACATGGCCTATCTAATCTCAAGTTCTTGGCATAATTAACATCCCAGGTATGATTTCCATATTGTTCACTACACTTTAAATCTAATATAAAAGTAGTTGGTTACAACATTAATTTGTGTCACTATCATCACACTTGGTGAGTATATCTTCCATGAAGCTGCTATTAAACTATTGAGGGTGCATATCTGAATTATATTGATGATTACTTTTTTCCTTCAGTAGTTTGAGTAGTGAGTAGAGGTAAAACTTCTAGTATAGCATCAGTTTGACTTTTCCATGTTTGATGACATAGTATGTGGTGTCTTCAGCAATAGGACATTATTCTCAAGTTGTGGAAGCTAAATGATAGCATTGGTAATAGCTTATGATGTTTATGGGGTTTTATATTACCATAGGCCACTGATTCACAAGAATGGAGGAGTTAAATGAAAAAATAAGAAAGTGTGAGTAAATGTGATACTTACATAAGATATTTTGATTTAATATCTTACTTCTCATACTTTTTTAAATAAACCAATTATTCAGAAGAGGAAAAAGTAATGATAATTCAAAGCCTTTTGAGAAATTGGCAAGTTTGGAGAAAGTGAATAAAACCTCCTGAATAGCATAAACTTATGGCTCTAGGGCTGTTGTGATGAAGGTAGGACTTTCTGGTCACACTATATTTTGAGCATGCAAACCCCAAGTTTATTGTTTTGTCCTCTTCTCTGTTTCAATAAGAACATTAGATTAGTTTAGAACATGTTTAAATGGTGTTCCACCATATTTCAATATAAATAACATACTCTATTTCCTTTAGGGTTTTTTATTCATTAAGAATTTCATAAGTGTATGTAATGTGGTTTAATCAATTTACTTCTTACTCCCTCTAATTACTCCCATATTCTCCTCCATCTTTTCTTTCCTAACTTCATTAGTTCCTTTTTAACCCACCCAATCAGCTTAGTGTTTCCAAGATGTGTACCACCCTTTTTAACAGCTGAAGGATTCTGGGTCTTAGGAATAAAAGCTGTATAATACTATTGTGACAACTGGAGAGTCCATGTCAAAGAGAAAAGTAAAACCTAGCAACTAAGATATAAATTTTCATTGAAATATTTTATTCAATTAAATAATGGCAACCATGTGACATGAAAATTGTGTGTGTTATAGAAAGAGAGAAAGATGGAGAGACAGTTCAAACTATATGAGAAAGGAAGAGCACCATTCAGTGTGGGAGATGAAGCAAAGGGGAAGATGGTGGGGAAGGGGAAGGGAAATGAATGAGAACAAAGAATAATGACACACATGCATAAAAATGTCATGAGGAAACTCATTACTTTGACATTAACCTAAAATTTTAATAAAAAAAAATTAAATCACATATTGGTCTTACACTGTGAAGAAGTATGATGACTTAAAGTTCATCTATTTTATCCAAATACCAGTTGTTATTACAGATTCTTGACCTCAGAATGGTAGGAAGAATAATGTCATTTGACATTGCTTCTTAAAATCCCAAAATTCTTTTTGGGACTCAATTAAAGAAATGAACATGAACCTTTAGTAGGATATGGAAATAATTGTGCATCTTGACTACCCCTACACTGTCTTTTGTACTTGGCACACTTTTTCTGATTTTCATACTGTTGTCACAGATCATGAGGCTATGGATACTTCACAAGCCCAAGTAGCTCTCTGCCACAGAAAGCCCTATTTCAAACTTCCTTGCAAAATGATTCACCTAAAAGGATTTACTCCTATTACTTTTGTTTGGCATGGCAGACTGATTTGAGTATTAGCAAGATTTCACAATTCAGAATTCTAGCTAGGCTCTGAACAAGACAAACAATCATTCTCCCTAAGCTAACAATATGATCAGACACACACACACCCATCCACTGACAAAAGCTCGTATATTACTCTGATTCAATTTAAAGCCAATCCAGACACAAACACTTGGTTTTCATGATGTAAAAAACATACATCAGCTGTGGCATCCATGTAAACTATGAATGGACCCTGGCTCTTAGGAACCTCAACATGCATTTTAAGTTCAGTGCCCTTTTAGTCAATTATATCCCACAGAGTTTGTCATAATCAACTGAAGCGACGCAAAGCTATTTTTCCTTTAGGGAGACAGAAATTAGGTTGGAAATATTGATGACTTAGACTACTCTTTGAAGTCCAGAGAGTGCTCTGGTTTTGGCATTAGACTCTAATTCAGTTTGTGTGGTAGAGTTGGTTCTCCCAGTATAAAAGGACATTTAGTCACCAACCAAACAGGATTACTGTATCCTGGATTTGTGCCACTAGAAACCATTTAGAGGGGTGTCCTGGAGGAGAGGCAGAGGTACAGATGTGGAAACTAGGGTTTCTGTCCTTTAGAGACTCATTTCACTGAAACACACTTAAATATATTAGCAGTCGTTGCATGGTCAACTCTCACTAAGTCCCAATCCATTTGGTGCAACATGAATAGAGTACTCCTGAGAGAGGTCTGAAGCTTTTCTTTCCCTCCACATAGAAGCATGCTACAAAACAATTTTGACAAATAGTTATCACAGACTCAAGTTTAAAAACAAGAACTATATTCAGTGAAGATTTTCTTTTCAGTCTTTTATCCTTCAAAGCTATTTTTCTCACTGAAACAATGAAGATTAATAATGACACCTTCATTTCCTTGGTATAGACTTGGCAGGTGATGGAGGACAATCCTTACACTTTATGTACAGCTTCTCTGTTTCCATTTCTTTTGCATGAACTGAACCTCACACATCTGTCAGTCATTTTGTATTTGATTATCCTGTCACTTGGAGAAATACTAAGAAGCCTTATGACTTATGAGCATAATGTAGGATCATGTTGGAGTTTGAGCCATGTCTGCTGGTTTCCAAGTCAATGATACTCATACTATTTCAAGTGTCTGTTCCAAAACTCTAGAAACTAAAAGAGAAAGTAGGATTAAACTTTTGAATAGCCATGCATAGATAAAGGAAAGAAAGCAGTTAAAATAGATAATGGTAATATTTGAAGCACTGACATTATTAATGATGCTCCACTGCCAAATTTTTCACAGCCTTCTCTCTGGCCCCACCACATGCTTTTGTTGTCTTTTAAAAATTTCCTTGATGTTGGTTTCCCTTAAATTTGTATCACCTGAAGTATCAGTTATATAGTCATCAGTTTCAATGATAATCAGAGGAATAACATGGGATGAAGATATAGCATGCCATGGCTAGGTGTGAAGATTCAGGAATTATGTCACTACTCCTTTCCTGATTTTCTCTATTTCTCTTTTCTTTTTCTTTATTTCTTTCTTTCTTTCTTCCTTCCTTCCTTCCTTCCTTCCTTCCTTTCTTTCTTTCTTTCTCTCTCTGTTGGTCACTGTGAATGACAAACTTGAATTTGAGACTGTTGTTCTGATGATGTAAATCCCAGGATATATATTTTTTGTTCTAATTTTGTTTTCCTTTGTGTTTTAACTTTGAAAGACTCCTTGTTTTTGTTTGATAATAGAACATAATTATCAAGTAAATTTATTTTCATTTTGTTATTGAAAAGTAGGTTCAACATTTTTCATAATTATGAAAATTTGCAGATTTCCTTTGTATAATAGGCCCAAAAAAGGCAAAGAAAGAAAATTAATTTCTCTGGGTTGTGCTAAAGGTCATAGCTATCATGGGAATGAGCTAAGCAGCTCTTCCACAGAATGCTAATGTCCTGTTCAGCTCTGAACTAGAGTTTATGTTAAACCGGAAAGCATTGCACTGAAAACTCAAGCTGACTCTTAAGTGTCAAATGTTGTCTGTGGAGAAGTTCCATGAGATACATTTCCTTAATGGCTCCTTTTTCTAAGCAGGTGTCAAATGGCCCCAGACTCTATCACTTACTGGCTCTTGCCATTGTATAGCTGCTTTGGCTAATCTGTTTGAGTCATGCATTTCAGCCAAAGGCAAGCATAGAATATTCCATTACTAACTATGCTTATGTGGCCTCAAAGAGCTCAGAGAACATAAATCTTAAGGCATGTTGCAGCTGTGGGGCCCTCTTGGCTTTAGCTCACAGCCTTTAGCTTTCACAGATATAAAGATCCAATTGAACCTGAAAGAAAGCAAAAACAAGTTAACAAATTACCTTCATGTTACTCAAAGTTGTTTTTGTTATTATTATATACTTACAACATTCTCCCTTTCCTTTTCTTCCCACCAAACTCTCTCATGTACCACCCTCTTTTTCATAACCCCTTTTTCTCTAATTGTGGTTACACACACACACACACACACACTTACATAGTATGTATAATATTACCTGAATGTGTATGTATATAGTTTTACAAATAAGTAAAAAAAAAATCGCTTTTAAAAGAATGAATGTTATTATGCATTTTTGTTCTCTTAATTTTTTTCAGTAAAACTTGAATAGAAAGATAAACTGTTTTATTTCAAAGTATGCATTTCCTTTTTATCAAAAAAATAAACTATTTTTTAAAGATAATAAAACGGTTAAGTAATCAAAGTTTTGGACACAAAATGCATTTGGTGTTGAAAGACAAAATCTGTATTTCT
Organism: Cricetiscus sungorus; assembly: GCA_030556225.1. Classification (NCBI taxonomy): domain Eukaryota; kingdom Metazoa; phylum Chordata; class Mammalia; order Rodentia; family Cricetidae; genus Cricetiscus; species Cricetiscus sungorus. The sequence continues at coordinate 4,010,970 of JANBXA010000392.1, read as the reverse complement.
GAGGATGTTCACTAATACTCCTGACAGTTCCAGCCAAGACAGATGGGAAAGGCAATGTGATGCCATGATTGCATTTAGTCTGCTGTTTTAAGTCTCTACATGGAATTGAACTGCGATTTATGAAGGCTTGATTGACCACTTTCTGCATTCAACACAGCATAGCTGATCCAAGCAATCTGTGCTAGAGGCTGCTAAGCAGCACTCACTTCTGGGCATTTTATTTCCTTGTAGACAAAGCCATTGACCTTGTCCTTAGAATGAAAAGCTTAGACCCAATGCCTTTATATTGTCTCTGTAGGTCAGAGGTCAGTCAATGATACTTATAGCTTAAGAAGGAATTTATATAAGGCTATAAGGTCAGGCAATCGGGGGGAAGGGGGGAAGACTGGCTAAGGTATAGCCTGGTAGGTGATTATAACTCTTTTTAACTAAATATAGAGGCTAAAAGTTATAATACTGTTGTGTTCTAAGGCAATTTATAGCTGACACTCTTTGTTTTCTCTGGTTTACACTTGCTGGGCAGTTAGCATGGAACCTGGAGTGAATGGATAAAGAATTACCAATGAGGTCAGGTATGTGGGGAACAGAAACAAGTAAGATAAGTTGAATAGAAGTAATTGTTTTCTAGGTTAATACACATCACTAAGCTGAACTGGGTTCCAGATATTTCAGTGTTAGAAGCATAGATTCAGATGGAAAAACTCAAATGTATTGTTGTTTACATCTATCACTTTTCTGGGGAGTGAGTATATTCAATTAATATTATTGGGTGTATTCAATTAATGTCTTTCTTGGTTGTTTAAATACAAATCACTCTAAATAAATTTCATTATGAACATTTTATTTAGTTAGTTGTTTGCTTCTTAGACAGTATCTTATACAGCCCAGGACAACCTAGTATTTGATATATAGTTGATATATAGTACTTACATTTTGTTCTATGTTTTTTAGGCCATTCCTGCATTGCACAATTTAGACTTGTTTGTCTACAGATGAGCTAGTAATTTCCATTTTATTGATATTATTGAGAAATAAAAGTTAGGATAAAGATAATACTATTTATTAAGACTTATTTTGGAATATAAATAAAAATTATCTGGCATTTATCTGTCTGTACATCAATGAACATTTAGTGAAAATCTTATGATTTACAACATTGACCATGACATATCCATATCCTTAGAGCAGATCTTCAATGTCTAGAAGATCAGATATAAAACTATAACTGCAAAGGAAAGCTATGAATCCTTTCTGTAAGCAAGGACAGAGGTTGTGGATATGAACAACACAAGGAAGAAGTACAGGGAGGTGAAGCATATTTTAAGTCTTCAATGTATGTAGAAATACCAATATTTCCCACTGGAATTGCTTTCTCTCTGAGTACCTGAAAGAGTCAAAATGGATTGTTTATACGAGCTAGACAATTACACAAATAAAGGAAAGTTAGGGTTGTAAGGAGAGAAAGAAAATAACTCAGTTCAGTCATTTTGTCTAATCACTTGAATAAAAATGTCCCCTCACATACTCATGTACTTGAATGCTTGGTCAGCAAGGAGTGGAATTGTTCAAAAGGATTACAAGGGTTAGGAGGTGGATGTGGCCTTGTCAAAGGAAGTCCATCACCAGAGGTGAGCTTTGAGGTTTCAAAAGGTCATGCCATGCCTGGTCTCTCACTCTCCACCATGTAAATCAGGATGTAGAAATCTCTGCTACTTTTACTGGACCATGTCTTCTTGAATGCTGCCATACTCCCTGCCATGTCTGATTGCTGGGAAACCAGCATAGGAAGGATACAGATTCCCTGAATGTGGTATTAATTGTGAGGACTGGCAGTCTATGGGACCACTGGTAGTGGATCAGTATTTATCCCTAGTATGTGAACAGATCCCATTCCACGTAGAGGGATACTCCCTTAGCCTAGACACATGGGGGAGGGCCTGGGCCCTGCTCCAAATGATATGACAGACTTTGAAGACTCCCTGTGGAAGGCTTCACCCTCCCTGAGGAGTAGAAAGGGTATAGGATGGAGCAGGAGAGAAAAGGAGGGTGTGGGAGGGTACAAGAACTGAGATTGATATGAAAACAAGCTTGTTTCAAATTTAAATTTAAAAATCATATAAAAATGTTTTCTCTAAATAAGAGTTGCCTTGGACAGGGTGTCTCTTCATAGGACAGTGGCTAAGAGTCATGCACTGAATAAATTATGTAAGAATGCAGATTTTTTTTCTTCTAAAAGCATGCAGTTGAAAGATGACAGAAGATGCAAGGTTTTAATCTAACAGGCAGTTCACATCCCAGTTATCTTTCCTTATGCAGATATGACTGTTTTTCCATAGGTACTGGGAAGAGACACCTTTCCACAGAACTACTGAATGGAACCCTAAAGTTATGAAAACTATCCATAGTGTTAGAGGGTGTGAGAACATTTGCTCCACAAACAGGTGGAAATAAACTTGAATCCCCAGCACCTATGGACAAAAATCCAGATTGTCCATGTGCTTTGTACATATGGGAGGTTGAGACAAGACTATCACTGAGGCTTGCTTGTTGTCAGCCTAGCTCCGTGTTTGGATAAAGGCTCTATCTCAGGGAAATAAGGCAGAAAGTGACAGAATAAGACACCAAATATTCTCTTCTGTCCTTTGCATGGCTGCACATGTGTGAACCCACTGACATATACTAGTACATATGCAGAAAATAAATATACCACGCTTGCTCACACACAAACCTGTTTGGTTTTAAGACAGAGTCTCTAGACCAGAGTGGTTTTGAATGCAGGAGATCTACCTGCCTCTGTCTTACAAGTGATAGGATTAAAGGTAAGTACCATATACCCAGCTATAATTTTAATTTAGACTCCAAAGTGTTTGTTTTCTACTCAAATCTTTACTGAGGATTTCAAGATAAGTGAGGACAAAGAAAAAAATCTTGAAAATGACATTTTAGTAATAGGGAAGGTTCCTAGGTGATAGATTTACCCTGATATGTTAAGAACAGGTGACACATTGGCATAATTGTACAGGAAAATTTGACTTGATTCTGGGAAAATGACATGTTGAAATGGGCATGAACAGACATCCTGAAAAAAAATGGATCTTGTAGGTATGAAACTAGAATAAAGCAGGTATTGTGGATTGCATGTACCATTCACTCTCAGTCTCCTGACTTTTATAAATAATTGCAGGGATAGCTTCACTGTCATTAGTCAGGGGAGGCAGACCGTCAGAAAAGATAAAGGAGTAGCTTTATGGTGAGGAATGGATGTAATTACAGTTATTATCACAGAGAAAATGAGGCAGAACAAGTTTAAAATAATGAAAATAAGATCAAGGATCAATTTAAAATGCATTCTTATCTGGCTGTAAATATCACACTGTATCTTTGAAAAAAATTTAAACACATATTTAGATAGACTCACTTAATATTTTAAAATCCCTAATCCATTGCTGCTCAGAAAAAATGTTCAAAATAGAGACCCAAATCCATCTCACTTAATCCCCACAGGAATAGGTATATGCTAATCTCATTTTTGTTCTTTTTTAATTTATTAATTTTTTATATCCAATACCAGTTCTCCCACTCCCTCCACTGTCACCCTACCCCACCTCCCATCTATTCTTCTGAGAGGGTAAGGCCTCCCTTAGGAAGTCTACTAAGTCTTCCCATCATCTCATTGAGGCAGGACCAGGGACCACCCCACCCCCATGTCTAGGTTAAGCAAGGTATTTCTCCATATAAATGGACTCCATTAAGTTAATCTGTGTATTTAACTAACCGTTAGACAGAGCTTCTGAAGTAAATTGAAATGAGGGAGGAACAATAATACGAACAAAGGGAAACCCATAGAATCAGCACATAAAGTTGGAATAATAAGCTACTTTTCCATTTTAGACAGTTAAAACTCCATGAAGCTAGGGCTTCAATTCTAATCTCTGTTCCCAGGATCATGGGTGTTATCCTCGAGGAAAAAGAAAACAACAAAAATCCCTTTTGTAAGACTGAACTACCCACATCACTAACCATCTTCCAGCCCCACACAACAAGATGAATTGCAATTCAATAAAAGCTTATTGTCAAAAGTCATAAACAAAAAATTAAGGTGTTACAAAATCAAGTAAAATTATAGTTCTCCAGCCCAAATTTATTCATTCTTAAGAGTATTTATATCCTCAGCTCATAAATTTGTCCTTAATTCCAGGTGATGAATGTGCACAAACTAGTAGCCCTGGAAATTTTCTGTGAAGACAGTTTAGGAGACACTCTAGTGGAAGATACCAATCTTCTCAACCAGACAAATTCAAGATGTTACTGTTTGAGAGCTACTTTTAAAGTTATCAGGTATGCATAGTAAGATTTCAAGGCTCAAGTCTGTCTCACCATACTATTTTTCAGTAGATCTCTGATTTTACTTGATCTACTTGGCACACACATCAAGTTCTGTGATCCAATACGTATCATTGGTTTTGCCATTACAAATGTGATAAGTTGATTCTGATGGTCTGGAAGGGCTTTTCAGCCCAGTCAAGACTCGTTGACTTGGATGTTAGTACCAATAAGGACATCATCAGAGTGTGATAATAATTCAGAGTGTCTAGGTCTCAAGCTATGTCACCATGCCATTCATGATGCTGATAATACCTGTCTGTGTTGAGGTCATGGTTAGTTGCTTATCACAATAATCCTGTATAACATCCACCACCTCTTTTGTGAGGGAGTGGAGATTGTAGCTATGCATGTGTGCATGGAGGCCCAAGTTCAGCTCTGTTGTAACTCCTCAGGAGCAATCCACCTTGATTTTTGAGTTAAGGTTTCTGACTGGACTCTAGGTTTGCAAGTAGAGGAGGCTGTGTCAGCTGTCACTTCACTACTTCTACAAGGCAAGTGGGAACAGAGATCCTGGAATACCAAACATTTTGCCTCTGGACCCTCAGTTCTTGCCTGCCTGCCAAAGCACATTGGGGAGGGACAGGTGAGATAGCCTTGTTCCAATGTATTTTATTAATTTTTCTTGAAAGGTACACCTGTATTCATGGCAAATTGTAGCATGAATAACATAAACACAGAGTCAGATATTGCGCTCAAACTGAACATCAGGGAAACAAAGAAGCCAAGCACTAGAGAATTCTCACCTCTACCATTGCTCAGATGAAGAGGCAATCCACTAAATAATGATGTAGGTTCCTGTTCACCTGGTCCTGAAGCCATTTAGCCCCAAATAAACACAGAGTCTTATATTAATTATAAACTGTTTGGTTGATGGCTCAGGCTTCATTTTGGCTAGCTCTCTCTTAATTAGCAACTCTTATTAAACTATGCATTGACACCAGGCTGTGGCTTACACATAATACTCCAGAATGTTACTCCTTTTGGTTGCTACATGGTGTTTCCCTGGTGGTTTTTCTCTGCATCCTCTCCCTATAATTCTCCTTCACATCTAGCCTCACCTATACTCTCTGCCTGGCTACTGGCCAATCAGCATTTTATAGATCCACCAATAAGAGAAACATATATTCAGAAGGACATCCCCCATCAACTTAACTTCATATTGCATCTCTAGACTGCAATGCTCTCCACCAAGCCTCAGAATCCTGGGCTGCTCTCTGAGACTGCACTGAGGTCTTTATATACTCTCTAGTGCTGGGATTAATGTATGAGCACTGTTTCTCTTTTAGACTGATTCACTCTCATGAGGCCCTGGGTACATTGAATTCACAGAGATTCATCTGCTTGTGTTTCCTGAATCCTGGGATTAGAGGTTGTGCCACACTGCCAGGCTTCTACAGCTATAGCTATTATGTATTCCTATCTTCACTGGCTTTATTAGATAATAAACAATATGTCACTACAGCAAATGAACACATACTATATGAGCAAGTTGTGTGAATTTATTCTGCATCAAGCTCAGAGGTAACACACAAACAAAAAAATATCTATAATATGAGTTGAAATATAAGACTGAGCTCTGGCTTCCAAGGGCTTACTTCAAGTCTATTAATGTCAGCAGAGGTAAAAAAAAGTAAAGAAGATTCCTGTGGGTTTGGAAAGCATTAGAATTAAACTATGAGTCTCAAGCTCATGTACACCACTCTCCCTTAATGAACGTCTAATCCAGAAACACAACACAGCCCTGTTGTCAGGACTACACATCTCGGTGATACACATCACAGCAGGACATCCAGCTTGCTTAAAGGAAGACTGAAAGCCCCTCCTGTATTCATTCTGCTCTGGAAATATTTCAGGGGCATTTGGAGGACATCAAGCTTATTTTCCAGGCTGACACAGATTGCCACCCAGATTTTAGTTCCCCACAAAATGCTAACAAACAAGGCTACAAATTATGTAGTGATACAATGCATATACATGTAGATATTCACTTACCTACACTAATATATTATCTTTATTACTGACAAGTAGTAAGTACTGTACAATGAAAGCCCTAGGGTATTAGATAAAGAGTTTGAAATTTATAAGAAATGTACCTTGAATATTAAAGTAAATCTAGCAGGAAAGCAGAGTTCTAAAATAGAACCAATAGTACACAGACACAAACACACACACACACACACACACACACACAAACACACACACACACACACACACACACTTATGGTTTATTAAGAGATTTGGTTTGTGTGGTTATAGAGACAGAGAAGATCTACAATGTGCTCTGAGAAAGCTGGAGATTCAGGAAGCCATGCTACAGCTCAAATGGATAGCTAAAAAGCAACAGATACGCTTCTTTTTGTGTTTTATTTCATTCAGGTTTTAAATATATTATATGGTGACCATTCACACTGGGAAAAGCCATTCTGCTTTACTGAGTCACATGATCTAAATGTTCATCTCATTCAATGTATTCTCTTCCAAAACACAGATCCATCCAGAAACAAGAAGACATTAGGGACCCAGGCAAGTAAGTACCCAAACTAGCTATCACACAAACATAGAAAACATAAAAATATGTAAATATGAATGTACATATATACATGAAGTTCTTTCTTGTGACAGTTCCTAACTTAAAACTTATTGAACTGGTAACAAGTATCCTAAGAATTACTAGATAATGTTATTTGGTTTTACTTCCCTATTTTATTCCTTTAGAGCTTGAGGAACATTCTTTGCTTCATTCAAGCTGTGGCTGTGGCAAACCTCTTTCCAATTCGTTAGCAGCAATTAAGCTGGACACTCTATAGCATACTAACTTGACTTAACATATAGCCAATGGTCCCAGTATCTGATAGATGGATAGGGAGCCAAGCACTGCCAGCAATACCTGAAAAAAGAATCTTGCTCTCGCTACATTGCAGAGCATGTAAAAGAGAGAAATTGGAGCATTTGTCAAGATTGAGTTGGGTAGAGGAGTGTTTTTAGCCCAACAGCAACACTACAAAGAAAAAAGTGTTCTTTGTAGATTCTTGAATGTTCACTCAAAAACGTACTGCTGTGCAACTATTTTGTAGGAGCAGAGAGATGCTGAGTGATTATGTCATGAAGTAGCCAGAGGCTGCCTAAGCTGTCACCTAGGCTGCATTTCTTTAGGAAGAGTGATTAACCTGGCCTATGAAGGATCCTGCAATAGAAGGAAGGACAGATGACAAAAAAAAAATCCAACTTAAACAAAAGTAAAGTGGGAAAAAAATAAAGAGTAAAACTCACTCTGTTATTAATTATTTGATTCTGCAAATAATTACCCACCTATGTGATGCAGTGTCTGAGATAGAAAACAACAAATTATTAGTGAAAAAAAATGAATGTGGTGTTTTAGTACCAGGATAAGGAAATGATGTGGTGGTGTGTTAGAGAGTACCGGAGCAGGAAATGAAGGATATGATTTGTTTGAGGCTGCCAGGTACAAAAGAATGAAATGGAATAGGACGAATGGTATAGTCAGGAAGAGGAAGTTCAAGGGCAACTTTGGCTTCTTTTGACCCTTTTAAAATTAGTATTTTTAAGACATTGAGTTTCATTGTATTGGTTTTACAAGCATTTTTCTTCATTCTCTCTTCCACTACCCTTTCTCCTCTCTCTTGCTTTGCTTTCCGTTTTCCAGACCTAGGTCATTTTAATCCTTTAATCCCCACTTAAGATCCCCTCATCATGCCATGATCTCTTCCAGTTTTTATTGTGTATGCAAATGTAAATACATTCACATGTGTGTATATGTTAGTACACACATTCATTTGTGCAAATCAAAATTTAGCATCTGCATATGAGAAAAATATGTGCTGCATTTCTCTGATTCTACACTTGACATTTTTAAACAGAGCCACATTTGCAAGGTGAAAACTGAGCCAAGAGATGAATGGGGGCAGGAAGTGAACTAGATGCTCTCTGGGGAACACTATTCCATGTGAAGAGATAGTAATAGATTTATAAAACTTAATAATCAAAACAAGCAGAGTATCTGAAACAGCTACACCAATAGAATATGTTGAAAACAGTTGTGAGCTCAAGACTGAGAGATCATGTTGAGTATCATGGGTCATCAGAAGACATTGACTTTCACCTCAAGAGTAATGAATAACCTTACATATAAAATAACTCTTAGAGGAACTTTGTGTTTTCTTTACTGAGAATAATTTGTTGGAATTTATATTAGATCACAGTCACTAAGGCACCAAAGGACCATCCTATTTCTGATGGTCCTTATAGCAAAATAGGTGCTACCGGCCATTTTATAGATCAGGAAACTGAAGCATAGGGAAATGCAGTAGATGAAATAATTTACAGTGAGTAAAGAATACACTCAAGATTTAAAGCTTGAATGAAGCAAAGAATGTTCCTCAAGCTCTAAAGGAATAGACCGCCGAACAAGTAAATACACTAAGGGTCATAATAACCCACAAGACATTGTAGTCTTGGGGAGGACCACAGACTTTTAGGACACTACTACTTGAAATATTTCCCATGGCGTGAATGACTGTTGTGGTTGTAAGTTTGCCATAAAATAATTAGCACATAATATGTGCTCAGATACTATTTCCTGAGAGCGTCTGGTTTTCCCACATATGTCTATAGCTGGCATTGACTCTTTTATAAGGATTTTTGGATACCTGTTTGGATGAGTTATTGTTATGTTATAGATACACAGAGTTGATATTTTCTCAATTTTCTAACAATAGAATTATACTATTTCTAAAATGACTTTTTAATTTTTTTTTCAGGTGCAAAGTTCAGAAAAAATAAGCAAGCTAAATAAATGCTTAGAGCACAATAATTATCAGTGATTTTAACTGGAGATTTAAACCGTCATGATTCTTTACTGCATCTAAGACATTTTATTATTCTTTTAAATGTATTTATTTAATTTAGAAACAAACTTATTTTAAATATCAATTCCAATTCCCTCTTCCTCCTACCTTCCCATGCCCGCTACCATCCCCCCACTCCACCCCAGTAATCCACTCACAGGAAAGGTGAGGCCTCCCATGGGGGATTATTAAAGTCTGTCAAATCATTTGGGGGAGGGACCTAGGCCCTTCTGTATCTGGACTGAGAAAGTATCCCTTCAGAGAGAATGGGATCCCAAAGTCCATTTGTGCACTAGGGATAAATATTGGTTCCACTGTCAGAGTTCCCATAGACTGTCCTATTGCATCCACATTCAGAGGGCTTGGTTTAGCCCAGTGCTGGTTCCCCAGCATTATGACTGGGGTCTCTGCTCTCATTAAGTCAGGTCAGCTGTTTCTGTAGGTTTCACCAGCACAGTCTTGACCCCTTTGTTCATCTCTCCTCCCTCTCTGCAACTGGATTCAAGGAGTTCAGCTCAGTGCTTAGCTGTGGGTGTCTGCTTCTGCTTCCATCAGCTATTGGGTGAAGGCTCTAGGATGGCATATAAGGTTGCCATCAATCTCATTGTAGGGTAAGGACATTTAAGGTTGCCTCTACATTATTGCTTAGGTTCTTAGCTAAGGCCATCCTTGTGGATCTCTGGACATTTTCCTAGTGAAAGATATTTCTTTAAACCTATAATGGCTCCCTTTATAAGGTATCTCTTTTCTCCTCTCTCCTCCCCTCAACTCAGTCTTCCTGATCCTTCATGTTCTCATCCCTCTCAACAAAATGATGCAAGAATTTTTTAAGCTATAACACCTCTGATTTTAGTTAATAAATATGCAAATTGACTAAGAGAAAAAAAAACTTAGTAACAATACAAAAATATGAATTCTTTAAGGTTTAGTTTTCCTCCACTAAAACCAGAAACTTGAAAACTCCTAGACTGTTGGACTCTGACTTCCCACCATAAGCAATCTTTGACTTTGGAATAGTTATCAGACAGCAACATGGGAAATCCACAAATTTATTTGATTATAAATGTTACAATTACTTTAGGAGGTAATTCAGAGGATATTGTTAATTTGCAAAATTATTTGATTGCAGAAATTACTTTCCAAACTATTAAAATTCTAGACATCCTAAATGCAATCATGCATGATTGAACATGACTTTCTTGGGCTTGATTTGCCCAGGATGTTGGCTTTATTGTCCTAAAAGTAAAGACTCAAAATCTAGGCCTCTTATATCTTCTTCCAGTAAATGTTAGACAAGATCCAAAGATCAGCATAGACTTAGACAAACTGTTAAAGCTCCACTTGAGGAAGGAAACGGTAAAGGTTTATTTAAGCCATGAGACAAGTCTGGATACACACAGCCTCATGAAAACACTTTGATCATGAGAGACAAAGCATAAAAATGGTAGCAGCATTCATATATTTGGCATCATATAGAGAAGATCTAGATAATTGATTTATTGAGAAGATGATGCTGTATCATTGCACATAAAGTACAATTCTTGCAATTTGGTTTGAAAAGTGGCCTTGGAGTCTTTAAAGAGAGATTCCTCATGAGAAGAAATCTCATTAAACTTTCAGTGTGACCTATTTTAGACTTGACTGGAAAGTACATAACATCTCCATTTAAAACCGGGAAGTAGAGCAAGTCATTATCCTGGTAAAGTGACATTTTATAGACATAGCCTATAATTGGCCTTAGGAAGATTAGAGTTTCTTCATTTACAGTATCTGAGTGCAAACACATTTGCACATGACATGGGTTAAGAGGACTCACTGTGGTTACATTCTACATGTATTTTTGATTTTATATATAAAATATTATGTTATATTATTTGCTCCTGAAGATGGATACAAGATGTTTGTCTGCTAAATTTCTTGTGCATATTTCATCTGGCTTCTGATTGATTCTAGGCTTTATGGACTTGTTTTCAGTGATGCTATATAAATCAGGGAGAAACATCTTTCTATATGATTTACATTGAGCAAGACTTGGGAGTCTAAAAGGGCTACAAGAACGACATCATATCCACTGCAAAAAGAGTGGCTTTTGCCCTCATGGTACATATTTCTGTGTTTGACTGCCTCTCATCAAATTCCCTTGAGAAGCCATATGAGAGATTGACTTGGTAATCAAAGACATATATATATATATATATATGTATATATATATATATATACATATATATATATATATAATTTCACTTAACATAATAAATACTTTTTTGAGCAAGTTTGAACAGTGGAAAACTTATGTTTGTTTAATTAGGCACATGCACACACACACACACACACACACACACACACACACCTAATGTTACTCTAGAAGTAAAGGCATTAGTTCTTTAGGAAAAAGAAAAGTAAATTTGTACATAGGCATTCTTTTTTTCTAGCCATCTAGCTATAATCAATTTAATACAATTTTGTATGTTTATATTAACTTATCTATAATTAATTTTAATTTTTGACAGTTTCCTACATGTATGCAATGAATTTTGTGCATATTCACATCCCACTCTACCACTACTGTCTCATGTACCTTCTTACTTTTAAAGAGCTTTCTATCCTTTCCATTTGTTTTTTTTTTTTTTTCCTTTTTTTATTGGCACATTATTGTGATGTGGAAGTAGACATAAGGGCAATCTGTTCAGGATTAAATTGTCCCTATCATATCCAAAACACAGAATTACACAGAACTCCTGTCCACTGGCCTGCTCTATTTCATTTTTTTTTTTTTTTTTTTTGATGTCCCCTAATCTTTGAAAGGGTTTATATGGATGTCTCTTTTAGGGCTGAACACTCACTAGTCATTCATCTTCAGTGAATATTTATCATCAGCTGATGAAAAAAATAATTTCATGGCTGAAGAGGACAACAATGATAGTCTAAGAATATAACTGTAAATATTTACAAGACAGCCTAGCTACACATATTCGCAGCTTTACAGTATTAAGTTAGGATCTAATGTGCCATCCCCAGCTATAGGCTTTCTTTCAGGTTTAGAATACAAAGTACATACTTCTGCTTGTGGAGTGGACCTCAAATTCAATCAAAAATGGTTGGATACCCACAAAACAATTGTACCATTGTTGTATCAGTGGGCACATCTTACTTAGCATATCAGTAGTATAGCAATCATGATCCATAGCTGGGCAAATCTGCTGATTATTTTTCCTTTTCCAACAGCCTCTATGGAACCTTATGTCACTGTGAGTACTAGCCAATAGAGTTGAAGATTATTGCTTAGTTCTGGCTTGTCTCGTCCTATGTGCTTGGTGGTTCCTTCAGCAGTAGGATCTGATCATGTAGTCCTGGTTAGTGACCAAGAACAATGACAGCTGATGCCTTCATTGCTAAGTATTAACTGTTCTCATCTCAGTTTACCTGTTGGATCCAGGCTCAGACTCTTACTTAAATCTATCAGTCTCAAAGTCTAATGCCAATTTCCTAAGTAGGAAAAGATATTTAAATACCCAATATCTTGTTTCTATAGTGGGTTTAATATTTTTTTCTTGCTGTAGATTTTTTTTTAAATTTTTAGTTTTTATTTTTGAAGACTAAGTTCAATGCAACTCAAACTGTTCTGGAATTTAATATGTACATGAGGATAACCTTAAACTTCTGTTTCCCTGCCCTTTATTTTCTGTGGGCTAGGGTTATAGGTATGTTGTTATGACTGATCTATGATTGTTTAAAATAATCTAATCAATTGCCAGTAACATTCCTCTCTCTCCTTATCTGTTTTTACTTGTGGCACTATCATTGTGGTCCAGTGAAGAGCTTAGTAGAAGATTAAATAGACATTTAGTAATTATTGGTTTTTGTTTGCCAACTACTTCTTAAACTTGCATGATGCTTATAAGTACTGTATAAAGAAGCTTAGAAAACAAAAGTAATATATAACAAATTAGCATTTTAATATGTAGTTATATTTCATGTTAAAGTATAGAAACTCAATTTATATTATTATGAAATGCAATGTTCTTTCAACACAGTTTATTCAGCCATCTGGTTTCAGCCCACAATAAAAACAAATACATTTATTCCTTGTGCTAGCATTTGATCATTCAGAAAATTGTGTCTAACCTTGTGTTAGGGGATATGAAACGAACATGAGAGATGAAGATAGTAAATATAAAATAGTCCAGTTTATTTAAGTTGCCATAAAAATCAAAGTATTTCTTAATCAAATAAAGTTTTGATGAGTGGAGATATAGAACTGATTTCCTTATCATACAAAAGCAGAAAAGCACTTGTCCTATTGAGCTCAAATTGAGATGCCAGATGGAAACCAGCAGTCAGACTGTCATTCCTGGGACATGAGAACCACATGAGGCATTGGGTAATAGGTACAGATTTCCATTGGCATATAGTTAGAATAACATTTAACAGTAAGAACAAATTTCCAAGTCCAAGCATCCCCTAGCAAGTGGATATTCCTCTGGTAGACAACTGATAACAGTTGCTCTTTTAGTAGACATTGTCCACTTGTTATGAATAATTCTAAATAGTTTGGTGCATAGAAAGAATGTGAATCTCAATACATAGATTATATGAAGAAACTACACAAAGAAAAATTATTTTCCTCATGTTTATATTAGAATGCATAGGAAAGCTAGATATATTTGTGTGCTAATTCATTATAGCAACAAAAGAAAATAATAGCTAGCTAATAAAACTACTTCTACAATCCATTGCAATTTCCAATGCCTTTCTATCAAGTGTTCTCTAACATATCCTTGACTTTCATTACATTTGAAGGAGATCTCTTTAATACATCTCTAACCCCTCCTACAACTGAGAATGGATTACAATCGATTAAAATCTCCATCTACCCATTATCAGCAGGTAAGGGTACCTGCTAGGGATTCTCCCTTTAAAATAAGATTAGTCTTCTTCTGAAGGTGTAGGATTCATTATCCACAAAAGACACTTTGTAGTTCTCCATTTCATCTGAATGTGTCAGTTAGTGATAGTTAAAGAAATAATGTTGGGTCAAAAAAAAAAAAAAAGAAAAGAAAAAAAGAAATTCAAATACAATGGTCACCTATGAAGACCTATACATTAAAGTATGAACATTTTAAACAAGATAAGACATTAACTTAACTATAAAAAGTGTCAACATATTAAAAAGATGATTTTTATACAACAACATAACTATGTTTAATGACTGCAATGGAATTATATCAGAAATCAATATCAGAAATAGCAAAAGCTCCTTAATACCAGCTAAAATTTGGCAATCAAATAATGCATATTAAATAATTAATAGAACAAAGAAAAATCAGGCAGAAAGAGATGAATATAAAATTAGACATGCCTTTATTTGTTTGGTAGTTAATGTAGTATTTCTAAAGAATGTGATAATTTTTGCTATGCAGTGGTGGTACATGAGTTTAATTCCAGCACTCAGGAGGCAGAAGCAGGAAGATCTCTGAGTTGGAGTCCAGCCTGAGCTATAAAATGAGTTCCAGCATAGCAAGGGCTACACAGAGAAACAAAAAAACAAACAAACAAGTAGATACAAAATTCATATTTTATATTATTTTAGCATCACAGAAAAACTAAATTAAAGGAAGATACCAAATGTCTACATTTCTTCAACATCAAGCTGTTCAAAATTTCAGAATGAATTGGTGAGTGACTTCTGAGGTCTTACTCATGGCTGAGAGCTATTTTCAGTGTATAGTTGTTGAACAAGAGGTATTCTCCTTTGAAGAAATGATGGGGAATGTCTTTATGCATATATGTTTCTCTTATTGGTTGATGAATAAAACACTTATTGGCCAGTAGCCAGGTCAGTAGTATAGGCAGGGCTACCAGATAAGGAGAATGCTGGAACGATGCAGCAAGGAGAGATGCTATGCTGCTGAAGGTGTAACATGCCAGATTATGGGTACGAAACAGCCTCTTGGCAATATATACTTTAATAGAAATGGATTAATAATTAAGAAACAGCTAGCCAGTAAGGAGCCCAAGCCATTGGTCAAACAGTTTAATAATTATTATTACCTTTGTGTGTTTATTTGGGGCTAAGTGACTGTGGGACCAGGTAGGACAGAAACCTCCATCTTTAGAGAAATGACCAATAATAGGCTGCTGGCACCCAGTAGATTACACATATCCATCCCCATATGGAACACACTAATTGGACTTAGGGGAGTGATAAGTAACCACAACCAAAATGAAGGACATGAAATTGAGAGATAAAGGGAATTGGAACCACTAAGGGGAGTTGTACAAATGTATTAGTGGATATATATATGACCAAAATACCTCCTATAGTCTAAAATAATAAACAAAAGTGTTATTTAAAGAGCAGAAAATAAAACATTATTAAGTGATCAAGTTTTATCCAAAGAAGAGTTGAGAAGATTATGAAGATGATCAGTTAGGACAGACTAAAACAACATATGAGTCAATGAAAGCAGATCCCTAGAAAGTTGAATGCAGCTGACTTGTGGCCAAGCTCACTCTCCACAGACTTAAGAGTTTCAGCCTTTAGAGAGCACTGTACACATGCTCATTTGCATTTAAAATGCCTTTATTTTAATACCATCAGAATAGCATTCACTGGTGAGAGTGTGACACCAAAAGTGATGTGTTCACAGTACAACCAACTGTTCCATTATTGCATTTATTTTTCCTCTGAGAGAGACTCACTACTCTGTAACTTAACTAATAAACTAGGAGTCCTAATTATAGATTAAATAGATTTGGAATGACGGGATTGTCACAACTTTACCACACTTCAAGGTAAGAAAGAATCTCAAAAGATTCATTTCTTTTGTAATAGCAGTTATAATTCATTTTCATTATTGTGGTGAAAGGAAAAGAAAAACACACATACACACACACACACACGCACACACACACACGTTATTAGTCTTCCTGATCACAATAACATTCAGGAAAATGATAACTGATATCCATTTTTTTCCTTGGAGGAAGCACTATAGTTTGTGGTATATATTTCAGGTCCATTAGCCCAAAGACTTAGCAAATCATGTATTAACCATTGAATGTTTCAGGAATGCTACTTTATGAAGATAATATCCTTGCTATAAAACACCTGTGTTTCTGCAAACTATCTACATGGGACTTGGGTCTTCCTAAGAATTAACATCAATAAAAGTTGAGTATCAAGACACCTGATTCAAGATAATTTTCTTCTGGAAGGTCAAATGAGATCACACTATTTCTTTCTAATACTTTGTGGAATAAAAGCCTCTATGCAACTTAAGAGTATATTTGCCAGGATGTCATTTTTCCTTTGGAAAAATCTTTGTATCTTCTTTATAGGATTTCTACAGCAGCAGTTACTGACCACTCTTCCCAACCACTGTCTTTTAAAGAATCTGTCTTTGATTTTCATTGTTTATTAAAATTTTTGTTTATTTGGTGTGGTGGTGGTGGTGGTGGTGGTGTGTGTGTGTGTGTGTGTGTGTGTGTGTGTGTGTGTGTGTGTTTGTGTGTGTGTGTGTTTCTCTCTGGATAGCTTTAGGAGACTCTCCTGGAAATCTCTCTGTAGACCTTAAACTCATAGAGAACTGCCTGCCCCTGCCCCCTAAGTACTGGGAATAAAGGTATGCACCATCACTGCATGGCTAAATAAAGTTAAATATCTGGTTGTTGTTTAGGTTTGGATTGGATTTAGATCTTTATAAACACACCAAATTGAAAAAGTCGGAGTCTTGGTTCTTCTTACCACCCAGAGGCAATAAACATCATGGTGTTCACAAACAACAACAAGAAAAACAAACTAGAAAACTTAACTGACTAAAGATGAAGGCTAAAAATTTCTGAAATTTTCATTCAGTGTAGGTGTAGAAAAGTTATGAACATGTAGCAAAGCCCAAGTTTTTAAGCAATTGACTGTTTTATAGAAGCTATTAAACCCTAAGCCTCACTACAAAGAAATTACTTTTGCTATATACAAATAAAAATGTAACTGGAGTTTTGGCTAGCAAGCTGGCAGATGGCAGGTCTGTCTGAGGCAGCTTGGATCCAAAGCTAGTTCTCCTGCTAAATACTATCCTAATGTCACATGCTGACTACAGTAGAATGCTGTTCCCAATTTATCTGAATCTGTGGACAGCTCTCTGTACTATTTTTGATATCTGTACTACGAGCAAGACTTGAGTCTTCCACATATGGTTCACCTCAGTGTGAGGAGCTATGTGGGGTACACTCTTCTCTTGACTGGTAGAACCACTGAAAAGACAAACTGCACCCAAACATTTCAAGCCTATATTCATTGCAAGCCATCTGACCAAATTTAGTCAAGCATGGCATCAAGATTGTCAGGCAGGTGTCATGCATGAGCTGAAGGCATGAACAATGGACTGGCAGTGCCATCTATTGTGAACACTTATTAGCTTCATCATTAAAGCTGAATGATATTGTGGGATTTGCTACAGGGACAGTCAGTCTTCCACAGAATCTTCCTGGGCCTTCCATGCATTTGTTTCACTCAGTTATAACACACACACACACACACACACACACACACACACACACTCACACTCTCCTTCTCTCTCTCTCTCTCTCTCTCTCTCTCTCCTCACACACACACACACACACACACATACACACACACACACACACACACTCACACTCTCCTTCTCTCTCTCTCTCTCTCTCCACACACACACACACACACACACATACACACACACACACACACACACACACACACACACACACACACACACACACACACAATTCATACTGATAGTTTTTTTCCCCCCGGGATTCATTGATAACTGTCCTCACCAGTAAGATTCAGTTTGTTTGTTTGGTGTGTGTTTACATGTGTTCTTTCAAAATCCAAACAGTGGCGACATGTCTTGCCCCTTATGCAGGTTTAGAGTATCATATTTTCTCTCCAACCACAGGATGTTTGCCTCTATTTTCATCTGTGTCATTCCAATATTGCACGGATATCATTTCATATTGTATCTCAAGCACCTGAAGCATCATTTAGCATGTAGTGAGTTCAATAATGACTGCTTCAACTGTCTGTCGTGTGTGCCTTGCAAGCAACTATGATGCGTTCTAATTAGGGGTCATGCCATGCCAATACTTGAGAGTCACATTGGTCAGGATATCACTTACATCATTCTATGTAATCAGCATTAGGGCCATGCTGAAGACATCTATACTTGAATCAAACAATATTTGAATTGAATTCTTATCTAGCCCCTGCCCCCCAAAATTTAGTTCCTCCTGGAGATGCTACATTCATAGAGCATGGCAACAAAAATTGAGACTGGTCATTGGAAAAGTAGCTGCTAGCTGCTTTACTGTTTGAGAATGCTTTGCTCTTAGCTTACAATATGTATCTTATAAAAGCTTGAATGTTTCTTAGTAATATTGATATACACATGGTTATAAAGGTAGTGCGTAATAATTAATAATGCCAACCTCATTTCAAACCTTATAAGGGTGGAACTTATTTACTATCCAAGAACATTACTGTCTTATTTTCTAATGAGAAACAAAACTTGATTTTGACTTTATCTTTAAACAGGACTACCAACAACTAGTAAGACTTAAGAATCTCAACATAAATCCCTGCTCCACTCAGTACCTCCCTGAACCAACTCCACATTTTTCATGATCTTTGCTGAGGACTTATATGTACATGGAAATTAAGTGTGTGGACCTACCACAGCTGCTTCAGCAGTCCTTAACAGCATTTGTTAAAATGGACTGTGTCAATAATGTATGGCGTTTCCAATTTCCCATGAATTGGCATGCATTTTCTGTACTTCAGAAGTTTGTAAGGCTTACAGACACAATTTCTTTTTTAAATTAGGTTGGTGGAATGAAGCAGTCTAAATGCAGAATGCTTTTAGCAGTTCTACTGCAAAGCAAGTGTAAACTGTTTGCTGGGCTCTGATTTCAAAGTCACCTACACCAGCTTCTTTTCTTTTGAGAGAGAGAGAGAGAGACTACTGTCGATAGACAAAGAAAGAAAAAATGAAGAGCACAAAGAAGGGGTGAAAAAAGAAAAAAAGACAGATGAAAGGGGAGGGGAGAGGCAGAGGAGGCAAAAGAGCCAGAGGAGAGAGGGGAGAACAGGAAAAGGCAGGGAGCAAAATTTGAAATTTAAGATGCCAGCTTGGGCTGTAGATGTATGAGTAGATTGCCATCCAGTGCTCTGTGAATAAATGGTCTTCTACGGCAGCAATTCTTCTATCCCTGAAGCACCCAGAAAACAGCAGTCATATTTGGGGTTCTATAGTCACTGTTGTGGCTCTGTCCCCAACTCCAGCTGGAGCTGCTTTCACTGCAGTACTAACTAAAACAGT
The DNA here is from genome assembly GCA_030556225.1 of Cricetiscus sungorus. NCBI lineage: Eukaryota > Metazoa > Chordata > Mammalia > Rodentia > Cricetidae > Cricetiscus > Cricetiscus sungorus. The sequence goes on along the minus strand of JANBXA010000392.1, from coordinate 3,991,364 downwards.
ACAGCATCTTATGGTTTAAAATTGTTGGTAGCAGATTTGGATGAGATCAGTTGGGAGAGTACGTCTCTAGGATGCATCTGGTTCTAGGTTCAGTTTCTAACATGCTATAAATCTAAGCATGATGTCACAAACCTGTAATTCTGGTGTTCTCTGTGTAGAAGCAGGATGATCAGAGGTTCAAGGTCAACCTTAGCTACTTAGGAAGTTGGAGCCCAGCCTTGGATACATAAGACCATGTCTTAAAAACAAACAAACAAACAAACAAACAAATATTTGGAAACTTTTTTTGAACATTTTATGACTTCATTTTTTCATATAGCCTCCCACTTTAAAGGAAACCACCTCCCATCAGCACAGTGCCAAGTTAGTCCTAGAGAAGCAACCAGATGCCAATAGACCAAAGTAAAAATGTTCTTTTCTATTCACATCTTTTACCCCTCTACCCCAAAGCTCCTCTGCAAAGAACCACTGGCTTGGAAAACGTTCATGCCTCCTTTCATTCTGGCAGTTCTTTGTGTATTCTTGATGTGATTCTCAACCAGTTATATTTAATGAATAGTCCCTTCTGTTTTCATGGAGATGAGCTAGGGAAGAAGCAGGTGTGTCTTGTCTTTGAGCTTTTGATGGAACTCATTAAGAAGAAAAATTGTAAATGCAGTTACTGGAGACACTTGAAATATCAAAACCACGTGGTAAATGCTTTAGAAAAAGTATGTCCTGTGATGTTCTGATCCTACTTCCTTCCTCCAGGTGCTGAGTTCTAACATTTTATTTCTCTATCCCATAGATACCCTATTCTTTGATTGCAAAACTTGGTAAAATTCTCCACGTAATTCTCATTTCTGAGCTGCTATCACTTGCCTATTGAAGTTTCCTCATGCACTGAGCTTGACATTGTGTGGCATTATGCTATACATTATTGACACTCTTTTCATGTTCAGTACAGCTCTGCTGACACATTGCTTCTGACAGAGGAGTGCAGTTAATGTGGCTGTGGATGGAGTAGCAGCCTTTCTGAAGGTGGTTTCCTCATGGTCACTGAGGTAAGACATTGCAGGGGTCTGGCAATTTTTCTTTTTCCCCGAATGGGTTGCTCAGACACTGACCTGTTGGGGGGGGCTTTAGACTCTTTATCAATAATTCACTACAGTGCTTTTCACAGACTGGCTACCTTCTGCATACTTCAACTGAGCCAATGTTTCTTGGGTTTTACTTGCTATCACATTTTATTTTTATATGGTAAAGTTCTTACCTCCCAGTGTCTCAGTGTGAGTAATTCTCATCTTTCTCTGACAGTTATTGGAAAGCTTGCCCTCCACATACCAAATCCTTGGAAGACAATTGTGCTAAAACAGTTAATCCTCAATGCCCTTAAAAGCTTCAAGTTGCTATCTAGCTAAGTTATCTGAGGATTGACCTACCATGAGTAGAGCTTGTGATCAACTCAATACTACATAAACTAGGTTTTGTAGTATATGCCTGGAATCCTATCATTTGGGAGGTAGATAGAATCGCCATAAGTTCAAGTTCATTCTCTATTGCACAGTAAGCCTGGGATCTATGTAACTCTGTCTTTAAAACAAAAGGCATAACTCAAAAAACTTCAAAACTCTAGGCATCATTGACCATTTTTTAAAATAAATAAATAAACAAATAAATTTATTTTACATCCTGGCCACAGTTTCCTCTCCTTCCGCTCCTACCAGTCCCTACCCCATTCCTCCTCTGTTCCTATTCCCCAATCCACTTCTCCTCAATTTCTGTTCAGGAAAGGGCATGTCTTCCATGTGTATCAAAAAAACAAAAACAAAAACAAAAACACATGGCTTATCAAAATGTAGTAAGATTAAGCATCTCCCCATGTATTAAGCCTGGGCAAGGTTGGCTCCAACAGCCTGTAGAAAGTCAGAGACAACCCCTGTTTCCAATGTTAGAAGTCCCACAAGAGGACCAAGCCACATAACTGTAACATATATGCTAACTGCCTAGATCAGTTCCATGCAGACTCCCTGGTTGTTGGTTCAGGTTTTATGAGTCTCTATGAGACTAAGTTAGCTGATTCTATGGGTTTTCTTGTGGAGTTTTTGACCCCTCTGTCTCTTTCAATCCTTTCTCCCCCTCTTCTTCAGGACCCAGGAAAATCCACCTGTTTGGCTGTAGGTTAGTGGATGAACTTCTTTTGTTGACAATTGGGCTAAGCACCAATCTGGTCGTAGAAGATGGCTGATTCAGGCTACATATATGCTATTGCTAGGAGTCTTAGCTGGGGGAGCCTCCTTGTAGATTCTTGGGAGATTCCCTTGCACCAGCTTGTTACCTGACCCTGAAATGCTTGTTCCCCCCACTTTCCAGTAGTCTTTCAGTACTCTCCTCCTCAGTCCACTTTACCTCCAACTTGATCACTCATGTTCCTATTCCCACCCCACTCACAAAATCTCTTTTATTTTCCCTTCCTAGGGAAACTGGGTGTGCCTTCATGAATTCTACTTGTTACCTAGTATCTCTGTGTCTGTGGACTGTACCTATTTACAGCTTTGTGTATTTATTTATATATTTGTATAGATTTATAGATAATATCCTTTTATGAGTGAGTACATGCCATGTTTGTCTTTGTTGGTCTGGGTTACCTCACTTTCAGGATGCTTTTTTTTTTTTCTAGTACCAATCTTCTAGTACTATTTGCCTTCCAATTTACTTGTTTTAAACAGCTGAGTATTATGCCATTGCATCAAGGTACCACATTTTCTTTATCCATTCACTAGTTGAGGGATATCTCAGTTGTTTCCCAGTTGCTGTTAGGAGTACTTGGATACTTCATGGGTAAGAGAACTGACTGCTTAAGTAATTATGCATTTAACTAATAAATCAAACATCTATATCATATATCTATATCAAATATCTATATCATATATGCTAATTCCACATGCAAAAGCCTTTTCACTATACATCTGAGCTCATCATCTAAATAAATCCAACTTATATCTAGTCTTATTTGATTGCTTCCATCTGTTCATCACTTTCCAAAAAGTTTGGCATTAAAAATTTGGACTCTATCTATCTGACTGAATCTGAGATCCTGCTTGCCATATTCCAGATGAATAATTTTAGCAAATATGTCCCAGTTTGGCTAGTGAGAGTCAACCTAATATATTTCATCTCTGATTAGTTTTGATACATTGCATACCTACTTAATCTCAATTAATAAAGATATTGCTATAACACAATATGATATTCTTACAGGATAGTTATCTGAAGAAGAGACTACTGTGAACCTGGTTGAGCTTAGGGAAATGGCTTGTTTGAATTGAACCTACTTTTTAAGCTATTATTCCTAATATCTTACTAATGTGCTATGGTCTTCGCTAATATATTGAATACGAATGCGATTCCTTGCCCATCTGTGTGCATTTGTTTTGAAAGAAAATCTTTTTATAGACCATTGTGTAAATAAGTTTGAAGCACAGTAGAAACCTTGGCCAAATTTTAGACTTTCACTCTTAAATGAGAGAATCATGTGACACATATAGGAATGGGATGGGTTGAGAGAGCAGCAGTGACAAATGGTGCTGACAGCCTGACTTGATCAGGAGTCTTTTCCACGTGTGCCTTGCTGAAAATTGTCAAAGCAACTTTTCCTTCCTCTATTCTGAAGGTGTTAAGTATCTGAGAGTGCCAGGAACACATTATTCCCAGCCAAATCTGGGGAATTTCTTTTGCCAATATTGTGTCTCTTTCTTCCTGCCTGAAGGTATGAGGCTTGAGAACTAGTGAAGTTGCATATACATAGGAAGAATGAAAGCTGGCATTGTATTTTAAAACTGTAGTTTGTATGCCTTTAAAAATAATACAAGAATTTCTTAGAGAGATCAACTCCTCCTTGTTCTCTCTTGATGGATTACTACTTAAGAATTGGAAGTATCATGATTCTAGAAGTACCTTACATTTATTTGATAGAGAATCAAAGTGTTCTATATTACACTTGTTAAAATTTTCATCAGACATAGGAGAACTTGGATGAATGAAAGAAGAATAGCAAGTGTTCAGGAAAACAAATGAATAAACAAAAAACTTAGAGTGTGAAGTCAGAATTGAGAGAGGATAAAAGAATGTGATTCCCAACTGGCCATCTTTATTTATAAGACCCCAAAAGGCATCTAGACTTTGGAAGAAAGATGGATGCTTAGTATCATGGCTCATGCTTATAATTACAGTATTCAGACAACTGAAGCAGGAAAATCACCAGAAATTAGAATCATATATGGGTGACAGAGTGAGTTAAGTTTACTCTGGACTATAGCAGTATCCCAACACAAACAGAAAATATGAAAAAAATAGAACATAAGAGAGGAAGCAAGAAAGGAAAAAAATGAAAGAAAACAAAGGAGGAAAGGGAATAAGAGAGGGAGAAAGATAAGGTGGCATTAAGTTGAGCATAGGATGGGAGGTGAGAGCAGACAGACCAAGCTAGATAGAACAGGACAGAAAGTTCTAGGGGATCCAGGAAATACTCAAGTCTTTGTGTAGCAACTTTGCCCAGAGAGCTAGAGAATTACAACATTTTTTCTTATCTTTATCAACTGGTTCATCTGTCCTCTCAGATATTATCTACGAGCCCCACAAAAACTATTTTCATATTGTGAGAATGGCCACCCACTTGTCAAAATCTACCTGGATATGACTCTCCAGAGTTACCTAACATCCTCTCTTAATGCTTCAAAATTTACATTCTAAACTATTCACAGTGCACCTTCAGAAATGGTACACTTGTAATATGCCCTTTCTCCATAAGAATACATATTTGTCATAGGAGAATAAACTGCTGGGATTGCAAGAGGCAAGGATCCTAGAGAAGAGGGCTTTTGACATAATTTTTTTCATTGTCTGTAATACCCACAAAATTAGATTGCTTTCTTTCCTTGAGGTGGTCCTGGTCTCATCTGAGACATTTGAATAAGGAAACTGAGAAAGACTGGAGATTAGTGTCTTTATTAAAAGCCATCTAAAGTAGCCTGAATGGTTGACTGTAGTACCTTATACCTCTAATCCAACCAGAATACTTCTATATACCTTATACCTCTAAGGCCAACCCAGAATACATAGTGAGTCTGAGGCCAACCTTGGCTATATAACCAGCCAGAACTTCTGGGAGAAAAAAGTAACATAATCAGACTTAAAAATTCTAGAAAGTTATGGCTAAGACTAAAATACTTAAAGGTTAATCAGGTTTTAGGCATTAGGTCTCAAAATATATTTCAATCATAATATAAACAACTGAAGTAAGTCAACAATGTATCTTTTAGATTAAATCTATAGGTAATACAAGGCACCAAGGCTCTTTAAACTACTTAAGATGTTTTCAGGATCAACAATTTGAAATCAGAAATATTTTACTTCTTTTTATGAATTTAACACATTCTTTATGAGCTAGGAAATTCTATATATAAACAAGAATAGAAGCAAAATGCAGATAAATATAGTAACATTAAGAAGTAAGAGAGAGGCTATAGCTCAGTGGTCACGTTAGAAAACACAATTCCTGTATTTATCCCTACTGTCAAACATATAAAGTAATTATACAAAATGACCTGTTAGGCTTTGTTGCTCTTGTTTTGTTGTTGAAGATGAATGGTCTGTATTGCTGCATTTGTTAGGCAGTAGCCATGAAAACAAATGTGTTTCAGTCCACAAAACAATAGTGTTCTCTTATATTCAGGGAAGAGTTCTTAAAGTAAAATGTGTTTTGCATTACAGATGGGCTGGTGTCAGCTGATTTCCACAGGACAGAATAAGCAGGCCTTTTTTACTCTCCTGTTACTGGGAGAGAGCTTTAATGGATGAAACCCAGGAGGAGTTGATAGGGAGGTTGCCAGGCCATAGTCAGTGTTGTCTAATTAAAAACCAAGTCAAAAGACTTAACAAAATCACCAAACACAAAACTGAATTCAGAGAGTGCATGGAAGTAATCCATGGTATAAGAGTAAAATCTCAGTTACAGAATGTGTGTGACAATAAACAGCAGGTAGAAACCCAGGGAGGTTGCAAGTTGTCAGACTAAAATAGTCTACTAATAAAAAAGATGTTTTTCTTATTACTTTTGGATGGAATCTGGCAAATTCAATTTAGGGTCTTAACACAGAAGACACAGTAAAGTGTTTTGGAAATCATGAAGTCAGCCATTGAGCTGACAGACCGTAAAATAGACTAGTAATAATTCCTGCTTATGGGACCATCACTACCCTGAAAGCTGCCAACAGAAACAGTGAAGAGGGAGTCTGTGACCCAAAATAAGACCTCACTACCCACTGAGGCTAGCAATGGCATATTCAGAAGAGGCTCTGCATACTGTAGATAGGAATCCAGACTATCTATGCATTAGATGCTTAGCCATTTCTTGGGAATCCTTACCCCAAATGGCAGATATGTGCCTGAGGATACTTCCTGTCTGTGAAAGATTCTGCAGCTCTCTTTCCCCTCCACACTTAGATAGAATCTTAGCTCTGTGAATTCATCCAGTGTTACTTCTTCTTCATCATCATCGTCATCATCATCATCATCATCATCATCATCTCTCTCTCTCTGTGTGTGTGTGTGTGTGTGTGTGTGTGTGTGTGTGTGTGTGTGTGTGTCCCTCTCCCTCTCTGTGGTATAGCAAAGAAGTCTAGATCATATGTTGTTTCTTCTAACCCTGCCATACACAGACCTTAGCTTCCCCTTACCCATTCATATCACCTTAGTCTGTTAATATAGTTCCTAAACTCCAAGAACTCTAATTCAGTAACAATAGCACAACCTTCTTCTCTGAGCATTTGGTTGGTCTTGCTCTCATGGAATACTGACTATTCTCAGATATGCTTTCTCATGCTTCTAAATTTCCAAAGCCTATTGGTGTGGCAAGAATCTTCTTTACATCATATCACCATTCTCATACCAATGCCTCTTTTTTTTAATCTAACCATTCATCATAGATTTTCCTCCCATCAGCAAATAGCAAAAAACCCCTGCTTTTGTGTACATCCCCCCCCACTTAAAACCTGAATGACAGAAGGTTGTAAGTTGCCATGTCGGTGTTTGGAATTGAACCAAGAAAAGCAGCTTGTGCTCATAAGCACTTAGCCAACTTTCTAGCCCTCATCTTTAGATATTCAGTTATCCTTTGATCATTTTTAACTATCTTGTTTTTTGTTTTATTGTTTTTTTGTTTTTGTTTTTTGTTTTTTGTTTACTCCTCAACCCCACTAGGCTGAGTAATCTGATAGGTAGATACCAGGCATGAGTCTGTACAACCACGTTTATACCAGTTCAAAAGACTTAATTTCTATCCTCCTTCAAAGCCTATGGACAATGTGATATTTGTGATATTTGAAGATATTTTGTTAGGTCTAAGAAGTATGGTAACATTGTGGTTTAGTCAGAATTTTTCAAATGATTTGTTACTTCCTGGCTATCATTGCATGCAGAGCACTGGGATAAATTCCCATTGCCCATTGCTGAAAATCATGCACCGTATTTTATGATCCCCTGAAAATGAAAAATGCTTGTGTGTGGAGGCAGCAGCTCCTACTCCATCATTCCCAGGCGCTCAGCTCTGCTGCAGAGGTTTTTCATAGGCAGAGTGGTGGGGTACCACCCTCCTACTCAAGAATACTGATTCCAGGAGCAGGGGGCTGGGCATTGTTCTGTCAGTAGTTTCCACTTGAAGACTGATGGCTTGCAGTGCTAAGCCCCTGAGCCCAGCATTTCTGGACTTATTTATATAAGAAAACCCCTGCAGAGGACTGAACAGCCTGATATTTTTATTAGCACAATTACTCTTGGCCCCTTCATTCAATCAAAGTAGGGTGAAAAACTGAGACAATAATTAAAGTTTAAAAATATATCATGGAAATAGGATTTTCACTTAAGTTTTATTGAGGATTATGTACTATTGATCATCCTCATTGAAATTGTTTTCAATACCAATGTGTTCCATGCTGATTTAAACTAAATGTGCTTTTTAACAATGCCTTTCCTTCAAAGATCTTAAGTGAAGTTTGACAGTTTAGCTTGAGAGAAATATTTTAGTAAGTATAAAAATGATATTTGATAGTTTGTGTTGTTTTTATTTCAAAAAGAGTAGTAATTTCAATGAAATATTCATAAGGATTTACCAACTGATTCATGGAGAAATGATACATTCCCACAGCATTTTTTCTAGATTTAATTTCATTTGTAATAAAGAGTCAGAAAAGCACAGACCAAGTAATAAAGGGTATGGAAATGAACGAATGCCTTCAAAATCCATTTGAATTGGCTGAGTGGTTCTGATAAGGCTTACAAATGGCCACTATTCCTTTTACTTTGGGTTAAGATTAAAAAACAAGCCAGGAATGAACAATAGCACACCATTTCCATTGAAGTGTATCAAAACAATAAAAAGCCAAGACAAGCAGTAAAACATAATACAGCTTAGCGTTCGAGAGAACAGATAAACCAGGCTGGGAATTCTTTTCTTTGCTTGAATGTATCATGTTATAGCACACAGTAAGAAATCTGCTGTGAATGCAATAACATAGAAAAGCCATTTAAGTCTGTGTATTGCTGCAATCTTACAGCAAATGAACCTTTCTGGCATCTTTACTTCAAGGTGGTCTAGGAACAATGGCATAGTAAGAGAGTGCCCATACCAAAGGCACCATATTTTTCCATTTGAAGAGTAGAAAAATAAGAGAATCTTTTTAATTCATGCATGTTAACAACATAGTATTTCTTACAGCATATTTCCCTAGGACATTTGCCCCAGAAAAACACACATAGGAATTACTGGGCAGTTATCCCGTGGATTTTTGGTTGACTATAAAAGTTGAACAACATTAGTATAGGTTAAAAAAATGGTTTTCCCATAAAGGGCTTAAAGTCCAGGGAAATTTATAAGCATACTTACTTCACTTGTTCTTTGTTCTGGCCAAGAAACCCTTTGTGAGATACTCATGATTCTAACCAGATCTGGGCAAAAGCATTTGCATCTTGTTTCCCTTTGCCATGTGGCATGATTTCAAGGTTGTTGAATAGTTAAGACATTTTTATATAGCTGAATACAAGCATATAATGGTTTATCTAAATCAACAACTAAGAATTATGGTACTAAATTCAAAGATGCCAAGTGTATTATACAGACAGAGAGCTTGATAAAGAATACATTTTGGGGACACCCACAGAAACAGCTGACTTGAGCTAGTGAGAGTTCATTGACTCTGGATTGGCAGCAAGGGACCCTGCATATGACCAAACTAGATCCTATGAATGTGGGTGAGATTTGTGTGGCTTCGACAGTCTGTGAAGCCAGTGACAGTGGGACCAGGATTTATCCTTAGTGCTTGAAATGGTTTTATGGAACACATTTTCTTTGGAGGGATCCCTTGCTCAGCCTAGATAAAGGGGGCTGATTCAGAGTGATATGCCAGACTTGATTACCCACTCTGAGGAATGGATGGAGGCAGTGGTGGGTGGAAAGTGGATGCAGCAGGAGGAGGGGAGGGCATACAAACTAGGATTAGTATGTAAAAATGAGAAAAGAATGCGGTTCAGTAGTTGTTAAACTCTTCTCAGTGTTTAAAATGCATCAAACAATTTAGAAGCTCAGTTTTAAATAGTCTACATTCTTTGCTATGCCTTTTATAAACAAGGTATTGTCTTGCTGTGTATCCCAGGATGGCCTCCATCTCACTCTCTGAGATTTTCCTGATTCACCTTTCCATGGAGTTACTGTTGTATTCTACCAAACCTACAAGTAGATTCAATTATCATCCAAACACACAATTTAAATTATATGTGAAAATAGTTCCCCATATCAATGTACATATGATCAAAACCCATGATTGGGTGTATAGCTCAATGGTAAATCATTTGCCTTGTACCCCCAGAACTGTAAAATAAATAATTACCTACCCAAGTTTTTATATATTAGACATCCTTCCAGAAATTATCCCTGTACCTCAGAGAACATCAGATGTATTAGAACAGTTATCCCTGTAACTCCAGGAAAGAAGTCATCTTTAGCTAATCAGACACTTGGTCAAAGATCAGAGGGCTAATAGGAGAAGCCACTGAATGGGGCTTACAGCTAATAGTGTGTGTGCACAAGTTCCTTTATTTCTTCAATTGGTCGGATCTAAGTGAATGCTGGCAAATGACCTGCCAATTCTAAATGATGAGGATCTATTGACTACATTTTGAAATTTGCTTCAGTTATCTCTATCTCCACATTCTCTAATATTCCCAAACTAGAACACAGTATGGTATCTATTATTCTGTCTTCATAGGTGGCAGGAACTTCAATGCAAATTCAGTATGTGTAATTGATTAACAAACTGACATTTAAAATGTGAACAACAAGGCTCATTGCTACACACAATACAATCAACCAGATGAACTCTGAACATGAAATTTGTTTGCATTCCACCATGTCATTTTTCTTCTGGCGGTGGTGTCCTGCTCTGAGACCCTCCTACTTCAGTTTGCACTAGTTCCCTATACTTGCTCAGCTTCCATGTAAGCATCAATGCCTAAGACTTTAAAGATTACTATGCTTACAAATATAAAACTGTGAGTGATGAAGATATAGTTAAACCTCATTCACAATCCTTACAGATGCACCCTAATGTTCTGGATGGGTAAAGAGGTAATGAATAGTTTGCTATTCAGTAGGAAATATAAAGATTATGTTTTGGCCCTTCACTAACTTTCAATATGATTAATTACACCTTTTATTAAGAGGAGAGGAGCCTTTGTGCATAAAAAGTGGAAAACACTGACTTAAGATTCCTTTCAGTAAATTTAAGAAATAAAAATCATAAACTTTAAAAAATGCTAAATGTTGAAGTCACCATTAATTTTTATCAATTTTCCTTGCTTTAAATGACAAGAGATTTTCATTATAAGTTAAAGAAAACAAAATACAATTTTGTAAATATAGCACTGCTATATTTTGTTATGCCTCTTTGCCTCTGGTGGTCAAAGCAGCAGCTTGAATGGTTTTTATATTTTCAAAAAAGAAAAAAGAAAGAAAGAAAGCAAAGAAAGAAATAAAGAGATACATACAAAGAGATAGAAGGAAGAAGTAATAGTAGTAGTAGTAGAAGAAGAAGAAAAGAAGAAGAAGAAGAAGGAGAAGAAGAAGAAGAAAGCATTAACACTTAGCCATCTGAGAGAAGATGACAGAAAATATCAAATATCACTGGGATTAATTAATTTAATGTTTGTACAAGGATTTAAACTTTGTAATAGGAAATATATATTGTGTTCATGTTATTCATAGTACATATATGTGTCTTTTGTCTGGACACTGTAATAATGTTCATTATCACTACATTTTATGCCAAAGTGATTTCAGTATCAGCTTTTGTTGCTGATATTTATACAAATATTAGTCATCCTACAAACATGTTAGGTATGATAAAGCATGATGAGAAGAATGTGGGAAATACATACTTGGAAATAAGTCTAGTTCACTATAGAAACTGTATCTCCCATACAGGTAATAGAATAAGGGATACACCCAAACTGTCTGGCATAGCTGCATCCTTTCCTTAGATAGGAGTACAGAAAGTTCTGAACATAAATCTACCTAGTTTATTAGTGCCTGCAGGCATTTCTTAATGGCTATACTGCTTCTAGAGCAACTGCTGTATGATACATCTGAACCTGGACTTTGGGATGCTAACAACTGCCATGTGTGACATTCTGGCATTATGCATGCTTCCTGTAGTAAGTCTTTTACATTCTGTACAACACGTAGTTTTTTCTTCAAAGTCTAGATGTTTTATTGTTTTATTTTAAGACATAGACTCACTCTGTAGAACATGATGTCTTTGAATTCATAAACATCCTCCTGTCTCTGTCTACCAAATGCTGATATAAATATCAGTCATTAGCCAACTCCCGTTTTAACAAACTAATGAGAGAGCAATCAGTGTCTCAATATTTGGTTAAACCTTCCAGAGAATCAATTGTGACATTTGCCTTTGGCAGATTCCCTGTGATTTGTCAGTGAATAATCTTGAGTCCCATAAGATCCAAACTGAACATTGTCCCATGGGACATGAGGTAGCTAGTCAACTATAATTCAATGATAGTGGTACTTGAAGGTTTGCTTTCAGTCCACACAGTAATGTAGATCAGTCTTGAGGAGTAACCAATAAAACAAACAAGAAAAGCACTTATAAAAACAGTTTCATTATTTCTCATCTCTGTGAAAAATATTTATTACTGTATAGCTCTTCTGCCATGAATCACACATTGGTCACTTGTTCTCAGAGACTACAGCTTTGAGTGATGCTTCATAACCTTTTTTTTCCCCCATCAGGTCAATTTTTTAATTTGCTTCAGAATACATTGCAGACTTCTCAGGCATGCAGGCATTACAGACATATTGTTGTGAAACCTGACAGTGGTGGAATGTAGAGGCTGGATCCCTGTGGCACAGTTGAGGAAACAGACTTAGAGAGACCAATTAACTCTGTTAAGGCAGTAGTATAAACCTGTGAAGTCGTGGTAATTCCAACCATGACAGCATCTAAATCTTTTCTCTTCACCTTTGTTTTCATTTTCATCATCTTTTCAGAAAGGGTCTCTACATGGAGCCAAAGCATTACAGGCCTATACACAGTGTCCCCACAATGCTTATATTATCTCCAATACTGACACCATTAGTCAACACACTCATGTGGAATTTAGTCAAGGAGTGTAGCATGTATGTTTCCGCCAGCCCGTCAGTCTGGGCCCACAGCCGCGCCAGCCCCAAATAAGACTCAGAGACTCTGTATTTGATACAATCCTATTGGCCAGTTACCATTATTATTTATGGTCTAGCTCTGTCTTAATTATTAACACATTTCTACTTATCTAAGTATTTCCACGTGGTCGTCTTATAGGGGAGCCATGCCAGGCGCCCTGCTTCTTCCCCGGGCTACATCTCGACCCCTCCCTACTACTTCCTCTTTCCTCCTCCAGGTCTCCTAGCCCCGCCTATCTTGTTTCCTATTGGCCACAGGGCTTTATTAACCAGTATGAGAAACATATATACAGAATAACATCTCCCATCAAAGGAGATGGCAAGTGGAACTGCTCTTCTCTGAAGGAAGTTGTGTCCCTCTGTCAGGCTTGTGAGTCATCTGGTGCTTCATAACCCTTTAACTGAACCCAAATGTCTTTCCTTTTAGTCTCCTTGTGCTGAGCATAGATGCATTAATTCATGGAGCCCTGATGCCCTTTTACTTCATATGGAACCATTTTTCTATCCTGCCAGATACCTTGATTCATTCACTGCTGCAAAAGTACCACACAGAGATCTTGGCCATTCTCATCTTGTCCACACTATAATTTTCTAATGCATCTTGAAGTAATCACGAGTAAGACTGCTTCTCAGTTGTCAAAAAGAGAGCTGTTGCTATGTCACAAAGTTCCTACAAGGCTCAAGAAATCAAAGGGAAACATCACTGAGACATGAGCCAAAATTGACTTTTACTCCTTTTCCTTTAAAAGAAAGAGAACTGTCTATTATAAATGCAGATCATTGGAAATTACAAATGGATTTAAATTTATAATTACTGTATCTGAGGCTGATTATCTGGGATTTTTCAGTATCTGTCAATGTAATCACAGAGGTATTAATGAAAAAAAGAGGGTACATTAAAATAGGTCAAAGTAACACATTCAAGAAGGACCAGGATTATACCATTGCTGTTCCAAGAGGAAATATTAAATAATGCGACCCCCCCAGAAGCTGAGAAAAGAAGCAAAAAGTGTTTGAATAAGAGAGTATCATGTCACCAATGCCTTGCCTCCACATATTTTAGTTTCTATAACCCTTTAAAAAATGAATCTTAAGAGCAGATCGACAGCACAAAAAATGTTACCTAAATTTGATTTAATCTAGAGAAATACAGTCTGCTTCTAAAAGAGTAAGTTTAATGTAATTTTTCGTTTTACAAATAAAAATAATGCAATGCCACAATTTACTAAAGATTAAATATTGTTCCAAAGTGGATTTTTTGTTGTTGTTATTGATGTATCCACTAAATATGTGTGTCATAAAAATCAACACATTCTAAAAGTCATTTTTATTGTATCTGTCTCTCACTTTGAACATTAAATTCCTTTCTGGCTGTGTTCTGACTGGTTTCCAGAGGAAGAAAGGCCACTCTGTTTCTGTTTAAATTAACTGACTTTGTATGGATTCTACATATGATTTATTGCCCTTTGTTTAGATGTGTGAAGTCTTATCTTAAGAGAGACGTGCTTAGCCTGAAGGTCTTACAATTTCAACCCCTGAAAAAAATCTGTACTATAGAACTGGAGAGGAATTCAGAATTCACTAAGTTATCTTTATGTAGACATCAACATTAATGCTCCAGACAGATATTGCCTCTATCTTTTTGCGTTTCTCCAATCTCCTGGGAAAACATTTTCCCAGCATATTAAAATAATGTGAGTTTGAGTTTCAAATGCATTACAGTGCATTCTTTAATGTCTCATTCAAGCTCTACCTGGTCCATTTTAAATTCCTTTCCTATTCTCATCTTTGTAGTGAGATGGGACACTCTGCTTCTTTTGCAGCGTCTTCTACACTTCCAGTCGTCTCCAAGAGGTACCCTCATTCAGTCACTTTTCCATCTCCTGGCTGATTAATGACTAGGTTGTTTTCTCAAATACTAAGGAAAAATTGTTATTCCTTTCCATTCCCATTCCTTGGATACACTCAAAGATCTATTAGGAGCCCCAGTGCTGATGCATTCTACTTCCAGTGTAACTGCTATATCATTGTTTTCATGTCTTAAAATAGTGTTACATTAAAGATTAAGTTTAAGGTCTAGCCTTCACAACTTTCTTCTAGGAACAATTAAGAACATAGTATTTCTTCCAAGAAATTAATTTATTTGACCTCAATTAGGAAGAAACATAGTCTCAACCAAAAGACTAATGAATTGGGAATCCCTGAAACAAATTCCTAACAAGGCTGTTCCTTAAGGCAGGTATTAATTTAGAATGATACAATTAAGGCAAAGAAGAGAGTTTAGTATCACAGGATATTGACTGTTATTTGGTGTGTGTAGTCCAAATATGATGCTCACAAAGTTAATTTTCTTGTTGTTGTGACAAAATAACCGGCCAAGGAAACTTGAAGAAGGAATGGTTGGTTTATTTAGGCTTTCTGTTTGAGGGTATAGTTCATAACACAAGGAAGGAATTGTGTCAGGATCAGGTGGCAATCAGTCAATCTTCTGCATCTATAGTCAGAGCTAGGAGAGAGAGAGAGAGAGAGAGAGAGAGAGAGAGAGAGAGAGAGAGAGAGAGAGAGAGAGAATTGTTAGTGTTCTACTTGTTTCACGTTTGCATTCAGCTCTAACCCCAGCCAATAGAATGGCGCTGCCAACATCAGGATGGGTCTTTCTACCTCAGTTAAACCTTTCTGGAAAGAGCTTTATAGTCATGTTACAAGGTGTGTGTGCTCTTGATTCCAGTCAGGGTGACAAAAGCCATCATGGAATTCATAAAAAAAAAAAAAAACATGAATAATTTAAAATTTTTTTTGACTTGATCTCACCCAAGATATTTTCTAATTAAAAGTATTGAAATCAGTATAAATAAATAAATAAATAAATAAATAAATAAATAAATAAATACTATGAACATTGTCCTCTTCTTACCAGGTCCCACTTTTGAATATTTTCTCAGAAGTATTATTTAGTGATTAAGCCTCTAGTCTCCAAAACAGTATTTCTCTCAAGAGTAAAAATCAAACAAAAAACACATACTTTAAATTCACTGAATGTTTATGATATTTTTGTGAAAATATATGTGATAGTGACAATAATATACTAATATTCACTATAAATATATGGAGATTTATGAATAATGGAATTGAATGGTTGAGACAAAGTAAACTGCTACAAAATGCTTAAAATAAATGTAAGGAGCCCTATATGTTAGAAATATTAAAAATATAATCTTTAAATAATTTAAGCAAGGTACAACTGAACAGTTTGCTATAATTGTATAGTTACAGTAAGTATGTTTTTGAGCATTTATATGTTAAATGAGTAATTATATAAATTGCATGTTGACATTTTTATTTCTTGCAAATTTACTTTGGTTTCCTTACTTGAAGATATAGCTGGAAGCACCTGAACAAATGCCTAGAGAAACACTGCCCAACATAGTGGTTGACAATCTCATTGTACTTAAACACAGTCAGCATTTTCTCCTTCACAGTGCTGTACCTTTATCAGAGACTACTGATTTTTGTGTTAATAATTTTCTCTATTATTTTTGGGTTTAATAGTATTTTTTGTTTATTTCCCTTTACATCATTTTTCTATTTTAGAGATGAGAGTATGCTGGATGTTTTCAAATTTCCTCCAGTTACAACCCAGTGAGTCCTTTCTTTAAGAGGAGGACAGAAGAGATCAGGAAGACTGAGTCAGGGGATGAATGAAGGAGAACAAGAAAAGGGATACCGTAATAGAGGGTGCCAATTTAGGTTTACAGAGAAATTTGGCACTAGGGAAATGTTCAGGATTCCATGAGGATGACACCAGCTAGGAATCTAAGCAATAGCAGATAGGCTACAATAAATGTCCTTCACCTATATTGAGATTGATGACTGCCTTAAATGCCATCCTAGTGACTTCATCTAGTAACTGATTGAAGGAGAAGCAGAGATCCACAGCTAAGCACTGAGTTAAACTCCTGGAATCCAGTTGTAGAGAGGGAAGAGTGATGAGCAAAGGAATGAAGACCATGCTAGGGAAACACATAGAAACAGCTGACCTGAGTAAATAGGAACTCTTGGATCCCAGCCAGACAGCTAGGGAACCAGCATAGGCCTGAATTAAGCCCCCTGAATCTGGTTGTCAGTTAGGAAGCCTGGGAAGTCTATGGGGCTTCTGGCAGTGGAACCAGTATTTATTCCTAGTATTGAAATGGACTTTGGAAGCCCATTCCCTACAGAGGAATACTCTCTCAGCCTAGACATGCAAGGAAGGGTCATGGCCCTGCCCAAAATGATGTGATAGACCTTGATGATCCCCCATGGAAAGCCTCAATCTCCCTGGGCAGTGGATGGGGAGTGAGGTGGAGGGAGTTGGGGGGGGTCATGGAAGATTGGGAGGGAGAGGGAACTGGGATTGATATGTAAATGAAGATTGTTTCTAATTTAAATTAAAAAGAAAGAATTCAAAAAAGAAAAAGAAAGAAAATATCAGCAGCTGCATCTCTTTTTGAAGAGGAGAATGTGATGGGTGGATAGGAATAACTGACGAAGAGGAATTTTTTTAATCTATTAAGATTTATTTCTGCTTAAATACTTAGTTAATATAGTATGCACTTTCTGGACTATTCTATCCAATATTTAGATTATCAACTTTTTCCATTAAGAATTGGTCATCCATTTTTCCTAAATGGGCAAATAAAAAATCTTAAATGACCACTCCTGAATGGGCATTGATTTGTACAAATGAATAATCATAAAGAAGTAAAATAACTCATTTTCTTCATCCACTAGAAGGTTGTTTCTATTTTATCCTATTCTAATGTTTGGCATGTAAAACGAGTCATTCAGTTCAAAATGAATTTGTTGTGGGAAACTGGTGAATATGATTTGTTAACACCCTGGTGACTAAGCAGCTTCTGACCACGACATTTTATCAGGAGACACAGCAGAGCAGACAAAGATTTGGCCCTGCTTGTTCACATTCTGGGTGCCTGAAAATTGTTTTAAGATAAAAGAGGGTCAGCTGCAAAGCTGGCTGTCAGAGTATCACCCTAGGAAGCACCTGTTCTTGGTGATACACAGGTTGAAAAAGAGACTCAGAGATGGGCAACCATCAATTCTTGAACTTCAAATTAGTGGGCAGCAGATCTTACTACATATCATCTAGTTTCTTTCCTTCAGAATCCCATGGTATTGACAGGCCAATATCATCTGTTATTTTTAATTGGAGAGAAAAATAACACTGTTAGAGTGACATACTGCATCACCATGGCTTAGCATTGTGATGGGAAGGACGTGTGCTAGCAAAGTGGACTCTCCTTTTGTATTCAGTGCCTTTTTACACAGACAGGAAGCAGTGAGAGGAGAGCCATCTAAATGTCAGACAGAAGGAAGCAAGACTGCTTCTTAGCAAAGGTAATTGGGGCTCCTTTCTCCTCCCTGCACTAGAGGAGAAGGCTCATTCTGGGTGATATAGTCCTTTGTTCTGTTTTGAAGAGTTATGGGCTATTGTTTGCTTTCTGAAAGGAGCTTGTCCCTCTGTGATTAAATATTTATCACAGCAAGAAGCCAGTATTAGGACTAAGTGCTTCCAATTAGCCACTGATTACTGATTATTGACGGGGGTGGGAGGTGCAGATTGAAACGCTGAGTGGTCATTTTTTGCTTCTCCAGTAAATCCATTGTAAAGGTTCTTGTGTGTGGGTAGACTCACACTTGTTAATTATAATTAGTCTCTTACACTATTAACCACTCTGGTAAACCCATCTTTTTGTGTCAATTAAAATACAACTTAGTGGGCTGGAGAGATGGCTCAGAGGTTAAGAGCACTGACTCCTCTTCCAGAAGTTCTGAGTTCAATTCCCCCCAACCACATGGTGGCTCACAGCCATCTGTAATGGGATTTGATTCACTCTTCGGGTGTGCAAGAAGAAAGGACACTCATATTCATAAAATAAATAAATAAATATTAAAATACAATTTAGTGTGAACTCTCTTCATTTCTAAACAGAGTCAAGAAATACGATCATGGTGCATGTAAAGGCTGAAATATTTATACTGGTTGTTCACCAAAAGATAGATTTGAATCAATTTTTAAGCAATGATAAACTCTGTGAAGGCTGGAATACAGTCCTTCTGGGTCATCCAATAGAGTTTAGGCAAACCACTTTTATGTGCAGGGACACTAGCAACACTATAATTACTAATAGCAGTCAAATTAAAGGTGACACTTCCAGGATAAAGTCGTGTAAATTTTGTTTTTTTCAAGAATACTAAAAGAGATGACAAAATGGTGAGATTTTTGTACAAAGAACCAAACAGTATGTTATAAACATCTGGAAACAGATGCTTCTTTTGAGATTAAAATATAATTAAAATTTCCTCCTCTTTCCTCTCTCCACAGTCTCTTATGTACCTTCCCCAGCTCTCCTCCAAATTATGGCTTCTTTTTTCATTAACAATGTATACACATATATAATCCTAAACATAAACTGTTCAGTCTGTACAACAATACTTGTGTGCATGTTTCCAGGGCACACCACTTAGCACTAGACAACAAATCGGCATGCTCTTTTCCTGACATGGAAGATCTCACCCACTTGCAGATTTTCCCAATTGCTTACATTTCTTTATGTAGGGTTGAGGCCATGGGAGCTTTTCCTAATCTACCATTGCATGTTCATTGGTGTCCTCCTTGTTCAGCTCACATTTAGGCAGTCATGCTGATGAGACTTCATGAGTGTAACATCTGATGCTACTAGGAGACAAGCTCACAGTAAACTCTCTGACCCTCTGGATCTAATGGTCTTTCAACCCCCTTTTTAGCAATGTTCCCTGAGTCATGGGTGTGGACTGTTTGTAGATATATCCATTGGGATGGGCTTCACAACTCTGCCTTTCAATGACTGTGGTTTTCTGTAATAGAGATATAAGTTTAGTGACCCTGCACAGTAAAGGTTGAATGCAATTGGGTTTATGTGATATAAAGTCAATAAGATATCATATTTTCAGAGAGAAATGCAGGTGTCTTCCACACCATATGTCAAAAACAATGTGGATTGAATTTTACGAAACAATTGTTTACTGTGTAAATTGTTTTGTTTAGCTTGAGTCACAGTGTCTTGTTATTTCTTGTAGTTTGAAAGTGAAATGTTTCCCACAGGCTCATGTGTTTGATTACTTGATCCCCAGCAAGTGGCACTGTTTTGGTCCATTGTAGAAACTTTGAAAAGTGGAGCCTGGTTGGTATACATAGGCCACAGAAGGTCTGCCTTTGAAGGCTATATTGCCTTTTGGGTCTAGTGTAGTGTTCTGCTTCTTGATTTACTAGATGTAGAGAACCATGCCCTCATGCACCCACAACAAAATACTTAGTTACCAGATCTTTCCAGCTTTGACCTATATCTCCTGAAACTGTGAGCCTTGTTCCATGGAGCTGCTTCTTTCAGCTTATTTGTCATAACCATGAGTAATGAGGCTAATACACCATCCACAGAACAATCTGCTGCAGGAAGTAGTCCATATAGTAATGTCTTAACTTAGCTTAGGTTTCCAAAGAGGCTCTGTATTCTCTTTCATTCTTTTTGAACAAGTTTGCTTGCTGAAATTCCTATTTTTTATCATGGTGACTTTTCTGTGACAATAGCTAGCATAAATAATCTTAGTTGACAAAATACTGATCTGCGTGTCAGATTCCATGGATATGATGACTGTAGCACTAGACAATCTCATAATCCTTATTCAGAAATCTGAGTCCACCATCTTATCCATTTACTATGGTATTCTAAATAGTGACATCAGAAATTTTTACTTGAAACAGGAAAAAATCAGAACAAAACCAAAACCCCCTATTTTTAATATTTTTGAACCACCTTGCTAGTTCATAAAAGTGTAACTGGGTCAATTCTCTCTCTGTCTTCCTTGAAATTCCATTATGCCCATTCTGAAAACATAAGACTCAGTATGCTCAGCATAAAATGGACTGAAGGTTTAACACATTAAATTTTTATTGAGTATTATTCAACAATCATCTGATTCAGGTTTGGCTTCCAACGAGTTGACGACACTCCAGTCCTGGGCTGTGTTCTCTTTTCTCACAATGTGATACAATACTATTTTTCTTAAGACTCAAATATACAG
Organism: Cricetiscus sungorus; assembly: GCA_030556225.1. Taxonomy (NCBI): domain Eukaryota; kingdom Metazoa; phylum Chordata; class Mammalia; order Rodentia; family Cricetidae; genus Cricetiscus; species Cricetiscus sungorus. The sequence goes on along the minus strand of JANBXA010000392.1, from coordinate 3,970,477 downwards.
AACAAACAATGAAACCCCAGGAGAGCAAGATGTTCTTGTATTGAGTACAGAACCTCATGACAGTTTTCATGGCATTGTTGAGGTGGCAAGCAAGATGGCAAAACTGGAATGAATTGTTCATAATCTCAAGTAGAAACCTCAGCCTGGGTCTATGTTGCATAGCATGTAATTAGGTTATAATAAATTAACATTAAATGTTACCACCAAATTATAATGAATAAATGTGACACATAGCTGTACTACCTAATACTTATCCTTGCCATGGAACTGACCAGTGTTCTCTGTTGTTAAGTGTTTTGGCTATGCAATGGCATTTATTTGAGATACAATTCCACATTCCATGCCTAGTGCTAGCACTTCAAGTTGCAATGCAACTAACAAAATTGTTATGAAGTTTTTTTTAAAACAATAAGCATTACTAGATTGGATAAAATATTTAATGAAAGTGTCTGTCTTTATGATACATTCATTTTCTTCCTTGGATCCTGGAGAGTTTCATACCATGTACACAATAAAAAACAAAAGTAAAATTGTTCACTAATATTAGTCAAAGGACCAAAATAAATTAGGTGAGTTGATAACAGATAAAAGGGAATCCTAGTTATGAGGTCTTATCCAGTTCTGAGCCTGCTTGCTCTGGGAAAGACTGCTCAAACTGTATGGTTATAAAAGTAGAAACATGTACATTGACCTTTAAATTGCAGAAACTCCCTCAGTCAGTCCCCCATAAACATGAATTAAGAAGATATTTCCATCAGGCAGCAAATCACTGAGGAAAGAAGAGGCATGACCAATAGCTCTGGCTGTCAGTCAAAGGTGAGGTTCTGTGATTCCTGGGAGAACAGATAACACTGAAGTAAAGATGGCTGTCAAGAGGAATGTGCAGCAGAACAACTGTTTTAAACCCAGTTTTCTACAAGTTATACTCCATTTTATTCAGTAAAGCAGTCACCATAGTCACATTTACACACATACACATACAAATAAATATGCAGTATTTTATAGAATGTATATGTGTACCCAAACTGCAAATATTCAGCATCCCCCAAATACAGATTAGAGCAAGCATGTAACTTTTCACCATTATTCAAAAATGTAAAGTTCTGTGAGTTCCAAGATGGTCTTGTGGTGGTTTTATGTACCAACAAACTATACTCACTGTAAGTAGTTCATTTAAATGACTGCTATCTCATTCTATGACTATGCTGTATCTTCAGGTACTTTATATCTACCATACCTCTGTAAAATATTAACACAGGTAACAATGCTTAAATTTTCAGACAAAGTCCAAGTAGTTGGAACCAAAGAATAGCTGGAAGAAGGTGATGGAAGGTAAAGTGTGGAATGCATTGTACATGTAGTCATCTTCTGAGTAGGAGGCTCTATAATAAGCAATGCAAAGCCAGTACAAAGCTGCACCTCAAGATCAATGCCATGGCTGTGGTCATCCATCACCTCTAACACCAGCAGGAAGCAATCAATGGTAATCCATCTCTTTCCTGTTGGATAATTGATTTTTTTAAAAAAATATATGTGGTTGATCTTTTTTTTCATTTTAAGAAACTGTCACTGAATAATACAGTAATCTCAAAGGTATAGAAAACAGGGATTGGTTGAATTGACAAAATCTTGATGACATTAGATATGACAATACTTTCTACCCTTACTGTCCATGGGAAGATCTAGGAGGTTTTTTGCCTTTGACATTTTCCCTCATTTTAATGTTGACTATTTGACCCATCAGTATAGCTGAACATATCACATTTAAACACCACCAAACTTTTCATTGGTGTTGATTCTTTTCTTGTTGATGGTATGACTGGTGCTGGTATGTTCACCTTCAATTCTGTTCACTTTTGGAGACAAGAGGAAGTATACATATAATTTTCTGCATGCAGTTAGATGTTGAATTGAACACAGGGTGTTTTACATGGTGTAAAAGTGTTATGCGATCAGATGGTATGCAAGTCTATTTTGAGTGAAGATATACAAACTTTGAACTATTAAGTGACTCTTCTAATTTTCTTTACAGCTTTATGTTCCATGAACTTTAAATTATGCTTCACATTAATTTGTTCATTCATGCTAGAGGTTCTGATTTTGCCGCTGAGTAGTTAAGACTGCTTGCTCTAGAATCTTGCTACACAAACATAGGAACTGGAGTTCAGATCCCAGAATATACATAAAATCTTGGTGTGGTCCCCAAGCACATCATAACCCCAGTACTAAAGAGGTAGATAGCAAGAAGATAGCAGGGGCTTGCTGGCCACCAGCCAAACTGAAAAATGAAAATGAGTTTCAGGGAGAGACCCTACCTCAAAGGAACAAAGAGGAGGGGTGCAGAAAAAACATCTAACACTCTCCTCTAACATGTGCATACATAGACACACATGCTAGCATATACATATATATATGTGTATATATATGGATATATATGCATATATAATATACACATACATTGTATATAAAGTAAATTTAAAAGGGTGCTTATTTTATTTTTGAAGATTTTATTTCTAATTCTCTTTTTGTTTGTGTATGTATGTGTGTATGTATGTATTATTTATGTATGTACAAAAGTATAGGTTTCTACAGAGGCCAGAAGAGGTTCCCTAGAGCTGAGTTACAGGCAATAGTGAGCCATGTCATGTGGATTCTGGGAATTGAACTCTGGCCCTCTGTAAGTGTAATATTTTCTCCTAAGCCATTTCTAGAGTTACTAATTTTATTTCATGTTTTGGTCTTATTGACTGTCTTGTAAAAACTATACTCTTCCTCTATAACTTGGAAGACAGTTATCAGTGGAGGTCATTGAGGCCACAGATTCTTTCATTCTTAGAGAATAACATAAACAACTTCCTTATGAATCTTTGTCTCTCTCAATCTTCCTTCTGTTTGATTTAGTACAATGCCATTCTTAATCTACAAAGCCAAGTTTGTGCCCATATAAAGTACATATTGATATTCCCATTTGTTAGTAAAATGAAGGAGGCATGAGCCAGAGTGAACTTATCCAATTATGAAGCTCTGGAATAATTCAACAAAACATCTTTCCATCTAACCCACTCTTCTAACTTTAATGCACTCAAAATCTACCAAGCTATGCCTCCATCCTAAAGAATCTGTTGTTTCCTTACATGATTCCCAATTTTCCCCCAGTATGTTTATTCACACATTAAGAGGGAATTCTCTTACATCCTGAATCTTGCAACATAGAAACTGAAAATGCTTATTTTTCTCTCAAATCTAATGAATATCAATGTTCTTCTTGGAGGGAGAGACTTTATATAAGACAAGAAATCACTCAGTGCTTGAGTAGCTTTGGAGGAGGCTGGGCAGAGAGTAGCTCTGTAAGTCTGGGTCAGTTCTGAATACCCTTAAGAATCAATGACTCACAATACTGAAAACAGAAAGCACATTAAATGATGAAAAAAGTATCTGTGGAGGTTAAGTACCTAGAAAATTGGAAAGAAAGGTCAGGATTCCATATACTATGGAGTATAGATTTTGAGAATTTTGACCGAGGAAGCCATACTAGAGTTCTGTTATTAAAAATGGCAGCACCCTTTGGTAAGCATGGATGTATATACAAGTCTGTTTCTTATTCAAGAAACAACTACTTATTTCAAATCTTGATCCAGGCAAAATAATGTAAGAATGTTTTTGTGTATGTTCAAATAATGTACTTACCACTTGCTCTCAGTTGGCTATTTCAGGTTATCCTTGGTGTTTATTTGCATGTGTCTTATACTTTATATAGCACACATTTTTCTCCTTGGTTTTCTTAGTGCTTATTGTTTATCTCAGCAATGATGCTAGGAAAAAGCAAAACAAAATAAAAACGACTGTAAACCAAAATACAAACATTGTTCATTTTTTAAGCTGAATGAAGCTATTCTTCAATATTCAGTCTAGATAGAGAAGTTTGTACAAAAACACTGATTGAATATCCATCTGGTAAACCTTTAGCTTAATATCTAATTTTTTTTCCACCACATGAGTAGCTGCTGAGACACCTTGGGGAGTTGCTGTTTGTATAACATTTCTGCTGCAGGCCATGGAAAGTCCAGAGCACAGCTTTCCATACTTGCATTGTAACAGCTGGTTCTGATTTGTGTTTTGGGGTTTTCTAATGTGATTATTGCCTACTTTGTGCATACCAAATGGGTCTGCAACTTTCCGTTTCAACTAAAGGCTAGTTAAATGATATTTGAAATCTTAATATACTGATTAAACATTTTCAATGTCCTAATAGACAAGAGAAAGCTCAGAAAAAAAATGTAGCATATCTCAGAGCAATGGTGTTCAAGGAAAGCTACAAAAGAGAATTGTTTTTAAAGTGCTATTTCTTTTCCATGCTGAAAGCTCCTCTATGAGTGTGCATGCTTTTGTTTGAAGTATAAGACTGGAGAGAATAATTATTTCCTTTTACTGCAGGAAGAATTCTCTCACCAAGAGAATGATATATTCTGCCAAAACCTGACAGATCCATCTGATTCCTTCTAGATCAATATGGGTCTCAGTCTTGCAGTCACTGTGGCTGTTGTTCGATTTCAGTAATTCTCAGATCGAATAGCCACAAATGCAGTGAGCAGGTGCCAATTACTGTGCACAGCCATGGCTTGTTATTGCTGTGCACAATTATTGAAGGAGAGGTATGCAGCATAACCCCAGGGATGGTACCAAGAAGGAATGGCCTTTTAATCATGATAGTCTCAATAAAAATCAGGTATTACTCCATCAGCTGGCCTTTTAAATGAAGGCTTCCATCACTTTACTGAAAATATGTGCAAAATGCTTAGCTACTGAGAGAGAATGCCTAAGCCCTCTATGCATGCAAGCAAAGCATTTCATATATTAACACTTTTCTCCTTATGCTGACAATACTGCTGACAGCCAGTGAAATAGATTGACCCTTTCAATGCTATGAAGTCCCACTTGCAAACATGATGATGGATATTTGCTTGAGATACATTCTCCACTGTTTTTTGACAAGCATGCATTTACCACAAGCAAATGCTGACTCGTGATGCATTAACGGCATGGGTAAGTGTGTTCAAGATGCTCCATCCTTTAGTAAATAATATGACATCTATGTAAACAGCCACTTTTAACTTCTTCACTTACAGATTTCCAAAGAAATGTTTCAATTAAATATAAAAACACAAAGACAAGCTTTTGAAACAAAAGAGGAGATTTGCATATGACAGAACTGTAAAAGACTTTTTTTCTGAATTCATGTACTGGACACACCATTGAACAGAGGAATGGACTGTAACCATTTTTTTTAAAAAAAATACTGGTGAACCAGAAAATAACAAAAGAGAAACTAAACAGAATGCTAGGGATACTAAACAGTTAGGTTGAAGGCACTTGGAACTCAGAGTTCTGATGGTGAGTCCCATTGGGAAACAATCTGGTTTAGGATATGGCCATTGAGGTACTTACCATCTGTTCCCACTGGCTTGGTTCTTCATCCCAGGCTAGCATAGACTTTATACTATGTCTGATTCTGGATGTGTAAAAATATGCCAAGAAAAACAAAATGGATGAGCCTGTATGAGAACAGAGAAAGTTTTCGGCATAAAATCACACCAATGCATGTTCCTTGTATTAAGTTAGGAGTATTCCTTTCACTGCCCACTTCTCCAATTAGCTGAGCCTTACCAAATAAAGCAAATACTATATTCATTTTCAGTCTCACACTTCTTACATCATCCATGCCTGATTTAGGAAATACACTCACTCAACTCATGTGAAATACAGCTCAGTATATAAAACAATGAAGTCATTGTTTTTTAACACGACTAAATATCTAACTATGTGAAACTAAAAGGCAGTTAACCAACTTTTAAATACCTGAATCTAATGAACATTTAGAAAAGTTTAAATTACATTCCATTTCCATACTTGCTCAAAACATAAATTTAATGTGAGTTAACAAATTCATATTGACAATAGCAACAATGAAAAAATGAGGAATGTAAATGAGCACTATTATGAAGAGAGGAAAATAATTTTAAAATATAAAAATGAAGTAGTAGCAACCATGCAACTGAAAATACCATGAATTCATATATTTATTATAGTCAGGAAATATTTTCAAATACTTTTTCTATGTATAAATAATGTTTCTACTTTTAAAATAAGTGCATGAAAAGAAATGCAAATTTTCTATATTCATCCTTCCACCTTTTCTCTTTCTAAGAAACAATTTAAAGACGATAACTATTGGGAAAACATGCAAAATCCTAAAGTGGTAAGCATTGTTTACCAACTATGATGGGGTTGAGATGAATAGTGAGGGGAACATCTAGTAGAGAGCAATTGTAGTATTGTTCTAGGAAGCAATTTGTCAGGTCATGGAAGATTTAATGCATGATCAGCCTAATTAGATATGCATACTGAATTCTATAGTAAACTTCATCAAATACTGATTGTGGTATGAAAAAGCATAAGAACTGTTACTTGCCAGGTATTTTCTTTTGCAACAATAAAATTCATAAGAAGTAATGTGCAATTATCAGATCAGTTTAATAATAGATTTTAATGTAATTAAATTATAATTAAAGGTGGTATGAAATATACATTAGAGTGAAAACATTGTGTATCATTTAATGGCAGGATTCAAGAAGAGGATATCATTTGGTGTTAGCATTCTGCTTATCATGGGGACAATCGGATACTGTGGCAGTGTGTATGAATGATAATGTTCTGATGGAACGTCTGGTGTTTAGATGCTTGACCTATCTTTTCCCATGCTTCTCCACCTGTGGGTCATGACCTCTTTGGGATCACATATCAGATATCTTACACATTACCATTCATAACAGTAGCACAATTACAGTTATGAAATGGCAATGAAATAATGTACCTTTACATGAAGAACTATATTGAAGGGTTGGGTTTCAGTGTCAGGAAGGTTGAATAACACTTTATTAACCTGTTTTATTCCTCTCTCTCTTTCTAGGAATGTAGACATTTTATCACTGGGTTATCTAACACACTGGCTTGATCACCATTTGCCACAGATACCTAGCCACAAACATGCACTGATTTCCAATGTACAATATAAAATTCATAGAACTTATTAAATAATTTTAACATTGATTAAATTTAAATGAAAACATGCTTTACATATCAAGTTAAATAAAATAGATGATTACAATTAGCTCCATACATTTATTTTTCTCCCCTCCATATGGCTACAAATAAAATGTCCAAAAAAATATCTACATGGTCTGCATTATATTGTTAGCAGAATGCATGCACAAGTATTTAATGATATCTTCTGGTGACCCTTTACCTCTATCATGTGTTTTCTCCAAACATTTTGCAATCTTTATTCAAATACCATTAGCTTCTTGAAAGTTTCTATAGCCAAGAAAATACAGGAAATTGAGCTGCCAAGACTTTTTAAATTATTTTTGAGGAATTCTTACACTTAGTATGAACAGTAGGAGCTGCTGTTTTATATAGCTTCTCAAGAGAGTATGAGGGAGAAAATTCCAAGAAAGCAGCACAGTGCTGTCATAGATCTGCAGGATCTATCACTTCTTGGATATTTTATTGGTTATCAATCTTTATTGCCTGATTTTTTACCTGATTATCAGCAAGTCTAATGACTTTTGGGCTTTTTTTATTTTTCATCTCTAAGAGGAATAAAACGTTCATCATGTGTAAAATGAAGAAACAAAATACCCTAATTGTCAGTAGTTTCAATATATAAGAGAACTTAATATGCACATCAAATTAATGTATTTAAGAAATCCAATAGTATTAAGCTTATTAGTACATGCATAAAAATTCCATGATCACTTTGAGCTGTATCTCAGGAATTGAGTCAAGCCTGTAGACATTATAGATCTGTGTATATTCTCAGTTGCTTAGGAGGCTAGTGCAGGAATGAGGCCCTGTTTTAGAAAAAAATAAAACTTCTCAAGACAACATTGATTTTTATCAGACAGTCTATACAAGACATAAGTAGTATAGGCCAAGAAATAGGACTTCGTGACCCCAAAGCTGACCATACTTTAATAGCTTCCATTTCTGGCAACTCACATAGATTCTAAGTGTTTTGTTTTCTTCTTTATACAGAGAAGTTAGAGGAGTGAAATGGACAAATACTTAGTCCACTGTATTATACAGTTACATACTTAAATTGTTTTCTATTATTGCTACCCTTGGGGAGAAACTTGCTGACAGATCCACACATCTCCAGACAAAGCAAAGAAAACTTCTGAAATGGGGACAAATACTTGTACTATATTCCCAAAGCAAATTGGCAAGGGTTCTTATTTTCAGAGTTCCTGAAGGCAGGCAGAGTGCAGCCAGCCTAAAACAAGGTTTCTCATGTGTTTGTTAGACAGAGAAGATTGATGACTTGTAGCTTGTCAAGGTGCAGGATCTGAGCAGGCTAGAGAAGTGTGTGACCACAATTGTAGATATCTAATAAAGTTGTATGTGGTGCTGTAGCTACTGGTTGCTCTACCAGGCTGAGGGAAGACAGATACAGCAGTGCTGTCTGCCTTGACTGTATCTTTAATTAAGGTCACCTAAGAGCATCAGATAATGGCCCTTCCCAGTGTTCATGTGACCTGCTCACACTGAGAGGCATTAGCTTTTTCTTACTTTCATTGAATTACTCTCATTAAGTTGGGCATGGTGGGTTACCATTCTGTTATGGCAATTAAAATTGCAAGGAATTTACAATTGAATTATGATCCAAATTTTATGTCAAATAATGTATAACAATTACGTGGATCTGTCAAAATGCAATTTGAAGTGACAAACACTGTTGTAATACTGCTCATAATGGACCTCTCTTTACCCAGGTTTCTGTTAATACCAAATATTCAGTTGGAAAATGTCTCTTATTATGTCATCATATAAAGAATTCTTATTGTGTATTAGTGTTGGGATCTATCAGGTATTTTTCATGCACTTAAGTATTTTCTTCTTTAACCTTGTAAAACAGAAGCCAGAATTAAAGGTTTCATAATGCTAAGCACCCATTGCCTTCTTTGGAGAAATTCAACTTGGGCTCAGTGTATGTAAGTTTGCCAATATTTTGTCTGACCTGAAAGTTCTTTTCTTGATTCTGACAATAATATTACAAAAGTTGTGTAGAACTATATGTATGGACTCCCATAGTTCAGTCCCTGGTTAAGTTTATACAGAATTATTTTGGAGGGTGTCATATTTCTTTTTTTTAGCTATGTAGATCATTACACTGAAGTCTACAGGTGTTTATCACATTCTCCAAAGTTACAGAGGCCACCCTTCCCAGTTCCAGTGAATTTTGATGGTGAATATAATACAACCTCAAGTGTGAGACTACTGTGGGAAAGGAGACAGAAGATTGTGAGATTCAGAGGTAGTGGATTTAGGAGTGGAAGGGTTTTCTGGACAGGACAATGTAGTTGCACATGTGGACTCAGCAGTTATGACTTCATGCAAAAGATCAACTGGACAAAGTTCTACCAGTATGTGAAGCACTATTAAAAACTGATGGCTGCTGGGAAGGGAAAAGAGTTGACATTTTTTCAGGGATGTAGCTCTTGAGAGACTATCCATGCCCCGCTCAATATGGCCCTGTACACAAGGACAGCAATAAGTTGAATCTATGAAATTGGGAGGGAATAGTATTTTAGAAGAAAGTAGAAGAATTGGAACACAGCAATGGATGGTGGATTTGATCAGAAGATATTAAATGCATGTATTAAAACTCTTAAACAAGAAAAGGAAGGAAGGAAGGAAGGAAAGAAGGAAGAAAGGACTTTATACTAGAGGTCACATTGCCTCAGGGACAGCTCATGACTACTAAAATCTACAAAGTATGTCATGGCTTATATTATGTTCATGTGATCTATGCTGTTCTACATGTTTAGTATATACCTAGCTCCCTCACACCCTCACTTTTTCTCTCCCTTTCTCATATCCTTGATCATGATTGACAAGTATACTACTGATGAAATACATCCCAGCCATTGTGAATGTTGAATGTCCACTTTTACATAAACATAGACAAATGATGAATCTTTATCTCCACCAGGATCTGCAGAAGCAATTTCTGAAGGAAGAACTATCTCAGAAGTCTGCTCTGCCTTCCTTTCACATTTGCCATTGCTTATGAAGTTGGCCATGTTCTGTAAACTTAATGCTCATTTATTATCTTCTATAATCATCACAGTTACTCGAAAAAGAAAGACTTTTTCCACTCCTCTTTGGCTCCAACAATGTCTTACACATCAAAATAAAAATTTCATAGACTGAGAGAGTATGGGTGAGGACCATCTATATCCAGCTCCAAAATGTGGATATTTGTCATCATAGTGCCCTCTGTCAGATAAGTTCAATGTTGATGCAACATGGACAGTCCCTCCTTACACTTTAACAAAGTCTACTCATTTTTTACATTCATTGTCGCCTTCATTCTTGTTATTAAAGTATTATTTCAGATAACTAGAAACAGAACAAAGGAACAGAGAACATGCAATGAGGATCATCAGTTCACTCATTCACTGACACAGCATATGCATGTTCACTTAGATGTTTCTCACAAATGTTTCAAGTTTTAATGTCCTCCCTCATTGCATTTACAATGTTGAAAGCTGAAAGGTATCTTTCTCTGGAGTTAATAAAACTACATAAAAATGATGGACTGGATGGAAGCAGATAATTAAAACAATTACAAATGTGTAAGTTTTATTGAGACTATAGCTTGATCAAAATGAACCAAAGTAAGACACCTGCAAAGAGAAATGACCCTAAACATCACAGATGTGACTCCTTGCACAGGTGCTTTCTAATTTCCAACAGTAATGCATTTACATTCCAGTCAATTTTCCACACTATAAATGTCAGTCAACACTGGCTCATCGTTCCTGAGGATGATTTTAAAAGAACATTAACAACAGTAAAAGTCATGTTCATATTTTCATTATGCACCTGAGCATTCACATTGAAAATATAGCCCCTGAACTTAGAATTCAAGGTCATATACCAGGAATTCGTCCCCCCCCCCGCTAATTATAAAGTAGATTACTCTTCTTGAAATTATATAGGTGGAAATTCTTCCCCAAGGAATTCATTCCTCTAGATGTATTAGATCATGTTTAATGTTTTTAACTGTATTATATTTTCCTTTACACTATTATTTACTAAATATGATGCACAGAATACTTAAGGACATGACTTATTATCTAATATTGGTAATAAATATATTAAGAGTATTGCACTAGAAGTCAGTCTTTCAACTGCACACAAATTTTCTTATTAAATTTGCTTATTATTTCACTTGTCAAATTTCACTGCATCTAATGTTCCTTCTGTATGTTTATAAAAAGGTGCTTATTTCAGACACATCGAATCACTATGGAAATCAGGTAATTACTTGGTGAATATGAACATTCTTTCCTATACAAAACAATACATATATTTTGAGTCTTCCTCTTTGCTGTTGGGGAGAATATAGAAATTAAAGCAGTTATTGAACCCCATTTACATGCAAATGAGGCAAGAGCAATAGCATATCAGAATATGCAAAATATATTTGACTTGAAATTTCATGTGTATTTTTTAATTCTTAAGATTACGCACTTTTCTTAAATTTTCTTTGACTTGTTAGGAACACGTGTTATTAAAAAGCTTTTCTGGTGACTGTTAGTATTCATGGGCTTTTGATTTCTGTAGATTATTTTATGTTTAGAGAAAATAAATGTCCTTTATGTATGAATGATCAGCATGCTGGCCTGATTAATAGCCAGATGGCATATAGTATGTCTTAATACTATATTGGACATGTGGTTTGTAAAGCTGTGAGGTTGGTACTATGAAGAAAATGCTGATGATTTTCTCACAAAACAATCATAAAAATATTGATCAGAGTACTGTGTCTCAAAGAAAATAATAGTTATGCCCCTGGGTAAGTTTGAGCAGATGTAAACAAACTAAGGCCTTTTTGATAAAGATGAAAACTCAGGGTATTGATAATTCCATAAATATAAATGAGGTAGATAGTAAATAATGTTTGGATCTCAGATGCTGTCAGTATGGCAGAATGAGAATATTTCTTTAAAGAAAAGTGTTACATTAGAAAGAAACACAAATATTAAAGGAACTAGGAGCTGAAGAATGTTGTATCTCAACATTTAGTGAACTTCAATGTAGTCAAAATCTGTGTAGTCAGTCTTCTGGTGCTCCTTTTAAATCTCATTTAGAGGACATTCAGGTGTGAGCTGAGTGCTCTTCAGGCCCTTTGTAAAGTACTGATATTGTCATATGGCTGTTGGAAGGCACGCAGAAGTCTTGAGCAGCCAAATCTTCCTTGCTTCTGTGCCAGAGTGGAGTAAAGTGCTATTTTCAAAAAGGACTGAACACATGTAAAAAGTTTAAGCTCCTACATTGGACATTGCCAAGGATGCAAAGTATCATTTCACAATTAATGATCTACTGTTGAAGAACAGGCAAGTGAGGGAGAAGTGTTTGTTAGAAATGGCTGAGATGATAGGCTGTGCCTCTAGAGAGAGGCTGCTTCTCCAGAAAAATAAACTGAAACATTGTGAACATATTGGGAATCATTGGGACTGCTATAAAGGCTTCCCCAAAATCTTATTTAAATACCTATGTGTAGAAATTTCAGAGACAAGAGTGATAGATCTAACCTTGGGCCACCTGAAAGAACATAGGTGAAATAAAATGTTTGCTGAAATAAGAATTGATTGTAGTACACAATAATACTAACAAAAATCTTGTAACTTAACTCTGTCCCTTGAGATGTATGCTAAAGTTCTAGTTCATTACTTCAACACATGACTGTATTTGATGAAAACTCTTGAATAAGGCTGAAATATGCTAAAATTAATTCATATTGTTTAACTCAGTCAGGCTCTAGTACACTTCCTTCCTTCCTCTCTTCCTTGTTTTCTTTTTATCTTCTTTTTGCACAGCTTTGTAGGTGTTTATGGAAGCCAGAAGTTGTGACATTGTCATCTTCAGTCACTCTTCACCATATTTTTGAGACAAGAGTCCTTTCTTGAATATGGAGCTTAATGTAATTTGAGAGCCCAAGTAACCATATGATTCTGATTTCCTGGTGATGAGATTACAGATGTGTATCTTTGTATTCAGATGTTTATGTAGGTGCTTAGCATACAAACTTAAGGCCATATGCCTACATAGGAAGCACATCACTGAGTAAATAATCTCCCCAATTTTTTTGTTAATGATGCCCTTAACTACAGGAAACCCCTTAACATTATTTCCCAGTTTGAAGAAGAAAGGTTCATATTTTTCTGTATCCCTAATTATCCTGTTATCCTTATATAAGATGAAAGTAACTAAGATACAATATTTTAAACATTTTAGCAGAAAAAAAGAGAAATAAAATATTACATTCAATATTTCTCACAGACTGTTCAAAAATTCCCAATATACAATGGTTTGATCATTCCCAGAAGAGAGTTTTAGTTTGGGCTTTGACATAGTACTGAAGGTCACCAGCATGTCATTTACCTTTCAAGTCTCAGTGTCCACACATTTGTGTGTGTGTGTTGTCTTTTTGACACTATAAGAATGTTCACTAAATAGAGTGACTTATAGAATAGAAAGATTCTCAAAGTTCTGGAATCTTACAAATCCAAGGTGGAGGTCTGGCAGGTATGTATGTGCTGAGAGCCTAATGTGTTCTGGTACATAGATGACAGCTTCTGACTAGTACTTTTTTTGATAGTAAAGGTCAATAGGACTCCTTTGGGTCTCTCTTGGACATGTCCATAGAGAATATACACTCATGGCCTTAATTGTTCTGAAGCGCCTCATATTGAGGAGTGATGTTCCTATGTAAATTTGGGGTATGCAAATGTTCAGACTTCAGACATGTGTTTTTTTTGTTTTGATTTTCTTTTAATGTTCTACTCTGTAAATATAAATTTGTACCTATTTAACCATAAAGAAAAATAAAACAATGTTGTCTGAAGAGAGTGAATAAAACTTTGGAATGTGATACTGAGAGACTTAAGTGAGACACAGAAGCACGTGTGTCATGTATTCCCTCATTTAGAGATCCTAAATTTTACAAAAATATAAACAATTGCATATGCCTATATGCCTTGAAAGTGCAAGAAAAACTCTGTAAGAAAGCAGACATGATGAATGGGACAGTGAAGGGGTAGAGAGGGCAAAGTTTTAGAGTTTTGGGAATGGCCAAGGCACATTATAAACATATGAAACAGAGTACTGCATATAATTAAAATATGACAATAAAATAATTCATGTGAGTAAAAATGTTGAAAGAAATGAAAGCAACAATGAACAAGTAACCATTTACAAACAGGAATTCACTGAGGTTGCTAGAGAAGCACCTTTGAAGTGCTTGATTGGAAAAATAATTTCTGTCCTCATCACAGACTTATAGTAAGGTGGGTGCTATGCAGTATACAGCTGATTTCATTTCCTATGTTAAACAAGAATTTATTGGCTTCTTCCTTCATTCATTTCTTAATTTTAGTTGCAATTTCCTCTGATTGACTTATTGGCCATCAATCATAAAACACCTTATTATTTGTGAAGAGGTGAGGTAGGTTAACAGTGGATTTTCTTATAAATTGAGAAGAGATAAATCTTGGCTCCCTCAAGGGTAGCAATATATTTATAGGTTGGAGGCAGTATCCCTTTTCAAATGTCACTTTATAGGAAAGTAAAGTCTTCAAAACCTTGGTGTTTATGAGCTCCAAAGTTTGTGTATCTGCAGAATTGTAAGATACACTAATAAAATAAAATAGGATGCTGCCTCATATTTGACTGTGTTGCCACCTGAAGCACTTGTCTGTACAGTATAGAGACACTATAAAGCAACTTTACAGCTGAACTTGAATTCCTTAGGTGTTGGGGGTAGGAGACCTGCTTTTTTCCTTTATAGGTCTGTAAGTTTTACAGATACAAATAACTAAGAAAAGACATAAACTATTTAATTATAGTTTAATCTAAAAAACCTAAGAGGAAATATCACAAATGTATTTCAAGTTGTCCTACAACACTAAGGTCCCTGAATGGCCAGAATAATTTCCAATCTATGAACCTACCCATCAATCACCATGCACTCCACTAACATGACTATTCATGGAATAAAGGAAACATAGGAAAGGCATTTTCTCTAATTTATTTATGATTGCTTTGTGACACTGGAATTTTAGAAATGTTCTATATTGAAACAAAACAAAGTTGACATATACAATGTTATTGGGATTTTATAGAAAATTTCAAATATAGCTTATTTTAAAAGCCAACTGATAGGGCTGGAGAGATGGCTCAGTGGTTAAGAGCACCAGCTGATCTTCCAGAGGACTCAGGTTTAATGCCCAGTACTCACTTTTTGCAACTGTCAGTAACTCCAGTTCCAGAGTACCTAGTATCCTTACTCAGATCTAAATGCAGACAAAACACTGATGTACATAAATATAAAAGAAATAGGCATAAGTACTAGGAATAGTGACACAATCATGTAATCTCTGCACTCAAAGAGGCTGAGATAGGATTGCTTGAATTTAGGGTCAGCCTTATCTATAGTACGAGGTCTATCATCTAAAATATAAAAGTATAAACCAAACCAAATGATCAAACTAACAAAAACCTTGGAAATCCTCTAACAATATTACAACATTTTGAATGGTGCCTGGATTGGAGTTTGAACAAAATAAGCCATTTAAATTCCTTCTTTGTCAGATTTTTGGATACCCTGATCTATTTCTGTTTCATCATAAGGCATTAAATCAAATAGAACATCTGGAAGACTTTATTAAGAATTTGAGTTGATGAATCTTCTCCACACAGATGTGCCCAGGATCTCCTTTCCTTTCACATTTTTATGAGATGAGGTGTTGGTTTATATAGAGGATACAAGCACTGCCCATGCTGAATACTCCCTGGTCTCTACTTGACAGATCAAACTTAAGCCATCCAAACTGTGCTCTAGATGTGCCCATACAGAAAAAACCCGCTCCACTTACTGGCTTCCTATATCAATGCTTCTTCATCTTCCAACAGCTCTGTCCAAAGAGTGAAGTCCTTAACATGGCCTTTTCCTTTCCAGAATTCAACTTTCCTGTTGGCCCTCTTTACCTTCACTGTTGTTACTTTTTTCCCAGGCTTCTTTCCCACCTGACTCTTAAAAAATCCTTTCCAAACAAAGGTAGAAAGATGTTTATTAAGCCTGAGAAAGAATATTCCTTTCCTGTGTGTAAAGCCTTCCAAGCAGTACTCATCATGAAAAGCCATGACCTGGTCCATGTTTACATTTTTGACTCCATCCCCTCCCTCTTGCCTTCACTCTCCAATGAAATCATTTTGGTTCTTGCTCTGTGTATTAGAGATCGCTGGTTACAGGATTTTCTTACCACCCTTTACCTGTAGGCATTCAATGGTTAAAGTCTTAATTCTGAGCTCAGCTGAATTTCTTATTTACAATAAAGTTCTCGTGGCTTGTCTCTTGCTGACTGTTTTAATGATATAACTTTAGCATTTCCATTGTACTTATACTATTCAGCATTTGTTTTGTTTTATGATCACTCCATTTTGCTCCTGTTACAATGTAAACTTCTTGAAAGCACAGATATCTATCTGTCTGTCTATCTATCTATCCATCCATCCATTACCAATCTCTCTCTGCATCTGTCATTTCTCTCTCATACAAATATAACTTTCTTAGCTCATTTTTTACTTACAGTATCCTTCCTCATCTTTTAATCCAACATTCTCTCAGCCACGGACTCCATAGACTTGAGACAGCCTCTTTCGTCTTTTATTCATTTAGTGTTTCCCATTCTCTTTGATACTTTTTTTTTTTTTTAGCAATTTAGAAAACAACTACATTCTGGAAAAACTCAGGTCCTATTCTTTCTCCATTGTGCTACAATTGAGGGTCTATATTTCTTTTGCTGTGGTTGTTTTCAGTACAATATTTTCCTCTATATAAATATGGCTTACCATCCATTCCACTTAAATATATCTCATTGTGGTATGCTCTTTAACACCTTTTCTCAGATGATCTACCTTGTTGCCTTTAACAATATCGTTCTTTCTCCAAAATACAATAAGGTGAACAAAATTAAAAAGCACATTCTCTTTTACTTCCTGCTTTCTCTTCTTAATGAAATGGCTGTTGTGTGATGGAGTACTCACCACATGAAGCTGGAGGTATAAGGCTGTGAAGGAGCTCACCACAAACCTGACCTCATGTTTACCAATAGATAACAGAAAGAAAACTGAGGGCATTTCCTTCTTGAATGAAAATCAGGCAGGTTGGAAAAAATCTAACTTGAATGGATTGTTTTTTAAAATATTGCTTATTATTAAACCTATACAAAACTGTATGTAAAATAAAAAAGTCATATCTTGAAAACATGATTCCAACATGATGCTGAACCTCCTCAATGATTTTCTGTTTCTCCAGTCTTTTCCATCTTCACTCAGTACAGGAAAGATATTCTTGAACACTTCTAATTATTGGTTCATAACAAAAAACTCTTAGTGTTCATATATTAAGACACTTGTGATATATCCAGTATGTCTTTTATATTAAATAATAATTGTTTTTATAAAACCTGCAGACCATGTATTTTGTTGGCAGCTACTGTGTGACTGGTATTTAATTCTATCCAGTTAACATTAATTAAACCTGTCTTCAGATCAAGTGAAAAATAAAGTCCTTAGGAAAGGAACAAGACGCTGGTCTGCACAAGATGGCTCTTACCCTTCTTGTTTTTAAAAAGCTTTCCCTGAAGAGTTTTAAATCTAACCTAGTTCTCTTTGAAAGCATTTACATTCTATCTTTTCTGTACGCTGCCAAGCATCTGTACTGAAAAGTGGAAAACAAAGGTAGTCATTCATATTTTCCATTGAATCCAAGGAATCAGCACTTTAGAAACCAAATTTCCAAATAAAATATAAAACACCCAAAATGCAGTTGGAAAAAATTTCTGGATGTTGCTATATTAGAAATTATTTCACATGTCAACTGTATTAGAAACCTAGATGTGCATATATTTACTGAAGCTTTGCTTCTGTGTGTGTTTGCGAGGCTTTTGGATGAAGTCAAGAACTGAATCTTCACTCAGAACACATCAGGCTGTCCTTCCCTACGTGGGTGAGTCTTATCTAATCAGTGGAGGACCTAATAAGAGTTAAGTAAGGAAGAACTTTGAAACAGACTGATGTTCTGTGTGGGGACGTTGATATCTGCTTGCCTCATGCGGACTCCTAAGAGATCTTAAAATAATAGTTCTGTGGTTACTCCAGTTTCCAGTCTTGGATTATTACTATACAGTGGCTCAAGCACCCATAAACAGCTCAGCAAAACAATAGCACTTTTTGACTACTCTTTGTGTCATCATGGGGTAGCTGGGGTTCTCTCCCACAGTTTGAAGCCATAGGTTTCTCTTTTACTGAGTTGTTCTGGCCTTACAAGGATAGGAGAGAAATAGGAGGGAACTATACATTGGCTCTTCAGGATTTTGGAGTAAAGCTGTACATCAAGGGTGATTTACTGTCCAATTATTACAACATGTCATAGTGTCAAAATTGAACACCATGTGTCAAGACTTAATTCTTTCACAAGAAAGAAAAAGTACAGAAGATCATTAATTAATTTAAAGTCTGCTTTTGATATAGAATGTTTTGAATTCATTTTGACTTGCATTTACAAAAGAATTGGGAAGCAAATTTTTTCCCTTGAAGCTGTTTCATAGAAGTGAGTTTTAGTCACAGCACTACTCTAACCCAGTGACTAGGGTTTTTATTAATTTCCTGTGTGATCACTAGGTATTAGCACACTCTATTCAGTGTCAGGGCTCCAGCATGCATCCATGTTACAGATGAGGTTTAGAGGAATGAGTAGTCTGTGGAGATACCAATGCTAACCATATTGTCTACTCTTCCAAAATCACCCAAATCCTAGGATGCCATAAAACAAGGCATTATACTCAATTACTTTACAATGTTTTTCTCCAAAAATTTATTTTTCTGGTACACTTGAATGTTGTATTAATTTTAATTTAATTTAGTTATTCTCTCCAGTGCTAGAAATTACTGCCAAGGTGTGATTCATGCTAGGCAAACACTCTGCCTCTAAGCTACATTACTATTATACACACTGGTTTCTAAACACATAAATCTTGAATTTTCACATCAAATACATTTCCTACTAAATTTAAAATCAAAATGACATCTCTGTTGAGTTTGCAATAATGTTGAGACATAAACTTAGTATGTTCCAGTGAATAAATATGCTCAGGACAACTTTCCATGTTGTGTACTTTGATACACTTCTAGGCAAAGTAGGAAAACAGCAATATTTGTGGAGTTCAGTTAATGTATGGATTGAATGAATGCATGAATGAATGAGCAAATCATTAAATGAATAGTGGAAGAGATGTCCTTGTTCATATCACTGATCAACTTTCTTAACTTGGCAGCTATTGCTGACTTACTAATTAGTGACTTCACTAACACACTGATTGCAAAACCATTGACCTCCATCACGTGTTCTCAAAACACAGATAGTTTATTAGCTTGATGTAATCTCAATTGTTTTCCTGTTTTTTCAAGTTCATGACAAAAACTTCTTGTCCATGGAAATGTCCTAAGTCTCTATCTTATGTTCTCTTCCGATCATCTTTAAATTTAAGTTCAAGGTTTGTATATGTTCATTTTTAGTTGGTTTTTTGAGAAACATAGGCCTCTGTTACAAGCACGTTTTCCCCCACCAGTCTGGTCCCACCTCCCCACTACCACGCCAGACCACAATAAAACTCTTGAGACTCTGTATTTGATACAATCCTGTTGGGCAGTTACTATTATTGTTTATGGGCTAGCTCTGTCTTAATTATTAACCCATTTCTACTTATCTAAGTATTTCCACGTGGTCATCTTATCAGAGAGCGGCGGGACAGCATCTTCCTTCCACCACGCTCTACATGCTGATTCCTCCTCACTGCTTCCTTTTTCCTCCTTGTCTCCTAGCCCTGCCTATCTTGCTTTTGCATTGGCCAAACAGTGCTTTATTCATTAACCACTATGAGAAACATTTACAGAATAACATATCCCATCATCTCCTCTTTTCTGTCTAAAATAAAAAGCAGGGGTTTAACCTTCATATAGCAAAATATATCATACAACAGATATCAAATGAGAATCACAGTTAACAATATTTAGTCCATTAACATTTTGTAAGACGTAAAGAAAATATCATCTATCCTATCTTTGTTAGTCTAAAGTCCTATATGTAACTTATCTTTAATCTTAACTAAGGAAAACTATAACCATAACTATCTGTCTTCAACTCCTTCAAAGACCACAGAAGGATAATATATAAACTCTAAAAATGACAGAGACAACTCACTGCCTGGTCAGTCACCCGAAGTTCTTCTGTGACTTCAGCCCATAGGTCATAGTGTGTCTGGCAGACTCTTCAGCAAAGCAAGAAACCTTAAACTGTCCACCTGTATTGGCAGTTTGTCATTTTTCTCTGTGTCCTGTAGACTGTCTGGCTGTCTGGCAGTCTCTTTCATGAAGCAGAAATCCTATAGCAATGTCCATATTGCATCAGTGGTCACCTTTTTGTGGGTCCTGCAAGTCCAATTTCTACAGCATAAAGTCAAACAGTCCAGAAGAGCAGTACCTTATCCAAACGGCTAGTTTTGTCATATTAGAAGCAAACTCCATAATGTGTTTCTCCGATGTCCACCTTTCTTTCTGATGTAGGTGGTGTTACCAGGAGCAGTTGTGCCTCATTGTCAAGAAAAACCCTAAACCAATTTAAATGCCATATTCTGTAGGTCTTTGAAAGGTTTGAAAAATGCCTATCCATCTCGAATACATCTCTGTATATATCTAGAAAACCTAACTCACCTAAGTTTTGACTATTATAGGTAACTATCTATAATCTGCATTAAATTATACATTACATTTTTCCATGAGCTATATAAACACAATACCTAAACAAGAGGAGAAATACACAGATCACAAAATTGACCTTAAATTTTTATCAATAAATGAAAATCCATTCCAAAACAAAGCATTCATATCTATACCATAATTCTCTTTTTACCTTTAAAAAGATTGTTTGTGGTCATTAGCCATTTATAATCAAGCACACTTAAATGAAAACAAACATTTATAAACAACATTTGGGAATTGGGAATTTGGGCGTTGTTCTTTCCAAACTACTTCCTGCTGATAGGGGGCTCTGTCACGGGGAATCCTAGGAAGAAGCAGAAATCCTGGCTGTAGTGGTCTGTAAGATTGCCATGTCCCATTGGTGTTGCTTCAGGGGGTCTTGCTTGATCAAACCACATTAATCTGGAAGGAATCCACAGCTTTTCATTTTCTGTGTTAACAAAAATAGAAATCCTTTTCCCCAGTAACTTGTCCTTAGGCTTAAATTTTTGAGTCAAAGCATTTTTAAAATATATAAGTTGAATTAATCCAGCAGCATTTCTTTTATGAGTTGTTGTTATTTACTAAGCAATCAAACAATTTAAAGACAACAGAATAGCGTATAGTATCCAAAGTTTCTCTGTGCTTTCCATCCTTACATGGCTTTTTTATATTACTCTATTTCTTCTATTTCTATTTTTACATATTTTGAGACAGTGTTTCTCTGTGTAACTTTTATCATATGCATGTCATAGTCTCATCAAGGCAGACAAATAAAACAACAGGATATAATAGAAAATCTCCCAAAATGAACCAAAATTTATATGGAAAACTTGATTTCAGACAATATTATTGCAAATGAAGCCTAAAAATTGAATATCCATTTTAAAGTGATTTGGGTTTGGGTTTACAGCATAAATGTGAAAGTAAATCTATAACACCTGTGAAAAAGAAACAGAAGTAAACATTGAGATTGATAAAACATTATTTAAACATACACATGTACAACCAAAAGCCTAGTCATTGTCTAAACTTCATTATGAAGGACTTGCAAAACAGGGGCTAGAGAGCTGGCTCCACAGTTAGGAGCACATACATTTTAAGGATAGTTATGAGCACCCCAGTTTGGTTTCCAGCTCTACCAATCACTTTAAGCTCCTATTCCATGTGGATGTGACAACAATTCCTAGCCTCTGTGGGTATCTGCACTCATGTGCACATTACCTGTACACATTCACAAGTACATGTAATAATAAAAGAAATCTTTTCCAAAGGAACCCTGAAAACTAAATTTGTACATAAATATAAAATAATACCATAAAATTATCTATAATGTCATATGTCCAATAAAATTTAAAATAAATTAAATTGTAGGAATAGAATCAAGAAAATGAAATCTGACAGTAAACAAACTATATATAGAATTGTTTTTAAGAATTATCAATAGAATAAAGAGTTTCCCATTTAAAGAAATGGGGAAATATTTGACCAAATATTTTTCTAAAGCTATTAAAATGGCAAATGAATGCCAGAAGATGCTGAACACCATTCAGTTGTTAGAAAAATAAATTAAAAACACATGCTGTGTCATTGTAAAAATACCAAACTCTCTATAGTTATGAAATACTATCTTAAGACCTGACAAAGATGTGTTAATGACAAGTATCATATAATTCTCTTGGTGATGGAAAATGATTCTCACATTTTTGTAACATAGTTTTGAAGATTCTTTAAAAATGACATCAATCACATGAGCTACATATTCTGCTCCTGGAAAATTCTTAGGAGAAATGAAAGCCTATGAGCATGCAAACACTTGGCACAAATGTGTATACCATGTATTGTAGCAGCAGAGAATTAACAATTATTCAAATACCCATCCTATGGGTAGAAAAACAATTGGAAGACAACTTATATACTGGAATGAGACTCAGTCATTAAAGGATTCACACACAGTGGGGGAATCACCAAAGCATCTTTTCAAGTAGAAGGACACAAAGAAAAACAATACTGTATTGTGCAATCTTCCATTTATATTAAATCCTAGAAAATTAACAGGTGTCTATGGACACCAAAACAGATCAGGGATTGCCCAAGAGATGAGGAGAGGTAGAAGAGAAAAGAAGGGGGTATTGACATGTGTCACAGAATTTGAAGAACTTCTTGACAGGTTAATTTATCATGTTATGTTGATGATTATATGTACTGGCATATTTGTATCTATTTGTAAAAAATTACCCTTGAATTATATGCTTTAAATATATGCATTTTATTTTATACCAATTATATCTCAATGAAGCAACTTAAAATCAAAAGAAAAGACTAGAAATATATTTTGTATGTTTATTTCATTACAGAGTATAAGAGGCATGCATTACAGGAATACCTTAGGGTTACATGTAGATTTTGTTGTCAAAATCTTTTACTTTTAAAGGCATTTTATTTAGGAGTCTCTCTCTGCTCTGTGTGTGTGTGTGTGTGTGTGTGTGTGTGTGTGTGTGTGTGTGTCTGTGCGCGTGTGCGCACATGTGCATGCACATGCACAGTATCCATAGAGAGGTCAGAAGAGAGCATCAATTCCTCTTGAGCTGGAGTTACTCCTATTTTGAGCATTTCAGTATGGGTGCTTGGAATGGAAGTAGGGTCTTTTGACTGAGCCATCCTTATAGGCTTATTGTTATGATTCTAAACATTCTTTTGAATGTAGTATAAATGGGTGTTTACTAACTTTTTTTTAGTAACAAAATCATCAGGAATATGCGAGTGAGGCTTTAAAACAATGGTTGAAATATTTATTCTGATTTTTCATGATTTTATATTGCTAGTTTTAGAAAACACCTTGTGTCGTTATAAATTAGAGCAAAATCAAATTAACTTCTAAAATATCTTGGAATAAAGGATGATCTTTAGTTCTATCTTTGGTTTTGTCTTCCAAAGAAAAAAAAGGTGAACTCTTCTTTCATCAGTGATATGCTTAAATTATCTTGGACACTCTATTTCAAAATGATTCCGCATTAAGTATCAGTCAGCACTAATATGGGAAAAATAACACATAAGCTATATTTAAACTGGGAAGCAGGATGCTCATCTCACCTGTTACCTGTAAAGTTTCTGTGACTCAGATATGAAATTTCCCAATGTAGTGTACATAGACTGGAAGTTTCTGCCTAGAATAAAGTAAAAGAAATAAATTTGCTTATATTATCGTGTGTGTGTGTGTGTGTGTGTGTTAAAATGCAGAATGGTGTGTGCATAGGATGCTTTTTCTGAGGTTTCTGGCAGGCATTATATGACATAGAACATGATGTCAGCCAGAACAGTTGAACCAACGTTTTCCCCAATGATATTTCTCTTGTAATATATGTGCTTGTAGCAGGCCTTAAATACTTTAGTAAAATATTTAAAGCAAAGTATTCAATAGTTATTAAATACATGAATTCTGCTGGAGATATGAGTAAACTTGTTAGTAGTTACAGACTCTTTAAAATAGTCTCTCCCTTCACCTTTTGTCTCTCTGCATCCCTACTATAGTGTCTCATTTTCCCTCTCCCTCACTTCCACCTTCTCTCAATCACCCCCCTCCTCCTTCTTCTTTTCAAAAGAATTTAACATTTGTTTTTATTTATTCTTCTCTCACCCCAACTGCAGTTTCCCTTCCAGGTATTCCTCACACTTCCTCTCTCCCCCAGATGCACTTCTCCTCTTTTTCCCTTTAGAAAAGATCAGGCCTCCCAGGGATTTCAACTAAATATGCCATAAAAACTTAGAACAAGAGTAGGCACAAACCCTCATATCAGGACTGGATGAGGCAACTCAGTAGAAAGCAAAGAGTCCCAAAAGAGTAAAAAGCACCCCCACTTCTTCTCTCAGGAGTCCCACAAGAACACCAAACTACACAACTATAACATAAATGCAGAGGACATATTTCAGACATGTGATTGTTACTTCAGTCTCTGTGAGCCCATATGAGCCATGCTTAGTTGATCTGTGGGCTTTTTTCTATGGCGACTTATTGTTTAGGATTTAATAAAACTTGACTGAAGGATCAGAATGCAAACTAGCCACAGCTATAAAAGAAGTGTTGTGGCGGCACACATCTTTAATCCAGGCAGATGGATCTCTCTGAGTTCAAGAACAACCGGGACTACAGGAGATTGAATCAGTCTAAAGAGTATCAGAGCTCACACCTTTAATTCCAGCACTAGAGCCAAAAACACTAGTGGGAGCAATTAGGTAATTAGGGAACAATTAAACTGCTACAAATAGAAAAAGAAGAAGTCAAACTGTCCCCACTTTCAGATGATATAGTATTATACATAGGAGGTCCCTCCTATGTATGTATGTATGAAGCTCAGTGAAATCTAGAGTACATAAGGAGTTCAGAACAGTCTAGGATTCTGAGGCTTGATGGAGAGCAAGTGTAACAGAAGTTTTTAAATCTTGCAAGGTAAAGAATTGAACACTTTTCTCTTTACTCACTTACTTTTCTTCTATTCTGTTACATAATTCCTACATTCCTTAAGAAAATATTTCAAAAATTGAATTGATTTTTATAAGTGATTGTGCTTTAATATTGGGTCACTATGCTAATATATTTTAACATTTCATTTACTTTTATTGCAGTAGATGTTCTATTATATTAATGTGTGTTGATCACTTTTTGAGATTATAATATAATTATATTATTCCTCTTTTTAGTGTCCTGGCTTCTGAAGTTACTCCAAGATATGTAGTCACATCTTAAAATTTGGAGCTAGGAGCAACCAATGAAAGAGAACATGTGATACTTGTCTTTTGGGTTGCGTTTACTCACTCAATATGTTCTTTTTCGAGTTCCATCCATTTGCCTGTGAGGCTCATAATTTTTTTATAGGTGAATAGTATTCCATAGTGTATCTGTACCACATTTTCATTAACTGTTAACCAGTTGATGGACCGTTCCTAACTACTGTGTGAATAAAGTAGCAATAAACATGGCTGGGCCAGTATCTAGAATCAAGATGTCAAATCATTTGGACACATGCCATGAAGTAGTATACCTGGATCACATGAAGATTTATTTTTAGCTTTTTAATGATATCCACACTTGATATATCTTAAGATCTGCTTTTGTTTTTGCTCTGATTGGAATTGTTTTGGCTAATCTAGTTTTTTCTCAGTTTCATGTAAATTTTAGGATAGATTTTTTAATTTCTGTGAATTAAGAAATGGTGGTCTTGTTAGAAATTGCACTGAGTCTGCAAATTGTTTCTGGTAGAATGCTCATTTCCATAACATTAATTTGACTGATCCATGAGAATGGATTTCTTTCCACTCCTTGTGTGAACTTCTTTATTCAGGGGTTTTCATTGTAGAGGTCCTTTACCTACTTGATTAGCTTTGTTCCTAGATACATTGGCAATCAGTGTATTCATTATCTCTGTATCTTTGTGTTGTGTGTGTGTGTGTGTTGTTGATGCAGAGTAAAGCTATTGATTAGTGCAAGTTGATACAGTATCCTGCCACATTACCAAAATTGTCACTTCAGGATGTTTTATGGTAGAATTTTGGGGACCTCCTATGTATAATACTATATCATCTGAAAGTGGGGACAGTTTGACTTCTTCTTTTTCTATTTGTAGCAGTTTAATTGTTCCCTAGTTATCTAATTGTTCCCACTAGTGTTTTTGGCTCAATATTGAAAATGGGAGAGGATAAAGGACAATCTTATCTCATTCCTGACGTCAGTGAGACTGTTTAAAGTTTTTCTCTATTTAGAGGAATGCTGGTTTTGAATTTCTCATATATGTTTTATTATGTTAAAAGTTGTTCCTTCTAATCCAACTCTAGTCCAACTTTTATCATAAAGGAACAATGAATTCTTTCAGACTTTTTCTGCATTTATTGAGATGATATGTAATGTTTGTCATTAAGTTTGGTTATGTGGTTTATTTCATTTATTGACTAGGGTAAATCAATCCCTACTTCTCAGGAATAATGGAAATTTAGTCATGTTGGATAATATTTTTATATATGTCTGTATTTGTTTGCAAGCATTTGAGTATTTTTAAAGCTATGTTCATAGAGATATTGGCCTGGATTTTCTTTGTTTTATGGTTTGTCTCAACCTGATTTAGGGATTAAAATTGTATTGCTTTAGAAAAGGACTTTGAGCATACCCCTTCTGTGTTTTTTCCTTTCTGTTCTTTGTGTCTTCTTTTTCTTCTTCCCCCTTCCCCTCCTGTTATTTTTCTTCTTCCCTCTCCTTCTCTTTCTATAGTTTAAGAAGGATTGGCTGGAGATCTTCAAAAATCTGGCAGAATTCTACTATGAATCTTTCTGGCCCTGGACTCTTTTGGAAGGCTTTTTATTACTATTCATATTCCTCATTAGCTATTGTTCTGTTTTGGTTGTTAACCTTTTCTTGATTTATTTTTTAGTAGTTTGGCTGAATCCAAAAATTATTCCGTTCTATTAGGTTTTTCCCTTTTAATTTCTCTTCTAATTGGTTTGAATTCTGTTTTGTCAGATATAAGTATAGTCCTACCAGTTGGCTGCTTTGTCCCATTTTATTTGTAAACTTTTGTTCATCCTTTCACTCTAAGGTGTCTTTAAAGATACAATGTGTTTTATGTAGAAAGCACAAAGAATTTTCATTTTTTCTCTTGACATTTTTTAATTGAAATGGTTTTTTTGTTATGTTATAAACCAAACACAGTTTCTCCTTTCTCTCTCCCTTTCTTTCTCAGCTCCCTATCCACTCCTCAAAAGGGTAAGGCTTCCCATTAGGAGTCAACAAAGACTGGCATAAGAAGTTGAGGAAGAACCAAGTCCCTCTGCTGTATTGAGACTGAAATATATCCCTCCATAGAAAGGGCCTCCTTAATGTCAGTTTATGCACTCCCATGGAACGGGAGTTACATATGGGTATGATAATCTTGTGGGTGGGAATTGAACCTGGGTATCCCTGGGAAAGTAGCCAGGTACTCTTAAACACTCGTCTATCTCTCTAGTCCTAGTTTGTAAAAGTCACCTGGTAAGAGGGAACTTCAACTGTTAAATTTTCCCATTCAATTGATCTGTGGGTCTATCAGTATGGAGCATATTATTAATTATTAATTGATTTAGGAGGGCCCAGCTCACTGTGGGTGAGGCCATCATTACACAAATAGATTTTTGCTCTTTAAGAAAAGTAGCTGAGCAAGCCATGGAGATCAAGCCATTAAACAGTATTATTTCAGTCTGTGCTTAAGTTCCTGACTCCAGATTCATGCCATGAGCTCTTCCCCTGGCCTCTCATCATATAAGCTATAAAGGGAAATAAGCTCTTCTTTATAAGTTGATATTGCTTATGGTATTTATCACAGCAAACCAGAACAGACATTTAATAACCAGCATGTGTTTCATTTACCAATCTGATAGCAGCACAATGCTCCACATTGAGGAAAATGCATTAAGAAATGCAAAGAAACCAGTGTTAGGATGGAGAAACTCTAATTAAATATCACATTGATTAAATAGTAAAAGTAAATGTGATAGCAAGAAACTAAGTCGTAGTCCTTAAACTTTTCAACACATTTGGTAGATTATAATGCCATGGCTATTTAAGGGGCTTCAGAAAACTAATGGCTTTAATATGCCTGTGTTTTCACTAGAAATAGTGAACTAAAAGAAAAGTCTGTAGCTTAGCTGTTGATCATTTAACTCCCATGGATAAGACTTTAGGATCAATACTCAATGCCACAGCTGTATGCGCTCTCTCTCTCTCTCTCTCTCTCTCTCTCTCTCTCTCTCTCTCTCTCTCTCTCTCTCTACACACACACACACACACACACCATAATGTTTAATGCATGTGTTCATTAGACTTACATTTTGTTATGTAAATAACACCTCTACCTTTCTTTAATCAAGTCCTAAGATGTTGATAGCTCATATATTTGATAGGGTTTTATATAGAGATGGCTAAATGATTTATAAACCAACAAAACCATTTAATTTCTTTATCCCAGTTATAGTTTTTATTTTCTATGACTATATTATTTTTTTCAGTTGTGAAATCCAATCTGAAGATTCAAATATTACTGAAATGGCTCAGCACAGTGCTGTGGATGTGTAATTAAGAATAATTTTGTTAGACAGCATGACTCATGGTTTTCTTTATGAAAGTCCAGTCTTCTACCAAGAAAACCCATCCCATGTCTTCTGTGGGAAAGGATCTTATGATATTTACCAGATAATGTTGGAAGATGGAAAGAAGAAATTTCATCACAAAATTCCCTAAGTACAACATCCCCACACATTCTTATTAGTTCTACCAAGGGATTCCCTTTTTAATTTTTACATTAAAGCCAGAGGCTGTTTTTCTGTAATTTATTTACAATAACCCATTTCTAGATTCCTGGAATTCACAGCCACTCCAAGTTAAACCCATTTGGCCAAGAATCAGAGGATAATATTCCTTTCCTCTCAAAAACCAAAGGTTATCTAACAAAAACTCTGGTGTCAGAAGTGGTATACTTTCCTAGAAACTGTGGGTTAGTAAATGGACTTGGATATAAGTCAAAAAGTGCATAGAAACAAAAATTACTTTAAACAAAGCCTGAAGAGTGTATGGAACTAGTCATTGAGATGGTTCATAATGTAAGTGTACTCATCACCAAGCTTGACAACCTGTGTTCAATTCCTAGAACCCACAAAGGAAAGAAGGGAACCAATACCAGAAAGTTGTCACCTGGATTCCATATACACACTGCAACATGTATGTGCCCACACATCCACATACATAATAAATAACTAGATGTGAAAGTAATGTGTGGATCTATATTAGATTATTTAACATACATGTGACAAAACTACCAGAAAATACAAAAAGAATGAGAAAGAAATAATATTTGAGAAAATAATATCCAACATATTCTGTAACACAGTAAAATACTGAAGTTTAACAGTCATTACAATTTACCAGGATCAAGCAAAGTAAAGGAAGCCATGCTTATGAGGTTGCCCTGAAAACTGTAGTGCTAAAGTAGAGAGAGATTTTTGAAGCAGATCAAGAAAAAAAATATATTATAGCAGTTTAATTTAACTTTGATATCTTATCAGAAATGCTGTGAGGAGCAAGCAGTGAACTTATGTTTTTAAAGTAATTTTAGAAATTATGAATGGTAAGTCATCCTAGAATGAAAATCAAGTAGATATGGCAATATATACCTGTAATCTCAGCACTTCGAAAGTTGAGGCTGTAGGATCAGAACAGAAGTTCAAGGCCAACCTCCAGAATGATAAAGTAAGTTTGAGGCTAGACTGAACCACATGAGACCTATCTCAAAAGTTACTCATTCCAGCAAAAAAAAAAAAAAAAAAAAAAAGCAAGTCAAATAAAGTATTGGGAAACAACCTGCAATAAAAGAGTTATTAAGGACATAATTGAGCCTAACAAAATGATGCTGAATGTTGAAGGAAACTAATGAGAGCATTGTGTATTTTCCTAGGAGAAGGTGATTATATATAAATATATACATATATACATAAATACACATACACACACATATATATGTATATATATACATATATACATATACATATATATATATATATATATATATATATATATATATATATATATATATAGCAACATACTACAAGGAAGGCCTTTCCATCCCTCTGAACTTCAGCCTGTAGGGAAGGGTTTGGCCATTTTTCCATGTGTCTGAGGTTTTAGAGCCTGTAACAATATTGTAAACATGTCCACAACACATATTTATTCATTGGGGATTTGAGTAATTCAGGTCTTCCTGCAATAAAGACATATATAACCAGAAAAAAATCAGTAGAAAAAAGTTTGCTAAATTTATATCACACACTCTTTCATGAAGTGATACCTCAAGATATGGAAGATTCCTAATGACAAAGTGTTCAGTTCATCAAGGACAAGTCAATCATACATGTTCCTAAGCCAAGTAGCAGGACTGGCAGTAGTGTCACAACTGCAGTTAGAGATTTTAACACCACTGTCTTCTTGGTTGATTGAACACCTGGTCTAAAAGATCACTAGACAGATTACATCAACAACCTTGTCAATCACCTTGACTGAAAGGGTATTTGTAGAACAACACATCCAACAATTGTGTGGAAAATGTATTATTCTCATAATTGTGTTTATACAGATGGTCAATCTGTAGTGATATGAATCAAATTCCAATAAATTAAAATACTAAATTGTATAAAGTATATTTTCTCATAAGAGTTTAAATGAAAAAAAAAAGTTAAAAGAGTATCTAAGGTAACCATGAACAATTTCTGATCAAATAATGTGCTTCTTAATAGTTTAGATTTCAAAGAAAAAATCATAAATAATATTTTAAATTTAATGATATTTCTGCTTATCAAAATTGATAGGCTACTGGTTAATCCATAGTCAGACTACTCAAAGCTTTGAATGTATATTTGTGGTTAAGTGAAAGGATGATCAATACCAGTTTGATATGGTTAATATCTCAAAGCTTCATGTTCTGGTAGCTTTATCTTCAGTGTAATAATTTGGAGAGACAATAGAATCTTTATAGCCTCCTGGAAAGTTATGACATCACTTGTCAAGACAAGCTTGTGGAGGGAGTAATGCTGGTTGGTTTTACTGCAGGGGATTGAGAGCAGATTTTGTAAATAGGAAAACCCATCCCTCTTTGCTCTTAAATCCTCGGTCCCCAAGTGAATCCTTGCATGCTCTTCTACATGTGATTCATCGGCCAGCTGTGCTGTGACCCACACAGTGGCTGTCACCAAATGCAAATTCCAGTCACCCTGATTGTGAGTCAAACAAACCACCATTTTTAAATATTATTCAACATAGAGGGATACTATCTCAGCCTAGACACAGGGGAGAGGGCCCAGGCCCTGCTTCAAATTATATGGCAGATTTTGAGGATCCCCCATGGAAGGCCTCACCCTCCCTGGGGAACAGAATGGGGATGGATGGGATGGGGGTTGGAAGAGGGACAGGGGAGGAGGGAACTGAGATTGGCATGTAAAACAAGCTTGTTTCAAATTTAAATGAAAAACTATTATCATAAAAAAAGAACTTTATTATAGTAACACAAAGTAGATGGAGACAACCATTCCATGCTATAGATGATGGAAAATCACAACCAACTGATATGAATTTTAAATTTCATAGTCCATAAAAGTTAATCTTGTATGTTTAAAAAAATAAACAACTGTTTTATGATTTAGGGCACTTTATTATTGTAGTTTTTTTTTCTCATTTCTAGAAGCATGCCAATGTTTAGCTATCTAGGTAAATTAGGATAAATTTTATTTCCTTAGTTTTTCCAAATTTTCTACTAGTCATGGTAGTCACTAAATATTTAATTCTAAAACCTCTTCAGTTATATTCAGTGATCTTGTTTTCAATGATATGTATAGGTTTCATGCCAATATGCTCAAAAGAGAAATGAGCTTTACCATGGCAATACCTTACCTTCAGGAGCAGCTATTAAAGAAAAAAGTATGTGTCTAGTTCACACAATGTTCAGGATCTTCAAATGAAGCCATATATGAAGTTCATGATATTTGCAGGTATTTGCCCAAATTTAGTTTTTTAACCTACTGATTAAATTGCCCAGACTTGCTGAATTTAGGAGAAGACAAAGACCTTATTTAGCCTTTGCATGTGATGATGATGCCTGAGTGAATCAACACTTGATAAGACCAAGGATTCATCTTTTCCTAGCTACAGACACAAGACTCATCAATGTTTACAGATTTTGCTTAATGTATGGTAACAGATTGATGGCAGATTTACCTAAATTTAGATATATAGAATATAGACAATGAATGTAGGACCTACAGAAGACAGAATCTTGGTTTGACCTCTTCCTGCTTTTGCTGTATAAACACAAATTATAGAACTAACTATAGCTGTACTTTAGAAATATAGTGTTTAGTGTGTAGATTCAATTAGTATTTGTACCCACATTCTCTTCTGTTTTTGTTTTGGCTAAAGAAATGCAATGTGAGCTAGTCAGTGGGCGTGCATGCCTTTAATATCAAAACTCAGGAGGCAGAGGCAGGTGGATCTCTAAGTACAAGGCCAGCCTGGTCTACTGAGTCAGTTCCAGGACATCCAGGACTGTTACATAGAAAACCCCTATCTTGAAAAATCAAAAAGAAAAGAAGAAAGGAAAAAAGGAAGTGCAATATGATGTATTCATGGCAAACTATTTTACAATAGACACGTTTATTTTGTAAAAGTGTTATTAATGACTTAGAGTTTATTGAAAATTTAATCTCACATATATACTGAATTACAGCATGTGGATTATAGCATAGAATTATTTATAGTATTTCTTGAAGATCAACATGGTGAGCCTTCTAGGTGGTTACCTTTGCTTGAGGAAAAGGAACAGTGACTTATAGCTATTAACATCACATTATTCTTTGGGGTTAGACATATTAATTATGAGTAATGTCCAGAGAAACACTGTTAACATTTTTCTTTCATACTAGCAAATTATATTTGAATAAGAACCTTATAACTGACAGAAAAAGATAGGATTATTTAAAAATAATATTTGATGGAAATGACAAAAAATTGACATAGCATCTAAATTCTATGACCAAAATTCAACTAAATATAGAAAAACAGTCATACCTGCTTTTGTGATAATATATTTGCTATGGTGACACCAGCTATATCATTTTATTGTACTGACTAACTTTATTATGTGTTCTTTTCCACAATTTTCCCTTGGTATAGAAACCTATACTTGTAGACAGAGTTTCTGTTCCATCTGGTCCTACAGCTATTTGGCCTCAAATAAATTCAGAGGCTTATATTAATTATAAACTGTTTCGCTGATGGTTTAGGCCTCTTACTGGCTAGCTCTTTCTTAATAATTTACCCATAACTACTAATCTATATATTTCTATATGGCCTTATCTTACTAGAGAATGACAGTGTCCTATCTTCTCAGGAGCTACATGGCATCTCTCTGGCAGCTCCTCTCCAGAATTCTCCTAGTCTGGTAGCCCCGACAATATTCCCTCCTGGCTACTGGTCAATCAGTGTTTTATTCATCAACCAATAAGAGAAACAATACCCACTATGTAGTAATAAAAGAAACAATTACAAGGAAAGAGTAACCATTGAAGCCATATCTTAAGAAAAGGAAATCAGGAGGCATGATGATGGTTCTTCCTTATTGAAATTGTAGTTCATCAATGCTTATTTGTTCACATCATACATGTAGATGATTTTCAAAAATGTGTTACCTTATTTTTCTTCCATTAAGGAAGATTTTGTATTATTAATTTGCTTAAACATCCTAAGGCATTAACATGAAATGCAATGCATTAACTGGGTAGAAGGGAAAAATACACAGTACTTACCACTGCATTCAAAATTGGCTTTATTCTCATATCGCTGTATGTATTCTCAGTACGCACATGCAAAACACAGTTGTTCTCTCTCTCTCTCTCTCTCTCTTTCTCTGTTTCTCTCTGTCTCCCTCTTCATCCAACTATCTCATTTTCAAATTTTGAAAGGTCAAAAAAAAAACAGAAGTCAGCCATAATTTTGGCCTATTAAATATACTTGGGAGGCAATTGAGGCCTAAAGAGATTAAACATTGCATGCCCAAGAGAACAAGAGCGGTATACAGTAGGTTAGAGTTCAGTGTATGGGTTCTTAAGTATTGCTCTGTAAAGAGCTAGGTAATGATATTCAACTACTGCCCCGAGTAAATGAAACTTAAGAATTCACTGCTCAGAAAGTCTGTTCTAACAGATTATAAGTTTGGATATAAGACCCATCTCCATTGTGATAAAAAAGGAAATTATTTTTTGATTATTAAATATTTGAATTTAACTCTGCAATTCTACAAGGTAAAACAAATTGTTGTAGTAATGACTTTAAAAATTTACACTGGAAAGGAAGTTGAAGATACCTATGAAAAGTAATGACTACAATATCAGAGGTCAGGTTTCTTAATTAGCCTAAATAACAAAAATAGAATAATAATGCAAATGGAGACACCCCACAGTGTTTAGAAAAT
Organism: Cricetiscus sungorus; assembly: GCA_030556225.1. Taxonomy (NCBI): domain Eukaryota; kingdom Metazoa; phylum Chordata; class Mammalia; order Rodentia; family Cricetidae; genus Cricetiscus; species Cricetiscus sungorus. The sequence goes on along the minus strand of JANBXA010000392.1, from coordinate 3,935,519 downwards.
GTCACTAAACCATGTGCACTGACTTACCTATGAGCAATATTCATCCTTACTGGTTCAGTCCAACCGTTATAAAAAGACAGAAAACTATATTTAAAATAAATATAGACATATTACAAAAGTACATATTTAAATGCAAAATATATTACATTAAAATCATTTTGCTAAGAAAAACAATCTATTCACAGGGCACCTACTTTAAAATTATCTTTCTGAATTTTGACAAGTAACCATTTTTGAAATATACATTTTTATTAAATCCAACAGTCTCAGAATTTCAATATTCAAGGTTTGTTCAGCAATGTTTAGCACCACGCAATTGTGTATTTTGAATATATTTATTCACAGGGAGTCATGGAAACCACTGAACTCAATAGCCTCTTGTCTGTACAAACTTATTCACAGGACAAATCTTTTTTGAATTCTGTCTCTTTTTAAATGTGTTTTTCCATAAAATTTGTTTATTTATTCTATATGTGGGTGTATGAGTGAGTGTACACTTGCCAAGGTGCTTATATGGAGGTCAGAAGACAAGTTTTGGGAATTTCATTTTCTCTACTGTGGAGTCCGGGGATCAAACTCAGGTTACCAGTCTTGGCTGCAAGTCTGATATCCATTGAATCTTTTTGCAAGTCACAGCATCTATTCATGTTCTCTCTCCATATACATATACATATATATATATATATATATATATATATATATATGTCTGTGTGTACAAATATATATATATGTTATCTATCTCTCTATATATATATGTATAGAGAATTGATATATACATATACATATTCATATACATATTCACATAGTACATGATGCATGAAGGCTGTTTTTGTGCCGTAGCCTGAATGTGGTGATCAGAGAACAGTCTGCAGACAGTTCCTTCTGTCCACATTTTCATGAGTGCTTGGGATGAACTTCGATTTCCAGGCCTTATGGCAGGCAACCTAACCTGGTGTGTTATCTCCTTAGCACTCCTTCACTTCCCTATGCCTAGAATCTATCTTTTGTACATTCTTTAGAGAGGCTACAGTTGCTACATAGCATTGAAAAGCAAGTGGTAAATGAAGTGATAAGCAGACTAATTTTTTTAGAGCAGGAAATTGCTTAATAAAGTCAAGGAAAATTCCTACCATCAAACTTTTCCAAACTATTAGAGTTCAGAAAGATCTGAAGTAGCAATAGGAGAAGATGACTCTGAATGCTAAATCAAATGACACTGTTAGAGCACTTTCAATGAAAGTGATTAAAACCCAACATCTAAGCAGTGCTTCCCAGGATTGCCTGATACTATCTGCTCCTTTAAGGAGTGGAATCCACATGCACCTTTTCTCCTGTGCTATTACTATTCGTACGCATTTTTCCTCCTATTTCCTCTCTGGGCAGTTTTCTGGCTCAGCTCAATTAAAGGACAAATCCATTGCAGTGTGCAGCCCAGGAATTATAATGAAGTCAGCTGTCAAACTCATCGCTCACAGAAGCCTCTCTGTAGGGAATCTGATGGCCTCTTGACAGCTGTTTCACCCACTCAGACACAGACAAAGAGCCTCTGATGGCCTGCTTTATTCTAATCAATCTACATGGAGGCAGATGTTGAAATCCCACCAGGAAAAGGTGTAATTTGATTTAGCAGTCAGAGTTCCCTTCTCTTCCTGGTACCTCTCTCTCTGAATACAATATTCTTTGCAACCACAAGGAAAATGGCCTTTTGTTTATTTACTTTTCTTGTTTTGTCATTAAAATTAATGCTTTAGAATTCTTGGTATAAAAGAAGTTTGCTCAGTGAAACATTCCAGAATGCTATGGTATTTCAAAGTAGAAAAAAGTCTAGAAGGTTTAGATGCTAATGATGTTTACATTAGTTTGTAAATATGATGAAGCCAGTCAGAAGAATTAGAGAGTCATTCATTCATTCATTGTTTTCCTTTTTCTTTTCTCTTCTATCAACCAGATGGGCATAAAAAAAAAGAAAAAAAATAGATTATTGTTCCTCAAGTAATCAAACACAAAATATCAAAGACCAAAATAAGAAGTTTCACTGGCTATGTCCTAGATTCTCTGTTCTCCAAACATAAACAAACAAAAAACATAGTGAAGTACCTTGTTTTCCTAATTCAACTTTTCTCTATTCATAGAAAATAAATTAAGTCAATATACCTATTGTCAAACGTACTTAAAATTTTAAAAATGTGATATTGACTATACAATTGCTATCACTTTCCAGTTTCAGTCACTGCATTCCCTAAATATTGTACTGAGCAAGCATGACAACACATGTGTTGCATTAAATGAGGAAGTAAACCTTTCATAGGTGAATATCTAAAACTTTTATCTCTAATGTCTTCTTTCCTTTAGTAAGAGAAAATGAAATGAAAAATGATAATATATATATAACAAATGCACACATTTATTTTTCTTAAGGACATGACCATAAAAATGATTTGAGAAATCAATTGTCTCAAATTTTTCAAAAAAAATGGAATAGAAATATCATTTATTGTATATGTAGTTGAATTTATTTTCACAATGAAATTTAACATAACATTAGCCCTAGTTGTGCTATGGCTAAATAGAACACCTTTGCCTCAGCTATTTTCTAGATTACTTTAAGTGTCTTAATGTAAATTTTATTCTCTTTAGATTGGTTTTCAGAAGCAAACATATTTAAATTCTAATAGCAATGCCTATTTTCGTACACTGAATTACCGAGAGACATATTTTAGTAGCTTTGAGTTTTAGTGTTGCTTAATATGTAGGGACTCTGAACCACAATGCCCAGTGCACTAAGAATTTACCTCAACTACATGAGGGACCAGAAAGAAACAGAAGTTTCTGGATGATTCTGTCATTAGTGAGACACAGAAATTAAGCTTGGCTGTCTTGAGGTCCCAGACACTATGGAACTCAAGTAAGCGACCCTGCTTTGACCTGTCTAGATTCCTGAATTCCAGGACACTCAATCATAAGAAAACAGTTGCTTGCTTGGGGTGGTTTATTTATTTCTCTGTACCTGTTTCCTCATACTAAAAGTGGATGGTGCAAGGCAGTATTGACCAACCTTGATTTCATTGCATCATCTGGAGCATAAAGCCATTGTGTCTAATGGCACAGTGATGGGTAATGTTCTTCTCTATGTATGCTTGTCTTTTTTGTTGATGAATAAAATGCTGATTGGCCAGACCGGATGGTAGGTGCAACTATGAGACAAGGAGAATTCTGCAAAGTGTAGGCAGAGGAGTGGCCATGAGATCCCAGGAAGTGATATAGGTGGGTAGAAACCTGTCACTAGCTAACCATAGAGGTCTGGAGGTCTGTACAGACAGGCAGGAAGTGACATAGCTGGGAAGAATCAGAATATAAGCAGGGACAAACAGGAAATCACTTTTTTCACTTCTCTGTGAAAACACTGAGAGTTAAGATTTAGGGCGCCAGAGGAGTAAAAGGTCCCTGGACCTTTCTCTGGTGAGAGAAGTCCATGTAGAGATACTTAGATTTATAGAAATGGATTAATGATTAATAATAAGGAACATTAGCCAAAGGCCAACAGCTTTATAACTATACAGTGTCTGTGTGCTTCTTTGGGGCAGAGAAGGGCAGCAGGACCTGCCAGGCCAGAAAACTCACCTTACAGTGTAGAAACTGTACTGTAAGTTAGCTTTTATTTCATTCACTGCATTAATATGGGCCTGAGATTTGAAGAGGTCACCCAATTTATCAAGATCAAAAACGTTTATATGTTGGAGTTGCAATTTAAACCCATACATTCAGATTCTAAACTTGCACTAATAATCTGTCTGCTAGACAGCCTTCCCAGCACAGAAACAGAGAACCGAGGTGTGGAGGACAAGATAGAAAAGGGGTATCGATTAAAAGATTTGTTGGTAGAGTCTGAAACAAAGTGAAACCACAGGCATGTGACACTTCACACTCTGCTTCCAAGAATTTAGTCAATTAATCAAACCAAATATTGCTCTTCTTATCTCACAGATAATGAAATTGAAATTGAAAAATACTGAGGACTCAGTGAGGGTTAAAATGTTAATGGCTGAATCTCTGCTGAACTGAAGACTTCTGAGTACACATGGAAGAATCAAGATGGAGCAAACATTGCTTCTATCATGGGTGAGATCTGTTCAGCTACCTTTAGATTATTTTGCTGAATTGTTAGGCTTCTAAACTCAACTAATGAGAATTTCCTATTGAGGTCATTATCAAATCTTCTGAAGGAGTCCCTAAATTATCTTCTGTAAGGGAACAAATGATAACCTTTTCAGACTTCATTGGTGAGGAAAGGTACCCTCTGTTGCAACAAGGCTAAACTGAATTTGTAGCTCAGCAATGGCCATAGATTATATGTTGATGAGAAATTGTGATTATGTTCTAACAATATTAATTTCTAAAGCAATAGGCAAAATGCATGATTGCACATATGGGTTGCAGATTACTGACTATTTTAGAAACGGAGGAATAACTCACTATTCATTTCTTATTGATTACAACATACATTGAGTTATTCAGTTTTTACCCATAAACATACTGTTAAAGTGGAAATATTAATTTCAATAATCAATGACTACTGCTTGAGCACCTACTAAGTGCCAGGCACTTTCCTAGGTTTGGGTACTATAAAAGGGTAATGTGGTGGTTTGAATGAGAATCCCACAACACACACATAAATATTGTCCTTTTGCTGCAGCCGTGAGCAATGAAACACGAACATGGGACTCAAAGTGCCCACATGTAGTTTATTGGTGGAGGGAAAAGAAGGGAAGTAGATGTTGACCAGACAGACACAAAGAAGAGAGAGTGGGGATGAGGGGCGCTTGCTTGAAAAGGGAAGCTTGCACATGCATACTGGGTCTTTATGGAGCCCGTAACATGGAAGGTTGCCCGTGCATGTCCCACCCATCATTAGGGGGTGGGGTCAGCATATTCCCAAGTTTCCAACACATATAGGCTTATGTACTTGATTGCTTTGTTCCTAGTTTATGAACTGTTTGTAAAGATTGGGAGGTGTGGCCTTGTTGGAGGAGATGTGTCTCTGAGGGTGGGCTTTGAGGTTTTAAAAGCCCATGTCAAGTTTTCTCTCTCTCTTCCTCTTTCTCACCCTCTCTCTCTCCCTCTCCCTCACCCTTTCCCTCTCCTTCCTCTCCCTGTCCCTCTCCCTCTCCCTATCTCTTTTCTTCTCCCTCTCCCTCCTCTCTCTCCGTCTCCCTCCCTCCCTCCCTCCCTCCCTCCCTCCCTCCCTCCCTCCCTCCCCCCCCTCTCTCTCTCTCTCTCTCTCTCTCTCTCTCTCTGCTAGCTGCCTGTGGATCACGGTATCAGAATGTAAAGCTCTCAGCTATTGTTCCATGTCTTTCTGTTTTTGCCATGATGATAGTGACCAAATCCCCTGAATCTATAAGCAAGCACCAAACAGTGAAATGGTTTCTTCTATAAGAGTTGCCTTCGTCGTGGTCTCTTTAGACACAGTATAACAGTAACTAAAATACAGTTGATACTATGGCCTAGTGTATTGCTCTGATAGGCCCAACTATGCTGTTGTTTGGAATAGAAACAACTGGTAAGATGTCAAAATGTATTGTTTGAAAATAACTTTGATAAAAGAACCTCTCAGAAAGTGGGTGACATGGTGCCTACTTTGTCAAATGTCATAATAGGTATTCCTACTGTAAATCAAAATGCAAATTAAACACATACCAAGATAATTACACAGTAGGACAAAAAAGTGAGGCAATATACATTTCTCTTGAATTGCAATTGATTTACATAGGAAGAAACCCATAGTAAGTTGAAAATGTATTTAGTAAGGGTAACTTACAAAACTTCACAGTTTAACCATAAAATACAATAATTATGCATATAATCTTGTATCTTACTGGAGATATCACAAAGAGACTCCCATGTTGTCTTGGGAGGGAATCAAAATATAACTTTATTTAAATACCCCCTGGAAAAGTCAAACAACAATTACCAAATTACAGAAATTAAGGACATTCAGTTGAACTTTCTGTCCCCAAATACAAATTATACTTTTAATTTTCTCATCTTGAGCCAGAGTTAAGTACCAATCACGAATATCATGGAATCAAGACAAATTTGAGAGAAATATTTAGTTCTTATAAATGCTTCTTCATGAGGAGGGCCGTTATGCCAGTACAAAGTACAATTATTATGATGATGGTCAATGTTTATATTGCTTAAGCCAGTTGCCCTAGCACATTTTGTGGGTTTATTTATAGCTATTGGCACCCCCAGCAAGCTGTTCAGAGACTCAGTTATAATACTGCACACTAACATAGGCTTATTAATGGCTGTCTCTGCCTAATAATGACAGACTTGTGAATGTTCTTATATCAACAAAAGCAGAGGAAATTTGCTTTTTCTACTTGCTGAACATGTTGTGCTGTTGTCACCTTTCTATCTACATGCATTGCTTTGTGGGTGACCTGGAAAAGAATATAATTGGAATTTGACAGGTCATACCATTGTTACAACTGATGTTGTTTTATTTCCAATTACCTAGACAAGATGCTCTTGAGTTTTTGCTGTTTGTTTTTTTCTTTATTGGAAAATTTACTTTGTTTTTGTGGGCATGGTAGTACATACAGGTAACCTCAGTACTTGGAAGACAGTGGCAGCTGGATGACAGCAAGTTGGAGGCTAGCCTGGTCTTCTTAATCCTAGGACACCGGGACTAAACAGTGTCACCATGTTTAAATAAAACTAAAAAAATCGGAGTTCAATTTAATTTACTTCTCACAAAATCAATTTTGTTATACATATATCAAAATTGCTAACATTTGATTAGAGTATGGGAAGGTAAGGATGCTCCAGAGACAAGATGATACCATATTATAATGTGGAGATGCCCAATCAGAATTAACAAAGTCAATGAGGACTTACAGAGAAGACCCAGTGAGGCATTATAGTCTCAGCAAGAAGGAATTGCTTTGCAGAACAGTAAGAACCCATATTTTGGAGTCCCAGAATTAGAAAGATTAGTGGAAAAAACATGAGCAGCAGTCTTCCCTTAGGTAGTTCCCTTACACTTGCCAGCATCTGGAAGGATAATAATAGAACATACTGTTGGGCTGGGACAGGATGAACCTTGGGCTTCAACACCAGACAGTACAATCTGAAAACAATCAGCTGCTTCATCAGAGTACAGATGAGCCATGATCAATTCATGGTCACTGAACAGTATCCTGATTAAGATCTTTAGCCTCTTCCTAATTGAGATGTGTGGCATCACACATTCTGTACAGTTGTTTAGCTTGTAGATATTCACATCTTCACCAGAGGTTCTGATCCTATCGCATAATGCAGCCTTACCTTCAGAAAGTCACTTGATATCTTTGAACTCGAGCTTGTTCATTAGAAAGAGAAGACATGCATCATTTTGCTTGTGTAGCTGCTCTTGACTTGGTGAGGGATTAGGCAAGATAATAGTTATAAATTGCTCAGTAGTATATCTTACTAAGAGGATCTGCTTGATAGAATTGAGCTTTGCTCTCTCTCTCTCTCTCTCTCTCTCTCTCTCTCTCTCTCTCTCTCTCTCTCTCTCTCTCTCTCTCTCTCTCTCCTCTATATATGTCCCTGAGCATGCAAAATGAACTCAGTGTAATAATATAAAGCACTGAGATTAGAATGCAAGAGAAGTGGGCTTCTTTCCCAAATATCCCAAGGGCACTGATACAAATGGAATACTAGTGTTTGAAAATGAAATAGAATCTGTAAAAGGTTATATTATCTTCCTGTTTATTAAAATCATACATGCTCATTGGAGAAAACTGCATTATGCCACACACAAATGGTGGGTATTTGTATTTCTGGAAAAAAAAAAACCTTAAGCCACTTTTCTTTGTTCTCTCCATTTTTCTGAGTATAGCATTCTAATTCTATGGGTCTCCATGTGATGTGAAGCATTTTTAACTGTTGGTTTTTTTTTTTATTTTTCCAACAAGTACACACAACTATTTCCTTTAATACATTTTAGTACCTGATAAAGTCTAGTTCTTAGACAGGGCACATGGGACAAAATAAACCATCTGAATAACATCAATCAGCCGTTTAAGAAACTGTCCATTTCAGTCCTCCTCAGCTTCACTCAAACAGTGTGTTTTCCGATTCAGGCATAAAGCCCAGGGTAAATGATATGCTAAAGATACCAGTCAAAAAGGAGGGAGGGAGGATTCATGCCTGTTAGAATATTACCTGTCCTTTGCTCTCATTTAAGATTAATTGCAGCTGCTTTCTACGCATAGTCTTGGGTATTAACAATGTTGTCCAGTTCTCAGGGGTTTGCCGCTCACACTGGGTTCTTTGCCATTTCAGACAAGCTAATGGAATTGTCCAGAAGCATTCTGTAAGAATTAAATTTGGGGGAAAAATAAAGAATGAAAATTTAGGCTGAGTTCCACAGCAAGAACAGACTTTCAGATGACAATCTAAGAGCTGGCACCTCCAGGCCCAAGGGGCCGTGACTGGAATCCAAGAGAATGCACAATGCATAGCTTGAATGGGTGGGAGGAGGTTGTAATTTAGTATGAGAAAAGTGGGGGGTTCCTTAGCTGCAGAATGAGGGAAAAAGCAATGTTTTTCTGGATAAACTGCTTTTTGAGACTATAAACCAGTGTTGTCCAAGGCTGAGGATGACTGATTTGCTTTGCAACCCCCAGCACCTTCAGAGAATATGAAGTCAGTTTGATGCCTTAGTTTTAGGTGTGGGGTTTAAGTTCCCTTTATCACCCTCTAATTTATGTGTCACCCACTGCTATTCTCACTTCAGCCTTTAACTGGGGTATTCACATATGAAAGCATTTGTTCCCTTCCTTAGGGTACCAATGAGGACTACATCCCTGCTACTGTCCACCCTTGCACCTATTCTCAAGCTGAACTTACTGGCCAACAGTTAAGTATTGAGAAAGCAGACAGAGTACTTTTCTTGTTCATTTTATTTTCCAGACTTTATAATGATTTAAAGTTGCAAACTGTGTTGAATGAATAAATGAAAGTAGATGTAAAACTCATTCATGATTCCACTGTAGAGGTTAATAATTCAAATACACCTAGATGTGAATGACCAGAATGAAGTCACAATGACTTTTGATTAATAAATTAAATCCTGCTTCATAACAGAAATATATCTCTATGAAAAAATTCACATTATGAAAATAGTTGTAGTCTAGTCATGTTTTCTTTTTTTTAAAAAAATATTACTATTCATTTGTTCCTATTTTTAATTTATTCTGTTATTATACATTACATTGTGACTACAGGTTCCCTTCTATCCACTCCTCCTAGTTTCTCCCTATCTACCATATCCCTTCAGAAGAAAGAAGGTGTCCCAGGAATATCAACCAAACATGGCATAACAAGTTACAGTAAGAGAAGGCACAGACCCTCATACTGCCTCTTTTTATATTTCCTCAAAACTTCATGAGATAATATGAAATACTAACACTATATCCTAGCTTAAAATAAATATCTACAAATAAATAATGAAGCTTGTATTTATTAGGTTACTACATCATCTATACTGTAAGTTAGTTTTTCAGTATGTTCTTAAAGGTTTTTATTTGTATGTAACATGAGTTTTATTTAGATTTAGTTTAGCAGCTAAAAGTGGAAAAATGATTATATTCCTAAGGAGATGTAGGAATTATTATTTTTCTAGGTTTCTTGCAATTGCCTTTTCTATTAAACTGTCCTTTCTTTTGAGGACAACAGAAGAAAATTAAGCAAGCTAAAGTTATCAAATAATCATGTCTATATTCTAAAGCAACAATAGTAAAATTGTTTGCAAGATCGAAGACTAAGAGCTTCAAGATAAAAATTAAACCAAAACCAAACTCCAGGGCTGGAGAGTTGGCTCATCCAGTGAAACTGTTTCTCAAACAATCATGAAGCCCTAAGCTCAGATACCATGACACATTTAAAAAAAAAAAAAAAAAGAAACAATGAAAGAAGACCATGTGATGTGCTTCTGTAACCCCAGAACTGGTGGGGGTGGACCCTTGGATCAGCCATCCAGGCTAGCTGAATATGTGAGTAACTGGTTCAGGAAAAGACGCTGTCTCTAAACAAACAAATAACGTGGAGAGATTATTGAGGAAGGGGCCTGATATCAACCTTGGGCTTTGCCATATAGGAGCACATAGCCACACAGGTGCATTCACACCTATGGACACACAACCTGTACATATAACACACACATAATTTCATATATACTATACCTACAAACATAGATATGGAAGCAGATAAAATTAAATTTGAGTCTAATTCATTCTTCTCGCCAGGCCTAAAACTCTTTAAAGTGCTGGTAATTCTTTCATTTCAATGAATCTTTCCAAGAACATCAATGTGACTGTAAGACTAATTTTATAATATTAAAGGTTGTTGGTAATTTTCTAACATAAAGGATTCTTTACCTACCCTTAAGTATCCTATGGTGTCCTAAGATGAACAGTCCAGGCAAATCACAGTTTTTATTATAGTGACTTAGAATAATATTGTAGGTACAGAACAAGAAAACCATACCAGGCTTCTTAAGAGATCTGTATACCATCATGAATTGCTTTATTCATTTTGAGAGAGACATGTATATAATCAAACCCCAACATAGGAAACAAGGGAAGATGGATTCCTCTCCATGTTCCATGGATTCAACCAACCACACTAAAATGCTCACAAAAATAGCAACTGCATCTCTACTAAATATGAACACTTTTTACATGGCCATTTCTGTACAAAAAAATTTAAAGAATGTCAAGTGTGTCATCAAGACCAATTTTAACTCCATGAGAGGCTATTTGGGAATTATAGGCAAATGCTGTGCCATGTTACAGAGTGGTCTTGGATGCCCATATATTTTCTATTTGTGGATACTGGGGATTGATGTATCCTAAGAACTCACTAAGATGGAAGGTTTTCTAATTCTTATCCACTAAATGTTCAGACCTTTAGCTCATTGTGGCATTCCAAAGAATGAATAAAAGGTTTGTGATGGCCAACAAATTTCTATTCTACAACCACCAAGTTAATATCCTTTGCTACCTTTCATCTATTCCTACTTTAACCATGCATGTGAATTTCCTCCCCAAATAATGAGAAGAGGAGACATCATAATATCTAAAGTGTCTCCTGGCTTTTCAACTTTTGTAGTGAAAGGTGGCATGGTGAAGGATTCCTTTACATTACAGGAAAAATATATATATAAGGATGAAACCATTCATTTGAGTCAATGTTTTCTTAGTTTATTTTATTTAAAGCTGTCTGAATACTTGGGTTTGGGAAAGTGGACATAAAACTTCTGGTAGTAAATCCAGAGTGAGGTTGTTCTTCCTTACTTGCACATATTGAACCAGATAATAACAAGTAGTCTTAAAAATATTTTAAGTAGTTCTGAAACTTGAAGAGAAGTACTGCACATTGACTATCCTTAGCAGACACCTGGCACTATCATTTGTATTTTATACTTCATTTTAATTTCAAGACCATTCTTAATTAATTTATGATGGAGACTTAAAGTTTAAATGGTTGTACAGAAAAGAAATAAACAAAACTATGTAAACTGAGGAATTAATCCAAACTCTATGGATAAGAACTTGATTGGTACGTGTTTCCTTCCCAAGAGAAATCATTGCCGTGTATGCAATTTAGTCAGTTAATGAGTTTGCAATGAAATGACAAATAGTAACTAATTCCAGGGCTCCAGAATTGATTATATTATCTTTATATTTTTATTGACAGCCATAGAATCTAGCATTTTTGTTATTTTAGAAAGAGACTTGGGGGACTGGAAAGATTGCTCAGTGGTGAAGAGCACCCGCCATTCTTGCAAAGGACCTTGCTTCATTCCTTTCAATTGTGACTGCTCACAATTGCCTGAAACTCTTATTCCAGACAAATCAAGTACTTCTCCTGGTCTTTGATGACAAGCACGCACACACATACTCTTTCTCTTATTTTAAAGTTTTAAAAGTGAGACTTGGTTTCCATGATTAACTCTCAATTTTACCAAACACATATTATGTAAATGGGAGGTTATATTCCACAGCAGAGGAATGTTTTCCTGAACCCTACCATTATTCAACGTATGTGCAAGTATAACCTAGAAAACTCATAGTTAACATAAGATCTTATAAAAAATAAAACCCTGCAGCTACTTCATTAATAAAAAACAGACTAGTAAATTTAATACAGAGTTTCTGTTTACAAAAACATTTAAAAATGAGTCCCAAACTTAGAGCTTATCACCAAATTACTTGGATAAACTTAAAGAAAATAGTTTCACAGGAATAAAAATACAACCCAAAGAAGAGAGAATAAAAGAACAAATGTTACAAAAATAAATTGATAGAAATTATATTAAACTTAACAAAAGTGGATGAACACTAATCAAAGGAGATGATTTCAGTGTAGAATATACTGTCAAAGCATTCTACGCATAAAAAACATCAATACTTAACTGTAACTTTAACATATACTAAGCAATAGTTCATAGAATCATAGCACACATTCGAAAATTTTTCTTATTGGGGCATTTGAAATATTTTTTTTCATTTAATCACAGATTTTATATGGACAAATATTTGGAAAGATGAGCCTTGATTTGCTCATATTAGTTTCTCATGTTTTCTTTCTTAGAGATTTTGTTAATAACGAACTTTAATTCTATTATACCCAACTATTTCATAAAGAAACTAGCATAAACAGGTTTTAAGGCCCACTCTACAATATGGAACCATATCTGACACTGCTTAGGTTACCAAGAACCTGAGACTAGATAGCCAGGGAAAGACAAATACCACTTCCTGTTCTGGAAAACAAACAAAAAACAAAACAACAACAATAACAACAACAAAAGAATAGCAATAAAATGACTCACAATGACATTCTACTATTGTGGTGGTTTGAATGAAATTGGCCCCCGCAGACACAGGGACTAGCATTTTGGTAGGTATGGATGGCCCTGTTTTTGTAGGCATTGTCTTTGTTGGGAGAGCTGTCACTGGGAGGGTAAGCTTTGTGGTATCAGAAGCTCAAGCTTGGCCCAGTATCATGCTCTCTTCCTTCTGCTTGCGGAGTGAGGTGGAGGAACACTTGGCTCCTCCAGCACCATGTCTGCTTTGTGCTATTGTGTTTCCCATGATGACAATAATTGACTAAAACTCTGAATGTGTAAGACAGCCCCAGTTATATGTTGTCCTTAATGAGAGTTGCCATAGTCATAGTGTCTCTTCACAGCAATAGAAACCCTAACTAAGGCAGCTAAACTCATCAATTGATACCTTGTACCACCGTTGTCAGAGAAGCTTCCTCTTGCAGCAGATGTGAACAATACAGAGCACTACAGCAAGACATATGTCAAAATTGAGAGACCTTGAAACATTAAGGCCTAAATGGGATATCTCCATCAAATTGCTCTTCTCAGAGCTCAGGGAACCCTGGAGAAGATAAGGCAGAAAGAATGCAAGAACTAGAAGGGATGGAGGACACCAAGGAACAAGGCCATCTAACTCAACAGAATTGACACAGATAGGGACTTACAGAGATCAAGACAGCATGCACAGGGCCCACACCGGTTGGCAACAGATAGAGTCCTGAAGCTGAAAGCAGAAGTGAACACACCCCCACATCTCTAACCCAGAACTTTCCTCCAATTGATAAGCATTTGGAAACACAACTGTAGCTTTCTCCAAAAGGGTTTCACTGGGCAAACAAACTAATTCTAAGGACATACTGCATTCCAAGCAATAAATAGACAACAGAAAATGAACCCAAGCAATTGATGGGAGATGTTATTCTGTATATATGTTTCTCATACTGATTAATTAATAAAGCACTGTGACCAATAGGAAACAAGATAGGCGGGGCTAGGAGACCTGGAGGAGGAAAGAGGAAGTAGTTGGGAGGAGTCAAGATGTAGACCAGGGAGGAAGAAAGATACCAGCTGCAGCTCCCGGATAAGATGAGCCACGTGGAAATAATTAGATAAGTAGAAATGGGTTAATCATTAAGACAGAGCTAGCCCATAAACAATAATGGTAATTGGCCAACAGGACTGTATCAAATACAGAGTCTCTGAGTATTATTTGGGGCTGGTGCGGCTGTGGGCCCAGACCTGTGGCAGGCGGGCTGGCGGGCTGTTGTCAGGCAGGAAAAATCTGCCATAACAAGCAATTACTTAGGGGTTCCTTGGCTCGTTGTCATCATTATTTTTAATCTCATTTTTTATTTTATCTTATTTACATTTTTCTCTTTTTATACATACCAGTCCTTTTCATATGTATTATGGCTTCAATTTTTTTGAACAATTACTTAGTGTACAAATAAGTGGCTCTCTATGTTGATGTATGCTTCTTTGATCATCATGATCAAAGCTCACACAAAATCAGAGAAACTGAGGCAGTATAAATAGTGCTTGCAAAGGGCTATACCAGGTCTTTGCATATGTATATATATACATACATATATGTATATATATATGCTTCTAGTTTAATGTTTTTATAGAATTCCTGATTGTAAAAATGAGTGGATTCTTTTTCTTCTTTTTGTTTTGTCAGATTCTCAAGTTTTTATTTCATCTTATTACATTTTATATTGTCATATCTTCCTTTATTAGTTTCTCTTATGTCTTAAAGTTTATATTGCTATGAAAAGATACCATGATTGGGGCAACTCTTCTAAGGGAAAATATTTAATTGATGCTGGCTCATCAACATCAGGGATTTAGTTCATCATTGTCATGGCAGTGTGCAGGCACACATTGGTGCTATAGAAGTAGCTGTGAGTTCTACATCTTGATCCATAGACAGCAGAGGGAGAATGTGTACTTGGCATAGTTTGAGCATATATGAGACTGCAAAGTCTGCTCCCATAGTAACACACTTCTTCCCACAAGGCCATGCATACTCCAAGAAGGTCACACCTGCTAATAGTGCGACTCCCTATTTGCCAAGTATTCAAACACATGGGTCTATGGGGACCATACCTATTCTAGGCACCACACCTTAGAATTTTGTTTGTTTCCTAGTAAGAAACAGAAAGGGAGTGAATATCCCATTGGAACTGAAGATGATGAGAGGAGTAGAAGGAAGGGAAGCAATAATTCGGATATGTATTATATGAAAAGAAAAAGTACAAAATATTTATTTGTGTGTGTGTGTCTGAATTTGTACATACACACACACACAAAACACACACACACAATGATATATATGATATGTGTGTATGCATATATATGTATATATATATACATATATATACATATATCAGGTTTGTAAGTACATTTCAGATATTGTGTATATTTCATTATGTAACAGTTCATATATGTGTCAAAGTATATATAATATTCAAACTATTTGAAAATCTCCTAAAAGGATAATGTAGGTATGACAGTTAAGTGGACATAAACTGAACAGAATGTTATGACAGATGCATCTTTTTTCCCATCTCCTCCTAAAGTAGATATCTGAAATCATATCTATAGCTTCACAAATCTCCCTAGCTAATTGTCTGACTTAGAAGCATTCTACACTTGAGCAGGTCCTAATCATGAATTAACTTTAAAACACTCTGAAGAGCTGATATATCAACATTTCAGATGTCTGTTACAATCCTTAGGTGAGAATGTGAATAAAAGTGATCCAGACACACATTTGGATGTGATAATAACAAAATAAGTCAATAAAACTAACACCTATATTACCTCACCTCCAAAAGTTTCTCAAGTATTCTAACTTTTACTGGAGGAATTAGCACTCTCTTATATAAACTGTAATTCCTATATTTTATTGGCTCATAGCCCAATAGTCCATCTCACACTAATTATATTTCCATGCAAGTATCTCTTACCAGTCACATGAGTCAATTAGAGTAATTACAATCTTTATTTATTAGAGTAGATATGCTTAAAATTAGCATTAAAAGACATCTTGCTATGTAAATGCTTTGGGCAGTCATAAAATCACACTATCATAGAGGAGAAATAAGATTGTACAGACATAGCTATCCCTAGAAAATATGGGAAGTTGAGACTGATAGCAAATGATTTAATGTTAAAATCTCCATCTTCATCCATCAGCATAATTCTGTCCACACAAATGGAATCTATAACCATGACTTCATCTGCATGATCATTTTTACAACTAAAGCGATTTTCATCTGCCTGATGAGAGATACTGCATTACAGATTATTCTGGCAAATTTTAAAAGGTTGTTCAGTTTAAAAAATAAGATAATTTTATAATAGTGAAATTTTAAAAGAATTGAATTTAGAATTTTTTAGTTATCAAATTACGAGAGCTAAATGGCATCTCTCTATAGAGTTGTATAATTACTGGGACACATATCTTTCTGTATTAGCTATCAAAGTCATGATTAAAAAAGCATTTAGTCCTTACTGAATAAATCATAAGAACTCATTAGAATTGGGTTATTAGAACATTAAAATCCTGACAGCATGATCTACAGCCACAAAAGCACTTCAACTTGCTTGTTTTCTTAAGAGAGGATTTGCATTTTACAGCATCCAGGAGCTTACTCTATCTACATGTGGAGATTTTATTGGGTGATTTAAATAATACCAGTGCACTTGATTTAAACAGGATTTAGGTATGTGGATACCATGTGTCCCATTTTTCAGTTTCAGACCTTAGGATCACTGTAGGATTGAATGTGATTAGGAACTATTCATCAAAAGCAAGTATAAATACTCAATGCGTCATTCTCTTCATGTATCATTTCAGGAAAGACAGGTTTGAGTTGAGAAAAACATTGTGTATGACTAGTCAACCAATAATGTTTGCGTGGCTTCAAAATTATTCATCGGATTAAAGGCATTATTTAGTTGATAGAGTGCATACATTACATGCATGAATCCTAGCGTTCAGTCTCCAGCACTGCTTAAACTGGGTTTGGTGGCAGGATGATCAAGGTCATCTTCATCCATGTAGACAGCCTGAGATACATGAGACTGGTCTTCAAAATTATAAAAGCAAAATAAAAGTTTCAAATTCTGCATGGAGCTAAACCTAAATGTGTACAGTTTCACTGTGGAAGTGAAATATGTTTATGAGTGTGTTTATACTCTAAATAGTGGGTTATTTTTATTATGTCTTAATTTATCTAAATGAAGTACTGTCACTCAAAACTAGCATTTATCTTTTAGTCAAACAATTATCATGTTTGCCTTCTTAGAGGAAATTGTAATGCATGGTAAATTTGAAATATTAGTTAAATCCATGTTCATGTATGTAATTACAGAATCTGTCAAGTATTGATAGTGTTCTAGAGTCATTGACACAATTTGGTTCACAATTAATGGCCCACAGTGGCTTTATAGGAGCAGACAGTCCACACTAGCATGGAGTAAAACTTTGACCATGCTTTTCATAAGTAGCGTAAGTATTATGCAGCTAAAATTTCATGGAACAGAAGAACTTCAGAGAGTATCACACCAGAAACAATGCAGAGCTGCAGCATAGAGAAGAGAAGGCATCTATTTAGTTGGCTGCCATGGGATGAAAATGGGACTCACAACTCAGAAAAGGATTGCAGTTGGAAGCCATGTTAATGAAAAGATGGCACCATGTTCAATTAGAGGACTTACTAACAGTGACCTTCATGAAAGTTATCTATATATAGACATAATTTGCTGTGACATGTTCTTATGTTTAAAGAATGATAGTTAGAATGCAAAATCGGAAGCAAAAGTCAACATGTAGGTAGAATTCACCAAGGTTGGTGCACCAGCAGGTAATCACCAAGAAGAAATTCTTCCTATTTGTGTTGTGGCCAATGCTAGTGAGTCTCATATTCGAGCTTCCTCATAATTGCTATCTACTGTCTTTTCTTTCTCCTTTCCTTTCATCTTTCTTTTCTTCCTTCCTTCTTTCCTTCTTTCCTTCCTTCCTTTCTTTCTTCCTTCTCTCCATTTCATGACTCAACATCTTTTGGGAGCTTTTTTCTGTTTCTCTATTTTTAGACTAGATAATCTCTTAGCCATATTTTCTTCCCCACAATTGTACATGCTGGGGGCTAGAGAGATGGCTTAGAGCTTAATAATACACTTCCTAGAATGCACATCAGGCAGCTCACCTCCAAGGGATTCAATGCCTTCTGGCTTCCATAGGCACCTGCACTCATGTGAATATACCAACATAAATGCATGCACACATACATTTACTTAATTAAAATATTTTTGATGTATATACAATTACAGAGAAAATATTTGTTAGTTGAAAGGTTGTTGTCTGTTGATACATTATTGATATTGTAAAAATTGACCTCTATCATTTTTTAAAATCTAATTTTTTTTACATTTATCTTTATGATCCAAACCTTCTAATGGTATGAACCTAAGAATTCAAACGGGGTTTTTAAAAAGGTAATGTAAACACACATCTGATTGTATTCTTCAGGATGGATGAATGAGTCTAGTTTTAAGTTTATTATGGTATAATTCCCTTCAGAACTAAACTACATTGGCTAGTCCACTAAAAGCAAACTGCAAAATTCAACAAGATATAAGGTCTTAGTTCAATTCTGCAGACTATGGATTAATGTAGAACAACTATGTAAGCTTTTGTAGAGTTTAAAGGTAAACAAACAAAAGTTAGGAACTTCGTAGACTACAGTAACATTTTATTTAGAGTAGTAGGGCTTCAGAAACAGTGGGGTGCAATTGTTTACTCAAAATCATATAGCAATGGATGTGATGCTCAGGATATTACAATGAATCTCTCTATGTTCTTGAGATTGTGGGGTTTTATTGTTTTTTGTTTGTTTGTTTGAAACAAGTTATCCTATAGCCCATGCTGATATCAATTTCAGTATATGAAACCTAAAACCAGTTACAAATTGATGATATGGATCCTAACCATCCATTTAGACATATGAATGAGAAACTCCAGCCATGTGTAAAATCATGAGATGCACTTACTTCTGAGTCCTTCTGGTGGAATGGGTGTGTTTCTGTACTGTACCAAGGTATACATATTTTATGTTCTGCCTTGAGAAAGCTCATTCCTCTTCCATGCAGCATCACTTCATGTCATAAAGGAGGGGAGGGAGAGTGGGAGAGAATGGGGGACTGTGTATGACCCAGAATTCAGAGTGTATGGATCATTTAATTTATGTTTCCCTTGGTGCCTCTCACATTGCATACTACATGGCTTATGTTGTATGAGTCACTCCTTTTAGTTTCTTCAATGAGCTATCAAAGCAATTTTCGATATAGCAGAACAATTCTTCTACCAAGGTTGTTCAAGAGGAATTACAGCTTGGAGTTTGAGAGCTGAGGAGTCAGATGAGCGGTGGTACCACTTAACATTTAAGAGAGGCTTAGTGACACAGTAAGGTGCAAAGGTTCTTAGCTAGTCCATCCTCCAAGTCACATTAAAGTCAAATTCATCAAGGATGGTGCCACACGCTATAATCTCAGCACTCAACAGGTGAAAGCAGGAGGAGTCGGAGTTCAAGAAATTTTATCTGCATAGTATGTTTGACACTATCCTGGGTTATGTGTGATCCTGTCTCAAATTACTAAACATACTGAGTAAAGTGGGACCTAATCTGTGTGATCTTTGTCTGTCTAACTTTCTAGGGTCTATGTGGAACAAGGAGCTAAGGTGGTACTGCCATAGGAAAGTAGTTGCTGTGAACAGGCTAGTCCACTGATTTCTATTAACTATTGCAAAAATGATGATTTCTAGTTTGTATCTCATATGTCCTAAATTGAAGATAAAATGAGTTTTATCTCTGCAGGTGACATCCAGTCAGGTATCCAGACAAAGGATCAGAGACAGATAGTACCAGGACTTATGGAGATGCTTATCAGGCAGGTAGATATTAGAAGGTATACCAGTTTAAATTATCTAGAACCCTGAAACCCCTTACTATTCCAATATTCATGATTGGGCAAATTCAAAATATTTGTGTTTGTTCCAGCTACACTGTGATGTGGAAGCTAATGTTAAAATATGATGACGACAGAGGCTATATTTTCTTTATATATATGAGCAGTGTTTGGCTTTCCTTGTGGCTTCTTAAGTACAATTTGGTTTTTCTGTAGTAGCACATGATCACCAAGTCATAGAGATCTGAGTTTTGTCTCCCAAGAAGTATTCAAGTAGTTCATACTCCTCTATCTACTTCATGACTTCTTTATTTAGACTCTTGCTGTAGACTGGAATCTGTTTTTGTTTGTTTTGTTTTATTTTTGTATGCCTGCTTGCCTTTTAGGGAGCTCTATATCTTATGTAGTGTCTTCTCCACTGACCCAAGTTTACTTCTCTAGAAGTCTATTCCTTACTCCTTACTGTATGGCATGCTGGTGTAGAAGAGATTGAATTTTTTCCCTCACCTACATTTGTACAGCAAATATTCATTGATTGATCCCCCATTTTAAAGCATTACATATAAGTTATCGGAGATTGCAATAACGACTTCAGAATCATTTTAAATCTTTATCTAGGTAATGGTATCCCAAGCCCTCACTCTTACAATGAAAACAAACTACACACGTCATATCAGTACAGATGTGAATCCATCAGAAAAAAAGGACCTAGATATACATAAAAGAACTGGATTCTAGAAACTGACAAAACATTTAAGCATCTCACAGTCTACTGACAGAGCTAGCCAGGGAACATCACAAAATATTTAAGAGAATGGGAAGAATTCTATGCTGCTTTTTTGCCATTGCTGATTCAAATGGAAGGATAAGGAAAAACTTGTTATAAGCATAATTAAAGAAAAAGAAAATTATCATTTTAGAAGAGAACACACAGGACACAGAGGGGTGCCAGGCACACTCAGTGTTCTGTGGGTTGTTGGGATTAGATTAGTAAATCATGCTAGGGAAAGCTTGAAGATAATACTTTTGACATAACTTTCAGCAAAGAAAGTTTCTGACAATATCCCTGCTTCAAATAAGTTTCTGTTTCTGTGATGAATATTGACCAAAAAAAAAAAAAAAAAACCCTGGAGGAAGAAAGGGTGTGTTCGGCTTAGAGGCCAGAGTACACCATGCAACAGGCAGAAATATAAACAGAACCACTGAGGAATTTTGCTTACTCTCTTATACTCTGACTTTCTCAGCTTGTTGTTGTTTTTAACCATTTTATTATTATTATTTTTATTATTTTTTCTTATTTTACATATAGATCCCAGTTCTCTCACCCTCCCATGCCCTCCAACCCCCTCTCTCTTCCCATTCCCCAACCACTACACGGGGAGCATGAGGCCTTCCAGGAGGGATCATCAAAATCTGTCAAGTCATTTGAAGTAGAGACTAGGCCCTCCCTCCTGTTCTAGGTTAAGGAAGTATTCCTCCATGGGGAATGTGTTCCCAAAGTCCTTTTGTGCACTAGGGATACATCCTGGTTCCAGAGTCAGAGGTCCGGTAGACTGCCCAGGCCTTCTAATTGAGACCCACATACAGGGGGTCTGGGTCGGTCCAATGCTGGTTTCCCAGCTATCAGTCTGGGGTCCTTAAGCTCCCCTTAGTTACGATCAATTGTCTTTGTGGGTTTCTGTAGCCTGCTTTTTTATACCATAGGAACACCTCCCAGAGTAGACTGGGCCCTCCCACATCAATCGTTAAAAAAAAAAAAATCCCCCCTCATAGACTAGCCCACAAGTCAATCTGACCGAGGAGGCATTTTCTTAGTTAAGTACTGTCTTCCAAGATGAATCTATCTTGTGTCAAACTAACAAAATCTAACCAGGACATCCCTTCTTCCTGACAATAGCCCCACAGATGTAGGACACAATAGCTGATGTCAAAGAATCAAGATGGCTCCAGTGTTAATAGATTAAGTTCAAGTTCTGCTCAGCATGTGGCACAAGAACCAAAGAAATGGTAGCAGTTACCCAAATTGGTGGCACCAAGATTTAAATGCCACCATTTGTGATGGGATACATCTGAAGTCAAGGCAAATTGTGTGTGTGTGTGTGTGTGTGTGTGTGTGAGAGAGAGAGAGAGAGAGAGAGAGAGAGAGAGAGAGAGAGAGAGAGAGAGAGAGAGAGAATGTGTCTCTTTGTGTATGGGGGTCTGTGTGTCATGTCTGATGGATTTGACTAGATTAATTCAGCCTCTTTGTGTAACATGCTTTTAATGAACCAGATCACAGACATAAAATGAAATTATCAGCACAGGGATGACGGAAATCTCTAGAGCTAATCAGCAAGGGCTCATTTAAGACCTGAAACTGAAAACCTCAAATAGCTCAGAGTCTAATGTAAGACAGGTAGCAGTTTGTATAAAACCAAGACATGAACTGCTCTCTTATAGAGATATAGAGATAACCCATTCAGCAGTCCAAACCAAATACAATTTGTTATCAAAAAATGTTTTCTTATCATCTCTGATATCACATATTACTTAGAACTGTGGATAACAAGGCAAAAAAAAATGCCCCAACTGCCCTTTATTAAACCTGAAATGAATATTTACTATTTTAAAGATAAATGCATAATCTCTGGTATCTTGGATCATTAATACAAATTACCAGTAATTAGCTAGCTTTCTATTTTAAAATAGTTATGACATGTAAGACATTTTAACTGTTATTCAGAGATGTTTTTTATGTGTGTCTCTGAGCTTGCTCTGAAAGTGACAGTTTTGACCAGAGTACATTACCAGACTAACATCATAAGTATCACAGCACTGTTAACCAGTCTGCAGCAGTTCTGGATTTCTCTAGATTGGGAAATTATTAATTTTTGTATATTTTCATGCTGCTTTTTAATTTTTAGATTTGTGTGCCAAAATTTCCATTTACCAGTCTGAAATGCAAAGGTTAAAAATTAGCTTTTCAGGTTGTTTCTGCTAGTACTGTCTTCCTCTCTCCCCCAACACCTAATCTCTCCCATTTCCTACTCCAGCCATTCTGACAGGCGTAAGATGGAATCTAAATGCTAGTTTGATTTACATTTCCCTGATGGCTAAGGATGTTGAATATTTCTTTAAGTGATTCTTGGCCATTTGAGATTTCTGTGTGCTCCATTTTTTTAACTAGATTATTTGTTTTGTTGATGTCTAATTTCTTGAGTTATTTGCATATTTTTGATATTAGACCTCTGTTGGATGTGAGATTGGTGAAGATCTTTTCCAATTCTGTAAGTTGCCATTTTTGTCTTTTTGGCATTGTCCTTTGCCTTACAGAAGCTTTTCAGTTTAACAAGGACCCATTTGTTAATTGTCAAGATAATATTGCCTGCTCAATTGTTCTGTTCAGTAAGTTGTCTCCTGTACCAGTGCATTCAAGACTATCTCCATTTCTTCTATATGATTCAGTATATCTAGCTTTATGCTGAGGTCTTTGATCCATGTGGACTTGAGGTTTGTGCAAGGTGATAGATATAGATCTATTTGCATTCTTCAACCTGACAACATCCAGTGTGATCAGTAAAAGGTGTTGAAGATTCCTTGTTTTTTTCATGGTATAATTTTGTCTTCTTTATAAAGAAATTAGGTGTCTCTGTGTGTAGATTCATGTCTGGGTCTTTGATTTTAATCCATTAATCCACCTGATTGTTTTATGCCAATACAATGCATTTCTATAGCTGTGTAGTAGAGCTTGAAATTAGGGATTGTGATACCTCCAGAAGTTCTTTAATTGTACAAGATTGTTTTTTAGCTATTCTCATAATGTATTAAAGTTTTTTTTCTAGAAACTCTCTCATGTATCATATCCTGACAGCAGTTTCCTCTCCCCTCCCTCCTGCAATCTCTACCTATTACCTCCTGTCTCCCATGGACCAAGCCCAAACAAGGCATAACAAGATATAATAACATACCAGGCCCATAGCATATCAAGTCTGGATGAGGCAATCCAGTAAGAAGAAAAGGATTCCACAAGTGGTCAAAATAGTCAAAGACAGCCCCCACCCCCACTATTAGGAATCCCACAAGAACACCAAGCTACTCCACTATAACATATATACAGAGGACATAAGTCTGACCCCTAAAGGATCCCTGATTTCTGTGGGTCTCCAGTCAGTTGATTCTGTTGGTTGTGTTCTCATGGTACCCCTTATCCCACTGGTTCCTCCAATCCTTATTCCCCTTCCTCTGCAGGACTCCAAGAACTCCACTTAATGTTTGACATCTGCCTCCATTAGTTGCTGAATGGAATCTTTCCAGTCCCTTTGATGACTATTCTGCTAGGCTCTAGTTCCAGAACCCTCGCCAGACAAGGCAAACTAGCAGTCAATGGTGTTGTGGCTGGATTGGTATACCAATCCCTCCACTTAAGACGTTGCCTGGTTACAGAATATGGCGCCAGTTTAGGTTCCATGTCACCCATTACTAGAGGCCTTTATGATCTCAAAGATTCCATGAAATTCCTATTATATCAGGTTTCCACCTGAGCCCTGGAATGCTCCCCTATTCCAATCCTACATTGAAAAATGTAAATAATCCATATCTATCAAATGTGATAATACACATTTGGTACTCCAAAGTGGTAATACAATACAATAGACATTGCCATTGTATGTGAGAGGGGTCAGGGTAGAGGGGTGGGATTGGGAAGAGAAGGGATCAGATGGGGAAGATGGAGGGAGATATTACTAGTAGAGACAATTGAATATGGGGCAAAGCAAACTATGGATGCTGAACTGGAGGGAGTGGGACATCAACCCAGCCACAAAACTTTCAACACACAATTTGTTCTGCTTATAAAAAGTACTGGGGTGAAGGTGGTGCAGAAATGTGGGAGTGACCAAGCAATGAGTAGCCTAGCTTGAGACCCATACCATGAAAGAGAGCTTACCCCTGAGGGCCAGAACCCAGAGGCAGGATAGTCCAGAAAACGAGGTTAGAATGGAACATAACTCGAAGAAAATCAATTAAAAGATTCTGCTATACTCATTGTTTGGTTCCTAGTTCAACTTTCATCAGGAAAGCTTCATTCAGCAACTGATGGAAACAGATGCAGAGACCCACATTCAAACAGTCACAATTTAGGGAATCCTGAGGAATAGCATGGATAAGGATTATAGGAACATGTGGAGTCAAGGAAACCACAAAAATTCCCACAGAACCAACTAACCTGGGCTTACAAAAGCTCACAGAGACTGGACAACAACCAGGAGCATGTATTGGACTGGCTTGGCCCTTTACATACATGTCAGTTTTGTAACTCGGTCTTCTTGTGAGCCTCTGAACAGTTGGAGCAGAGGCTCTCTCTGACTCTGTTGCCTGCTTTTGGAACCCTTTTCTCCTACCAGATTTTCTTGTGCAACCTTAAAAGAAGAAGAGATGCCTAGTGTCACTGCAACTTGGTGTAGCATGGTTGGCTAATATCTATGAGAGATATGACCTTTTCTGAGAGAAACAGAGGAGGGTTATTTGGGGAAGATAATGTAGAGGAGGGAAGGGAAGTGTTGATCAGGATATAAGAACAACAAAAAATAGTTATTTTTTATGTTATCAATGTGAGTGGTGTAGAATTGACTCTTTGGAAAGCCAATGTTTATCTTGCCAAAATCAATTTCTAGAAATTATAAATTCTTTGTGCTCTATATGATGAAAGACTGGGATAGTGAACTAGATCCATAGGAAACAGCACTAAGTTGTTCTTCTGCTTTGCAGCTGTTCACTGTGTAGCTTATTTAGAGCAAATCACATTTAGACAATTTAAGAGATCAGAATATGTACAATTTCCCAGTCACTGAGTACCTTATGTAATATAGAAGGAAAATATGACTGTGGAAAAATAAATAAAATAAACTACAATTAATGGGAAACTGAGAGGTTGACTAGGCAATTAAAAAAAAGCCTTGAAAGAGGCCTTTTTGGCCATAGAAAGTCTGTCTGGCAATAATCATCTTTAGGAAGGACCAGGAAGTTTGACAATATACATCTAGAATAGTAACTCTAGATGAGTGCTTTCTGACCCTCTGTCATAGGAATATCATCAGACTCTGTTACTTTTATTACAGAAACCTGGAAAGAAGTATAAGTTGCCCACTTTGAGATAAATCATCAGGTGAAGGCACTTTCTCCAAACCTGATGAGCTTAGTTTGATACACTAACCTACATGGTGTAAAGAGAATGAACTCTTAGAAGTTGTCTTCAGATATCCACACCTATGGCATGGCATATGTATATACATGCTTGTATATACACACAAACACACTACAGGTACAAATAAATAAATAATGTAAACAATATAAAAAGGATCAGAAACAATGGTACCTTGAGAAAGTTTTGCTGTATTCTTTCCTTAGAGGTTGCTAATTGGTTGGTTCATTAGCTTTTTTCTGTCCTGGCTCACAGTGTCTAGAGCCTAATGAACAGCTCTGTGAATGTCTTGGGGATACTAACTTTGCATCTGCATCAAGATTGACTATTAGGAGAAAGCTGACACAAAGTAATAAGGACACTCTGCACAGAAGCCATGGAAACAAATGGAAATTGAAATGTCCTCTTTGCAACTTGTAATTACTGCTTCACATCTCACTTGCCTCAAGTGATTTGGTTCTTATTTGAGAGAAAAAAGTACAGTGGTGAATATTTTTTACACAGTATTATTACTGTTTGTTTTATCCAGAAGTATAACTGATGTGAAATCTGAAAGGGAAATCCTGTCATTCATTAAATTGCAGCTTAGTATAATAAAGTTTTTATTTGGGCAGTAGAGTCAGATTATCAAGAGTGCTACTCATATCATCCTTGAATATCAGTCATCTGTTAAACACAGGAAATAGTAATAATAATACTGTATATCTTAAGATAAGCCTGTTGTCATAAGAGATAAATATCAAAGTTTCAGTGGCTTATCAAAATAAAACATTATTTTGTTTCCTATGAAATCCATGAATGTCTTAAGATGGATGGCTGCTCCTCAAGTGAAATCCTTTTATCTTGTGATTAAATCCAATACCTTCATTATGTGTGTGTACATGTGTGTTTTCATCTATGTGTGTATGTATATATTATGGAAGGGAGTCTTGCCATATGGACATTAACCAGATTTAAAAATGGCAATGAAAATGACCTTGACAAACAGGCAATCAAAGCACATGTACCCACATTTAAAATGGGAGCAACCTTATATGTCTATGCTCCATTGATCTGATGTTGCTGAGAAGCCATTGTTAATAGCCAGATTAATGTGACAAGTAATCGAGTAAAGAGTAACTTGATTAGAGACTGCCTGATCAACCCAGTCACACTTTGAATCTGGAAAGTTGTTGGGAGACAGAAATTGATTACAACATAAAACCCTTAAAAGGTACTGCAAATAAACACATTTGCATTTGTTACTTTATAATTATTGCAAATGTTGTCTTCATATCCAAATTTTTTCCTCTGAAAATAGTGGCAAGTTTTGACTGCAATTTTCAAATTTTTATTATATTTTTAAAATTTTCATACAATAAATATTTATTATACCTTTTCCCTTCTCTTCAGTTCTTCTAGATCCTACCCAGCTCCTTACCCACCCAACATCCTTCTTTTTTTTCTCTTAAAAGAAAAAAACAAGAAAACAAATACTAAAAAGACAGACAACAACAAATCATAACAATTACAAAAGTGATACTCAAAAAGACACCGAGTCCATTTTGTGTTGGCCAACTACTCAAGCATAAATGTTCCCTAGAGTGTGGTTTATATACTCACTGTCAATTACTATGGAGCAAAACAATTATTTTTCCTCTTCTAGCAGTTATCAATTACAAATAGTTTCTTGTCTAGGGATGCAATTTTTGCCCACTTTTCCTTTCTGGCTGGGATTTTGTCTGGCTTTAATTTGTGAATGTCTTGTCCATACTATCATAGTCTCTGTGTGTTTATAGGTATCAGCCCTGTTGGATCAAGAAGACACTGCTTACTCAAATTCATTGACCATCTTTAATCCTTACAATTTTATCTACTTTCTTTTCTGCATATATATGTGACACTTGAAGGGAGAACCCTGATATAAATTCTGAGTAAGAAAATAATTACTAGAACATTATCATTCTAGATTTCAAGTTGTACCACAGAGTTATAGTAATAAACTCATAAAGGTATTGGCATAATAAACAAACACACTGATCACAGAAGAAACTGAAGACCTAGAAATAGTTCAAAACTTAAGAACATCTAACTTTTTTTCCACAAAGACTTAAAAACAACACACTGGAGAAAAGACAGCATCTTTGACAAATGGTGCTGGTCAAACTGGATAGCTTCAAGTAGATCAATGAAAATATATTCATATATATCACCCTGAACAAAACTCAACTCCAGATGAATCTGGGGGATTGCATACCATAAATTTGATAGAAGAGAAAGTGGGGAATGGGTTTGAACTCATTGGAACAAGAAAGGACTTTTTGAACAAGACTTTGTACAGGCACCAAAACTAACATTGATCTGATTGTTAACAACGGTTTCACAGCTAACATAAGAACATTGGAGCATCAACACATGTGATAGCTGATGCTGGATAGGATTTGAGGAAGGGAGACACATATTCATTGCTTGCTTGTGGAAGTGTAACTGGTACAGCCACTATGGAAACTAGAGCGGCAGTTTCTTAGGAAGCTAAGAATTCATCTACCTTAAAATCCAGCTATAACAGTCTTGAGCATATACCCAGAGGAGTCTACATCTTATGACAAAGATACTTGGTCACCCATATTTATTGCTTTTTACTCATAATGCCTAGAAATTGGAAACAGCCTAGATGTCCATCAATTGATGAATGGATATGAAAACACAGTACAGTTGAACATCAGACTATCATCCAGCTGTGAAGAAAATGAAATTATGAAATCTGCAGATAAATGAATGGAGCAAGAAAGAATCATTTTGACTGAGGTTATCCAGATCCAGGATGGTAAACACTGCACGTTTTTTCTCATAATCAATTCTAAAACCTTGAATTTCTACAAACACAATGGCAAATTTGTTGGAATGCAGGAGAACAAGCTGTTAGTGACATTATTACAAGTTACATTAGCCAGTACTAAGCCTAACAGCTGAAATACCCACACAGGTCCATTTATCGGTGTCATAGCACATTCAGATACTTCTGTGAATAGATGGCAAGAATAATGTGAATTCTTCATCCTGACCACAGAAGTTTCCCACTGCTTCTGTTGTCTGTGTTTTTAGAACCAAGCCATATGACTTAAGCACCTAAACTTCGAAAAACTCCCCATCCACTGGCACTTTAGAAAAATTCCCTTGAGACTTGAGAGATAATTTTCTCATCTATTATGTTTTTAATCAATTCCTTTCTCAAAATAATTTTTAAGTAGTCTTGCTATACTTCCTAGGTTGACTTCAGGTTCACAGTCCTGGTGAACTTAGTAGTCACAGCTTCCTGACTACTGGGATGTAGGCTTCTACCACTCTGTCAAGCTTTTGATCAGTGTTTGAAATTTTTCCTTTTGACTGTTTTTGTGTCATCTTTGCATCCTGACTTTTGCAGGGACCAGAAAAAAGAAGCTATAATTTTTGATTTACATCTACAAATGTTTAGTATATAATAGTCTTTCTTACATCTCCTATAAGTATTTCTTAACTGATTCCGTGTCTCTCTGCTATATTATAATTAGAAACAGATTTATAGTCATACTTCCATATGGTAATTTGAGGCAGCTTGAACAAGTATAGACATTCCCTAACCCTCAGCCTCTTCCTGTGCAAGTGAAGAGGAGGAATTCTATCTACCTGTAATGACTGCAGTTGATATAAAGTGAGATGGATAACAAATTGAGCATGAATATCCACTCCCTAAAAGCCTACTACTGTCAATGGAAATGGCTGAGGATTCTTTGGATAAGCATGCCAAAAAAAATTGACTTGGAAATAAAATAATTTAAAAAATGAGAAATTCTGATTATTCAAAAAAAATTTTTGGGTGAGAGGTGGTTCTATTTGGAATGTACCTCCCACAAATCCACAAGAACTTGGAATCAGTTTATACATATCTATAACTGGGGTGCTATAGGATAGAAACAGGAGGCTCACTGGAGCTTGTTGACAAGCCAGGTGAGCTAATTAGTGAGCTCTGAGTCCTTATCCAGAGGATAAGGTGGAGAGCAATAGTGGAGTCACTGATGCAAACCTCTAGACCCCATGTTTGCACGCGCGTGCACACACACACACACACACAAACACAGGAGGGGAGGGAGAGAGAGAAGGGGAATGGAGGGAGGTAGGAAGAGAAGGAGGGGGAGGGGGAGGGGGAGAAAGAGAGAGAGAGAGAGAGAGAGAGAGAGAGAGAGAGAGAGAGAGAGAGAGAGAGAGAGAGAGAGAGAGAGAGAGAGAGAGAGAGAGAGAGAGAGAGAGAGAGAGAGAGAGAGAGAGAGATGCCCACTAAGCTAAGGCAATTCATAACCTATTTTTGCAATCTTTTCCAAAATATCAGCTTACTGAAAAAAACACCTGCTTGTAGACAGGCTTACAACCAAGAGACTATAAGAGAGTTAAGAATAATTGATTATCTCTTTCTGGAGAGAGATACAGGCTACAAATGGAAGTACAGAGGTGATTATTCACCAGCAACATCTTAGGATAACCCATTGCACTGGATCTTACATAAGCTCTCAGAGCATAGAATTCTGTGCCATCCTATCCTGAAGCATGAGCGTCCATTAGCAGCTGGAGGGTTGTTGAATTGGCAGAAGCTTGAGAACCAGCATAAGAGTCCTTAGCCTTCTGGGGAAAGCTAAAATCAATGAGCAAAGTTTTCACTCTCAGCTTCAACATTATATGCATCTCTAAAAGGAATCATTCTTGACTCAGAGAAAGCATCCCTCTGCATAAAACATGTCCCTCTTTGTATGCTGAGAGTGCCTTCATCATTTCACAACTTGACTTTGTAAACTTTGGCAAGACCATTGTGAGAAACACTATTTCTGTAGCAGAGCCAAAGTAGTGTAAAAAGTTGCATATAAGCCATAGTGGTTATAAAACCTCAAGAAAAAATCTCAATCAAGTTGGCCTTATGGGCATGTCCATGAAAATTTTCTTAATTGCTAATTTATATAGTTGGATGCAGACCCCTGTGGGTGGTTCCCTTCCTGAGAGGAAGCAAGTCAACAAGCAGTATTACCCATGATTTTATTTCAGTTCCTGCCTCCAGGTTCTTACTTTGAATGCCTTCCCTAGGTTCATTTGGAGATAGACTATAACTGGAAGTAAAATTTATTCTTTCTTCCCCAAGTTTCTTTTGTTCAGTGTTTTATCACATCCGTAGGAAAGCAAATTAGTATAGAAATTGGTACTGGCAAGATAAGGTGCTGCTGTGATGGATCTAATCATGTGGTTTTTGTCCTTAGACAGCTGGAAGAATTTGACCTGGAAAAGCTATTGAGTGCTCAGAGTTAAAAGGTGAAAATAATGGTGAAAGAAATACAGACAATAGAATCCTGGCTTGTGAAGTTTTAGAGGAAAGTGCTCCAGAGAGTTCAACACTGCATCTCAAGATGCAGGAGAACTTGGTAATCCATAAGAGTCTGCCACATGGTACTGGTTTGGTGGCAAGGAAGCTGCAGAACTGAAGTCATCATGAAAATAGCTGAGACTTGTAGCTGTGAAAATCCAGGGCAGTCCATTAGCAGGATCAGTGGAGACCCGAGTATGCTGCAAACTTCATAGTCATGGGATGAGCAAACAGTACAGAAGCAGGTCTGCAGAGAAGCTGGCCTCAGCCTACCAGGCAAGCTGTGTGCTTCAGATGGCACAGATATGGAATTGAAGTGGCTGAAACCCTCCAGAACCTTGAGGACTGTGAGTGAATTTCAGCTGTCTGACATTGAACTACATTGTTTGGTGTATATGTCTGGGTGTTGGCTCTTCTCAGTTCGCTTACAACAGTAATGTGGTCCTTTCCTCTTAGACTAAGAAACATCTAATTTCTTTTTATTTTACTAGAGCCAACAGTTGAAAGGCTTGAACTTTTAAAGAGACATTAGATTTTTAAAGACTGTGGCACTTTAGAGTTGTATTATGTTTTATATTGTGACATTAACATGAGATCTTGCCAGACAAGAAAGAAGGAAAAGGTTATAACTAAACATTATTTGTGCATGAAGTTGACAAGGGGTCAATGTGCTGGTTAGTGTTGGTCAACTTGGCAAAAGCTAGAGTCACCTTGTAAAAGGGGACTTCAACTGACACATTTTCTTGATTAATATGGCCTGGGGACTTATCTATGAGACATTTTCTTAATTGTTAGCTCATGTACAATGGCATGAACTATGGTGTGCAGATTCATCCTTAAACAGGTGGACCTGGGATGTATCAGAAAAAGTACCTGAGTGGACAAAGGAAGCAAACAGTAAACAGCATTACCTGTGGTTCTGCTTCAAATTCTGCTTTGAATTCCTCCTATTGTTTTCCTTGGCAATAGAGTATAACCTATAAATCAAATAAAGCTTTTCTTTCCAAGTTTACTTATAGCAGCAGGGAATCAAACTAAGACATTAGCTTGACTGAGCATGGACAACATGAGAAACTACTCACTGCCTTCCCACAGTATGTGTATAAGGCATCTTCTGATGCTGACTTGACTCCTAGAAACAGTGTATTTGAAGAGGCATTTTGGATAACTTAGGAAAAGAAATTGAGACATATGACAAGTAAATATAGCCAATAGAAATTAAATAGGAGCTGGAGAGATGGCCCAGATGATGGAGTACAAGTGTGAAGACCTGAGTTTGAGTTCCCAGTACACACCTATAATTTCAGCTCTGTGGAGGTAAAGGCAGATGAATCCCAGGGTCTCAGTGAATAGCTATCTTAGCTGAGTAAGTAAGCTTGAGGTTTAATGAGAAAGTCTGATGCAAAAAAATAAGATAGAGAACAAATGGGAAAGATGCCTGATGTCAACATCTGGCCTCCACACCCATTTGCACATGTGCATATAAATATGAACTTGCACACACAAGTACACACAACATAAAATAGTGAAGTAAAAAAGAAGACAATGTGATACTTGCATAATGTGTGAGCAGAAGGCTAGCAGGCAGGCATTGTTTTTGCTCCCCTGGTGAACAGATAGTACTGGACTCTCACAGAGTTTGCTCATGTAGATATAAGAGATTTGACTCAGTATACCCTAAAGCTACAGGGGAGGGGGTGCTAGTCACGGTTGGCCATGTTCTGTTCTCTTCACTGGTTCTTTCCTGGTGCCAGCTTCTGAAAGATGTGGAAGACTCTGAAGTAATTTCAGTAGATGTCTAGCCTGGACAGAAAGCAAGATAGGCTGCTTAGCTGCCCCTGAATCCCTTTTATGCAAGTTGCAGTCCTCAGGGCACAGTTCGGTGCCTCTTATTTAACAGTGTCCTTATTTGAATATAACATATTTTTCCTCTCTTGAACTTGCATTCAAATTACCTCTGGCCATTCTTAAAGCACCATGTTACAATATAATGTA
Organism: Cricetiscus sungorus; assembly: GCA_030556225.1. Taxonomy (NCBI): domain Eukaryota; kingdom Metazoa; phylum Chordata; class Mammalia; order Rodentia; family Cricetidae; genus Cricetiscus; species Cricetiscus sungorus. The sequence goes on along the minus strand of JANBXA010000392.1, from coordinate 3,902,123 downwards.
AATAATTTATAGATAGTTATAGGTTTCCATTTTAATTTGTTTTCTGAAATTAATAAATGCCCAAGTAGTAGTATTATATTTTTAATGGAGAAATTAAAAATATGAATACTTTTTCCAGTCATTTGGGAAGAACTAAACAAAAAATATTTTCCTGTTATATATTTTCCTAATGCCTAGAATAAGATAATTTTAAGGATGCATTAGTTCAATGTCTTAAAGTTTCAAAGTGAATTCCCTTGAAAAATCAATGATAATTGTCCTGTCTCTTGTTAGAAGAGTATCACAACTATAACAGCCAGTGTTTCTTCAGAAATATACATAACCACCCTTCGCCATGAGATGCCCTGGGCTAAACAGTCCAGCCCTGAAATCATCTAGACACCCACCTTAACTCTGTGTCCATACAGCACCCACTATGAAGACACAGAGCTTTTTGGATCAGGCATTCATATCTGAATTTCTCCATGCTTTGCCTGCTCCAAAGATTATTATTCATTGTTTCTAATTGCTCCATATCTGGATCTGTTCATAAATACACATCATATGAACATTTTCAAAAGATCTGTCACAGGATTGTCTCTAGTTTTTGTGCTTTTAAATGTAAAAGCCCCCAAAAGAATTGGCAGCAACTCAAAATAATGATTATGTAAATGAACGGGTCTTGCTTTTAAACTAAAGAAAGGCAAAGCTATTTAGAGCAAAGACCCCTCCTCTTCCACTAAGAAAGAACTACATTCCTTCTTTCTCTTCTTTCTTCTCTTATCTAAATCTTAGGGACTGTACTTCTAGAATATTATACAGAAAACCATTAGTGTTCAATTGTCCATCTATACATTCTGCAGTTATTATAATGCTCAAACTATTTGCTTTTTTATTTTTTATTTTTCTGGCTCTTGTGTTGGACCACTGAACATTTTTTTTTTGTCTCGTGTGTAGTTGAATATAAATTCTGGGTGGAACAAAAAAAGGCAAGAAAAAGCCCTCCAGATATTACAATAAACACACACACACAGAGGAAGGGGAAAAATCTATCTCCATTGAGCTTAACAATCAGCAAGGCCGAAATTACCTCTTATTAACATTTATTTTACAAAAGAGGCAGGGTATAATTTGGTGATAGATTCAGATTTGGAGAGCAACTATAATCAGCCCTAAAGGGTTCTGCCTGAAGGACACGGCTGCTATTTTTTGTAATTATATTTCTCTGCCCCATCCCACACCCCCATCTGTAAGACTCTCCCACTCCTGCCTCTGATGGCTGTCCCATTCAGCCCCCTCTTTCTCTTCTCACGAGCCCCCTTCTCCCCCTTTCTCTCTCTAGGCCCCTTTGGATAATTCAGCTTCTCTCAATAGCCCAGGCAGGCTTGAAGATTAGAAGAAAGCATGATGGTGGAGATGGGGGATGGCTGAATAGATGCAGGAGGCCCCACTCCTTTGGCAAACAGGGCTCTGGGAACTTGGCCAACGGGGGAGAACATGTGCGGAGCCCCTGAATAGGCAAGCAGCAGGCCAGCCCATATGTCAGCCTGTGCCACAAAGACGCCCTTGCACAGCTACCGTGACAAACAGGATTACCAGAGACAATTAATCTGGCCCGCTTTATCAAAATCAAGCAGTGACCTCTGACCTCTCCCCTCAGTGTGCAGCAGATGCCACGCTCCAACTCAATAGGCCTTGAGCATTCCCTTTCTCTCTTCTGTAAAACGACCAAAGCCTGAATCAGGCTGGCAGAGACTAGCTGCAATGATGGCGATAGTGTCGGTCTGCCCGCAGCAAGCTGAGTCTGTATTTTCTTCCACTGTTCAGAAAAGGAAGCCCCATATTCTCAGGGCAGAAGACAGAAGAAAAAACACTGACATTTTACTTTTACCCCTTGTCTGGTGCCGGCAGAAATAAGGAACTTTGTGGTTAGACGTTGTGTGTGGGGAGGTGTGGGGGAGCACTGGCTCTATTGAAAGAAGGTGTGTCCTTGGCTGAGGATTAATAAATTGCATGCCACCATTTGTGGTAGTTTATAGGAGCCATAACGATGCAGCAGGAAAGTAGCATAGCATCTGGAGAGGAAAACTTTTAAATTAGGACTCTGTCAAGCCCATTCCTAGAACTTACCAATTTATTTAAATCTCTGGGCTTGTTGCATTTGTGTGTGAGTGAGAGATAATGAGAAACTGAGCTTTATGCTGATAGCTGTCAAAGGTGTTCCTGATGCTGTTTGGCCCCTTTTGGAGAGGAAGTGATGGGTGCTTTGAAAGTTTGAGAGGAAATTTCAGGAAAGAGAGGCTTCTGGCTACTCTGGTACCCATGGGGAAGATGCTGTTAGTAAATATGGAGACCAGGGTTGTTATAAAATGATGGCAACTGTTGTTTGGCTCTCTCTCACAGGAAAGATTAACACTCTGGTTATGGAAGAACAGCAATAATAGGTGACTAAAATCTAGTTCCACTCTGATGCCCCTTGCTTATATATTTGAGGCACATCTCAGATCAGCTTCCCAAAGCCTTTCTCTGCATGTTAAATATGAAGTAACTAGAGGTAATTCAGGATTGTGCCAAGCTTACTGAACAAGCCACCAGCATCTCAGGCACCTGGAGAACTCACAAGGAACAGGACTACCAGATTCCTCCTGGGGTTCAAAGCCTTCTCTCTTGCATATGACCCTGTGTTTGCCCTGTCACCATAGTCTAGATGATTGTTATGTATCCTGATCTACTGCTAATATTGACTGTCAGAAGAGACATCATATGTCGAACCACACTGCAGATATTTTCTTAATTACACAAGCTGGGTCCTCAAAACCAAGTTAACATTTGCATCCTAGTGTATTTGGTACCAGGAGTTGTATAGCATAAGTCCCGCCTTTCCCATTCTACCTTTGAGGGTAGGCTTTTTTCCTGGATAAGATTTATAGACAGATACTGACTTGAGATCTGATAAATACTATCTTCACACCTTCCATTTGGATCATGTGTACAGTTTCAAAGCAGAACTAGGTGTGGTGTGTGCACCCTAATCTCAGCACTTGGAGACAGAGGCAGGCAGATTTCTGTGAGTTCAAGGTCAAACTGTTTTACACAGTGAGTAAACACAGCTATGTCTATAAAGTGACACCCTGTAACAAAAAGAAGGTATTTCAATAGAGAGTCTGAGGTTCCCAGGTGTGTGACTATGTCTGGGGGGGGGGACAGGAAGGATTATGTGAACTGTCTTTTAAGGCAGGTGGAAAAGGTTGAGTGGAAGATTATTAGTAGACAGAAATTATTGTTAAAATATGTGTACACAAAAGCACTGAGAAGTTGAACTTGTTTAGGCTTGACAGGAAGAAAACGTACATGGACACTATTGCTAAAAAAAGATTGGGTGCCTGCAGCAAAGTATGGAGAAATACATGTGACTACTAGAGCTGTCTGACTCTGGGATAGGAACCCTCAAAAACCGGGAGGACTCTGTGCTGAAAGAACCTCTGCTGACATCCTTTGGACCATGACTGTGGGAGGGACTTGTACTCAGCATAGGCATCTCATAGTCTGTATTTTAATAATCATATAATCACTTTCCTTGAGTACAATTCTCCCCAAATCTATGAAAGTCTGACTTGTTCATCTGGATTGTAAACTGGGTATCACTGAGTGATTAATTTAGGAATTTACACGGTCCAGGATCAGTAAGATGAATTCCAAGTACATTAGATATCTGTGCAGTACTACACTCTCAAAAGATAGTGAATTATTTCTAGACCATTGGTGTGTAAGGGAAGCAGAACTAGTGAGAACAGCCAGGGCACTACCATTTGTCTCATAAGGGCAACTGGGAGAATGGAATTCGTGGGCTTCTTTCCATAGATTTCAAATTAGTATACAAGTTTTTATCTTAGTTTCTTCCATCATATAATGAGTTGTATAAAACATCTTTCTTTGAAATGTGAGACTCAAAAGATGTGAGAATTATTGTAGGTAATATAGAATTTAGTAAACAAGAACTTTTTGGTCTTGAACTATTTTGCATCCCCACTTTACTGATTTACTGAACAATTATGACCTTATGCTGATATGATCCCCATGTCTCTGTGGATAAAGTGAGCATGTGTCAGTCATTAAAATGGTCCAGAGCCAAGCTCCTTCTGGTAAGTCCAACCCTACTTTGAATTGAAGAGCAAGAAGTGGAATCTCAGGCTGGCAAGCTCAGGGTCACTGGAATCCCTCTAAGGTGCCAGAGTGATGGGAGATGTTATTATGTATATATGTCTCTCATACTAATTAATAAAGCCCTGTTGGCCAATAGAAAACTAGATAGGCGGGGCTAGGAGACTAGGAGGGAGAAAGAGGAAGTAGTTGGGGTCAAGATGTAGACATGGAAGAAGAAAGATGCCTGCCGCGGCTCCCTGATAAGACGACCACGTGGAAATACTTAGATAAGTAGAAATGGGTTAATAATTAGACAGAGCTAGCCCATAAACAATAATGGTAACTGGCCAACAGGATTGTATCAAATACAGAGTCTCTGAGTGTTATTTGGGGCTGGTGCAGCTGTGGGCCCAGACTGGCAGCAGACGGGATGGTGCCAGCGGGATGGATAAACCTGCCATAACACCAGAGTCTATTACAGTGTTTTTGCTGTGCAGAGAACTATGGTTTACTGCTGCTAAGCAAGGAGTGATTGTCTCAGCACCCTGAGTCAAGGCACAGCTAGCCCTTCTGGATATTCTCAGAGCTAGAGAACAAGGCAGGGGCTAGAACTCTGCCTCAGGTATAAATTCAGACCTTGCTTAGACTTTTTTTTGCTTTTGTTTTTTGTTTGTTTGCTTTTGAATCATAAAAATCTCTGCAAAAATGTTCCTGGAGGGATCTGGGACATGGCTTGGTGATTATGTACATGCACTGCTTACAGAAGATCCAAACTGAGTTCTCAGTGGCCATCTCTAGTGTCTAACAATCATCTGTAACTCCGGCGTATGTGATTCTTTTGATCTTCATGGAAATCTGCATTCACATTTGTGTACTTCCCCAAACACACACATACATACACAGAAAGAGACACATACACACACTTAAAATATAATAAGAATAAATATTTTTTAAAATGCTACTAGATTTAAGTCTACACCCTTAGAACACCAAAGAAGATATCTCTGCTACTTGAAGGATGAAAAGTTGTTCTAATCTGAATCCCACTTATTTGTTCTTTCTTGAATCATCTATTAAAACATACCCCTGAATACTGAAACTTCTGGTTAGATAATTTACTGCCAAAATCACTGAGCACACTTTAGTAGGGTGGCAGTAGCCATCTCTTCAAATGCTGCTATACAAAAACTGAGCCTCTGGAGAATTTTGGGCAGAATTCATATTGGACTTGACATTTTATGTATTGCAGTACTGCAAGTCAGGATGGGTATACCATCAAGAAAATGCAGGGCAACTTTAGGAATGGATTACATTAGCAGTGCATGGGCTAAACAGAAGGTGGCAGCAGCTGAACATTGCAGCACAGGCAAGGATGGCATGGCCAGGCCCCTTGGGTTATTGTCAACATTCCTGATAGTTTACAGCTTCATGCTCATGGGAACAAGAAAGGAGAACCCAAGGTGCTAAGAGATTTACTTAGATGGGATGCCATGGGATACTCTGAGTTTCTGCCAGCAGATCATAGTTCCAGTGGGAAACTAAGAGACTGGGCTGAACATATCTGTGAACTCACTGAACATATCCTCCCACCAGTTCCTAGTCCAAATGCCATTAAGTAAGAAGAACATCAAAGTTCAAACTAGGAAGGGATATTCAGATTCTGTCTTCCTTCTTCTAAAAGAGCCATTTGGATTTAAATCATAACTGGAATGACTCTCTACTATGAATAAGAAGATTGTGATCCAACATCTACAATCTCAAACAGTAGCTGTGTGAACACTTCTCTATTGAATTAGCTGTGTGAACTCCCTGCTGAATAACAGTAATATAGAGTACACCATGCTCAGATTTCTTACTTTTCAACTGAAATACTAAATGAATCTCTTTGTTAGTGCTGTATGCACTGTGAGTTTGGTTGTGTAAATCACATTTGCAAAATGTTATCTTTTGATCACTACTAATTCCGTTCTTCTTAACATTTTTCACCATGGTGTTAGCTGCCTTGACTGCTTTATGAACTCCCAGAGGCAGGTTAGCAAGGAATTATTTTTTTTTCACTTTGCAATAGGGTCACAATCAAACCATATCCTGCATATAGAGCTCAATTTCCTGCCACTTAACTGAAATAAAGATGGAGCTGGAGAGATGGGTATTCTCAAGTTCTTCCTGGTTCTAACATTTGCAGAGTTGCCCTCATGGACATTCTACAATGTAGTCAGCAGAGACCAAGGAGAAATGGAATTTAATCTTAAGGGTAACTTGCTATAACAGAGACAATGCCTATTTGTTGTGTCGACAGAGAACATTTGTGTCTTATAAAGAATAAAAGAATTGTTGAGACATAGGACTTTTGTGAAAACCAACAAATGATCAAAACCAACTTACAATGAAAATATTTCATACAAGGCACACTATCTAATCTTATGCAGATCCAAGCGATTGTCAGATGTGCAGTCAGATATAATATCTTGCCATTACCTTCTTAGCTGTGAAATTAATCTGATCTCTCTGTGTCATAGAATGAGAATAATTATCAATAATGCTGTTTAAAAGACTTTCAAAGGAGAACAGGCAGGCACTAGTGAAAACCATTCAACTAGTACTGCTTACTAAGAAGTGGGGTGTTTTATTTATGGCAGTTGTTTTGATAACATGTCAGAAATCTCACATCTAATTGTCTCATGAGTGAGAACCACATTTAGGACCTTTTTCTACTCTACTTCTGTACATATATCACACACTAGAGCTCAGCTTTAGGCATGACATCAGCTATGGTTAAGATCTTTGTGAAAGTTTCAATATGCTGCCTCAACTAATACAATACTATAGATGTTCTTCATTGTTTTAAATACACCTTTTTGTTATAATGGCAGGATCATCCAGGGATCCATTAACTTAGAGATGAGAAAACCCCATTATTCTAGGACTGTCAAAACAGAAAAGAACAGAATGGGTTTGGCGAAAAAAAAAAAAGACCTTACATTTGAAATAAGTCTACTGTCTATTGCAACCATCCCAGCCACCTCCTCTCCTCTTTTTGTTGTAGACCCTTGACATTTTAAAAATAAGCATGTCAACATTGCAAACATTTCTGCCAACCATCTAATTCATAACTGTTTTTTATGATGTAATGTTAAGTCACAATGCATCAGTAGTAACTAACAGTGATTTATCAATGTGTCCTCTTCAAAGATTTTTCTTCTTTAAACATAGGCAGGGTGGTACCACGTGTTTTCCTGTAGAAGCTGTCATTATAAGTAGAAGTGAGTACTCTATGATGGACTGGAACATGAAAAAATGCATTGAACTTACCTGTCTGTTTTTTTCCTGGAGGCCACTACATGGAGTAGAAAGAGCATAGATCCCTGACTGATAACAATAGGTTTATAGCTTGAGAGTTCCTATTATGATGATGCCACTGACAAATTTCTATGCTTGCAATTGCTTGAGAACAAGCCTAGTTGAACAGATTGCTCCTGAACATACCCTGTATTCCCTTTGTGTTGGGATTTCAGCTTAGTCACCATGACTACCTAAAATTTAGATGGGTACTGGGAGATGTGAACGTTGGTCTTCAAACTTTATGGAATGCACTTTAGTCACTAAGCCATCTCCAGAAAGCCCAGAAAGCAAGAATTTTTATCCTCATAAGGTATAGATTTTTTGCATATAAAAATGTCATGGAAGTCTGAACTCTATGCATGCATCATGAATTTCATAATATAAAACCATATTCTGTTACACTGTTTCAAACTTCATTGAGAACCACATCTGAGGGTCCTTGGAATATCTGAAACTTTACAACAGAAATCAAGGAACATCCCCATCCCAATGGGTAACAAGCATCCAAATGAATAAATAAATAAATACCATACAAGAAACTTTTTAATACTAGCTTTTTTGTGAAGAAAACTTTGGTGATTCAAAACTTATGCCTTGTCTTTGCAAATATATTTGCAACCAGTGCCTATTTATGCTTAGAGCAAATTTGTCTTGATTGGGATTCTAACTCAACATAATATAAAATGGGATGGAAAAGGGTTTGGGGGGCATGAGAAGGAGGGAGGGAAAGGGAACTGGGATTGATATGTAAAATAAGAAAAATAATAAATATAAGAAAAAACAAAACTAAAAAAAAAACAAAAAGCAGTAAAAACATAAATTCAGGTACTGGATATAGGATTATTTTTCCTTAATGTTTTATGTTATGAGTCCAATTAGGACACAGAGATAGAAATAACAGCAGGAGAATTTTTAACTGGATAATAGAAAATGGCTTTGTAGATAACTATAAGGATGGGGATAACTTTATAAATAAATATAAAGGCTTGGACTCTGCCCCTTTTTATTATATTTACTTATTTGTTGGGGATAGAATGTGTGCTCTGGTTCTCATATGTGGGTCACAGAAAATTTTGTGGAAGTTAGTTCTCTTCTTCTACCGTATTTGTCGTGGGGATTAAACTCAGGTCCTCCAGCCTAGTGAGAAGCACCTTACTTGCTAGCTAACTGTTCTGAGTATTGAGTTCTTTGCTGAGGTAGAACCTCAGAGGCAGAAAATAAAATATACAGGCTAGATATATCATAACATGGAGATTTAAACACAAAAGTCCCATGAAGTGGAAAGCTAGACTTCTGAGGAAGCACAAACTATTCATAGCTTGTGCATCTCTGATTTCAGAGGGAAGAGAGCCTGAGACACAAACAGACCCCACCCCCAATCCCTGGGGAAGGAAAGTCTAGCTAGTACTGCTAGGAATAAGGGTGAATCTTTATTTAGGAGTCAGTACATCCAGGAACTGCCACTGTTCAACAGAGGCAGCATAGCCTGAACACTCATTTTTCAAAGCAACAAGACTAGAGGAAAATGCAGGTGAAAAGACATCACCACAAGTTGGCAATAGAGGATGGGGGTGTAACTCAATGGAACATGTACACTGAGAGTGTGCAATACCCTGGTTCAGTTCTTAGATCTCCATTACAAAAAAGTAGATACTATTTGTGAAATTAATTTCTTATTCTATTTTGAAAGCAACTCTTCCAAGAATTGGAGGAAAAAAAAACATGAAATGACCCTGATAAGTTGGCTTTCTCCCTCACCCATAGACCAGCTATAACCAAGTTTTCTAAATGCTTAAGTGTAATGCATTTTCTTTTTCTGTGCATAAGAAATAAAACTGGTGTGAGGAATAATAAATTGGGACTGAAAAATAAGAGAATCTGGGTACTAATCCTTACGACGCCATTTATATAATCCATGGGAAAATTATATAATGTAGCTGAGAATGAATTATACATTGGGGATATTATCAAATTGTAAAATTTTAACACAATATGGATATTTCTGATTGGAGTGTGATAGCTGAGAAACAGCCCTTCATAGACCATGAAGCACAGCCACTGCGCTCTGGAATCATGACTGTGCAGTGGTGCCACACTTACCCCAGACGGCTCCCAGCTATTCACTGTGTGTCTCTACCCTACAGTTCACAGCAAGACCCAGTAAGTTCCTGGGTTTCTATACTTCTTGGCAGTATTTTCTGCCCCCCTATTCATTGTCTCATTCTTCTTCTTCTCTTTGACTTGATATCAGATTTATATACAGTAGTGATATGTTTCCTAACCATGTTCATACCCTGTAACAAGCAGTTTTCTGGCCAGCCTGGTCCCACAGCCGAGTTAGCCTCAAATAACATACAGGGACCATAGACATTGTATTAGATATAAATCTGTTGGCCTATTACTAGTGTTTCTTATTGGCTAGCTCTTTCTTAAATATTAACCCATTTCTATTAATCTAAGTATTTCCACGTGGTCTTATCTTACCAGAGAAAGGGTCTGCACTTCTTCCTCAAGTCCCTAAAATATCCATTTCTTTAATTATTTTTTCTTATTTTACACATCGATCACATTTCCCTCTCCTTCCGTCCCTCCCATGCCCCCCAAAACCCCACCCATTTCATTCATCCCCCCCCCCCGTTCCACAGGGAGGGTGATGCCTTCCAGGAGGGATCATCAAAATCCCTCGTCATTGGAGGGCCTGGGCACTCCCTCCTGTCTCTAGGTTAAGGGAGTATCCCTCTGTGGGGAAATGTGCTCCCAAAGCCCCTCCATGCACCAGGGATACATCCTGGTTCCACTGTCAGAGGTCCTGTAGACTTCCCAGGTCTTCAAACGGAGACCCACTGTCAGGGGGTCTAGGTCGATCCAATGCTTGTTTCCCAGCTATCACTCTGGAGTCCATGAGATCCCCCTTGTTCACGTCAGCTGTCTCTATGTGTTTCTGTAGCCTGATCTTGACCCCTTTTCTCATCACTCCTCCCTCTCTGCAACTGGATTCCAGGAGTTTGACTCAGTGATTAGCTGTAGGTGTTTGCTTTTGTTTCCATCAGCTACTAGATGAGGACTCTAGAATGGCATATAAGGTAGTCATCAATCTCATTTTCAGAGAAGGGCATTTAAGGTAGCCTCTTCACTATTATATTGGGGTCATTAATCCATTTTGACATGGATCTATCTGCAGTCTTCTACATACCATCATCCAGTTATGCCAGCATTAGTTGTTGAAAATGCTTTCTTCCTTCCATTTTATAATTTTAGCTGTTTTGTCAAAAATCAGGTGTTCATAGGTGGGTGGGTTAATATCAGGATTTTCTATTCTATTCCATTGGTCTACCTGTCTATTTTTTTGCCAATATCGTTGTTTTTCAGGACTATAGCTCTATAATAGAGCTTGAAGTCAGGGATGGTGATACCTTCTTTTGGCTAACCTTGGTCTTTTGTTTTTCCATATAAAGTTGAGTATTATCATTTCAAGGTCAGTGAACAATTATGCTGGGATTTTTTTGGGAGATTGTATTGAATCTGTAGGTTGCCTTTGGAGAGACCACCCTTTTTACTATGTTGATCCTACCTATCCAAGAACATAAGAGATCTTTCCATTTTCTGGTATCTTCTTTAATTTCTTTCTTTAAAGACACTAAGTTCTTACTACATAGGTCTTTCACTTGTTTGGTTAGCATTACCCTGTTCTATTCTACAAAATTTAAGGTTTACTTTTACTGTTAAGACAACCTCTTTCAGCATTTTACTAATCGTACTCTAACAATTTTTTGAGTCTTTAGCTTTTTGGTAAGAAATATGCTATAATCATTTTTCCTCTATAGACATGGTGTATTTTTGCTGTAAACCTTCTTGGGAATTTTATTTTCACAGTTTGGTTATCATATACCTAGGGTAGATGGGTTTATTGTTAGAAAATATTTATCCTGTTTGCTGTTTTCTAAACTTTCTAGATCTCCATTTTCATTATGGTTATTATTTTAGAATGTCATTGACCATTTTCCTGAGCATTTATGATACTTTACAATTTGTTTGATTGATGGTCATTCTAGTGGTATATAAGTTTCAGCTTTCAAAATTGCCTGTAAGAATTTTGTGTTTCCTGATTTTCATTTTATCCCCCATATATTTCTGGTTAGGAAGTTTCTACTGACCAATTGCCAACTTCATTTCTTTCCTAAAATGTGCTCATTCTATTAAAGACATATCAAAGATTTTCTTTATTTTATTCCCATTATTATTTGAATATGAACATTATTTTGGATTTTTTGCCAGAGTTTTAATGTCTTTTCTTGCATAATATATCTTTGTCTAGAAGTTGACCATTATTCCCATCAAAATTTTGAGCATATGATTCACAGATATTTAAGTCCTGGTCTGATCATTTCAAGATCTGTGTCATAGTTGAGTGTAACTATTATTTTCCTAGTCTTGATTTTGCTTTTCTCATCTTAGAATTCCATGTCAATAGCTGGCATGAGTCAAACATTAGAATATAGAATACAGATTCATTTGAAAATATGTGTTCATTTAATGATGAGGTGTGTTTTATGTTGGCTGTAACAAATGCTAGAGGCAAGAATATCTCTAGTCTGTTTATCATCTCTTCTTTTTGCTTTACCCTGTACTCAGTTCTCTTTCTCAGGGAACATGCATACATCTCAACTCTTCAAAATGTAGCCTCTTTTATTAAACTAAACTGTTGTGTGTAGTAATAGTATAAAGAAAATGGAGAATATTCCATAATTCTATAATTTAATCTTTGTCTTCTCCTGAGACCACTACTGAGTCACATGACCCTCATCCTTGTTTGTTTATACCCCTTGTTTTCCTTGTCTGTGTTTTGTACTCTTTCACAAAAATACTGTGAAATATTACTTTTTTTTTCTTTCCTGGGCAGTTGAATCTTTACTTGATTTTTTTTCCTGTCTTTAGTTGATTATTTGACCCTTAGCTGAGCCAGACTTCTGAAGGGAATTCAAATTGAAAAAGTTCCTTCCCCTGTAGAAGAAGTTCTGGCAAAATCCTTTCCCTTTTAGTAGATTGTTTGATGCAGAAGTCCTTCCAGAATGCTGGGTGGTTTTATGAATTTTCCCAGAGATCATGAAAACAAAGCTTACCAAATTATAATTTATAATGCCCTGCCTAGAGAATAGTATCCCCCCTTAGTGGGAAAGCCTTTCTATCTTCAATTAATATAATCCTTTATAGATACATTCAGAGGCACATTGCTCAGGTGAGTCTAGATCTTTTGAAGTTAACAGTTAAAATTGTCCATCACATTAAGTTCATGAAAATGTGAGTCTTTCCCAAGAATCCAGCTCCATGAAATGTATCATACTAACTCCATTTTCTGCAACCCACTAAAAATGCCATTCCCATGTTCCTGCTACATTACATCTTAGCAGCCTTTGTTCCAGGTAAATGGACTTTGGGTGTCTCTAATTTGATGTTTGCAATTACCCTAGAGGGCAAAGTTGCCACTACAGTACTCATGAAACACTCAAAGTACACCAGTGCTCACCCAATAGTTATTTGTGGTAGAGTCGAACTCTTCCCAGGACTTAACCTTGTATTCTTCCTCTCCCTATTAATTGAAAATTGATTTTTTACATACAATATATTCTGATTTTGTTTTTCCCATCTCTGACTCTTCCCCAGATCCCCACCCACCCTGATCCACACCCTTTCTTTCTATCTCAATAGAAACAAATGGACATCTAAAGTAAAATAAAAACAAACAAACCAGAATAGAAGCAAACAGAACAAACTTACTAAAAAGCCCCCCAAAAGCACAAGAAATACATACAAATGCATTCACATACACATTCAAATACACATACACCCATTAAAACATAAAATCAGAAACTATATATATATATATATATATATATATATATACATGTATATGTGTGTGTATATACACACACACACATACACACACATACATACATACACACACACACACATATATATATATATATATGTATATATATATATGACTTGTGAGGTTAAAAAAAGGATTATAATAAAATAAATGCCGAGGCAGAGCATTGTAAGATTTAAAACAAATGAATAAAAAGACTTCTAAAACTACTATAGAGTTCATTTCAGTTTTTTATTATATTTATTTATTTATGTTAATTTCATGTTACATTCTTATCACATTTCACAGTTCTTCCTCCAACACCTCCTCCTGTTCCCTCCTTAGCTCCCTCCAGCCACCTCCCCATTCACTCCTCACAAAGGGTAAGGGCTCAAATGGGGGTTCAACAAAGCCTGGCCCATTAAGTTAAGTCAGGATCAAGCCCTCCCCCTGCATTAAGACTTAGAATAGTATCCTGCCATGGACTTAATGCAGAGTTCATAGTGTATTGATCATCTTCTCTTGGGCATGAAACCTGTCTTCAAGTGTAGTTTGTGTACCCAGTGAGAATGTGTTAGATAAAACGGAATTTTCCTTCGAGAGTAGTTCTTGATTATGGTAAGGATGAAAGTTTGTGTTCACTTCCCCCATCAGCATTGGAACCTTATCTGACTTAGACCTATGTCAGCCTTTGGCCTTTTGCATTCTGCCACAGTTTCTGTGAGTTTATATTTGTATCAATATGATTGTGTCTAGAAGGCCTTGTTTCCTTGATGTCTTCTATCTCAAATGGATCTTATAATCTTCTTCCTCCTCTTCTGCAGTGTTCCAGAGTCATGATGGAAGAGATTTAATAGAGACATCCCATTTAAAACATAGTAATTCAAGGTCTCTCACTCTCTTCACATTGCCTGGTTGTGGGCTTGTGTTTGCTCTTATCTATTGCAAGAGGAAGCTTCCCTGATGATGGCTAAGCAAGGCACTGATCTATGAGTATAGCAAAATGTCAGTAATAGTCATTTGTCACTACATTGCTTTAGCAGTCTTTGGTTTTCTTCTAGATCCCTGACCTATCGAGTCTTAGGTTCTTATCCACCTTGCAGTGTTGGAGATGGGTTTCATGTCATGGATTAGGTCTTAAATCCAATCAGATATTCGTTGGTTACTCTTATAACTTTTGTGTCACTAGTGTACCAACATAAATTGCATGCTGGTCAGTCACCATTGAAGATCTAAGGATTTGAAGCTGGCTTTATGTTCATTTTCTCTGGTAGCACAAAAAATACCTTTTGTGTCAAGAATGGTTTACATAAAATTGAGTTGTTGGCCAAAGGAGCCCCATGGAAACCTCCAAACAATTCAAGCATTCATAAGGTTATTGATTGCTCTCTACAAACTAATGGTAAGTCCCTAATTTTAAAAAACATCTATGTAACCTACTAAACATGGAAATTTTAAACTAGTGCCTACCTAGAACTTTTAATCCTACAAACTAGTGTTTATGGTGTTGGAGTGTTCTTTACCTTGTATTCTTAAAAGAAAACAAATATGTGATTAACATGTAAGATTGTCATCATGTTATGATTTAAAATAAAAGTTTATAGTAAGGGGCCATGTTTAAATTCTTGTCCTTCTATTACTTACCTTAATTATTTCCAAAAAGATGGTGTCTGGAATCTGAAAGCATAAGGATATAAATGTTCTAGTAGTAATCTGGTATAAAGGATAGAGATAGAAATAGATAGATTGATAAGTGCATATATATGTAATTGATAGATGATAATATACAGACAATAGATTATGTGTGATAGATAAGCTGATAGATTTTAGATCATTAACAGATAATTTATAGATAGATTGCTATGAATAACAGATTGATGTCAGATAATAGGAAAGATGTTGTAGAGAGATAATGCTTTGATCATAATGTATGAGAAATGTAATATGATAAAATAAACACAAGAAGATATAATTAGCTAGGCATGGTAGCACAAGCCACTAATCTCAGTATTTGGGAGAAGGGGGCAGGAAGATCTATGAATTTGAGGCTGCCTCATCTACCCTGTTTCAAAAAAAAAAAAATACATAAACAGAGAAAAAAGAGAGTGAATTACAAATTGAGATATTTAGTCAGACATTGAAGTACTTGATGACTCTTAAAGCAAGAAAAATAAGAAAATATATCAAAATAATAAAAAGCAAAACAAAACACTGGTGGTGATATTGTTGCATCTGGAGTGCTGAGTTTCCAAAGGTCTGAAGCTGGTAGTGGACAAATGAATGTATATAGCTAGAGACATGCAAGGCAGTGCATTGAATTTCCTGAGGCTTAATGTAAAAATGTAAACATTTACTTGTATAAGCAAGGAGCTATACTATTTGCAGCCTAGAAAGAATTCATATGGCATTGCGCATAACCTTGTATACATTTAGTAGCAATGCATGGATCCCTAGTGATATGGCTAGAAATATTTCAAGTTAAATTTTGCAAATTGTTTTTGAAATATTTTCTAACTTGTGACCTCTAAATTGCTCATGTATTATTGTTTGTTCACTAAATTTCTGTACAATTCAATTACAATGGCAGTGTTAGAATGTCCTAAATTGCTAACAGTTTCCAGAAATAGAAACTGTCTACATTTTAATAAATTGAAGTATGAGGTCTGAGTCACATGGCATTCATTGCAGAACTACATAGAGCGGCCAAAATATGAAGAGAACAGATTTTATATATATATATATATGTATATATATATATATATACATATATATATATATATGTGTGTGTGTGTGTGTGTGTGTGTGTAGTTACTTTTCTGTTATTCCAACAGTCAGTTGGTTTTATTGTTTGTAGAACTTGTGATAAGGCATCACAAAATCAAGTAAAATAATGCATTAGAGCAAAACCATTCATTTCATAGTTCACAAGTGACAGGAAAGGAAGCTCATAGAACTCTAACATTAATTTTAAAAGCACATCCTCTACTTCTTTATTTTTGTTTTATAAACATTCTTATCCTGTATCAATGATTTCAATTACATTTAAACCTCTTCCAAATCCTAAATATCTCTTACATATTGAACTCACACATGCACAATATCCAAATATACATACATACACATAATTTACAATTGGATAAAATAAAACATTAAAACAACTATGAACAGTGCAAAATATGGTGAGTTATCAGCTTTTCAAAAGTAAAATGCGAGAAAATAGAGATCATAATTTTATGAAGAAAAGCGAAATTTGTTTCTTTAATTAGGTAAAATCCAATAGAAATTGATAATGTTAAAATTCTCACTCTGAGAGAATCAGCTTCTATCTTTCTTGCTTTACATAAAATTGTCATAGCTTCAGTGATTATAGAGAATTAGATAATATGTCAAGCTATGTTATTTTATATGCCCTACTAATGAGGTATTATTTCCCCTAATCCAACCAGTGTCACTAAAGATCATATAGAAGTTGACCAGGTAGAATTTGTTAGAAATACTCCATTCTGACTTAATGTCCATACTAATGGAATGTATGTGAAATGTCTAAGAGAAACACCAGGTGTAAATTCCTTATGTAACAATGATAATAACCATAGTTCATGCCATATTCAATCATCCCTTCATTTTTATAAAATGGACACAAAATGCACTTTATAATACATAATGATGGCATTGTCCTATGTTTTATATATACATAAATATATACATATAGAGAGTTATACATATTGTTATATACTTAGAGAGGCATAAAATGTATAATATGACAATATACATATGTGAAATCAAAATTTAATATTGTATAGAATTGATTTTGTATAAATTTATTTACATTAAAATGTATAAATTCTTTCAATTATGAACATTTGCTTGTCACAGGTTCAGGTTTATTTCATGTTTATGTGTTTCTTTTTGGTTCAGAAATTTAAGATGGTAAAGCACTTTTGAAAATAAAACAACACAATACAAACTAGGTTATGGCCTTAAAACAAATAGTATTTTAATCTAGGAAGATTGAGTCAGGGGAGGAATAGACAAGAGAAAAAAAGAGAGAGAGAGAGAGATACCATAAAAGAGGGAGCCATTATAGGTTTGAAGAGAAAACTGACTCTAGAGAAATGTCCAGAGAACTACAAGACTGACCCCAACTAACAATTTGAGCAATAGTGGAAAGGTTACCATGAATGCCCTTCCCCAATAATAAGATTGATAAGTAACTTATCCACCATCATGGAACCCTCATCTAGTAGCTGATGGAAACAGAGGCAGACACCCATAGCTAAACACTGAGCCAAACTAGAATCCAGATGTAGAGAGGGAGGACAAGACTAGGCTACAGAAACCTACAGAGACAGCTGACTAAGGAGGAGCTAATGTACCCCCAGACTGATAGCTGTGAAAACAGCATTGGACCGACTCAGACCCCCTGAACATGGGTCTCAGTTAGAAGGCCTGTGCAGTCTAAGGGACCTCTGACAGTGGAACCAGGATGTATCTTGGAGCACAAAAGGACTTTGGGTGCACATTCCCCATGGAGGGACACTCCTAACCTAGAGGCAGAAGGGAAGGCCTAGTCCCTCCTCCAAATGACTTGACAGATTTTGTTGACCCCTCCTGGAAGGCACCACCCTCCCTGTGGAGAGTGGGGGCATGGGATGGGAAGGTAGTCAGGGGACATGGGAGGGAGGGATGAAGGGAGAGAGGGAACTGGGATCTATATGTAAAATAAGAAAAAATTAAAATTTAAAAAAGAGAGAATATTCATAAGCAAATACATTATACACTAAAGAAAAAAATATTAGTATAACATGCCTTAGATTTTCACCGTACTTCTGTGTAACTTCCAGCGGTTTTACATCTATGGTTGGAATTCATTACATTAGAGTTATTTTCTTTGTGAATTCTTCCCCTGCCTTCCCCCTTTTGGTTTGCAAAAGTAGTTTTGGTGTATTATCTCTGCCATTTTGTTTTTATCTTTTTTGGAATCATGATTATTACAGGCGTTAGAAGGCTCCTAAATTGCCACTAGTTTCTAGAATTTCACTTATGTGTATTTCTTGGATCTTTTAACTTGCCTTAATATGGCTGATGATCTTAATGAATCCTCATGGATTCTCTTGCCATGGAATAAATCCTCTGGTTTTCTGAAGGTTTGAATTGTCCATCTTATGAAGCTCACTTACTCAGATTTCACCTGGAGAAGGAAACCACACCAGGTGCCTTTATCAGGAGGTAAAGGAACATTAAACAGAGTCATTTTATGGGACACAAGGGAATGTGCTGGAGACACAAGAGAGAACACAAACTATAAAGAGGAAGAAAGAAGCAAAATGGAGGCACTGAAATAATTACATATCTGTCAATTCCTCTCCCCTGTTAAACACTTACCTATTTTTCCCTGTGAGAAGTTCATTTAAAACTGTCTCCCTTTGGCTATGTGAAAAAGCCTACAATGCATTCAATAGTACAATACAAATCCAGAATGTTTTCAAATTTACCCCTTTTATGGGTTCTGAGATTGATGGCTCTATAATTAAAGATAACAAAGAAGCAAGGAATTCATAAGTTTCAAATACAGGGCCCCAGTCAGCAATGTGGAAAGTAGACTGGGAGGAGAAGGAAAATCAAAGGGTGCACATCATATAATCTTATTGTAGACTGGAAAGAGACACGGGGGCTTTAAACAACTAGTTATTTGTTTAGATTTTACACACTTAGCTAGATATTCAGAGTTTATGCAAGATACACTAGGTCATATGAACCATAAAATTATTTTCATGTCCTGATGTGTTTTTATTGATCAGAAATAGCAGTTTGACTAAATCTCTTATTGGAGCATTTTGGCAGAATAACTATCTACCTAGTACACGATCTCAAGGATAGCAGTATTAAGACAGTACTCTCCATACTATGACACACTAGAGTGATATACATAAGGATGTCCTAAGCAAAAATCACCAGTTTTCATCTAAAACAGATGCTACAACTATTCGTGATACCAGTTTTAAATCTTGCTTTCCTATTTTTCATAAGTATTTGTTCATTGCTTGCTTTTTGGTTTATTTTATTTTCATGCATGAGTGAAAGTGTGTGAGAGTATAGAAACATGCTTGCTACAGAGCACATGGGAAAGTCAGAGGATAACTTTTGGGTCCCTTCTTGTCTTCCACTTTGTTGAGAAAGGTCCCTCTTCCTGTTTCTGCTGCTGTGCATTTCATCTTCTAGATTAGCTAGATCAGGAGCTTCCAGAAGCTTCTCCTGTCTTTACCTGCTGCTGTGCCTTAGGAGTTCTGGGATTACAGATTCATCTAACCAGTTTCATGCGAATTTTAGGAACCAATTTGTGTCTTTTGTCCAGCACAACTGTCACTTTTACTTACCATACTATCTCCCTGCCCCTGCTTTGGATTTTACTGAAGCAAGATCTCAGGTAGTCCAAGATGCTCAAGATGGTCTGGACTTTCTGATCATCCTACCTCCATCAATCAAGTCCTGGGGCTGCAGGTGAGTTTCTTCACACCCAGATTTCCTATAGTAGTCTTTAAGAGACTATGATTACATATATTTTGTTGTGAGATATTTGTTTGCACTGTGAACCCTGAGTTTGCATTTGCATTAATTAAATAAAATCAACCTTGAGTCAGGAGGCAAAGCAAGAAAGTAGATATAAGGAAGTAATCACAGAGAGTCAGAGGGAGTCTATGAGTCAGAGAGACAGGAAGTATGAGGGAGTGACTTTAAATGTGGTTGTCTTTTTTGGTTTGTTGGAACAGAACAGAAGGACACTCTCTGTTAAACACTGGTGCAGAAGGAATATCAGCTAGCTGTTTCACAACCTCTCTAAGCTAGCAGGCTTTCACCCCAGCCTCTGATTCCTGAGTCTTATTGATGAACAGAACAATAGAGGTTTAGTTAAAAACTACATTTGGTGGAAGCAGCAAGAGCCAGATTGGCTGCAACATAAAAGTTCCTTTTGGCCATTGCCTGAGAAGTGGGACTGTAACCACAGAGACACAATGACTGATTGAAATAGCAATTGATTCAGGTACAACTGTTGTGGTGGTGGAAAAACAATATTTTGTCATGACCACCCAGATTACTCAACCACCACCATCACTGTCCATGGAACTTTCAAAAGCTGAGCTCATGCTTGGCAGAAGTGGTCTGAGCTCACTGCCAGTACTGCTACTGTAGACAAACTGAGAAATCAGCATATCCGATGAAATAACTGGGAAGATTTTAAGGAGAGAGTTAAAGTAACATTAAAAAGAAAACCAAGTAAGAATCTGATATATCTCAATGCAAGGAGTTAGGACTCTACTGTGCTACTATGGATGACTTGAAAATGGAAAAAAAAATAAGAGAGAATAAACAACTTAGTTGGAATTGGCATAATGTTGGTTGTAATTGAAATCAGTTCGGTAATTCATATTCTTGTCCTTGAAAAAGTGGTTTGAGAACTGTGCCAAATAAGAGTAAGATACAATCATTGGAAAAACATAATATTGATAAGTCACAAGCCTTATAAATATTTTCTTTGGATAAGATATAAGTTTTAGAAAGACTTTCTACTGATAAGACCTAAACCTTAGAAAGACCTACAATGAAAATAAAAATACTCAGACACAGACAGAGGAATATCAACAAGAGCCTACTATCACTGTATGATGAAACTGAAAATGGGGCAACCCAAAAAAAAAATCAACCATAGTTTATCCAGTTACCATACAAGAATGACTAGAATATGCTAGACAACCCAAGGTTATGCAGAAGTTAAGTTAAATCTATAGAATTATTAGATTTGAGGAAATTTAAGGAAGATTTGAAGAAATTTAAGGAAGCAGTCATTACATACAGAATGCATTCACCCCATGTGAATCAGATGTAAAATTTATGGGCAAATCAGAGTAGACTGGTAATATTTACTACAAGAATATTGAAAGCTGGTTATCCAATAGGATGGCAAACATGCAAACATGGTGGCCAGAGGAAACTAGGGTCATAGAACAACAAGATAGGGATAGAGTAATTAATATATTTTAGAACAAATGCTATGTGAAGGTTATTATGCTGAGTCACAAAGACAGAATTTGATGATCACACCTTGGCCTTACATTGTTTAGCAGACTTAAATACTGGGAACAAAGTTGAATAAGCAGGAAAGAGGTATGAGTTATTTACTAAAATGAAACAAGGCCCAAAAAAGACATGATCACTGATTTTTCACAAAGATAGACTTCAGCTATAAATGGAATCATAGAAGATCCAGAAGTCACACTGACATTAATTGAATCTTTGGCTTTACAGAATGCTAATCGATAATGTAAAAGGGTAATTAGGTCTCTAAAGGCAAAAGCAGCAGCAATAGATGAATGGATAAGAAATACAGCTGATACCATATCTGACCCTTACGTTGCTGCTTTATTAAGAGATATGATTTCTAGAAATTTTAAGAATCAGAATGTCAGATGTTTTAATTGTAGTAAACAAGATAATTTGAAAACAGGATTATATGCATGGTGTTGACATGGACAATGTTTTTTTTTTCCCTTCTAGAGATAATCGAAATATTTCCTAACATTCTGATATATGCAGAAGACATGACAAAGGCTAGCATTGGACTAATAAATGTTTATCAATAAGGAACAGACAAGGTAGACATGTGTCATCTAGAAAACACAGGGTCTCTTACAGGCTCCAGTCTCAAATTTGGTCCAATTATTTCCCATTAGCACTAGAAACTTGTCCACAGAGCATTTAAAAAAATTAATGCATATTGTTAAAAACAGCACTGCCCTGGATGTAATGAAGGATAAAACAGATTCAATAGATTAAGCAAAAGTCCAGAAGAGACCATAAAACACGCATTTTGACAAACTGTTATAAATGATCAGAGACAAAAGCTAAAAATACAAATTAATGACACTAAAATTGAAAATTTAGTGGACATAGAAGCAGATGTAACAATAATTTCACCAAAATATTGGCATCCAGATTGGCATCTTTAGGAGGTAAATATTCAGATTTTAATGACTAGAACTATAATTTAGGTAAAACAGCGTGCAATATTGGTTGAGTCTATAGGACCAGAAGGACAGATAGGAAAATTAAAGCCATATATGGCTAACACAGCAATAAATTTCTGGGAACATAATTTGTTTCAGCAATGAAAAATAAAAATTAACATTCCTCCAATCTCAGAGACAAACTATAAAATAAAGTCTACTTCTGAATAAAATATTAAATTGTGTTACCAAAACAGCCATAGAATATTCAAGTTGTACATGAGTAGAGCACAACAATTGCCAGTTTTTCAAAACTAGTCCTATCTTTAAAGTGACAAAACTGTGGGGGTGGAACAGTGACTTTTGACATCAGAAAAATTGGAGGCATTAGAAAAGCTGATGCGGGCGCAGCTATATGCTTAACATACTGAAGAACTGATTGGTCTTTAGAATTCTCCTATATTTCTAATTTAAAAGAAATTTGTAATTGGAGAATGACAATAGATTTGAGAGCTATTAATAAGCTGTTCCTTTCAATGGGTTCTTTACAGCTAGAAAATCCCTTGCCTTCATTAAAAGACTGCTTTTTAAAGTACATCTTTAAAAAAACAGGTAGAGAAAAATATGCCTTCACATTGCCTACTTAAAGTAATTCCCAGACTGTTAAAGGATGTCAATGGAAAATTCTTACACAGGGTATGTTAAATGACCCCACCTTGTGTCAATATTTTGTACAATTGTCATTAAAAATAATTTGTGAACAGTTTTCTCAATCTATAATTTACCAGTATATAGATAATATCTTACTAGATAATTCATAGGAAGATACCTTTTAAAAAAGGTTTGATGGAGTAAAGAAGATTTTGACTTGTTGGGGATCACAAATTACCTCCAGAGTAATTCAAAGAGAATATTCTATTAGTTACCTAGGATATAAGATAGCTTTACAGAAAATGCAACCACAAAAAGTACAAATCAGGAGGGATTAGATATGAACCCTTAGTGATTCTCCAAACTGCTAGAGATATCAACAGCCTGTTGTCTACAATTACATTAACAACTCAAGAACCAAATAATTTATTTCATAACTTACAAGGTGATAATGACTTAAATAGTCCAGAAAATTATCAACTGATACTGAGAGAATATTTGCTTTGGTAGAAAAGAAATTACAGTATGCATACATGGATCTCTTGGATCCAGAGTTTGATTGTATCTTGATTATTTCACCTTCTGTTCATTCTCCCACAGGAATTCTTATGCATGGAAAATGTAATATTTTAGAATAAATATTTTTGTCACACAGAGTAAAAAATTAAAGATCTGTGCAGAAAAGATTTCTGATTTGATTCTGAAAAAAAAATTGAGACTTCAATTATCTCAAATAGACAAGCAGAAATTATGCTGCTTTTACTAATGCTGAATAATTACATTGTGGGTAGAAAATTAACATTGGCAGACATTTTTCAGTATTTTTGGGGGTGGGAGAGATTAGCAACAAATATTCCCTAAACAAGAGACTTCAGCTTATAAAAAGAACTAATTGGACTCTCCCAAATATAATAAAAGGAACACCAATTTCTGTAGCCCCTACATTCTGTACAGACATAAATAAATCAGGAAAGGCTAATTTTAGAGTCAAAACAATTAAGTAAAGTAGCTCAGAACCTTGCTGATCCAAAATCAGAATTATATGCTATTCTTATGGTATTGATAGATTTCTAAAACCTCTTGATCTTGTTACTGACTTTCAATATTCATAAATAGTTGATTTACATATTAAAACTGCAGAATTTATTCCAGATGATTCATAATTAACTTTTCTGTGTTCAATTACAAGTGATCAGAAATAGTTATATTATATATAACATATCAGATCCTACATGGGTCTACCATGCACAGTACAACATAATGATGAAACTGATCAAATATTAATAGGAAATGTGCTAAAAAGCCTCAGAATTTCATAAGAATCACCATGTTAATAGCTGAGGTTTGTAAAAGGATTTTTCTCTCACTTGGCAACAAGTCAAGTGAAATTATAAGGAAATGGCTTACTTGTTCTTTGTATAATCAAACACCATTACCAGAAAGTAACCCAAAAGGAAGTCAAAGAAACAAAATTTGACAAATGGGTGCCTTTCATTTTTCAGAGTTTGGAAAATCAAAATGTGTGCTTCATACCATAGGTATTCAGGATTTCAATGATTTAAGTTCTGTAAAGGCTGGTTCCATAATTAAACATTTATTAGTAGTCTTGGCCATGATGGGGATACCTGTAAAAAATTAAGAATGATAATGCTTCAGTATATGTTTCTAGCAAAATGAAACACTTTTTATATGTTAGGTCATAAAGCATATTGCAGGTATGTGATACAATTCTATAGGACAAGCAACTCTAAAAAGATCTAATTTCACTTCAAAAGATATACTTATTAAACATAAAGGAACCCAGAGATAGATTTTACAGTGCTTCAGTAACTGTAAGTATTTAAATGCAGGTGGAAAAAGGAACAATAGCTGCCAAGAAACAGTAGGAAAAACTGCTGAGTTAAATCTGCTTGTGTATTTTAAAGATGTGTTGATGTCATAATGGAAATCAGGATATGTGTTATGTTGGGTACATGTATTGCTTTTATTTCCATATTAGAAAAAAGGCTATGGAAACTATCAAATTGATAAAGATTAGATTCAAACAAAAGAGACCTATTGATTAAGGAGAGGCAACATTTCATCAAACAGCTTGGTCATTCAATACAAACTAACTTATAAGACTAACAAATGACTTTGATTTGATTAGGTATGAAAAGAAGTTTTTGTTTTCATTAAAAGTTAATTCTTTTTCTCTTGCAAAAGGAGTTGTTTTTCTTAACAAAGACACAACCTGGCAAAATGGTACTCCCCAAAGTTGGGGTTTTGTTTATGTATTCCCAGGAGAATAAAAGCACACAACTAAGGAGTCCAAAGACCACTGAATAAATGAGGCATCTGAAGAAAAAGGATAAATAATCAAGCAACAATATTTTAAGAAAGAGTAAATTTGCCTAATGGTATAGTACACATCCAAACAGGGTAGAATATCATAAATTTTCCCTACTTTGTACATACATAAAAGAAAAATGGCATTTTTGTGGTCCCAATTTAATTAAAAATCAAAGCTGGTTTTGAGTTGGAGCTCTCCCCCACTTTAATCCCAAGCATGCTTGCTAAAGTAAAATCCAAAGTCTCATGTTAGAAGAGCCACCTGGTATAGGACAGAAGAAAACCAACATTTAAGAACTATTCTATTGACATTAATCTCATAACCTTTTGGTTTTCTTTTGATTCATTAAGACTTTTAAAAATATAAATATTATCTGAACCTTAAAAATATAAATAATATCTGAATATTATATATGAAAAAATATATATATTTTATGTCAGGTATTAGTAGTCTTACAGAGTACTAACTAATTTTACAAATAAGCTTCATTTAGATTCCTGTAGATGTTTCAGGTTAGGGTCTAAAGCAGGCTATTAGTAACTAAGCTTGTGTACCCTGGATTATACTTAATAGATTGTGGTCCATCTGAG
The DNA here is from genome assembly GCA_030556225.1 of Cricetiscus sungorus. NCBI lineage: Eukaryota > Metazoa > Chordata > Mammalia > Rodentia > Cricetidae > Cricetiscus > Cricetiscus sungorus. Next base: position 3,876,218 of record JANBXA010000392.1, on the reverse strand, counting down.
ATCTGCTGTACATGGCATGTAAAATCTAAGTTTTCTGCAGTTAATCCTGATCACTCCTAACACTAACCTTTGAGGTCCCAGAAAAGAAGTGGTCCTGTGATGACAAATCCACCAGGACTATGGTAATGCTACTAAGCTGACAAACATCACCCAACTGCTCAGGAGAAAGCTGCTAGTTGAGAGGGTCCAGACTCACAGACTACTCTATGCAGAATTTAAGCCCTGCATTTTTCCATCATACAGACCTGGGACAACAAATGATACAGCTAGATCTCCTAGGACTTGACCATTATCCCAATTTTCTCAGGATTCACTAACACTGTCAATTCCTACAGACAACAGGAAGTAATTTTAAAGGCACAATGCCCAGATTCCCAAGAAGTGTGTTGGGTGGGTTTTGGTTGATCCATGGGTTATGGATGCTTGTCATTGTTTAGGGGGATTAGTTGCAAGTTGTTATTGTTAATGGTCAGAGAGGAAACTAAACAAAGGAGTTTAGATTATAGGATTCCTTTCTTTATTTCTTTCCTCTATCCTTTCTCTACTATCTAGTGAAAAAAGAGGCTTGCTATAGGAAAAAATAGATTTAAAGGTAGATTATTAAATCTGCTTTTACATTGAAAAGCAACTGGACTAAAACATTTTATGTTGGTTTGTATTTTTGTATATTGATATAAATTTTTAGGTTGTTTTTATTATACTCTATGTTTCCACTCTTAATTAAGATATTGTGCCTAGACTGTTCATTTAAAAAATATAAATATAAAGCTGTTATTACAAACTGTTTAGAATTAGTAAGAAATGCAGGTTATCAGTAGTTATTAGTAGTTAGTCAACTGTAATAATAAAACTTGTAGTCATTTTAGGTATGCTTTCAAGGTTAAACATATATATACATATATATATATATATATATATATATATATATATATACACACATATATAGTCTTCAAATACTTCATAGATCTACAGAATATGGAATTTAAAATATGTTGATAACATAGAGTTTTGCATAACAGTGAGATATATTTGCTTCTGGAAGCAATAATTTAATTCAGAGAAGGTGATGGGCATTGAAGAACCTCCATATGGAGTTTGCTTTCAATGTGGCAAAGTTAGCTACTGGGCAAGAAAATGCCCTTGTTACAACTTCTGACAATATGCTGTCCAAATTGGATAACTGAAACACAAAGGAATTTGAGAGTGCAAATTTGCCAAGACAAGGTAGGAAATCCTTCAAAATTCCTGCTTTACAGAAAAATCTGTCAGATATTCTAATTCTGTGGGCTGAAGATAGATGTCTAAATGTTACAGATAACCTTGGTTGACTGCCCAGGCAGCCAGCTATCTCTGTCACTTATGTAGTTTGGGAAGTTGTTTGCTCTGCACTTTCTGTTTACTCAGGTAGTATTTTATCCTTCTCAGGTCTCTGATGGGGTTGAAGACTAGATAGTTATAGCTTTACACTTTCTCTTGTTACCAAATTGAGAAAATAGATTTAGAAAAGAGATGTAAAGTTATAATGTTGAGATACACAAAAGCTTAATTGTTAATTTAATAAAATGTTGTAAGGCCTAAAAAGATATTTTTGTGTTGATAGGTAGATAATAATTTCTTCAAATTTGTCATGTACAAATGGAACAGACATCATGAATATAATTCCTATCTCATAATTATCCTGATTATATACATTCTTACTGTGTTATGGTTAAACCCTTTCCCTTTTATTTAAATAAAAGGGGAAATGTAATACCCTGAGTATATCTTTGCATTAATTAGTACAATCAACCTTGAGTCAGGAAGCAGAGCCAGACACTAGTTAATAGAAAATAATCATAGAGAATAAGAAAGAGTATGAAAGAACAATAGAGACATGCACAGGAAGTAGTAGAGAGGGACTTTGATTTTTTTGTTTGGTGGAGCAGAGGGATGATTTTCTGAGATGTCAGAAAGAGGGATGGTCAGCTAGTTGTTCCTCTACCTCTTTGAGCTAGTGGGTTTTGACCTCAGTCTTTGACTCCTGGAACTTATTGATTGATAGAATGATAGAGGATTTAATTAAAAACTACACTTGATGACAGCAGGAAGAGATGGATCTGGTAAGATGCAAAATTCCAATGTACTATTGCCTGAGAAGTTTCAGTGACTGCAGAGCTATATTTACTGGCTGAAACAGCAGTGGATTCAGGTGTAGTCATCACAATAGCAAATACCAAACCAAACCAAACAAACAAACGAACAAGCAAAAAACAGAAAAAAAACCCACTTTTTAAATGTTATCACAATATGCATTCCATTTGAACTGTATTTACTTATACTTGTAGTATTTTCCTTCTTGTATCCTCATAAATACTTCTAACATTTAAATACTAGATTTCCATGTTTATCTTCTTATGTTCAGCAAGAAAAACAATGATACAATGATATCAAAAGCACTGAAAGCTATTTAGATTTCTATCTAGTCATTTACTAAACATTAATGGATATCATTTTTCAAAAGGTAAATTATAAAGTGTAAATAGTCAACAAAAACTGAAGTGTATACAGAATTGAATAAAGTTCAGAAACTGGGTATTAGTCATCACTCCTGATGCTTTTCAGACTTTCTCATCATTTGCTCATTGTTAACTCAAATAATTGTCATTGGCTTGATAAAATTTTACAGAGGAAGATGAACAATCCAGGTTAGTGATATAACATTGGTTCTATAAGCTAAATAGTAATGGAACATGAAGGGTATATAATAGGAAATGAGTACTTTCCATTAGCATTTATTTTGGTTTATTGATACAAATTTAAGGCCAATTTTGTTATGCCAAATCTACTCTTTTTTAAGGTATTATGTTTATACAGCTCATTTAAAAGACAATATATAGTTAAATATAAATTAATAGTCATCTATAATATTCAAACTTATAGTCATGATAGATTTTCTACATATACAGAGATACATTTCAGATTGATAGGTAGTCTTCAAACACTTCAAAGATCTACAGAATATGGCATTTTAAATGTTATAAAAATTTATAATTTTCTTGACACTGTGATATTCCGGCTCCTGTCACTACCATTTCCTTCAAGAGGATGATGGGAAAAATTTCCTTATTGAGTTTGCCTTCAATATGACAAGACTAGTCATTTGTGCATGAAACTGGTCTTGCCTGGACTGCTTGACTGTAAACTGTATAAACTGAACATGCAAGACCCACAGGAAAGTGACTGCTGAACTTGCCAAAACAAGAAGGGATGATCCTTCAGAATTTCTGGTTCACAGAAGAAACTGCCAGACACATAAGAAAGCAACTGACAAACTTTGCTAGTACAAGTCAGACTACATCTTCAAATTTCCTGCTTCATTGAAAAGTCTGTATCACTTTCATGACTGACCATGATGCACATACTCCTCTGCAATCATGAGCCCAAATAATCTTTTTTTTCTAATAAGTTGTCTTTCAATAGTTTTATTGTAGTGATGACAAACATGAACAGTATCTATATTATGTATCAAGATTTGGGCAATATTTCTCCACTGTGATTTGTCTTATTGCTATTTAACTCCAATCTTTTCCTGTGTCTTATACTTGGATGCTAACTGCTTTCCCAGAATTTTGGGAGTTATTAGGCACTGAGAACTGAATTATAAGTGCATAAATTGTTTATAAGGAGCATTGGTAGGCATGTTTTCTGTATTTTCTGGCCTGAAGAAATTATGAGAGAGAGTTACACACAGGTATTCTTTCTGAATACCAAACAAGACAATAGCTAATGGGTAAATCAGTTACCTTCATTGACCATGAGAGACTTAAGACAGGATTGGATTATTGGCTTGTCATGAATCTGCTGCCTAGTCTTCATTAAAGAATAATAAATTAAGCATCAACATGTTGCTCTCATACAATTTATTTGATTGAATAAAATTTCCTGTAGAATCCACTATATTAAATTTTGATGATATAAATTAATATACTTACTACAGGTCTATTGAATATAATATCTTTCACTAAATTAAGATATTTTTTATCCTAAATTCTGTCTGGTGTCTTGTATTCAATTCCTGTTTATATAGCACCTCTTTATTCACAACTAGCAAAATCCTAAATATCATCTTACCTTTATTAATTTTCAAGCCACATAATGAACTTTATTCCTTTTTCTGTTTTAGTTAGGAATTGTACTCTCCAGCCCTTTATCTTATGGCTTCCATGGTGGTTATTTGCCTAAAGTTTCTTTGAGTCTATTTGGAATTCTTCTAGGCATAAAAATAGTTCATTTAAAATATTATTTACTTCATACTGTTTTATGTCATCTTCAATATTCAACCTGTCTCTTATTTTCACTGTAGTCTTTTAAATTATTTTTATTTAATTTCTACCACTCTTTGGCTCTTCATTTTCTGTGTTATGAAGCAACAGATATACCTACCTACTTGATATATTTCATTATATTTACTGAAAAATAATGATATGCAGAAAGAAGGAAGACAGAACTTTATGGGTAGTTCTGTATATTGTATACTATTTTGTTTGCAAAGAAAAGCACAAAATTAGATTTTCCAAACAAGCCTAAGAACTACTCATTGCTTCCCTCTCCCTCAAGATCAGTTTGTGATTTCATATAGCAGACGTAATTCTAATAGTAATATGTACAAGGTGAATGAACAAAATCTAATAGAAACAAATCAGGATTTTAAGTAGCTTTGGGCTATTTGCTTGCTGTGTGACAAGTTTATGTAATGGAAACTAATGTGGCCAGCATGTTTTATTAATTTGTGTAGCTGTGCATAGAAAGTGACTTAGAATCAACCTATCACAAAGATTAATTTTTCATAAGTACATATATGGAAGACAAATATTGCATTCAAAAGCCAAATCTGAAGATAGAAATGAGAATTTTCTAGGTTTCTATTAATCAGTTAATGAAACTCAAGTAATATACTCTATGTAGTTGCTTATTAATAATAAGGCTTACTGGCTGAAAGAGAATTAATTTAACACAAAGTTTGGATTGCTTTCTTAGGCTTTGAAGCTGAAGTTTAGAGGCAGAGCATTATAGTAATTATCAGAAATGATGGCACCAGGTGATGTCCTAGTATATGTAGCTGAGTAATATATTTTCACTTGATAACACTATGTCCATTTCTCCTACTACCCAAGTATATAAAGATTTTATCTACTCTTATTTAAAACATTCACCTAATCTTTAGCACACTCTGGATATAATGGGGGTTTAAAAAGAGTACCCAATTCAGCCTGACGAAAACACATACAATGGTTATTTCAATTTTGCACTTAAACATATAAGATTTTCTTATACTATCTCAAGAGTGTGAGCAAGACCAATTTTATTCTTGAATTACAGAAAAAATATTTTTGTTTTACAGATATAAAGCTGTTAAAGAAAAAAATACTTTCAATTCATAAAACTCTACTTGATTTCTCTCTTTGCAGAGCTATTAAAATAATAATTTACTTCAATAAATTTGAAAGATAAAGCTACAAAATACAAGTAAGTGAAAAATATTCTCATAAAGGTGATATACCTGATAACTATAAGAGTGTTACCCTCAGTGCAAAACAGCGTTTCATAGGTCTCAATTCAGTTATATTTATTCTTTTAGCACCCATAAAATGCCTTCAGATTTTTATGGTTTTTTTTAACACATTAATCCCTTGAAGAGCTATTGAAATGGTTAAATTTTGTATGCATTACTAAAGCTGTTTTAAGACCAGATTTTATAATGTGCTATAATTCACACATATTCAGGGTCTAAGGTCAAGCATTCAGTATTTGGCATCCCTCTGAATTTCTTTATGGCCCTTTTCCCACTAAATGTTTTACAGTAAAGAAGTAAGGTAGTAAGGTCAGAGGGAAGGTTGTTAGTTATTCCCATTGCCTTTTCCTTGCCTCCTATACATTATTGATTACTTTAGTGATATTTCTGAGATTATTCTGTGTGTTGGAAAAGTCTGGAATGAAACATATGAAATTAAAAAAAAATGTTTTGAGTGAATACCCTATCTAACACTGAGGTGAGTTAAAGAGTGAAACACACAAAACAATTTATAATTAAGAAACCACAAAAAAATATTCCATCATGAAGGAACACTTTGGTTGAAGATCAAACATAGCTCTTAATCCTGTTGTGTTAGTATCTGATAATCTGAGAATAATCTACCAGGAAGAATTAATCTGAGCAAAAATAAAATGTATTGAAAAGGGCTGAAATGTCAGGGAGGTGAACCATATTGTGGTCCAAACCACATCCTTAAGGTGGGGAAGAGCAAGCCATTTAAAGGGAAAAACCACAATGTGATAATGCCTTATCCAATTATACCAGAGCACAAAGAGACATGGTTAGGAACATTTCAGGGTGGTGGGCCCCCATTTTATCAGGGATCCTTTGAAGTTTGCGGTTCTGCTCCAATTTAGTGCCAACCTTTCAAGTGGAAGGTGGAACTCTTGCAATTAGGCTGTTTCCTAGGTTATGTCATTTCCTAGAAATCTGAGGTGAAATTAGTTTTAGGGGGTGATCATCTCCCTCTACTAAAATTTTGACCTAGGCCAAAACAGAGTTCCTTTTCTAAGTTGGACAACACAGTTGGTTCACGTGACCCTTTCTCAAAGCACAAATCCAAGCACTCAGCACACACCAGTTTCAGTGTACACAGACTTATTTGCTAGTTGTACTTCTTATGCTCTTCAAATAATCACGTCTTCTTGCTTATGATTATGATCCCTACATCAGCCAGTTATTTTCTTTCAATTACTTTTAAGAGAAAAAAATAAGACTTTAAAAATATAGATAAGCATCACCCTCACAGATCATAGGACATCACTATAAAGAACATTAAAAGGTGAGATAGGAAAGATAGGGAAACGCAACAGTGCAGTCTACTAAGAGACAGAACCAAAGACATGATGGAGTTGGCTGGTGTTGACTCTGAGCAATACCCTCTTCTTAGGATTGGGGAACATGGCAGATGCAGTTTCCTGCTCTTATGGAGCTTGGAGTCAACTGGTGAAGCCAAACTTCAAAGAATGAATAATGATAAGGAGAATTGAATTTGTATATATAAAAAAAAAAGAGACCAACTATTTTTAAGAAAAGCCACTTTGGAGACAGACTTGAGTTCAGGTTGGCTTCCAGCACGTCATAGTGGTGGGAAGGGTATACCTAGACACTGGAGAAGCCCACACCCACAGCCATACAGTGTGGGCAGTGTGAGCAAGTATGCCATAGAGAGAGGGTAGAGAAAATGAAATGAGCAGTTTGACCACTATGAAGAGAGGCAGAACAGAAGATATGAAGGCTGTGAGGAACAGCCTGATGTGAGTAGCTAGTGCTAACATTTGAGGCCATGGAGATGTCCCAAAAGACATCAAGGGTTATGTCTAAGTCCATGGCCCTGCAGCAGCAGGGATCTGGGTTGATGCAGTAACAAAGGCCATGTTGTCACTCCTTATCTGAGCTGCTGCCTAGGGCTATGTTGATGCCTGAGCTTGTCCCTTCCCTTACTGGCTGCGGCACTCAGTAGACATGTCATGACCCTCATAGGCCATAGGTTTTGTGTGTGTGTGTGTGTGTGTGTGTGTGTGTGTGTGTGTGTGTGTGTCCACCCCTTACCACGTTCACGTTCAGTAGGCAGAAGAGCTGGCCTTGAAAGTGGCAGAACCAATTTAGCACCTTGCCTGGCCAGCAAAATAGAGCTGGACCTAGTGGAGTGGGTGTAGGTGAACTTACTCCAGGGCCTGAGAGGGGAAGAGCTGGCCCCACCCCCTGTCAGGGCAATACAGGAGAGGTGACCCTGAAAGCATGAATGAAATTGAAGGCATCGCCCTTGTCAGATGCCATAGGCAGGAGAGCTTGTCACTTCCCTCACCTGGGCAAAACAGGAGAGCTATTCCTGGTGGTGCAGATATAGGAGAAAAGGGCTGACCAGCTCAACTACCCCCAGGCTCAGATTCAGGGCTTTGAGTTGGCTCATCCCAACCCAACTAAGAATTGCTGGATCGTATGAAGGGGCCAGTCCTGCAGAAACAAAGCTGAGGGATCTCCATAACACAGGGTAACAACAGGTTATCTGAGAAAAGTCTGGATGAGGATCCAGTATTTAGAGTGTAGCAGAAGCCAGAGGCCCCGATTCAGACCAATGACTCATTGCAAAAAACATTTGCAACCAAAGCTATTTGAGCAAAATACAGTCAGTCACACACCATGACACACCACAGTTTCCAAGGCAGGATTTTTGTTTGTTTTCTTTGGGGGAGGGTTGCAAGAGTGGTGGGTGGATATGGAAGGATGGGGAAATGAGTGGGATTGAGGTGCACAATGTGAAACTTATAAAGAATCATGAAAAATTAAAGAAATAATTAGATATCAATCTTATTGAAATATAAGCAAAATGCTTAGGAAAGTACACATGAAATATTACATTTTAATATTAATTTCTAAAAATTATAAAGATACAATTAAGTATTGAATATATCATTTATAACATAGTAAGTATAAATAGTTTCTCACCTTCAACTGATATTCAATATGAGTGGTAAAACGACTAGAGAAGGTGATTCTCATGGCCCTTTGAAGCATGCTGAATATAAAGTGGATCCCTCTGGTTTTCTTAAAAAGAAAATCCAGAACTCTGTTTTTGACAATGTTGTGTGGGAGGGACAGTTTATCCATGTATTCTGGACTCAGTGTGCTAAGTCAAAATGCAAATAGAGGCGACAAAGATCAGCAGGAATGTCAAAGACTTCTGTACAAAACTGTCATCTAAAAAATTCAAACCATCTGTGCAATTCTGTCCTAAGAATCCCAAGGACGAATGAGAGCAAGTGTGATATGTCCATTTTTTCGTGTGTTTCAGCATTATTTAATTTTTTTGTGAACCAAAGGGAAACTCTAGACTATAAGACAACTTTGGTGCAACATAGAAGATTTTTTAAAAAATATAATTACTTACACCAATATATGTTAAAGTTCCAAGACCACGAAGCAAATTGACCCTTGCTTTGTGATCCATATGTCTGTGGGTATTACCATGGAATAATATACTGTAGTTTATACAGGCTTTGTATGGTTTTCACAACTTGGGAATATTATTCCTGATATAATTAGGTAGGCATCAACATCTGTGTTTTTGTCATAGATACTTTTCTTCTAAAGATTTCACTTTGGTAGAATTTAAAATTATGTTTTACATCTGTTTTAGAATAGATGCCTAAGCCAAGAATTAAATTTTAGGTCTAGAATTTACTTAGCATTTCATCCTATGTTCATATTTAGCATGACTTAACAAGTAAAACAAACAAATGAATAAAGAAAGAAACCAAGCAAGCAGGGAAAATCAGTATCTAGATGTTAGTAGAGGCTCCCGAGGAATTGAGTAACCCAAGCAGCCCACCTCCTCTCTCCTTAGCTCCCTTCCAGGAAGTGAGACATTCTACTTTACTCTGTGCTTCCTATCATGATGCATCACAGGTTCAGTGAACAAATAGATCATAGGCAGAAAAAAAAAGTAAGCAAGGGTTTTCCCTGTATGATATTATCTCAAGCATTTGTTATGATAATTGGAAAGCTTTGGAATTGTATTGTCTCCAAATTTCCATAAAACAACATAAATGTTACTGAAAATGTAGTCACCTTGACTTTTATAAATGCCAAACTTTGTTGAAAATTAGGGTTAGATGGGAAACTAGGGTTAGGGTTAGGAGAGGATAGAGACTTGGTTAAGGAAGAACAGGGTGGAGGGAAAAGAAAAGCAAGATAAAACCTAGGCAAAGTCAACATTTGTATCAGTTACTTTTCTGTTGTGAGAAAATACGATTGTTGCTGGATATTTGATTGCACTGTGACACTCTGAGACTGTTAATAAAGTTAATATTGAATCAAGGAGTAGAGTCAGCAGCTATCTTACTGGATTTCACCATAGAGATTTTAGATAACCCAGCATATAATAAAGAGGCATACAAAGGATTAGGGAGGAGCTTAGAGTTCATGAGACTTTTTGATCTGGGAAGCATGAACAGATGATCAACTATCCCTCCATTGCTTCTTTTGATCTATTAGGTTTTTATCCCAAATCTGATTCCTGAGTTTTTATTAACAATAGAATAATTTGGACAAGCATTTCATCTGGCATCCATAATTACAATTAGCACAATATTAGAAAGCTGCGACTGAAGTGGCTGCCTCTGAAGCTGCAGGAGTTGCAGCTACCCACCACTGAACCTATCATTCAGAAATGCCCAGTGCTCTGTCTTGTGTAATGCAGTCTTGTCCTGCCTTCTCATTCTTTGTCAGGCGACTTGCTCTCCCACCCCATGGATCATGGGCTTTCCCTGGGTCCACTCCCCTGGCCAACACTGGGCCAGCGTCAGACTTCTGTTGCTGTTGCCACCACAGCACATAGATTGTTTATGTCCTCAGGCCTTGGCTGCAAGCAACCAGCTACAGGTACCCTCAGCTAGCTGTGAAGCACATCAACCAGTCATACTGCACTAGCCCTACTGCCTGGACACCCCGCTGCTTCCCTAACATGCACAGCTGAGCACCAATACTGCAAGTGCCGGCACATACACGGTTCCACCTTTGCTGCTATGGACAAACTGGAAATTCAGCAGATCTGGTGAAATATCCAAGAATTCTTAAGGAGGAAATAAGAATTCATTTTAAAAAATCTTTCCTTCATTAAGAATGGGGAATATTATAACAATGTAGGGAGTTAAGATTTCTTATAGTACTACAATGGATGGCGCAAATGGAAAAAAATGAATGAAGGGATAACCAATTTAGCTGGGATGGACATAATGTCGATATAATGACTATCAGTTTGGGATTTCATACTTTATACTTAAAAAGCAATTTGATAACTGTGCCATATATGAAAAATTGATTGATAAGATACAAACCAGTTTAATTCTCTGTATTGTGAATATCATTATGTACTCAAGTAATAAAAAATATTACTTACTTAAGTAAGTAAGTAAAGCAGTTATACTTAGGCAAAAACCTGTGTCTAGTGGTGTAGTTCCAAAGTCTTGTAGATTAGTGTCTGACACTAGGACTTAGTTGTGACACATAGGACTTAGTTGTGATCTTTTGGGTTTCAAAGGTTTTGGAAAGTCTGATTTCTCTTGTTCTGCCATCTGTGAGAAAACACAGCTTGCCCTGGAGGTTGATGCCAGCTCTAATTCATAGTTCTGGCATCTTTAATATCTTGGGGTCTCTACTTCAACTAAGGCTATAGCTTCACCAATGGTCACTACTTGTCATTGCTTGAGGACTGCACACCTGCCACAGGGAGCCAGTTTTAATGTACCTCATAACATTGCATCTTTCATTCTTTAAAACCCAGCATCATATAGAAGACTGTTAAGTGTTGCCAAGTTTGGCTGGTGCTCAGGATACAACCTGGCTCCCTTGATCTCAGCTTCTGTATGCTGACCCTAACACAATACTTGTCAGGAGATTTTGCCTTTATATGAGACTGGTATCTTATTAATGATAGCTGATTTCTCAGCACTCGCTGACCACCATCCACAGTCACAGTAAAGCAACAATGGTTTCACCACCACAGATTGTTAATTCAAATATATTACAGCAGAGGCACAACAAAGTCTTTGCGAGACTCACAAACCTTCCTTTGAGTCTTCACAAGCCATGCTCTCATTGTTGCGCATCTCTGCACTGTGTCTGTATTACTCTCAGTATTTGTATCTTTTAGGCTCTCACAGAACAGCTCATTATCCCTGAGAATTAAGTGGTTTGAATTATGAATCTCAAAAGTTTCACTTTTTCCAAGCTTCCAAGAAACAACATAGAACCTCATTTTTTCTTCGTGTAGGAGCTTAGGAGGAACCAGCCCTGCCACCATCTTAGCCCAAAGAAAATTCTTGTCTGACTTCTGAGCTCTATACTGTAAGGCAGTAAATATATGTTGTATAAGACATGGAACCTGTTGTTAGAGGAAGGCAGCATTGCAGACAGGGCTCTGGTGTGGTTCAATGATTAGGTCAGACCTGGCAAAAACTTCAGTTCTGTTGTTTCTGAAAGTGTTTCATCTGCAAAATGAATTTCAGCCTGGACTACCTATGAAGAAACCACTTCTGTTCTACTGTGCTTTTAATTGCTGTGATAAACATCATGACAAAGGCAACTCAGGAAGAAAAGAGTTTAGTCTTAGAATTCCTGAGTCACAATCCATCATTGAGAAGACTCAAGGAAAGGACTCTAGCACTGCAGGAAATAGAAAGAAAATATAATTAAAAAGGAAAGGTAATACACTTCTCTGGTTTGCTACCAGGCTCCCTACATGACTAGAGATGCTATTATCCACAGACTTGGCCATGGGAAGCATGAAATATGCAATTTCTTTTCTGAGATTCAATCTTCCAAGTTGGATCTAAGTTTGTGTCCAGTTGACAGATGAAGCTAATTAATAAAATATATAGGGAAGAGATTTGGTTGTCACTTGAAATTTCAGGGCAAACAGTATTTTTTTTTAGAAAATTCTTAAAAACAACAAACCAACATAATCAACATGAAGAAACATATTTTGTCATAATTTATGTTTTGAAGTGTCTGCATTTCCTGAGCAATAGCTATTTACAGAGCATACATAGGTCAGTGTAGTGATACATTATTTATGATTTAATAAAGCTTGCCTGAGGATTAAGAAAGCAAAGTCAGCCACAAACTATAGAGGTCAGGCAGTGGTGGCATACCCCCTTTAATCCCAGGATTCAGAAGACAAAGGCAGATGGATTTCTCTGAGTTCAAGACCTCCTGGGCTTACACAAGATTGAATCAGTCTAAACGAGTAACAGAACTCATGGCTTTAATCTTAGAACTCATGAGAGATATTAAAGACAGGAACAGATTCAGTATGAAGCACTCATTCTCTAACAGTCTGAGGCTTGATAAGAACTCATGGAGACAGAATCAGCCCATTCAGCCTGAGATAGAGGTAAGAAGCTAGTGGCTAGCTGCTTTGCTTTTCTGATATTCACCTTGAAATTTGAACCCAAATACCAGTCTCTGGGTCTTTTATTTTTCATACAAAGGTTGGTCCCAAGTTATTGTTCAAATGAGTTACTGTTTTGATGATACAAAGGGCACTTCTAATAATTTTGTCAGAATGGGCAAACAGTTGGGTTTAGCCATTGGTAAAGGGCTTTAATGATACAGTTTGTTTGTTTGTTTGTTTGGTTGGTTGATTGGTTGATCTGATTTTCTTTTCCATGAATCAATACTTCCCTTTAAGTCATCTTATGTTTGATTTCAATGTATCATGACAACAACACCAGATAACCATTTTGTTTAACTTTATTTATTTTTATAAAAATTTGTAAAAGTTTAATTGCTTCATACCAACAGAACAGGGCTGAATAATTTAGAAGGGAAAAGGGAAAACACTGAGCTGGATTTTGAGAGAGTACACTTTAAAATACTTGCACCGAGATCAGAGTCTCTGGTTGCCTTATCTTTTTAGGCTCGCGTGTAAGACTGTTAGACTACAGAATCTGCTGTAGAAGCCTCATTCTTTCATTCATCTCTTGAGGAATGAATCCACTTACAGGTAAATCAGATTTATTGTCTTTTCTCTCACGAATAAACTGTAGCAAGTACACAAGAACTGAAATTTTATTTGAAAATAAATTCATTTTTCTAAACATGCTTTCTTAGCTATCTTGAATATGTGACACTTGTCAAATGCTCATGATGGAAGGATTAATATACCTTCATGTTTTCTATTTCTGAGGGAAACACATACACAACTAAGCAAAAATTCATCTGTGCATCCTAACCTGTGCCCTATGCATCTGCCAGGGCTGTCTGTCAGTAGATGCTCTTGCATTCAACAAATATATTTTGAGCACCTGCTGTTTACCAGAATTATAAGTTTTTTTGGTACAAAGAGAGAAAATAAATCTTATTAGCAAGCAAAAAAGCAATGTGAGATGGATAATTAAACAGTTGTGCTAACTTAAATTATGTGATCGAGACAAAGGGCCTATGGAAAAAGTCAAACTGAGGGGCCTGGGGCCACATGAACAGAGAGAGGTCTTGAAGAGCTTGAAGAGCAGTGATGTCATCATGTTTGACACAATGATCTGAAAATTATCATATAGAGATGTTAAATTTTTTTCTGTTTTCATTTATAATAAAGATATTTAATAATATTGGCCATTGGATAAGAGTCTGAAAGTGTTGCCAAGAATTACTTACAGCAATTTATGAACTATTGCCCCTCAACAACTGGAGTATCTTCATATCAGTGTATATGTGTGTATGATTCCCCTGAACCTATCATAATTCAGTAGTGAGCTGGGGATTTGAATTGCTAATCTCAGGAAATAGCAAGGCCTTTGTACTACACAGGAGAAAGTAACTATCTGATAGTAATTTTCTTACATTTTGACCCTGACCCCAAATTCATAGGTTTCTACATACATTTACAAGGATGTTTAGCTGTGTATCTGTGTAGTATATGTAATGTTTGTATCTTTTGTCCTTCACCCTCCCCTTAGGATAGTGGTCTTCAACCTTCATAATTCTGTCACCCTTTAATATGGTTCCTTATGTTGTAGTGACCCCTAACCATAAAATTATTTTTGTTGCCACTTCATAACTGTTATTTTGCTAGTGATATGAATCAAAATCAAGTATCTGTGTTTTCAGATGATCTTAGGTAACCCTTGTGAAATGGTCATCCAACATCCAAAAGGGTTGTGACCCACCGGTTGAGCACCTCTGTCTTATGAAGTTGACTGTTACAGCTCTCAAATTAAAGGCATCAAGTTGGAGGTGAGAGTTATATTAAAGGCAATGCTATCTTGCAGTTATATTAGCTCTAAGCCAAAAAATTATAATTTTATTTTAATAAGTATCTGTAGCATGTATGTTTCCGCCAGCCCGCCAGCCCGCCAGTCTGGGCCCTCAGCCACGCCAGCCCCAAGTAACACTCTGAGACTCTGTATTTGATACAATCCTGTTGGCCAATTACCATTATTGTTTATGGGCTAGCTCTGCCTTAATTATTAACCCATTTCTACTTATCTAAGTATTTCCACGTGGTCGTCTTATCGGGGATCCGCGGCGGGCGTCTTCCTTCCTCCCCGGGCTACATCTCGACTCCTCCTTCCCACTTCCTCTTTCCTCCTTGTCTCTTAGCCCCACCTATCTTGCTATCTCATTGGCCCAAAGGTGCTTTATTAACAAGTATGAGAAACATATTTACAGGATAACAGCTCCCATCAAGTATCTACTTAAAAAATCTTTATCAGACATCTCAGAGAGCCAGTTCTAATCACTCCCATATTACAATTCTGTCTCTACTAGAGAATGAGTAAGGGATCTTCATGCTTGTAGTTAGGAAAGTAGGTAGGCTTGGTGTGTTAAAGTGCCTTACTAAACCCTAATTGAGGGTTCAAAGTGAGGTGAAAATTTAGTCAGATGATCAATAATCAGTTTGTGACTGTTTTGAGTTAGACTACAATGTAGCTCATGAAAGTCAATTGTTTGTCATTTGATTGTATTTAGTGAAAACATTGACCATTGCCAAATTATTTTTAAGATGGGAGCTTCAAATGTGTCCCCCCTACAAGACATCACTAAATAATGCACCTCCAGTTGTAAATCTGAACCCCATCCTTTCCTGTGGATAGGTTTTCACATATGGGGTACATTAACACTAGATAATGGATATTGTATAAACAGGTACCATTCAGGAGCAGAGAATGTCCACAGTGGTAACAAAAGAACAATTCTCTCTCCTGCCAGGTTTGTGGCCACCCCATGGGAATGCCTCCTCTGGACCAGGTATAGGTATGCCTCTCTTCACAGATTCCCTGATATTTCTGGCATTTTACCAACAAGGATTTATGATAACCACAGGTATTTACACCTCCCATACTTACTCCTGTACCCACCTTACCCATGCTGTTAAAATTTACATGCCTTTATTAAAGGTAAATCTTGAGGCTAGTTACTTTGTTGCTGATTCTGGTGAAGTAAGCCAAGATCACAAGTCTAATTTTCAAAACATCTTCTTTCTTTATTGTTGGTATGGTTGTTTTGCTGTTTAATCAGTACCCTGGGATGCACAGTCCACAGTCTTAGGAGTATATATTTTAAGTTATCACTATGCAGATAATAAAATCCACCCATTACAAAGGATACATTTCAATGAGTTTTGTCAAATAAAAATATTAATGGAATAACCAGAACTATAGTTAAAATATGGAGAGCTTCTACCACCCTCAAGTTACTCTGTTTTTGTAGCTCCTTGATGGGAGATGTCATTCTGTAAATATGTTTTTTGTATTGGTTAATGAATAAAACACTGTTGACCAATAGAAAAGCAAAATAGGCAGGACTAGGAGACTAGGAGAAAAGAGGAAGTAGTTGGGAGGAGATTCAAGATGGAGGATGGAAAGAGGAGAATGCCAGAGTCTCTCTCTGGTAAGATGAGACCACATGGAAATACTTAGATTAATAGAAATGGGTTAATATTTAAGACAGAGCTAGCCAATACAAAATTAATAACTGGCCAACTGCTTTATTCTAATACAGCTTATTTGGGGCTGATGTGGCTGTGGGATCTGACCGGCTGTGGGAAAAAAAAAAAAACTACTCATAACAGCTCCTTGACTATAAGTCTACTGCTTGTCCTTAGCTGCAAACATATATGCTGAGCAATAGTTAGGTTATCTATAGCTCCATTAAAACCACTAAAGTATTTCCCAAAGTGACTTCATGTCTTTGCATTTCTAAGCCACATATAAAAATTTTGTTATAATTGTTTTACCATTCATTCTCTATTTGACTTTAGCCATAATTATACGCATATGAGTTTCTCATTGTGGTTTTAGTTTGTATTTTCCAAGTGGTAAGTGATACTGAAACTCTTTCATGTTGTTATTGACTATTTTCTGCCCTTCCTTTGTGAGTCATTCTCAACCTGTGGGTCATGACCCTTTAGGGGTCAAATGACTTTTTCACAGGGATTGCTTATGAGATATCTTGTATACCAGGTATTTAGATTATGATTAATAACAGAGCAAATACTTATGAAGTAACAATGAAAATAATTTCATGATTGGAGGTCACCAGAACATGAGGAATTATATTAAAAGTTTACAGCATTAGGAAGGTTGAGAACCACTGAATTAAAGAATGTATACTATGTAGCCTGGAGCAGACATAAAGATGAAGCCAACAATGCTGATGGATAATGATGCAACAAAGAAAAGTGGAATGAGCCATTCTGATTTGAGTGCATGGAACTACCACTCAGAACAAGGATGCTGACTAGGATGAGCTACTACCTGAGGTCATGTCTGAGTCTGTGACCCAGATGAAGCTGGGGTCTATATTGAATTCTGTGTCACAGGTTGCCAGTAGGGCCTGTACAGAGGCCTGAAATCTGGTCCAAATCCTGCGGCTTGGGTGGTGTGTATGTGTGTGTGTGGGGGCATGCCACAGTTGGGTCCTTACAGCTATGGGTAGCCCGCACTACCACCTGGGGCTGGGGTATTATCTAGCATGTCTGGGTCTGTGGTCCTGTAACAGCCAAGATCCAATTGACATACCTGGCTCAGGTCACCACTGAGTCATGAAGAAGCCCTGGATCAAACCAGCAACCTGAGTCCCTATTGGTATCTGAGGACCAGGAACTGTTTATGTCTGAGTGGTCTGTGCTGCTACTCAATTCCATGGTGACATCTGGGCCCAAGCTGAAACTGAGGGCCATGCCAAATTTCATGGTCCTACAACAGCCAGTGTCTGTGCTGCTATTGTCATTGAAGACCATGCTAACATACAAGATCAAGGGCTAAATTAGTATCTCAGGGCCATACTGCAACTGGGGGCAGTGGTGACATCCACTAATGACTATGTTGGGGTCCATGGTCTTATCTCATCTAGAGGTCTGACCTATAAGATCTGGGTCCTGCATTGTCACTAATGATCACATGGAGGCCCAGGATTGGAGCCACAACCTGAGGCCTTGGTGGTATACAGTGGCCACATGGCTATTGGAACCATTCCTACCTGGGTGGAAGTTCCTTCCACCTAGACCCAGAATGTCATCCAGGCCTAAGCTGCTGCCTAGGGCCATGTATAGGTCTGTTGTCCAGCTGAAGTTGGGTTCTGTGGCCAGTGGTACCTTAGCAGACCTTAGGAATCATGTGAGATAAAATCAGAGGGCTATACTGAGCCAGTCCTGCCTTTCTTTGCCCTGGGAAAGCTGCTCTTACCTCTCAAGGCCCACTATAGTAAAAGAGCTTGTCCCTGCACTCAGGAAGAGAGGGCCCCCACTCCTTACTACAGGTGAGGATGAATCTACCCTAAGGACATTATGTAGGGGAATTGACTCCACCATAGCACTCAAGGTAAGTGGCCCAGCAGCTTGACATGCCCAGCGTGGCTAACAAGTGGGCCTTTGTCACATACTAGCATCTACCTCATCTAGGTCCTGCTAGAGATCATGGAGCAACTGGTCCTGAGGAACAATACCATTAAGATTTCCAAGACACAGGATACCCCCAGAAGAGCTCTGGTGAGAATCCGATGATGATGGTGTACCAAAAACCAGAGGCCTTGAACCAGACCAATGACTCATTGCAATGAACAGTTGTTAGTTAAGCTGATGGGACAGAGGGTACACTATATGACACTCTGAAGCCTCCAATGCCATCAGAACAGATGGAGAGATGATGGAGTAAGAAGAGAGGGAGAAGCAGAGATTTGTCTGTTTTGGGTGTGGTTTTTGTTCTGTTTGGTTTATAGATTTTTTGTGTTTATTTTTTGTTTGTTTGTTTCTTTTGGGAGTAGTTTGTGCTTTTACTTGCTTGATTTGTTTTGTGGGGGGATGCAACAGACATGAGGGGGAAATATGGGAGGTTCTTGAGAGCTAGAGATATTCTGACTCAAAATATTAGTTACAAGGGTGTGTTTTATCCAGTTTTGTAGAACTTCATACTTAAGATTTATACATTTTACTTTTTCCAAATCTCATTTCACTCAAAAGTGAGTTTAGTTTTGGAGACTAAATTGGTTGTTTTGCAAACACAAGGACTTTAGTTCCACCTTTAGAACTTACATAAAAAAAAAAAGATGAGTATGGTGATGCATGCATATAATTCCAGTTGAAGAAATAAGGAATAGAGACACATTCCATGGGTTCACTGACCAGCCAGTCCAGCCCATTTGGTAAATCTTAAGGCAAAGAGAGACATAATTTCAAATAGACTAGGTGGACAGAGAATGACAGCTGTGGTTGTCCTCTGAAACATGCACAAATGTACACACATTCATACCTGCACACACATTTGCATGCATTTCGTGCATGTGTTGTTGAGGAAGGATTTGGGGGAAGGAAATGAGAACATGGGAAAATAGTAGAGAGAGAAATTTATGAAAATCAAAACTGACAAGGAAAGAAGGGAGGACCATGGAGAAGAAAAAAAAAAAGTCAGTGGGGTTTTTTCGTTGACTCTGCACAAGAGCCAAATACAATCACTTTACTGCTCAAGTTCGAATTGAAGTCATACTCAGTAGTGACTGCTCCTAGTTTTAGTTTGTGATTGGGAAATCAAAATGCATGTATGTCAGAAGGGCAGCAATCCGAAGGCGCTGGAGCCAAGTAAAGCTGAGAGGGAATCATTTCCCAGATGCCCCATAAGTATGGGATCACAGCCAGACTCCAGTCTGAACATCTTACATCTCTCTTGATAAAGAATGTGAGGGTTGTTTGAAGATTCAGGTGTTTGTTTCATGCATCGTGACTTTTACATGGACAACAGAGAGAGATTATTATGGAAGATAGCAGTCTATATTAAAGCACATGTGGGTTTATATTGTTTTTGGCATCTGCCTCTCCACCTTAAAAAACAAAGCAAAATAAAACAAAACTAGATTTTGTCAAGTGTGCTTCCTCTCTGTGTTGGGACTGCATACAATTGGATGAACAATTTTGCAAACTCTCTCCCGGGGCCTTTCAGGAGGCTGAGCTTGTATGAGATCACAGTATGAGAATATGGCTTGGCTGGATTTTTATTTCAGTAAGTGATCTCATTCACTTAAAGCACTAATCATTTTAACAGGAGAAGAATACAGCCTTCCAAAATCGCAGCAGGAAAAAATAAGAAGAAAAGCACAGTAAAAGGACAGGGTAGAAATTCCCATATGATCATACACTGAAAAAATGTTCCATTTCTGCATCCCAAAAGGATATATGGTCTGCTTTTCTTGCTGAAGGATATATGAGTATGTCAACCTAATGCAAGCAAATAGGATTTCAGGCTGCAAGGCTGCATTCCTTTCTTTGAGTTTATTACACTTGACACAAAGAAAACCACTTTTCCCCTTTGGAAGAGTCTCCATCATAAGAAACATAACATCTGCATGAACATAATTTTCAGATGAAAAGAAATGTAAGATATTCTACCGAAAGCCTGATGGTCTGACTGGATCTACTTGTGGCAAACTATTAACATGAAAAATAGAATTAGCATGGCTACCACAATCCTGAATCTCCATTCAACGTTTTTATTTCTATATTTAGGTAAGCAAAGAAAAACTCTTTTGTTTATATCTAATATCTTCTTAACTTGAAATCTGTCCCTTTGCTCATTTCACATTAGCTACAGTGCAAGCTTCATCCATTTCTGTAGAAAAGAACTTTTAAACATGGCGTATCAAAGGGAGATTGTTTATAGCTGCACTTAACAAGTCTGAAAAATTCTTAAAACTCAGAAAAAAGGCATAATCCTATTTTCCATCAGTAAGTACATCAGGAACTGAATCAAATAAGGTCGTGGACAGCTATATTTTAAACACAACTAAGTATCTCCTATACATAGCATGGAGAGATGGGATGATGTTCACTCTTTGATAATGTGGCTAGCAGCCATAACTTTTGGTTGTTATCCATAGAACACTGAGTAATGTAGCCCAATGCATAAGGTATTGATTAAGAAAATGCCAAGGGACTGTCATTACAGGTATACATGGATTGTAGTGTTTATGGATTGTAAAGTTTCTATTGACAATTACTTCCTCTCACATTCTACGATTGGGTGGACCATCAGATGTCCATGCTTACTCTTAGGCACTTACCTACACTAAAATAAAAGGAATTGGCAGTGTATGGAGAACTCACATTCAGAGTCTCTCACCAAAGCTAATAAAATCAGCCTACAAAGCTCTCTGTCATTGAGAATTGTAGTTTCTCAAGCACATGATGGCTTTTCTAAAATAAATATCAAATATTATAACAAAATTTATAAGTTTGTGGAAATTTTGGTTTACAGTTATTTAAATTGGCTATCTTTTAAAATAGTGTGTGCATGTGTGTGTGTGTGTGTGTGTGTGTGTGTGTGTGTGTGTGTGTGTATACCACATTTATATAGTGATTGTAGAGACTAAAAGATAAGATAAAAGTCTCTGGAACTGGTATTGCAGTGAGTTGTGAGCCACCACATGGCTGCTGGGAACCAAACCCAGTTTCTCTGAAAGAACAAGTTCTCCTAACTGTTGAGCCATCTATCCTGTTAAAATTTGTTATTGTCTTCATTGTGAGTATTTGTACTGTTCTAGTCACCTGTATTCTAGGTTCCTTTACACAGTGGCATAATTCTTCTATGGCTTAACACCATGGCTCAGTACCATGCTGGGAGATGTTATTCTGTAAATATGTTTCTCATATTGGTTAATGAATAAAACACTGTGGCCAATGGGAAAGTGAGATAGGTGGGGCTAGGAGACAAGGAAGAAAGAGGAAGTAGTAAGGAGGAGTCAACATGGAGAGCCTGGAGAGGTAGAATGCCAGCCATCCACTCTGGCCAGTAAGATGAGACATGTGGAAATACTTAGAATAGTAGAAATGGGTTAATCATTAAGACAAAGCTAGCCCATAAGCAATGATAGTAACTGGCCAACAGGACTGTATCAAATACAGAGTCTCTGCATGTTATTGGGAGCTGGCATGGCAGCGGGACCAGACCTGCAGGGAAAAACGTACTTATAATGGTGTCAGAAGTGGGATTGAGCACTTTCACTTAAAACTTAACAAAAGCTTAAAAAATAGTTTTTAGAAACAAAAGAAGAGAGACAAGCAAGGCTTCTTTGTAGCAGCATTTTTCTGGGTTGGACTCTTTTGTGAGAGACAAAGATTTGAGCAGCTCCTTTAAGGGAGATTTCCTAAATTAGCATAAGCGGCAAAAACACACATTGCTTTTAAAGACCTCTGCTAACAATTTATTGCTGTGTATGAGAGGTGGCAATGAAGGTATACAGTATGTTTTAAAATATAAGTTAGCTTGGGAGACAAAAAGAAACAGGATACAGTGGGTTATAAAAAAAAATGAAGTAGAGTATCTGGGTGTGGTGGCACATACCTTTAATCCCAGCACTCAGAAGACAGAGGCAAGCAGATCTCTGTAATTTCAAAGGAATGGTATACAGAGTAAATTCCAGGACAGATAAAAGTTGCACAGAAAAACCTTGTCTCAAAATATGTAAAAATAGAAATAAAAGAAATAGAGTAATAAAAAAGCCACATAAAGATGGAAAGAACAGAGAAACTTTGGATATTGTATGCTATTTAGTTATATTTAAATTGTTTGTCTGCTGAGGAAATAATAACAACTCATAACAGAAATGCTGCTGGATTAAGTCAATATATATATTTTAAAAATGCTTTGACTTCAAAATTTAAGTCCAAGGACAAGTTACTGGGGAAAAAGATTTCTACTTTTGTTTCCACAGAAAATGAAAAGCTGTGGATTCCTTCCAGACTAATGTGGTTTGATCAAGCCAGACCCCCTGAAACACTGCCCCAGGTGATCCATCATTCAAAGCAGTGGGGACAAAGCAGTCTTGCAGAATATAGCCAAGATTTCTGCAGCTTCTGAGCATCTCCATGACAGTGCCCCCTACCAGCAGAAAGTAGTTTGGAAAGAACGATGCCCAAATTCCCAAATATTGCTTATAAATGTTTGTTTTTATTTAAGTGGGCTTGGTTATGAATGGATAATGACCACAAGCAATCTTTTTAAAGGTAAAAAAGGGAATTATGGTATAGATATGAATGCTTTGTTTTGGAATGGAGTTTCATTTATTGATACAAATTTAAGGTCAATTTTGTGATATGTATATTTCTCCTCTTGTTTAGGTATTGTGTTTATATAGCTCATTGAAAAATGTAATGTATAATTGAGTACAGAGTATAGAGAGTTACCTATGATAGTCAAAACTTGGAGTTAAGTTAGTTAGGATTTCTAGATATACAGAGATGTATTTGAGATAAGTAGGCATTCTTCAAACCTTTCAAAGACCTACAGAATATAGCATTTAAAATGGTTTAGAGTTTTTATTGATAGTGAGACATAACTGCTCCTGGCAACACCACCTGTGTCAGAAAGGAAGATGGACCTTGAAGAAACTCGTTACAAAGTTTGCTTTCAATATGGCAACACTAGCCATTTGAGCAAGGTACTGCTCTTGTCTAGATTGTTTGAGTTTACGCTATATAAACTGGACATGCAGGACCCACAGGAAAGTGACTGCATAAACAAGATGGACAGTGCTACAGGGTTCCTGCTTCATGAAAGAGTCTGTATGTTCTCATAGGTTAATGAATTTTCTAAGTTAGAGGGGTATTATGTGGGGGATATACTTAAACCCAACTACCAACTGCACTTCCTTTTCTGGTATTGAAGTATATTAATAACCTCAGGACTCATGTGTGGAACATGAGTTTAAATGGTCTCTTATCTAGCAGTTTTCTTCAACTGCTTGTCTATAACTCCATTTCAAGATTTCCCATCATTATTGCTGGAATCACAAATTTGTATCTAAATTCCACTCAAAGATAGTATTCTACAATTTTTTCACTTTATTTTTAAAGAGTTGTTTTAAATTTGTGTGTACGTTTTTGTGTGCACACCTGCATGTGTATCACATGTATGCCTCATACAAGTGGAGGCCAGAAGACAGTATCACGTCCCTGGAATTGGAGTTACAGGTGGACATAAACCATCCTGGTGAACTGAACCTATGTACTTGGAAGCTTTACCCAGAATATCCCTAATGTAAAGCTTTCATTTGATCTGTTCCTCTTATAATATATTCTGTATCTGTCTTCAGTGAAGGTCAGAGGGTGTATGTTCTCAAGTACTTGCTGGAAAGCTTGAGCTAATTACAATGTCACTCATGACAGCTGAGACAAGTTTATTAGGCAATAGATTAATTTAAAAACACTAAATATATGAACACATGAAATATATACCTGGGTCAGTGTCCATTCTAGTCAAACATAATAACCTATAATCATTAGTATGATTTATTACAATTAATAAGCTCTAAGATTTTATTCATGACTAAAATCTCTCTGCTGGATATACACTAGAATTTTACAAATGTAGTAAAGATCAAAGTGAGACATCATCTACCTCAAAATCCACCAATTCCGCTTTTAGGCACATACCCGAAGGATACACATTCATACAACAAGGACTTCTGTTCAAATATGTTCATAGCAGCATTGTTTGTAATAGCCAGAACCTGAAAGCAACCTAGATACCCCTCAACAGAAGAATGGATACAGAAAATACGGTATATTTACACAATGGAGTGCTACTCAATAGAAAAAAAACAATGGAATCTTGAAACTCCCAGGCAAATGGATGGAACTAGAAGAAACCATCCTAAGTGAGGTAACCCAGTCACAAAAAGACAAACATGGTATGTGCTCACTCATATATGAATATTAGACATAGAACAAAGTTTTGCCAGATTACAATCCACACCTCCAGTGAATCTAGGAAACAAGGAGGACCCTAAGAGAGACATACACAGTCTCCCGGTGACTTGGAAAGGGACAAGAGACCTTGAGCAAATTGGGAACATGGGGAGAGGAGAAAGAGGGGTAGGAGAAAGAGGAGGGAAGAAGAGGAGGGGGGCATGAGGGTTCAGGAAGATCGAGTGGGAAGATAGATAGAGAAGAGCAAGAAAAGGGACACATCAATAGAGAGAGAGCCATTATAGGTTTAAAGAAAAATCTGGCACTAGGGAAATGATGGGAGATGTTATTCTGAATATATGTTTCTCATACTGGTTAATGAATAAAGCCCTGTTGGCCAATAAGAAAACAAGATAGGCAGGGCTAGGAGACTAGGAGGAAAAAAGAGGAAGTAGTTGGGAGGAGTTAACATGGAGAGCCTGGAGAGGTAGAATGCCAGCCAGCCGTTCTGACCTGTAAGATGAGCCACGTGGAAATACTTAGAATAATAGAAATGGGTTAATAATTAAGACAGACAGAGCTAGCTGATAATAATAATAGTAACTGGCTAACAGCATTGTATCAAATACAGAGTCTCTGCGTGTTATTGGGGGCTGGCCTGGTGACGGAACCAGACCAGTGGGGAAAAACCTGCTCATAACAGGGAAATATCCAGAGACCCACAAGGATGACCCCAACTAGGAATCTAAGCAATAGTGGAGAGGATACCTTAAATGCCCTTCCCCAAAAATGAGAATGATGACTACCTTAAATGCCACCTTAGAGCCTTCATCCAGTAGCTGATGAAAACAGAAGCAGAGATCTGAAGCTAAGTACTGAGCCCAACTCCTGGAATCCAGTTTCAGAGAGGGAGCAGTGAAGAACAATCGGGTCAAGACCACACTGGGAAAACCCACAGAAATAGCTGACCTGAGGAAATGGGATCTCATGGACCCCCGTCTGACAGCTGGGGAACCAACGTAAGACCAAACCAGAACCCATGAGCATGGGTGTCAGCTAGGAAGACTGAGCAGTCTATGGGGCCTCTGGCAATGGAACCAGGATGTATCCCTAGTGCATGAACAGATTCCAGGAGCCATTCCCTATGAAGGGATACTTTTTCAGCCTAGAGACACAGGTGAGGGCCTAGGTCCTATCCCCAAATAACTTGTCAGATTTTGATGATCCCTCATGGAAGGCCTCACCCTACCTGGGGAGTGATAGAGAATGGAATGGCATGGAGCAGGGGAGTGCATGGGAGGATGGGAGGGAGAGGAAACTGAGATTGATATGTAAAATAAGATGACTTATAATAAAACATAAAAAAATAGCAAAGATGCTGAATTTAAAGCTGATAACAAGGTGTAGCTGAAAAGGAAAGTGAGTCATAAGTTCACAAATCAGATGTATCAATAGTAGATCTCAAGGTTGAAGAAAACCTGGATCACTGCAAGGGTTTTGGGTAAAACTGATCCATGGCAAAGAACAAAGGGCCATTTTCTCTCTGGCTTGTCTGTAGAGTGAGCTTTCTGCAGGATTAAGGTAAAACCTAGTGAATGCCAAACTTTTCTTTGGAACTGTGTGTTGGGAATGAAGCTTGTGGGAATCTCAGCATAATTTTGCCCTGAGCCCAATATAGTCATTGATTACAATTTTGTAACTATGATATCCTTCCTGTCACAAACAAAAACTACCACATGGCAAAGGTTTGGCAATATCTAGCCTTGTACTCCTGTAGGTCTCTCTCATAAGATAAAATGATGTGATTTTAGGGTTTTTATTCCAAAGCTCATGTGGATTTTGCCTCTGAATTCTCATGCTTAACATGTGATTTGTGATATGGTGGACAATGGTGAAGTCACCAGGAAGGAGGTTCAATCCTACAGCAGGGAGGAGGTTCAATCCTACAAAACTAAAAAAGTTTTCATTATAATCTGAATGATTTTACACTTGTTCCTGGATTTCACTGATGGTTGATTTCTTGGTCCGCTCTCTTTCTGCCTCTTAATTTTACAGAGAATCATACTAATAGCTCTCTAAGTCCTGGAAAAATATTTATTTCTTACTGTATATTTGTTTATATTAAACTACTATCAAAGTAATAACAACTTGATTTAAGAATGAATGCTAGTAATATAGTGATGAATATATGCCTTTATAGAATTAATCTATCATTTACATGTACCAATTACAGTGCAAAATGCTTTATATATTTTATTCCATTTTACCCAATAACAGAAATAATGACTACCTGTCTATATTTGTTAATTTTTCATTGTGAAAAAACTTACAAAAGGATGGGTTTATTTTTGCTCAAAGATTGAGGAGATACAGTCTAGTGTATTAGTGATGCGCACTGGTGTTTCATTCACTTTCTACTTTTTTTCGAGTCTTGGATCTCAGAACATGGGATGACATCATGCATATTCCTAGTGAGATTTTTCCCTCATTTTCTAAACTTTTCAGGATAGGGAGAGGTATATTTCTATCTTGATTTTGAATTCAGTTAAACTGGCAATGAACACAACAGATACACTCTCATCTTAAGTATATAGTTGGAACTGTATTTAACTTTCCTCAAATCCTCAATCTTTCAAGTAAAATCCCATAGCTGTGAGTCCTGATTGATGACTTTGGGTACTTAGCATTTAACAAACAGTGTGTACTATTTCTGTCAGTGCCTTACAGAAATTTTCTATACCCTGCACTGTCTAGGTTTTGTTCAGGCATTTTCATATTTTCCCTAGCCTATTTGCCCCTAGACAGATAATAGTCTTTATTTTGATTTTAACTACTCCAGGCAAAATAGTATCCCATGCTCGCATCCATAAATGGCTTTCTCCCTCCCATTCCCTGTCTTCTTTCCTTCTTCCTTCCTTCATTCTTCTTTCTTTCTTTTTTATACCTCCTTCCTTTATAATTCATCATGAGCACTCTTATCAAGTCCCATCAGTTGTAAAAAGGAATAGAATCACAATTAAATCAAGAAAGCAATCAAACCACAGAGTTGTTTTTCATAATACTCTTTCTGCTATGTTTTAGTAAAAAATATGTCCACTGTAATTTGAACATAGTTTATGTGTATTGTAAGCCTTGGTATTGCCTCTTAAATGCTTTCATGTAGTAAATGTTAACATTACTAATTATATTTTGGAAAATTGTCAAATCCTTATTACAGTAAATTAAGATAATTGGGATGAATATTAAGAAAATCTTGCAAGGGGACTAACCTCTAAAACTTTATTCTTTAAAGTAAATTGCAGTACATAGTGTGATGCACAGCCATAGAAAAGCAAAAGGGGAAAATGAAGGACTTTATACTAAGGAAAAAAATAGAGAAGCAGGACAGATGCAAAAGAAAAACAACAACAAAATATGGACTTTTGAAGAGGTCTGCTGTTTTATAAGGTATTCCTCAAGCACGTAAAGTCACATGTTGTTGAGGAAATGTAGAAAGCTGTGGCCAGTTGTTGAGAAAATAATATTATGATTCCAATTTCTTTAAAGAAAGAATATAAAAAAGAGTTGTTTACTAATAGCCAGAGTTCAAAGGAGGCCTGGGGAGAAAGTAATTGTGAGGTTTGAGAAACTGTCAAGAGGAACTCTAAAAAAGCATGTGTTTTTAAGAATGCTCTGCTATTTTGGAGAGTTTAGAAAATAGAAATCAAGTGAGTTTTTAAAAACTTCATTGCATCACATCATTCCTTGATGCTCTTTCTATAGATGTGACTCTATTGAGAATGTAACTGAGATAAAAGTCATCTCAAGGTGGGAACTTAATCCAATAAATCCCTTGTCCTTAAATAGAGGACACATCATCAGATTGATCTTGTAGCTAAATAACTTCAGGGAGTAAGCAAAAGACTATAATCAAAATTATAATGCAGTTCACCTGTGCTGCAGGGAGAATAGAGTTTGGGGTTTAAAGGAATTTTAGGGGTCAAACAGTAAGATCAGGAGTAAGAGGGTCAAGAACAAAAGAAGTATGTAGCTAAAAGGGTACAAGTTAGTTAACCATAGTCTAGGAGGGAAGACACTGCTGGGTGACTTGTTAGCTCCCTCATATTAGAACTCTCTGCAACTGGGAGACATGTTCCAGACACCATTGCTCTTTTTTATTTCTAATCCATTCAAATACGGCATACAGTTTCTGAAAAGTGTCCTTTTGCTTCAGAATAGATTCCCCAAACCATCTTATCGGCAAGGGATTGACTAAAATTAAGAGCAACTATATTTATTTTTAATAGCTGTGAAAACAAAAAGTTTAATTTAAACAGAATTTGAGACACATGAAAGGTTGGAGGTTGAAGATAGGGGTACTAGGTAGAGACTAATATCTACCAGATAGTCAAAGTCAATAACTAACAAAGTTGGAGTCAGAAATGGTCAAGGAGATCTGCACCCATTCCCAACCTGATAGTCAACAAAGAGAGAACATTACTCTCTCCATTTGAACTAGAAGAACAAACATTTAATGTAGGGTCTTCTAAATTGCCAATTGATAACATTAACTCATTCTTCAGACATAATCACATTTTTGAAAAGTCCTTTAGAGATATGCCTTGTCAACCCACACTGTCCACCATCACTAGTATGTGGGGGGGGGGGCAGCAGGGGATGCTATACTTTCCTTCTATATTAAATTGTGTCATGGAAGTTCTCCTCAGAGACTGATATTGGACTTTAAACTGAAGGTCAGGGAAGCAGAGTAGTCTCCCACTAGCTTCTTACCTATACCTCAGACTACACTTGCTGATCCTGTCTCCATGAGCTCTCTCCAAGTCTCAGACTGTAATCTATCCTCAGTGTGGCTAGAGAACAAATGCCTTACACTGAATTTTGATACTGACTTATATACCTCTCATGAGTCCTAGTATTACAGATGTGAGATATAATTCTCTTTTAGACTGACTCAATCTTGTGTAGGTCTAGCTAGCCTTAAACTCAGAGAGATCTATCTACCTCTTAATCCCGAGTCCTAGGATTAAGGATGTGCACCACTACCTCCTAGTTTCTGCTGCTGAGATTAAAGGCATGTGCTTGGCCTCTATATCTTGTGGCTAATATCACTTTTTGAATCCTCAGGCAAGCTTTCATACATCATATATAGTATATTGCTGCATTCTCATCATTCATTTAACTGTTCTCATCTTTAGTCTTCATGAACATAAGACAAAGAACACAAAGGCCACTGATGAAGGTCAATCTTTGCTGACCACAAGTAACTGGGATCCTGGCCCCTTGAGTCAAGCATAATTAGGCTATGAAAGACCCAGAACTATCTACAGCAAGATCTTCCTTTCTCTCTGCATCAGTTAGAGGAACTGTACTTGAAGATGAAGGCAGAAGGCAGATATTGATTGAATTTCCCTGGGAGATGCAAAGAAACCTCTATATTCACCTGAGATAGGGTAATGGTTGGCAGACCACAGAAGTGAGATTATCAGGATTGTGTAAAGAGTATGGGTGACTCAAAGACAGCTGCATTACCAAAAAAAAATGGACCACAGAATGTATAATAACTCAAAAACTCTGACTCCCTGGAGCTCCCTAACTTTCAGGCAGCCCCAGTAGAAGGAATATGTCCTCCCAAGAAATTGTTTTCTGCTTTTGTAATCATGTGACAAAGCCTGACAATCTTATAGTTTTTTTAAGATTCCTGCACCTCCTAGATTTCATAAACTTCCAAACTTGGAAACTTTATTAACTTTCAAAGTCTATAAGCAACTTTTTTTTTAAATCTCAAGATCACTTGTCTTATTGTGGAGCAAATATATCCACAGCATCAACCACTGGCAGGCTGGAAATAGGTGCCACCAAGAACTTCTTTCTAGAAGCCCACTCCTAGCCTTGAAGTCTCTAGAACTTTAATAAGATAATTGTCTTTTGGATAAGCTTCTCTGCATCCCAAGCTAAGAGAGTCAGATGTTTGAATTAATATAGAGATAGAGAATGCATGCATCAGGCATGTACTGACTGTACATCATTAAATGGTGTGTTTGGGGGGATCAACAAACAGCATTCTTAACTTGAACACCCCATCTGAATTTATAAATCAACTTAGAAATAAATGTGTGTCATGTAAATGGAGATAAGAATATCATCATTGTGAGCAAGACAATGCTTTTGATTTGAAATTGAAAGTGTATGTTAATGTTATTATCCTCAGTTTAACCATCACAGACACAGGATGATGACTGCACGGCACAGACAAATTAGACATAATTCAATGGGTTTAGAGGCCATCCTAATTCAGTATTAAATCTTAGCTAATAACATTTATAATGACTTCATTTCTGACTAAGGCCACATTTCAAGGTTCAAGGTCGAAATGAAATATTTGGGGGGGGGGGCTATCCAGCATAATAACAACTCAGTTAACTGTGACTAGATATTCCTTCTAAAATTCCCCCAAATAAATAATTTAGTCTTTCTCTGGAACAAAATAAATATAGAAGTGGAAGGAAAGAATCTCTTTATGTCAATGAACTAAAAGATAAGCAAAATAGAAAACATAAAGCCAAAAACCTGAAAAGTTAAAAAAAAAACCTCCAATATGTTGCTTGTCCAATACTTAGGTCTTGATCAAAGCATTCTATTAGCTAATCAACAAAAAATACCACCAACTGATATAACAATAATTTTTATCATATTCTTAAGGAGGATCTAAATTATCAAAATAATGTATTTTCAAATTTAAGATGACTAAAGCCAAAGACCAATAATCTTTAGGTGGTTCTCTAAATGCAATAAAATTACAAAGCAAAACTCTCTAGCCTTAAAATATTAACTTTAAAGAAAGCGTGAAATTATTATGTTGGAGTCTAGAAAGCATCCATGTATGCATGTATCTCTAATTTTAAACATCAGCTAGAGAGATGCTGGTACCTAAGCAGAATTTCAAACTATATTTCTTACTGGAAAGGATGGAGCTTCAATGATGTTTCTAACAGTAGATCATTCCCATTGTGTCTTCATTAGAAAGTCAGAGTGTATGATAGAAACAAACTTATGCCATTCCTTAGCAGTAAGCCATGTGTTCACATGAAAAAACTGTAAACCAAGCTATAGGCCTAATAACATTTAATCTAAGTAAAGGGATTAGCGCACACGTAAAATAGACCCATATAACTCAAGTCTATGACTCACTATCTGAGTAAATGGACAAAGAGAACAAACAAATCTTTGAGTCTCATTAAGAGGTCAATTATTTTTTCTCTAAGGATCTGACCTTTAAGTTGGCAAATTAATGTTCAGTAGGAATTGATGTGTCACTAAATTATGACACTACTTATATTTTCTGCCATGGAGAAAAATTCTTCTTTCTCAGTGGTCAGTATTGGAATAATCTTACCATCTTAAACTATCCTACACTAGGTATAACAAAATACTCATTCTTTGACGTATATTTTCATTTATAACATACAAATTCCCCATGCTTCCTTATCTATGTTCCTATAATAACACCAACAAATTAAAATAAAAATGATTTTAAATAAGATATATTAACAAATATGCTGCTTGTCTTTTATACACCACACATTCACATTTTCTCCTCATTGAACATTTGCTGAGTTTCTATATAGTTATCAAGTAATTTCCAGAGCATATTACTCACCTGACACACACACGTGTACATATAATGAACCCCCAATGCTATAGAAGCCATTAGTGTAAGCTTTGAATAGGGCTAGACTCAACCTACAATTGCCCATTTTCCTCACCTTCCATTTGAACCATCTAACATTCCCTAAGTCTGCAGCCCCAACTGTGCAGATTTCTAGGGTTAATTCACAAAGGACTGCTTTAGTGATTCTATGCTGCCATTTTTGATTTTTTCCTTTCAAATAATCCAAAATAGCCCATAATGACATAGAAGAGGCTGTCAGTCCTCATGTGGTGATCTTCAAAAGCTGTTATTTTGGCTTGTCTTAAGAGATAGCTCACAGTTATTTCCTGTGTTCTGGTTCCCATGGAGGAGTCATTCCAAGTTATTAATGGAATTTTTTGTGTATCATTTTTGATAAATTTCTTTGAGGGCCCAGTCTCAGTTCTGGGTTTAATAACAGATAATCCCACCCCTTCCAAATGTTCTCTTTAGGCAAGCAACTTGCATGCTGCTATTTTCTTGCATTCTTGTCTTCAAGGTCTCACTTTCTTTCCTCAGTATATCTGCTACAAATCTCCTCACACTTGAGACTTTTCTGTTGATGGTTCTGTTCTTCTTATTTTATCAGACTGTCTACCATTATTTTTTTTAATTCTCCCTGTGCTCCTATATTGAGAGTAAGTAAATCAAAGTCTAATTTTCAAACCTGGTCATTTTCCATTTCCTTTCCTTACTTTTAAACACAGGGCTTTCCTGACATACACTTTATAAATGTTTTTTCTTAATGTTTAGATTGGAAATTATTTCTCTGAGTCATTCAAATGATTCAAAGAAAACATTCATTTGGGTTCTTTTCTTTTGCCTGGTCATACAGTTTTTTTTTCAGTTCCAAAATTAACAATTTTTGGAGCTCATGGCCAACACAGACACTCACAGAGACAGATAGACCCATACATGTACATATACTCATCACACAAAAATTACATATATACCTTCTTGATTTAAAGGTTATTTTACTTAAGCGCTGCCACAGTTTCTTATAGCCACCAACTGGTGCACTGTAAGGAAGCTAAGTGTTTCATTTAATTTAATCTGATAGAGAGTGGAATCTAAATAGAATTCTCCTTCATTGGAAACACATGAGAATTATTTCATCTCATCCCAAGTCTGGAGCCAGCAGACACAGGCCAGCATTTTAAGAAAATAAATAAGTTATGAATGATCTTAGGATCATGGCAGCATCTACAAAGTGGTATATGGGGGAAAAAACGAAGAATCCACCTTGACTCAGCTCATGCATTTCATGCCTGTGCCTTTTTTTTTTTTTTTTTTTTTTTTTTTTTTTTGGACAGACTGATCAGAGAATGGTGATTTCTACGAGAAAGCATTAATAAAGAAGGAAACAATGAAATTGAGGATCAATGTTGTCTCTCACCTGTGTTAGCAAGAGAACAGTATATTCATGGCAAAGTTCTGAGCTCAGCTCTAAGGATGGTGTCAAAGGATATCTATTGTTCATCACATCATGAACTAAGGTTCCGACAACCTCACATGCATTATTAACAACTCCAATTTTTACTCTGAGAACTATGTCAAATCCTTTAAAGGGTATACTACTGGAACTTAAATTGGGCTCACTTTTCCTTTAAAACATCAGGCCCTCTGTGTGTTCCATTTAAGCAAATTCAAATTTTAGATAGAAAGCACCACAAAAAAAAGTCATGTCCATACTAAATATATAAAATCATTTGTCAATCTTCCCTAAACCATACATGTTTTACAGTATAACTTATGGCAAAGGGTGTAGATTGTATCTGTTACTATAAGTCATCTTGGAATAATTTAATGTTTACAGGAGAAAGTACACAAATGCATTAAACACTACACCATTTTATATAAGGACTCTAATGTCTGTAGTTTTGGGGAAACATATTCCTGCAGACTGTGCCTGCAAGACATCCAAAATTTATGAACACTACAATGTTGTGTATACTGGACAATAAATACTCAAGAAGCAAGCTAATTTTACATAAAAGAAGAAAATTACCTAGATATCAGTTTCTGCAATGTGTAAAAACCTGCTGATGATAAATATATCTCAAAAAAAACACCCTGGATAGAATGTGCCCACATGACTGACTGGGATCCTAATGGTCTTTGAGCATAAAGGTCCTGATGAAGTACATTTAGAATCAGCTGTAGAAGCACAACCTTCTTCTGTACAATATTGTACAGTATATGTCCAACAGTACAGCTGGTGGTATGAAAGGCAGCACAATATTTGCATTCTAAAACAGTCATTAAGATTCCACACTTTCAGTATCAATTCATGTTTTAATGGATGTCTAGGCTGTTTCCAGCTTCTGGCTATTATGACAGAGAAGTAGTGAACACAGATGAGCAAGTATTCCTATAGTAGAATGCAGAGTCCTTTGGGTATATGCCCAAGAGTAATATAGCTGGATCTTGAGGTTGCTCTATTTCAAGCTTCCCATGAAACATTCGTTTTGTTTTTATTTTTATTTTAATATTATTTTATCATTTTAATATGTACCTATTTACTAAATATATTTAAATTTATAAAGTACTTACAGAAAAAGGTTTGTGAGTTCTCAAGAAAAGTAAAGTTAATGATGATAAGAATTTTTTTTATTTTACATGTCAATCCCAGTTCCCTCTCCCTCCCTCCCTTCTTCCCTCCCTCTTACCCTCTCTCCCCTCTCACATGCACCCTGCCATTGAGTCATGGTAGGAATAGAAGGCAGAAGAGAGAGAGAGAGAGAGAGAGAGAGAGAGAGAGAGAGAGAGACAGACAGACAGACAGACAGACAGAGACAGAGACAGAGAACATTAAAGAGGGAGCCATTATTGGTTTGAAGAAAATAACTGAACCTAAAGAAAGGTCTAGAGACCCACAAGACTGACTCCAGCTGACAATTTGAGCACTGTGGAAAGGATACCATAAATGCCCTTCCCTGATAGTGAAATCAACAACTAACTCGTCCACAATCATGGAGCCCTCATCTAGTACCTGTTGGAAACAGAAGCAAACACCCATAACTAAACACTGAGTTGAACTAGAATCCAGATGCAGGGGGGGAGGGTGGCAAGACCAGGTTGCAGAAACACACAAAGACAGCTGACCTGAACAAGGAGGAGCTAATGGGATTTTTTTTTTTGAGTTCACCTTGTATCCTGCTAGTTTGCTGAAGGTATTTATCAGCTGTAGGAGTGGAATAGTAACTTCTGAATGGAATGCTGTCATTAAACTCCTCTCTTGAATGCTCAGAGAACTATGCAGAAAAGGAAGTGGCAAGATTGTACGGGCCACAATAGATAGATGACATTAAAGAAATGGTGCTTTTCAGACACAACAGGACTGACACTTATATGAATTCATGGAGGCTGTGGCAACATGCACAAAGCCTAAATAGGTTCAAGTCAGAGAGGTCTCAGTACTGAGATGGGGAACTCGACAAGTGCTCCCATACCTAACTAAAAAACTGTCTCCAACTGCCCTCTGCTCACAAAGGAATATTTGGGTTTTTTTTTTTCAATGAAGTCTCACTGAGTATGTAATCTGGGCTTAAGGGTAGGCACCATGCCCAGAAGTAGATGGCAAACACATAATAAACTCAATGGTATTTTTGCAAAAATTTTTTTGGTCTCATATTATTTTATTTAACCTTAAAAACATAATCTTACTGGCCTTTGGGTTGAATATTATGGTTTCAGATTTTATGTTTAGAGTGTGTTTGTGTATTTCTTGTGCTTTACCTTTGTTTTTTATTCTGTTTTGTTTTTTGATTTGTTTTCTAAATAGAGAAAAAAAGTTGTGTGAAATAGGTGAGGAATTAGGGAAGTGAGACTGTATGGAGGTGGGAAGGATATGGGAGTAGATGAGGAGGGGAAATCATGGTCAGAATATATTGGAGGCCTAGGGGGAGCAGCTACCAGCAATACAGGACTTTGAGAGGACCCACAATGTTGGCATAAACTAGTCTTTTCTATCTGAGGGGTTTAGGAAAAAAGACACTCCCACACTCTCTTGATGGCTTCCTTTTTTTGTTCTCCATCCTCTAACGTTCTTTCTGTACTCTTTCTCTACTATATGCTTTTTTAATACAGCTTATATAACCCAACAAAGTTGTTCAGGCAATATAGTAATTGCAATGTGGTTACACCCTTTTAAGTGAATGATTACAATGAATACAAAAAAAAGCAGAAAAAAGATCAGTGTGTTTTCTATGATTAAACACTTTATATACTATAGGTGAAAAACAAAGTATCCCAAGAACCCACATGCATTCATACCCAAGCAACTTATTATAGATTGACTGTGTGGGCAAGCAAGGTATTCTTCTCTTTTGCTTGTAGGCTGAATTTTGCAGTGACAAAGAAAGGTCCAATTACTTTATTACTTATCTTGAAAGGTGATCTTATAATGAATCTTAAATGAATCACAAACTTAAACTTTTATATACGTAAAAGAATCAGTCAGCTCTTTTTCAAATCTTTTGGTAACCATAACCACTCATCAATAGTTTTCATATCAGGAGATTGAGGGCAAAAATGGGTATAGGGAGTTAATCGTCATCTTTAGTCATTAAGCAAACCTAGCAAGAAAGGTACATAAGCTAATGATAATTGGGCTGCTTTGTTCTTGTTTCCTGACTTTAAAGAGTTCCACATTCAACTATGTGCTTTCTAAAACTTCAGATTGTCTTCTTGGGTTTGTTCACCTTAAAGCTATTTAACAAAAACAACTTAGTCTAACTTTGATATTTTCAAAGCTTTGTTTCAGCTGTGAATACATCTCCCAACATTAAGGTTAAAATAATTCAAACTACCTGAGCTACTGGGACTCAATAGCTTTTTCTTAATCATTAACTGGAGCTAAAAATCTATGCAGCTCCTTAGGTGAAACTCACAGACTCTGTCTGTGAAACATATCCTTGTGTTTATTTTTATTCATCAAAACTCTGTATAGGCTATCAAATTAGACAGTAGAGCTTAGGGAAGGGACATCTTGACAAGCTACAGGTAAAAACTCCCAGCAGAACCAGATGTTTCCAAGAGATAAACACATTGGATTACAGGCTGTGGAGGTCTCCCCATGTCTAGTCATAATATGCTAGATTGCAGAGAAAGAGAGCTGCAGCAAACATGTAAAGGCATAGCAGAAGCAAAGGGATCTGCAGGGCCTGGAGTCCCAAGGCCTTGCTGAAATGAGATTGGCCTATCTGAGAATTTCTTCTTGTGGTCTGACACCTGGAAATTCCTACTCTTCCACTCACTGTCCCTCAAAAATGGGCATGTCCCTCCATAGTAAATGGAGGAGGAGTGGATCTGGGAGAGAGGGAAGTGGGGGAAGCTAGGAAGAATGATGGAAGTGGGAAAAACAGCCTAGGATGTGTAGTATAAGCAAAGACTCTCTTTTCAGTAATAATTAAAAGAGGATAGTAGAAGTTTACTGGAGGTTATCTATCTATCATCTATATCTATCTATCATCTACCTATCTGTCTTTTCTGTCTGTTTATCTATATAGTTATTGGTAATTTTTACAAAATGAAAGTGGACATAAACTAGAAGACCAAGGAACATGTAAAGAACACTGAGGAAAGCCCTTGCCTTACCATAGTTATTTCTTCATTTGAACAATTCTGTGTAGTAATGGCACCTACAGGGAGCATAATAAAGCCAAAGGTATCACCATGACTGTTGCTATGAATGACAAAATGGAATCATTGTTCAATTTTAAATAAGATTTCACTATAATTATAGGCAAAAACTGAATCATGACAAATATTTACTCTTTTTTTTAACTCCCTGCTAAGAAGCAACACTTATAATTCACTTTGTGGGGGATGGCAATTTTATATAGCACACACAAAGGGAAGCTTCAGAAAACCATGTTAATTTTAAAAAGTACACTCTTAGTTTTGAAAACCTGATTGTCCCATCACAGATAAAAAGGAGATATTTGTCATGGTTGCTATCCAGTGAGGAAATACACAGCCTTCCTAAATTAATATCCTTCCAGAAGAAAAGAGAGATAATTTGGCAGAATTAAATTTCTAAAATACAAAGATTTACTATTATCATCAAAAGACAATTGAAAGCTTTCCAGATACTTAAAATCACCTCAAAATAGGCTGTCATTGATGAAATTTGTTTAAGAAAATAGTTACAAAATGTCTTCATGAACTTAGAATTCCTATCCAAGTGCTCAGTGCTGTCATAATTCTTTCTGAACCACTACCTAGACAAATATAAGTGGTTCAGATATAAAGGCACATAGAAATCCTTCTATGCTTGCTCTAATCCAATGTTGGTGGTCATTAATCAAGAGGCTCCAATATCTACTTTACTCATCAAAGACATGTGGTGTGCATGC
The DNA here is from genome assembly GCA_030556225.1 of Cricetiscus sungorus. Lineage (NCBI taxonomy): Eukaryota > Metazoa > Chordata > Mammalia > Rodentia > Cricetidae > Cricetiscus > Cricetiscus sungorus. The sequence continues at coordinate 3,837,423 of JANBXA010000392.1, read as the reverse complement.
ATGCATACATGTATGTGCATTTGTGTAATGTGTATTAATCACCTTGTACGCTTTGAACAGTGCATTCCTCTTCTCTCTCCCCTTCTTCCCTAAGAAAGGTGCTTGTGCCTTACAGATTGTCCTTGTTTGTTACTATGTTGATTTCATAAAACATTGATCAAAACCATCTCAGAGAAGAAAGGGTTGATTTGGATTATAGGTTACAGCCTGTCAACTTTGAAGCTCAAGCAGAAACCTGCAGGGGGAGTGGAGGTAGAGACCATAGGAACACTGCTGAATGGTTTGCTCTTTCTTCCTTATTTAGGTGCCTTCATATATAGTCCAGGCTCATCTAAACAGGAGTGGATTCATCAACACTTGGCTGGGCCCTCCTCCATCAATAAGTGATCAAGAAAATGCCCCCACAGACCACGGGACAATCTTATGGGGACAATTCCTAAATTGAGATTCCTTTTTCCTAGGTGTGCCAAATTGATGAACAAAATTGATGGCCATACATATTTCTTTTTTGCTCAGGTTGATGTTGGTATTTCCTTCTGCTGCATATAATCGTCTACTTTCTCATTAAAGACAACTGAACACCAATTAATGCTTCCTGGCTGAATCAGCATCTTATAAGTTCTTGCCAGCTGTAGTTTATCTGCTTGTAGGCCAGTATCTACCCAGCTCCTTCTGTGAGATTTCCCCCATTACTGCAACAAGGACCTGTAGCTAGTTCACTTGTTCACCAATAGGAACTCCTGCCGAGAGAATGCTTGCAAGTGCTTCCAGAAGGCCAGTTAAACTTGCACAATTTTCACTGCTGGGGTGTGATATCACACTGTAGTTGGTGGAACATTGGTGAGGGCAAGGTGCAGGAGATAAGGGAACATAGTTCCAAGTGGGGAGTGGGGAGATATGTATCTCCCATCTCTGTTCTGAAGACCAATTCCACAATGCAGGTCAGCATAGTTCTCTCCTGACCCAATTATTCCTACCTGGGGATGTTTACACAATACTGTTAATGTTGCATGCTAGGCAGTCATCATTCTGGCAAGGTAATATAAAAAGAAATAAATTATAGAGGCCCTTAAGGACAGAGTTACTTCATCAATAACTGTACCCTCCAAAGCTATGAGCCATCTACCTTTCCTTTTTGTAAGTTATTTACCTCAGGTGTTTAGTTATTATAATTGAAATTCAAAAAATACAGAATGATGCCCTCTGAGGACTGCTTTTATTCCAGGTAGACTTCATGATCTATGGGGACTGTTAAACATTGAAAGGACCAGAACAATTTAAAATGCACAGAAACAAATGTTTGTTTTTCCTTCATTTTAAAGCATGTCTATGACTGGCAAAAACCCACATCAAACATCACAAAAGTGAAGTTAACAATTCTCTCTGCAAATTTTGTTTATTCTGTGATTGATTGTAGATGGTGAAAAGAATTCTGCCAATTGCTTGAACCTGTAATTCATGACATATGACCTCAGGAGGGCCTCTTTACTCCAGGAGGTCGTTCTGTGATTCACAGCCTGATCCTAGACTCTTCCAAAGCAAGATTCTAACCTTCTCCCTCTTTCTTCAACATCTTCACCATTCTGATGCCCAGTCTCCTTCCCTCTTATGCTGAAGAATCAGAACAGAATATCTGTGTCTTTCAGGACAACATTCTCTGCTCAGCACCTACACTCACACATCAGGTAGATCTCACCATCACAGATGAATGTTTGGTGCTTTTCTCTAAAGTCATATTCACTCTTGACTCAATCTCAGTCACCTGCTCAGGATCATCACTGTTGCCACTCCTCTACTTTATAACATCAACACCATTTTTTAAATTTGGTTTGAGGTTATTCTGATTAGTGTATAGAACCTTGTTAATACCACTTTGGTTTTAGATGTCTTTGGACCACATTTGCTCCTTCTGGGCAATTACATAATAATTCTGTTGAAATTCCTTCTCATTTGCTATCCCACTTTTAAATCTGCTCCAATGAAGGACTCTCCCCTGCTCTGAAATATTTCATGGGTATTACTACTGATCTTCACACACTGTCTAATCTACCCTTTAATTCTCAATTCTCAACTTAATTTAAACTAGCAGCAGCATTTAATATAATTTATTTCAGAAGTCACCTCGGTCCTCTGGCAATGTATTTGATAGAATTGCCTCTAATTTTACAGGAAAAATTATTTTAGTCTCTGGATGAAATCTATTCCACTTTCTACTTTTTAGGAGTTTTGTTTGTTTGTTTGTTTGTTTTTTCCACAGAGGGAATCAAGGTCTAATCCACAATCTTATCATTAAAACTAAATTTTTCTTTTGATTATAGCACCCATATTTGTGGGTCAAAATATGATTTTTAGTTTCCTTTTTAAATTTTTGATATTTATGGTCTCAGATAATTTTCTCTCCAGAACACTAGCCTAATTCTTCTAGTCTATTGCTGGCCATCCTGAGCAAGATCTCAGTATGACATATTCAAAACCAAGAGCTGTTAACTTTGTTCATCTAGCTTTTTTTTTAATCTGTTGAGCTCAAGCTATGTTCTACTCCAAGTTACTCTATATTATATAAGACAGTGGTTTCTTAGGCTGAACCTGAGCTTTAGTTCACTGTATAAGGAGCCTTTGAATTCATCTGATGGAGAAGGATAACTGTAGCTGTTGCAGGTTCCAGAAACTGGACCATTTGCCAGGAATTATTCGCCCAGTATGCAACTATAAATGACTTACTCCTGGGAATAGAAAGGCACCCTATTGGTTTATTAGAGTGAGTTAAGACTATAGGGATGTGTAGGCACATTAAAATTGTAAAAGGAAAATAAAGCCAAATTATTTACCAGACATGCCAGAATTTACCATACATATCATTCAAGGAAAAGATATAGTTTCTTCCCCAGACTCAATGAAATGGTGGACACTTACAACTGTGATGAAATGGTCCCACAGCAACCTATCATCTGAATAGGTTGTAGAAGAATAGTGTGTGTGTGTGTGTGTGTTTGTGTGTAACTCACAAACAGTGACTCTCCCACTATCTTCAGAACTTCATCTCACCTCAGTCTCCCATTTTTGAAATGCCCTCCTTGACTGTCTGCTATTTATCTGTTTGCCCATCTATATCTGCTTCTTAACCCGTTGTTTTCTGTTCTTGGACCCTGATTTTGCCCGAAAACCTGACTCAGTAGCTCCAATAGCAGCTTCCTTAAGGCATTGTTCTGCTCTGTCATCATTAGACACTATCAGTCTACTTTTAAAATCTTTTGCCACATTGGTGGTGCACGCCTTTAATCCCAGCACTGGGGAGGTAAAGGCAGACAGATCTCTGTGAGCTCCAGGCCAGCATAGTCTACAGAGCTATTTCCAGGACAGGCTTCAAACCCATACAGAAAAACCCTATCTGGAAAAAGCAAACAAACAAACAAAAAAAACTTTTGAGCCCCACAGCAACTTCTTTTGCTGGTATCTCTCTCTCTCTCTCTCTCTCTCTCTCTCTCTCTCTCTCTCTCTCTCTCTCTCTCTCTCTGTGTGTGTGTGTGTGTGTGTACATACACAGATATATTTGCTTTGTGGTGTATGTACTGTGTAGCATGAGACTTAATAATTAAGATAAGAATAAAAGAACCTGCATTTACCTCAGTCAAGTTAAAAAGGTAGATGTTTATAACAAATTGCTGTCATTTATACTGAGCTTTGAGAACTTATTGCTATTTGAGAAATTATGATATTGAAGAAGAGCATAGTTGTGTTCATCTATTTCATGGTGCTCTCAGGACAACTGCCTGTATTGACATCAACCCCATGAAATGTAAACTCCTTCAGTACCAGTGTTTTACAAACTATCAATTTCACTATTGAACCTCACGAAATTAAAACAGTATTAGAGATTAGAATGAAGAACTAAATGAAAACTTCAACTTTTGTTTCTTTTTTTTCTTCTTATTTTTTTTTTATTTTACATGTTGATCCGAGTTTCCTCTGCCTCCCTCCCTCCTTTTCTCCTTCCCCCTCGCCCTCACCCTCTTTCTCCTCCTCACATGCACCCTGACCACCCTCCCCTCCCATCCTGCCACCCGCATTCCACATGTAGGGCTATGTTATCCAGGTGGGGTCATGTAAATCTGTCAAGTAATTTAAAGTAGGGACTAGGACTTCTCTCCTGTCTCTAGGTTAAGAGAGTATCCCTCCATGAGGGATGTGTCTGCAAGGTTCTTTTGTGCACCAGGAATACATCCTGGTTCCACTGTCTGAAGTCCCTTAGACTGCTCAGTCCTTCTAGCTGAGACCCATATTCAGGGGCTCTGAGTCAGTCCCATGCTGGATTCCCAGCTATCAGTCTGGGGTTCCCATTAGCTCCTCCTTGTTCAGGTCAGCTGTCTTTATGTTTTTGCAAACTAGTCTTGGCTCTCTCTCAGCATCTGGATTCTAGTTTGACTCAGTGTTTAGTTAAGGGTGTTTGCTTCTGTTTCCAACAGGTACTAGATGAGGGCTTCATGATTGTGGATGAGTTAGTTGCTGAACTCACTATCAGGGAATGGCATTTATGGGAGCCTTTCCACAGTTGCTCAAATTGTTAGTTGGAGTCAGTCTTGTAGGTCTCTAGACCATTCTTTAGATTCAGTTTTTCACTTTTCTCTTCAAACCAATAATGGCTCCCACTTTTATGCTCTCGCTCTCTCTCTCTCTCTCTCTCTCTCTCTCTCTCTCTCTCTCTCTCTCTCTCTCTCTCTCTCTCTTGTGTGTGTGTGTGTGTGTGTGTGTGTGTCTCATCTCTCATTCTCTCTTTTTTCTGTCTTTTATTTATACCCTACTCAATCTTCCTAGTCACACGTGCTTTCCTCTCCTCCGCTACTCTTTCTCATGGTTCTCTCTCCATTCACTTCCCAAGTGCTCTGGGGGACTTGTTCCTTCCTTATGGGAGACAGAATTCTCTGCATGTTATTGGTAGCTGGTCTGGTGGCAGGACCAGACAGGCAGCGGGGAAAAACCTACTCATAACACCTTCCCTCTTTTGTGAGGGACCTTATACGAATCTTAGAATACACCTTGTAACCTTGTTCCTCTGGTGGTGTGAAATATAGGTTGGTGATCCTTTGCTCTATGTCTAAAATCCATATATGAGTCAGTACATACCATGTTCTTCTTTTTGTGACTGGGTTACTTCATTCAGGATGTTTTCTTCAAGTTCCATCCACTTGCTTGCCAATTTCAAGATTCCATTATTTTTTTCTGCAGAGTAGTATTCCATTGTGTAGATGTGCCACATTTCTTTATCCATTTTTCAGTTGAGGGGCATCGAGGTTGCTTCCAGGTTCTTGCTATTACAAATAACACTGGTATGAACATTGTTGAGCACATGTCTTTGTTGAATAGACGTGGATCATTTGGGTATATGTCTGAGAGGAGGTTGCCGGGTCCTGTGGTAAACTAATTCCCATTTTTCTGAGAAACCACCAAACTGATCTCCAAAATGGCTGTACGATTTTTGCACTCCCACCAGCAGTGGAGGAATGTTCCCCTTTCTTCACATCCTCTCCAGCATAAGTTGTCATTGGTGTTTCTAATTTTAGCCATTCTGGTAGGAGTAAGATGGTATCTCAAAAGATGTTTTGATTTGCATTTCCCTTACAGCTAAGGATGTTGAGCACTTTCTTAAGTGTCTTTCAGCCTGTTGGTTTTCTACTATTGGGAATTCTTTCTTCAATTCTCTACCCCATTTTTAATAGGGCTATTTGGTGTTTTGGTGACTAGTTTCTTGAGTTCTTTGTATATTTTGGAGATCAGCCCTTTCTCAGATGTAGGATTGGTAAAAATCTTTTCCCAGTCTGTGGACTGCTGTTTCATCTTGTACACTGTGTCCTTTGCCTTACAGAAACTTCTAGATGTGAGGAGGTCCCACTTATTAATTGTTAATCTCAGTGTCTGTGCTACTAGAGTTATGTTCAGAAAACAGTCTCCTATACCAACTTGTTCAAGGGTACTTCCTACTTTTTTTCTAAGAGGTTCAGTGTGGCTGGATTTATGTTGAGGTCTTTGATCCATCTGGACTTGAGTTTTGTGCATGGCAATAGACATGGGTCTATCTGCTGTCTTCCATACTCCATCATCCAATTGTGCCAGCACCATTTGTTGAAGATGCTTTCCTCCCCCCAATTGTATTCTTTTAGCTGTTTTGTCAAAAATCAGGTGTTCATAGGTGTGTGGGTTATCAGGATTTTCAACTTTATTCCATTGGTTTACCTGTCTCTTTTGTGCCAATACCAGGCTGTTCTCAGAATGATAGCACTGTAGTAGAGCTTAAAGTCAGGGGGATGGTGATGCCTCCTGAAGTCCTTTCTTTTTGTACAGGGTTGTTTTGGCTATCCTGGGTCTTTTGTTTTTCCATATAAAGTTGATTATTATCCTTTCAAGGTCAGTGAAGAACTGTGCTGAGATTTTATGGGGGATTGTATTGAATCTGTAGATTGCTTTTAGCAAAATTGTCATTTATACTATATTTATCCTACCTATTCAAGTGCATGGGATATCTTTCCATTTTATGGTATCTTCTTTAATTTCTTTCTTTAAAGCCACAAAGTTCTTATTATATAGATCTTTCCTATGTTTGGTAAGCATTACCCCAAGATAATTTATGTTGTTTGTGGCTATTGTAAAGAGTGATCTTTCTCTGATTTCTTTCTCAGTCTCTTTGTCGTCTGAATAAAGTAGGGCTACTGATTTTTTTTTTGAGTTTATCTTGTATCATGCTAGTTTGCTGAAGATGTTTTCTGCTGTAGGAGTTCCCTGGTAGAGTTTATTGGCTCGTTTATGTAAACGAACATATCATCTGCAAATAGAGACAGTTTGACTTCTTCCTTACTAATGTGGATCCACTTGATCGGCTTTTGTTGTCTTATAGCTTTAGCTAGAACTTCAAGTACCATGTTGAAGAGATATGGAGAGAGAGGACAGACATGTCTTGTTCCTGATTTTAGAGGAATGCCCTTAAGCTTCTCTCCATTCAGTTTGATGTTGGCTGTTGGTTTACTGTATATTGCTCTTATTATGTTTAGGTATGTTCCTGTTATCCCTGATCTTCTTAAGACCTTTATCCTGAAAGGGTGTTGAATTTTGTCGAAGGCTTTTTCAGCATCTAGGGAGATGATCATATGGTTTTTCTTTTTCAGTTTGTTTGTATGGTGGATCACGTTGATAGATTTTTGTATGTTAAATCATCCCTGCAATCCTGGGATGAAGCCTACTTGGTCATGGTGGATGATTTCTCTGCTGTATTCTTGGATTCGGTTTGCCAATATTTTATTGAGTATGTTTGCACTGATGTTCTTCAGGAATATTGGTCTATAGTTTTCTTTCTTAGTTGTGTCTTTGTGGGACTTGGGTACCAAGGTGATTGTGGCCTCGTAGAAAGAGTTTGGTAATGTGCCTTCTGTTTCTATTGTGTGGAACAATTTGAGATGTATTGGTATTAGCACTTCCTTGAATTTCTGGTAGAACTATGCACTGAAGCCATCTGGCCCTGGGCTTTTTTTGGTTAGAAGGTTTGCGATGACTGCTTCTATTTCATTGGGGGTTATAGTTCTATTTAAGTTGTTTGTCTGTTCTTGATTTAATTTTGGTAAGTGATAGTTATCCAGAAATTTGTCCATTTCCTTTGAATTTTCTAATTTTGTAGAGTACAGGTTTTCAAAGTGTGACCTGAACTTGTCTGGATTTCCTCTGTGTCTGTTGTTATGTCCCCCCTTTTGTTTCTGATTTTGTTAATTTTGCATGTTCTCTCTCTCTGCTTTTTGGTTAGTTTGGATAAAGGTTTGTCTATCTTGTTGATTTTCTTGCAAAACCAACTCTTTGTTGCATTGATTTTTTGTATTGTTTTCCTGGTTTCTATTTTGTTGATTTCAGCCCGCAAATTGATTATTTCCTGGCATCTACTCCTCTGGGGTGAGTTTGCTTCTTTTTGTTCTAAGAATTTCAGTTGCATTGTTAATTCTCTAATGTGACTATCCTCTGTTTCCTTCATATGGGCACTTAGTGCAATGAACTTCCCTCTTAATAGTATTTTCAAGGTGTCCCATAAGTTCGGGTATGTTGTATCCTCGTTCTTGCTGAATTTTAGGAAGTTTTCAATGTAAAGTGTATGTTTTCCTGGCCGGTCAGTCCTGCCACCATGCCAGCCCCCAATAATAATACACAAAGAAGCTGTATTTGATATAAAGCTGTTGGCCAGTTACTTCTTATTGGCTAGCTCTTTCTTAATGATTAACCCATTTTTACTATTCTAAGTATTTTCACTTGGCCTTGTCTTACCAGGGAGCGATAGCCTGGCATGCTGTTCTCTCCATGCTCTCCATGCTGACTCCTCCTTACTCCTTTCTCTTTCCTCCTAGTCTCCTAGCCCCGCCTATCTTGCTTTCCTATTGGCCAACAGTGCTTTATTCATTAACCAGTATGAGAAACATATTTACAGAATAACATCTCCCATCAGTCCTTAATTTTTTCTTTATTTCTTCTTTGACCCAGGGGTGGGGAATTGGACATTGTTCAATTTGTAGGTTTGTAGGTTTTCTGCACTTTGTGTTATTGTTGAATTCCAATTTTAAAGCATGGAGGTCTGTTAAGATACAGGGGATTCTTCCAATTCTTCTGTATCTGTTGAGGTTTGTTATGCCACCTATTATGTGGTCGATTTTAGAGAAGGTTCCATGTGGAGCAGAGAATTAGGTATATTCTTTTGTGTTTGGATGGAATGTTCTATAGATGTCTGTTAAACCCAGTTGAGACATAACTTCTGTTAGTTCTTTTGTTTCTTTGTTGAGTTTCTGATTGGTGGCCCTGTCTAGTGGTGAGAGTGATGTGTTGAAGTCGCCCACTATAAGTGTGTAAGATTTTATGTGAGGTTTGAGATTTAGTAGTCTTTCTTTTACGAATGTGGATGCCTTTGTGTATGGGGCATAGATGTTCAGAATTGAGAGTTTGTGTTGATGGATTACTCCTGCAATGAATACGATATGATTGTCTCCATTTCTTTTGATTAATTTTGGTTTGAAGTATATTTTGTTAGCTATTAGGATAGCCACACCTGCTTGCTTCTTGGGTCCATTTGATTGGAAGATTTTTTCCAGCCCTTTACCCTGAGGTAATGACTATCTTTGAAGCTTAGATGTGTTTCTTGTATGCAGCAGAAAGATGGATTCTGTCTTCATATTCATTCTGTTAGCTTATGTCTTTTTATAGGCCAGTTAAGACCATTAATGCTGAGGGAGAGTAAGAGCCATTGATTGGTAATGCTTGTTTTAGGTTTTTTGTTGGCAGTGGTACTGCTTTATCCTTGGTTTCTGGTGAAGTGAGATTATCTGTTGCCTATGTCTTTGTGAGTGTATTTAACTTCCTTGTGTTGGAGTTTTCCTTCCAAAACTTTTAGTAGGGCTAGATTTGTAGATATGTATTGTGAAAATCTGGCTTTGTCATTAAATATCTTGTTTTCTCTATCTGTAGTGATTGAGAGTTTTGCTGGGTATAGTAGCTTGGGCTGGCGTCCATGGACTCTTAGTACTTGTAGAACATCTGTCCAGGACCTTCTGGCCTTGAGGGTTTCCATGGAGAACTCAGGTGTAATTTTGATAGATCTGCCTTTATATGTTACCTGTCCTTTTTCCTTCGCTGCTCTTAATATCCTTTCTTTATTCTGTATGTTAGGTTTTTTTTTTTGTTTTTGTTTTTGTTTTTTTGTTTTGTTTTGGTTTGGTTTAGTTTTTTTGTTTCATAGATAAAATGTGGTCTATGCTACAAGTCTTCAATAAGTTTTCTATAGCTGTGTCTTATATTCTCTTAGTAACTATTTGACCAAAAACAACTGTAGATTGACCCTCTTTTATTCCCAAGGATAAGCATTTAATCAGTTTGTGTTACATGGTTGTTCCTGACACTTCGTTCAATTTCTGGGTCCACCCAGAAGCTGTAGTCAACTTTCCCTTCAAATGGAATCAAAGGTTGCTTTTGCCATGGAGTCCCAATGTAGACCAAGGCTCTCCCTGTGAATCCCCCATTTTATGCAATATGGTGCAATTTATAGTAGGGGTTTTTATTTTTCTTTACTTTGGTGTAATGGTTTGTTGGGTTTTTTTTGTTATTTCTTTTATCGTTTTTATTGTTTTCATTGTTTTACTTGTTTGATAGGGCTTAACATCATCTTTTTATTGACTATATTATTGATAAATTAATATATGTGTGTGTATGTTTGTGCATATGTATATTCACACAAGTATACATATGCACAAATGCAATTTGTCCAAAAATCCCATCATTGTCTCCTATCATATATAGATCACATTAAAGACAACAGAACTATAATCCTGGTTTAAAGAATTACAAGGAATTATCGCAGATTTTAGAAAGAAATTTAGTATTCTGTTTTTTTTTTCTTTTAAGTGATATTGATTATGGAGAACAAAATATCTATTTAAGGAGTCAGTATTTTTATAAATTTGAAGTTGTGTTTAAAATTCTCTCACACAGTAAGGCAATTTTTAACTACACAGAATGTTTCCTGTTCCAGAGTGACAAGTTCAACTAAAGAAGGATAGTAATGTCTTCTAGTTTCATCTTAATTTGAGTTTTCTTCTGTCCTCATTCCCACCTGTTTCTTCCAACTTAATGCAATCATCCCAGAGACAGAAATATTCAGTGCTTATTCTGAGTCTACTGAAGCTGATTCAGAATAACAAATTAAATGTGTCCTTTGAGTGTTGAAATGCTGTTCTTGGGTTTGCTTAACGCCATTTATTCCAACTACTCACAATGATTTTTAAATTGTCAGTCTCTTGGTTTCAAAGTTCTTTTGGTTTCTAACACTTGTACTATTTTATACAAACATATGATTAGTTCAGAACAATACATTTATCTTAAAATGGTGATTAAAAAAAAACCCAATGAGGCAGGAGGAAGAGATATCAGTTAAGGAGTAGGCAACATTTTATATCCCCTCACATACATTGTAATTGTAACCTCTATTACTTAAAGAATTTTTCACAGTAGCTGTGCATATTAAGCTAAAGAAAATTTTCAATTCAGCAGCAATTTTTTGACAAATTAGTCCCCAAATTAACTTGGCATTGGTTTCAGGTTGTTGGCAACTACATCTATCTGACATGGCTTTCCTTTAGCCTTGTGTTTTTCTCTATTCTGCATGAACTATGTGTATTCAAGCAAGCAAAACCTAGAGACATTTTTGTAGTAGAGAAAGACACTTTGTTCCTTTCTGTGATTTTAATATATTTTTCTCTAAAAACATTGCAATTCAAGGGGGCCCAGATGGTAAGTGCCTTCTTTTCATATTTACAAAGATCAGATCTTATTTTCTGGAAAGATGGATATGATGGGTTTAATAGACAATTAGTCAACTTCCATTTTTTTTTCTTGCCTCTAAGATCTCTGCATAATCATCTTTGCTGAACAGTAACTCATCATCTCTTCCCACCTCCTATAAAATGGGGATTGAAGCTAAATCTGCAGATTGTACAGATTTTTACACAGGTAAATAACTACTCATAGTACCAACTACATCACATAGGAGTACAGAGGACCCTTGTATATTAAAAGGTGTTGTATGGGATTAATCAAGAAGGAATGGGAAGTAGATAATGGGAATATGTTATTGTCTCCAACTAAACAATAATATAGCTGTATATCTTTTAATAAATAGTAACTGGAAACTCTTCTCTTCCCAAAATATTTTTTAATTATATCAATTGTAGTCTATTCATAAAAAATAAGAATTTATTTCAATTACATATTAGTGTTAAAATACATATTAGTGTTAAATTAGTGGAGGCTTTAATATGTAATATACTAATTGACTTTGATGTTAAATTTTCTTTGCTGTTAAATCTCTTCTGGATTAGAGTAAGGATAAATACTTACATGATTTACTAATAGATGCTGGTTTTCTTGATGTTTGGTAGTCACAGAGTTCATATGGACACACACAGAAAAAGCACAACCACTTAAAGGAAAAATATAAAAAGAATTTTTTCTAAAGGTGAGAACTCTTAAATAGAGGTTAAAAAAACAAATGGGAAACTTTTATTTCTCTGCTGCATTAATGATTTAATTGTGGAAGATATTGGGGTGATTTTGTGCTTTAGCTCAATATGCTTTAATTGAGCTAAACTAAAGAGCCAGGGAATTCTGTCAAAGAGATGAGAGAAGGGGCTGCCAAGAAAAGAGGAATGCCCAGAAAGAAGGAGGAGTTTAAAGAATAACAGTCCATACCTCATTATTTTTTTCTTTTATGGAAAATAAGGGTTTTTATTTTTGTTTTTTATTGTACTCACATAATATATCTTGATTAAAGTTTTCCTGTTGTGAGCACTTTAGCACTTTCCTGCCAGCCTGATCCCATAGCCGCATCAACCCCAAGTAACACAGAGACACTGTATTAATTATGAAGCTAATGGCCAGTTACTAGTGTTTCTTATTGGCTAGCTCATAATCACTAATATATGTGTATCTACATAGTCTTATCTTACCTTGAATACCAGACTCACATTTGCTTCTCCTGAGATCATATCACAACTCCATTATGTTTCCCAGAATCATCCACCTATCTTTTATTCCTATTAACCAACAGTGCTTTATTCATTAACAAAAAAGAGAAACATATTTACAGAATGACACCTCCCATCATCTCCTCTTTTCTGCCTAAAATGAAAAGAATGGTTTTAACTTTAACATAGTAAAATATATAACAAAACAATTATCAAATAAAAACTATAGTTAACAATAAGTGCAATAGGTGCAGACAGGGTGGATATTTCACTGCATTTCCCCTCTCTCTCCTCCCAGTTCTACCTTTCTCACCTCTCATCTGGACATGCTCCTTTTCAAACTCTCATTTGACAACTAACAGTCTTCTAAGGGATAATGATAAAATAAAATATAAAATAAGGGGAAAACAGTCAAAAGAAAAAAAGCCCAAGGAAAACACAAGAAACTGATATAGATGCAGAGACCCATTCATTCCCACCCACAGGAATCCCATAAATACACTAAACTGGAAACCATATATATGTATATATGAAAAGTGTGGAGTAAAAAGAGTGGGAAAATATATGTATCTACACATGACAGAAATAAAATAAAAATGAGATATATTTCAAAAACAAAACAGATGGGGGAAGCCCTGGCATGGCATTATGAGACAAGGAATCTCCAAAGATGTTGAATTAATTTAGTGTTGTCCATCCATTGCTGGACAGGCAACCTACCATTAAGGATAATTAGTTTCTCCAGTGAGACTCTATTGAAGAGGAGGGAATTTTCATTTGTTGGTGGTTAAAATTTGTTTCTAGATTAGAGATCAGAGCATGTGTTCACTTCCCTTTTCAGCTCTAAGGGCCTAGCTGTTGCAGACCTGTGTAAACTCTGTGCAAGCATGCTGTATATGCCTCACGAAAGTTCGTAAGTGCATACCTCCCTTACAGATTGCAAAAATCAAGCAACGTTGAGTTTAAACTTGTAGTTCTTGGGCTAAAGAACAAAAATTGTGAAAGATTCAGGATTTCTTGGTAGGGGAGCTGGCTCAGACAGGAAAGAGCTTGCATAAAAGCTTGAGTGTCACCCCTTCATGTAGACAAAACTAGGTGTGTTGATTTGTGCTGTGAGCCTGAAATTCCAGCACTTGGGAGGCAGAACTATGAGAATGTCAAGGAGTTCATAGACAAACCAGTACTGCTTATATGAGGGAAATTTAGACCAAAGAGAAACTGTCTCCAAAAATCAAACCAAAAGTGGAGAGAAATTCAGGAAAAATCCCCAATATTGATCTCTGGCTTCTACATGTATATGCACACACACACACACACACACACACACACACACACACACACACACACACACATCCCTTCAGGTTTTTTAAATCACAAACCTTATAATAGTCATGGACAAAAATGCTAATGAATGGATCTCACGTGTTTAAAAATTGACCATTTAATATGTTGACTGCAAAACATAACATATAGATATGTTGAATTAACAATTCTAGAGATCTAAAGCATAATCCATAGATCCTCAAAATTCATACTCCAAACTATTGGGGTTGTTTTGCTAAGTTAAGTGTACATTTCTGGTCTTACCACGCACCTACACAATGTGGCTATCTGTGAGATGAGGAGGATATAGATAATATTTTTTTCTATTTTTGATGTGATACTTTAAATATACAGAATATGATGGAAATAACCAATCAATAACAAACAACAATCTAGTTAGAAACATATAATAAAAAATCAGTAAGTTTAATTAACAAGAGTTCTAAAAAGAGTTGATATTAAAAGTCAAATGCATACAAGGTCATATCTTTCTGCCTGTGTTTGCTTCCAGAAGACCATATTTTAGAATTCATTGATTTATTTTAAGCCACAAGTGGTTTTCTTCCCTGTTACAACATTGTGTTATGCACTGTCTTTACATTTCCAAACACTATCAAGAGAAATTATAAAGTAACTAGGATTTGCTAAAAATCACAATAAAAGTTAACCTCAGATTTTTTCACACTGATGAAAATCTTAAAGTCAGTAATGACATACAGGGAAATGTGAAATCCTGGAAATTGTCTATGCAATATGGTCTGAGTTGACATCACAGGAGAATATAGTAACAGGCAGCAAGGACCCTGTTACTATGTCCATTGGAGAAGGTGAAAGGGAGTGTGAAATGAAAGATTTTCAGGAATTTTTAGAGTGTTGTTCCACAGTACCATGAAGAAAGGATGTACACAGGTGCTTCTCTTCAAAAAATTTGATGACTTTTTAACTCAATAAAGTAAGCTCTTAAAACATATGTGGGGAAAACTCAATATTTCAGAGTATTGTATTAACAAAAGCCTACCAAATATATACTAACTAGTACAGGTACCTTTCAAACTGAAACTTTTGTGTTCGTAATTAGCTATAGGAAGGATGTAGCCTGGAATCCCTGATTTTCAGCAACACAGATTATTTCTTATAAACAGGGAAAGATTGCTTGGTGCTGAACAAGAATCCAGAGGATTAAGAACTTCAAAAATAATCCCATATGCAACCAAGAATGCTACAGGAGAAAGCTCCCATCTGAATTTTAGGACAGTCATGAAACAGTGACTTCTGGTAACTTCTGCTCTATCCCTTTGGAACATGAAATAATAAATCTGTCTTCTTCTGAAAATTTGATAACGGCAATAGTTGGATATGAAATAACCCCTAAGTTAATTTCTGAATGATTATAACCTTTGCATTGTTCTCACCATTGACTAAGTAGACTCAGCTTCTTTTACCTTTGCAAGTAGATTTGAACTGTAAAATGGCACCACAACTCCATACGAGTCAACAAGGTCATTGGTTCAAATCTAGTTGCTTAGAAAAGAAGCAAGTTATTATAAGCAGATGGGAAACATTTAAGAAAAATTATCTCTAAAGGGGCAATTCAGAAACTTGCAAATTTTTAATATAGATAACCTTAGCCTCTGAGTTTCAGCAAACACAAAAGGGAATGCAGATAAAAATTTAAAAAAGCAAACCAATTACACATATAAATTAGCATTTTGAAACAGCACAAAGACACAGTGTTTCTCTGTGTATTACATGTTCATGTGATTATGCTGTAGGAGTATTAGTCAAGTATATGTCAACTGGATTTTCCATTTGTCTTTGTTGTTTAAAACATGTTTGATAGTTTCTGACATATTAACCACCAAATGCTGCTCAAGCTTCTCTTTCCGCTGACAAGGAGAATGAACATTTGTGACAGACACCTACTTTGTGGGACTAGCTCTAAATAGATGTTCCAAAGAAATTAATGACATTGTGCAGAACAGAGTAAGCAAGATCTTCCTTAAGTCTGAAACCATCTCCCACTGGAACAGATGGGAACTGTCAATGAGACTAAATTTACTCGCGTGTTTTTATTTTATGGAGGTAATACCCTACCTACATGCTTTATTGTATCAGTGCCTGAGAGCCCTACTCCTGACTGGAGAGCCTGTGCATGGTAGAATCTCTTCAGCTATTAGGACATTTCTTTATAGCCATCATAGCCAACTAAAGAATGCTACTTTTATAGTCAATTATCTTTTTTTACTTTGCTTCTTCATAGAGAGAAATGCCCTTTCGTGCTCAGCAAGAGTGTTGCTGATCGGACTTTCCACTGCCAGTCCCATATCTCTTTGTCTTTTGGACTGTAGCCCAGAATGCTCCAGGATTCCAGGCTAGATACTTCAGATACTTTTATGTTCTTCATTAGTTTTATTTGAATAATGAGATGTATTTTGTTAGCTGCTCTGGATTTACTTTGGCACATTTTGTTGTATTCTTAAGTAGCTTGGAGATTTTTCTATACATTTTTAATGTACACACACACACACACACACACACACACACACACACACACACACATATATATATGTATATATATATAATGTATCATATATTAGTGTGAGTGTATGTGTCTATGTACATGGAGGTGCATATGTATATGTGAGGAACATATGTGTATGTAGTTGTGAATTTATGTGCACGTGTACATGTTACTGTGAGAGCCAGAATAAGCCTCCTGTGTCATCCACCCAGGAATACAATGTGGTAAAATATTATTTATGATGTGTTAAAGCTTGCCTGGAGGTTCAAGAAACAAAGCCAGCCTCAAGCTGTAAATATTAGGCAATGGTGGTACACTCCTATAATCCTACTATTTGGGATATAATGGTAGACACTTCTCTGTTAATTCAAGGCCACACTGAGATACATGAAATATATCTAGTCCTAAAAAAAAATAGCTCGCGCAAAGATGATCTCAGTACTTGGGATCATATGTCTTTAATACCAGACCTCACAAGAGATATTTAAGACAGGAACAGAGTATCAGAGCTGTCATTCATTCTCCAGCCACACAGAAGATAGGAAGGCTCAGTCTCAGGATTCTCCAGCCACACTGAGGAGAGATGAAGAGCTGGTAGATCAGCCCTTTCAGCCTGTGGTAGAGATATGAGCTAGTGGTTGGCTGTGTAGTTTTTATGATCTTCATCTTGAAGCTTTAACCCCAATGTAAGTCTTTTGGCCTTTCTATTTATTGTATTACAACATAATCTACCTCTTTTGAGAAAGTGTCTCTCACTGACTAGATCTAACCAACAGGACTGCAGTAGCTGGGCAGTGAGCCCCAGGGATCTTCTCACTAGCCCTCTGCACTGGAATGACAAGCATATGCCTTCATGCCTACCATCTTTACTGGGGTTCTAAGAATCAAAATTACTCTTATGAGGCAAGCTTTTTGGAAAATTAGTCATTTTCTTCTGACCTTATACATTTTCAAATATGATAAGGCAATTCAAATAAATCAACTTCTCTTGAATATATTAACAAAGGTCACCAAAAAAATGTTTAAGTCCCCTCTTTTAAGTATTGTTTTGTATATACTTCCAAAACCTGGATATTGTGGCTCACTTCGGTAACCTCAACACTTTGGAGACTAAAGAAAGAAAAATGTCCATGAGTTCAAAGCCATCCTGAAGTGTTTAATGGGCTCTAGGGAATCCTGGGCTATACAGTGAGATATAATCTCAACATTTCCAAGTCTAAATAAATAAAAAGTCATGGAGACACAGTTAAAAAAATGAAAAATAGACCTTAAAAATTAAGCTAATCTTTAGATTTCTCCATCTCTTCCATGTGCTATATCATAAAAAAAATCAAAATGATAGTTCTGTAGCTACTTCCCCATCCCCTAGTTATCCAAATTCTAACAGATAGCAAAGGTTCTTCAGGGCTTTCAGTCCACTTACCATCATGTGTGACATCCAAAGGTTTGGAATTAGCACATCAGCATCCAGAGTTTCTTGTGTAAATTCTGGTAAAGTATTTTTTTTTAGGATCTGGTTTAGAATGAACAGAACTTACATTAATGGCTAAAGTGTTTTCAAAGGTTCTTAGAAAGTAAATTCCTCTGTAGTTCAGATTATCAAAGAAAGAGCTAAATTCAAATATGTTCTCAGAATGACAAATTACAAATCTTCCTAAAACTATTTATTATCTCATGATTTTATACATATAAATAATGGTCTTTGATTACAAGGTTCCCCTCTGATACCCATCCTATCTTACTAAATCCCTTTTTTCTCTTAAGACCCCTCTCCTACTTTGATCTTATTTTTTTGTGCTTCTGTTTGTTTGTTTGTTTGTGTTATACCTCTCTGTATTTAATTGGGCTTTCCCACATAAGCCTAGTTAAGGGTTACATTTTTGAGTGAGGACAAAGTAACAATGACTACACCATAGTGATCGAAGATGTTATTCAGTAAATATGTTTCTCATACTGGTTAATGAATAAAGCACTGTGGCCAATAGGAAAGCAACAGCGGGGCTAGGAGACAAGGAGGAAAGAGGAAGTAGTTAGGAGGAGTCAACATGGAGAGTCCCGAGAGGTAGGACGCTAGCTCTGCTCTGGCCAATAAGATGAGCCACGTAGAAATACTTAGAATAGTAAAATTTTTTAATTTTTAAATAGTAAAAATTTTTAATTATTAAAAAAGAGCTAACTGATAAGGAATTAGGAACTGGCCAACAGATTTATATCAAATACAGATTATTAGTGTGTTATTGGAGGCTAGCATGGCGGTGGAAAGAGACAGGCTGCGGGCGGGTTGGTGGAAAACAACTAGCTACAGTTGGCACCCAATGTGGCTATAAGAACTTTCACTTAAAACTAATAAAAGCTTAAGAAATGTTTTAGAAACAAAGGAACAAAGACAAACAAGGCTTCTTGGTAGCAGCATTTTTCTGGGTTGGATTTGTTTGCTAGAGACAGAGATTTGTGCTGCTCCTTTAATGGAAGTTTTCAAAATTAGCATAAGTGGCAAAAAAATGCATTGCTTTTAAAGAGCTCTGCTAACAATTCATTGCTGTGTGTGAGAGCTGCAATGAAGGTTTACAGTGTTTTAAAATATACATAGGCTTGGGAGAGAAAGAGAAAAGAAATAAAATGATTTTAAAAAGACAGAGTGTGGCTGGGTATGGTGGCACATGCCTTTAATCCCAGCAATTGGGAGACAGAGGCAAGCAGATCTCTGTGATTTCAAAGTGAATCTGGTATGCAATGAATTCCAGGACAGATAAAAGTTACACACACACACACACACACACACACACACACACACACACACACACAAAACCCTGTCTCAAAATATGTAAAAATAGAAGTAGAAGAAATAGAGTAATAAAAAAGCAATGTAAAAATGGAAAGCACAGAGAAACTTTGGATACTATACATGATTCTGTTGTCTTTAAATTGTTTGACTGCTGAGAAAATAACAACAACTGATAAAATAAATGCTGCTTGATATATTCAAATTATATATTTCAAATTATATATTTAAAAATGCTTTGACTCCAAAATTTAAGTTCAAGGACAAGTTACTGGGGAAAAATGATTTCTAATTTTGTTTCCACAAAAAATGAAAATCTATGGATTCCTTCCAGACTAATGTGGTTTGATCAAGCAAGACCCCCTGAAACTGTGTCCCAGGTGATCCACTATTGAAAACAGTTGGGACAAGCCAGCCTTGCAGACTATAGCCAAGATTTCTGTGTCTTCCTTGGATCACCCATGACAGTGCCCCCTTCCAGCAGGAAGCGTTTTGGAAAGAACGACGCCCAAATTCCCAAATATTGTTTATAAATGTTTGTTTTCACTTAAATGGGCTTGGTTATAAATAGTTAATGAACACAAGCAATGTTTTTAAAGGTAAAAAGGGAATTATGGTGTAGATACAAATGCTTTGTTTTGGAGTGGATTTTCATTTATTGATACAATTTAAGGTCAATCTTGTGATATGTATATTTCTCCTCTTGTTTAGGTATTGTGTTTATATAGCTCATTGAAAAATGTAATATGTAATTCAGATTATAGAGAGTTGCCTATGATAGTGAAAACTTAGAGATAAGTTAGTTAGGATTTCTAGATATGCAGAGA
Organism: Cricetiscus sungorus; assembly: GCA_030556225.1. NCBI lineage: Eukaryota > Metazoa > Chordata > Mammalia > Rodentia > Cricetidae > Cricetiscus > Cricetiscus sungorus. The sequence goes on along the minus strand of JANBXA010000392.1, from coordinate 3,817,440 downwards.
TGTATTTGAGATAAATAGGCATTCTTCAAACATTTCAAAGACCTACAGAATATGGCATTTAAAATGGTTTAGGGTTTTTCTTGACAGTGACGCACAACTGCTCCTAGTAACACCACCTGCATCAGAAAGAAAGATGGACATCGAAAAAAATGCATTGTGGGGTTTGCTTCTAATATGGCAAGACTAGCCATTTGAGCAAGGTACTTCTCTTGTCTAGACTGTTTGACTTTATGCTGTGTAAACTGGACATGCAGAAGCCACAAAAAAGTGACTGCTAAAACAAGATGGACAGTGCTACAGGGTTTCTGTAGAGTCTGCCAGACACACCATGGCCTATGGGCTGAAGATAGAACTTTACAGAAGAACTTCAGGTGACTGACCAGGCAGTGAGTTGTCTCTGTCATTTTTAGAGTTTATATATTATCCTTTTGTGGCCTTTGAAGGAATTGAAAACAGATAGTTATGGTTATAGTTTTCCTTAGTTAGGATTAATGATAAGTTACATATGGGACTTTAGACTCACAAAGAGAGGATAGATGATATTTTCTTTAAGTCTTACAAAATGTTAATGGACTAAATATTGTTAACTGTGATTCTTAATTGATAACTGTTGTGCGATATATTTTGTTATGTTAAGGTTAAAATCCTTTTATTTCATAGAGAAAAGAGGAGATGATGGGAGATGTTATTCTGTAAATATTTTTCTCATACTGGTTAATGAATAAAGCACTGTGGCCAATAGGAAAGCAAGATAGGCAGGGCTAGGAGACAAGGAGGAAAAAGGAAGGAGTAAAGAGGAGTCAACATGGAGAGCCCAGAGAGGTAGGATGCCAGCCCGCTCTTGCCGGTGAGATGAGCCACATGGAAATACTTAGAATAGTAAAAATGGGTTAATAATTAAGACAGAGCTAGTCGATAAACAACAATGGTAACTGACCAACAGTATTGTATCAAATACAGAGTCTCTGTGTGTTATTGGCAGCTGGTGGGAAAAGGTGCGACCAGGCAGGCTGGTGGAAAGCATACACACTACACCATAGAGGAATATGATTCTCTCTCCCTCCCTGCAATGATTAACTGCCTCCCAAAGAGTTTGGGGCTTATTGGCACCTCCTCTATATTGATAGAATTTCTGGAACATTGTTGAGTTCAGAGTTGTTCAAATCTTGGGTAGGTAGCCTCTGCTGCTGTGAGTTCACAGGTGTAACAGTGATGGATGGCATGTTCAGAAGCCAGCATTTTATTGCAATCTTCCCTACCCTCTAACTCTTCCCAAATGTTCTCTGAGTATTGGAGCAGTCTTAGAATCAAACATTCAATAGTTGCTTATGCTTAGCTTATTGAGTCTCTGAATTAACTGTTTCCCAGTATAAACAGATGTGTCTGTAACTAAAGTTGACAGCAGCACATAAATGTTTAACAAGCAGTTTGAAACTGTCTCCCCAGCAAAACAACAGTAATAGGTTCCTCTCCAAATTTAGAATTCACATGATTTCATTTATATCAATTTAGCAAAATTCTTTTAAGTCATATTCAAAGAGAGGCATTATGACATAAACTCAAATATATTCCAGATTAAAAATTATGCAACTCTATTGTCATTATATAGTACTATCAATCAAGTAAATATGACATTATGATGTTAAGAATGATTAGGGCTGGACAGTTCAGTGGGTAAAGCAATCTCAGCTTTCCTGAAGCAAGAAGAGAGACAGAGATAGAATGGCTAGCAGATCAAGGGCCAGCTAGTCTGTTGTATGCAGAGGTGAACAAGACATCCTTCCCTAGTCATTTTCCTTGTTGATATTATTATGCATTCTGATCAAATGCAATTTGAGTGAGGAAAGGGTTAATTTGGTTTATACATCCAGTGCACAACACATCTCTGGAGGACATCAGGGCAGGTATCAAGCAGGAACTGAAGCAGAAACCAAAAAGAACACTGCTTACTGATGCATTTCCAGGCTCACATTCAGTTACTTACCTTATACAGCCCAGTTTCACCTCCTACCCAGGCATGTAACTGCCTAGAGAGGGTTGGGCATTCTTGCATCAATAAGCAATCAAGAAAATGTACCACAGATGCATTCATGACAAATCTGATGGGGGTAATTCCTAAATTGTTGTTCTATTTATGTGTTTGTCCAGATGTTAAGCCATATTAGCCATTATAGAGACTGTATTAACCAGGATGGGAGGCAAAAGCCCAATGTTATCCACTGGCCTCCATATGCATAAAATCCACACATATGTCTATACTTACACAAACGTGCATGCTTTCTCTCACACAGACATCATGCACACACATACAGTTTTAATATTCTTGGAAACATAATTATTAGCTTGAAAGATAATAGTTTGAGATACTGAATCATCAAGAAGGAAAAGAGATTTTCTTGTCAAAAATTAGATTAGAAAAGGACTCAGAGTTGGTTTTATCAAGGCAAAAATTGCTATCAGAGGCCTCCTTTTACATATGCTATTTGAAATGTATAAATTCTGGATGAAAGAGCTAAGATTGATTGCATTTTAAACACTTCTCAGAATTATGAATTTTCCATATGGGCTGAGGTGAAGACTAGTTGATCCATTTAATGCATAGCTACTAGGCAATAGTATTGAACAGTAGCATTTCTTCATATCCTGAACTCTAATCTTATGCAACATATCTAAAGTAGAAAACATGCTAAGTAGTTTTGATGGTCAGGAACTAAACATCAAACCAGCTAATGCCCTGCTGAGAAACCAGTTTAAAATCCCTTGTTTAAAATCAAAACTACTGATTTCGCTCTGATATTCCGGCTACTATTAGCAATTTTGTAATGCCAGGCTTAATTTGCCTTCCTTGTGCTTGGTATTTGTTTGCCTGAAGCTAACTCGATAGGGAGGAAAACTCCATGTGATCAAAGGTGTTCATTGATTCACTTTTCAGAAGACCATATAGAGGTTACAGAGGCAGAATAAATAATATTTTTTCTGCAGGAGCTAATCTATCAAGTTCATGTTCTCTTTGGTCTCTACCAAGCCAGGATGATTATATAAATAATAGCACTTATTACTTTTTAAATAAACTTGGCTGCAGAGAATTTCTGAATATGCAATATCCATTTAAATAAACTTGGCTGCAGAGAATTTCTGAATATGCAATATCCATTTTTCTTAGGTGGTGTGTCTTTCTAAAGATGCTTATAATGAAACTTCACAAAACTAACTACAGAGTAGAAAACTGATTGAGTAGTTAATCCAAGTAGATGTAATCACTGGAAAGTTATGCTGTAATTCATACCAAAGGTATGTATTCTTTGTAGAATGTGACACAAAACAGCACTATGTACTATGATTTTCTGCACAAACACCCCAAAGTTCAGTATAATGAGGAGAAAAGAGCAGAGTAGATCAATGTTAGGACCACACTTTAAAATTTGTGGGGGTTTAATGGTGCTGTCTATGTCAGCTATCAAGTGTTCTAGAGTTGGCTTCTTAACTGAATACAATTGTCCACAATTAGTGTCTAGAAAGGAAGACCACATGATTTAATATGGGATTTGTAACAGCATGGAAACCAGGGAATAATAAAATGTAGGAAAGTCATCCTTGAGGTCTAAAGTTCCTGTTCATGACTTAAGAATCTGTGAAAACTAAAAAAAAAAAGGTAACTCCAAAACCCACCCAAGAGCACATGCAGCACTGGGGATTTTCCAGGAGATGCTAAATTACACATACATCATAGATTATCGGCTTCTGAGCAAGAGCAAACTTGGTTGGGGGGTAAATATGAAGTGCTCCCATGACAGTCCATGTCCAGACCTTTATCTGTATATCTTTAGGATTCTTACCCTGTTTTGCACAGAAGCATTTTCTTGTTAAACTTTATGCCTTGAATATAGATAAAATATTTCACAGGATGTCTATAATAAATAGACATTATTTAATGATAAATTACTTTGTACTTTTGCTCAATGAATAAGTAAGTCTATGTTGCTAATATCAAACAGATGAGTAACAGAGGGTCACTTGGAAAGCCCAATTCCAGACAACATGGCAACAGTGGATTAATGGGACCTCTTGCTCTGCTTTCATGAATGACAAAAAGCAATCTGTGTGTTGAGAAAAATTCCCTTAAATGTTTTTATTTTATTGCTGAGTGATTGCATTCATTATCTAATTGCCAAGGGCACTCATTATCCTGCATTTTTTTCTTTTGTAGAAAGTCTCAAATTTTGACCAGACATGAATTAGGATTATTTTTCTGAGATAAACCAAGGTCTGATTTCTGGTTCTTATTTCAATTTGCTGCTGTTGTTACAACTCTATCCCCAGACTCCATGAGCATGAGTCTGAGTACACGGGTTGATTTTGTTGCAATAAGGATGATTTAAAGAAAAAAATGTGAAGATCCCAGAGAAAAATAACTGACTAGACTGGGACTCAAGGTGGAAAGAAGTGCACGTTTGCCTCAGTTGCATTCACTTGAGATGTGCAATCTTAATTTTGAGGAATGAGAACTCACCCCTAAGCATGGTGGAAGAGACATCCTTTGCTGCTTTTCCATGATGGCTGGAATCCTTCACATAGCTTTGACTTTACTTTCAAAGTTTGTTCTTGAGTTACTGTGACAGTTTGTCAGAAGAAATGAGAAGACAGGTGGGAACATATGATGTCCTGCAAATGGTGCCATGTGTCCAATGTTTGATGCTTTTAATTAGTCTGTTTCATGAACCTGAGTTTTCAAAACAGGAAACTATTGTTTGCTTAATAGCTTTATCGCTCCTTTTTTGTTAATATTATAGCTATAGATTAATTAGGCATTTTGCTTTGTCACTTATAAATAGCCTCTTCACCTGTCTTGGAAAGAGGGTCCATAAGCTAAAAAGTTGTACAAATGTATTACTGTGAAGGCACTGGAAGATTACATTTTACAAATTAAAAATGAACACATTGGTTGTTAGAGCATTAGATCAGTGTTAGGGCATGTATGCTAATTTTAAGTTCAGAGATAGATAGGTAAGTAGATAGATAGATAGATAGATAGATATAGATAGATAGATAGATAATAGAGAAACAAATTAGAGATAGGTGGATAGATAGATGATAAATAATAGATTGATGATTGATAAATTGTAGATACATAATTGACAGATGAGTTAGGGATAGATGACTGAAAGATGACAGATAGACAGGTAACAGATGGTAGTTAAATAGATATGAAGATTATTGATAATAATAGTAGATATACAGACAATAGATATACAGACAAATAGGTGACACATAAATAGATGATTGGAGCTGGGTGGTGATGGTGCATGCCTTTAATCCCAGCACTTGGGAGGCAGAGGCAGAGGCAGGCAGATCTCATTGAGTTAGAGGACAACCTTGTCTACCACCTGAGTTGCAAGACAGCCAGGACTGTTACACAGAGAAACTCTATCTATAAAAACCAAATTTAAAATATATTTTTTGTAAATGGATAATAGACAAAATAATTTCTTTGTAACTAATTTCAAAAATACTTTGTTTGAAATGCAATAAGCTAGATAAGTTTGTGTGCCAATTAGAACATAACAGACTGACATAAAAGACAACCAAAATTCATAGACTTTAGAGAGCATGTGAAGATTATAGACTCCAATGTGTCCAATCAATAGAGATGACAGGATCTGACATGAACTGCCCCGGCCCATGGGGTCAGTCAATGGGGTCCCTGAAGGAGGGAATAAGAATGAGTGGACAAGAGATGAGAGATGGAAACAAGACAGTATTCTGATCAAGTCTCGTTCAATGAATATAACCACAGGGTTTAAGTAGTGGAGAAATAAGGATATGGGCCAAAGGGAGAATGTGAGGGAGGCAGAATGTTCTTCTAAGCAGAATGCAGCTGTTAGATGATAAGCCTGCAGCTGGGACTCTTTCAGGGTCAGGCTGTGTCATATGCTTAACAGGAAAACAGTCATAGAGGAATGGAAAATTACCAGTATGGTAGTATCTAAGAGAGTAGTAGGAAAGATAGCTGTTAAGTTTTCTAACTTTTCTATGGGGTTCCCCACAATGAACAGAAAGCAAAAATGACAAACTACTATTACTCACCAGAATATTTAATACAGAAAATAACTATGTGTATTAGCTATCCAGGACAGAAATACAAAGAAATCAATTTAACACAATTCTACAGGGTATTTCTGAAGAAATCATAGAAAATATGGACTTTTAAAAGTCTTATTTAAAACTGTGTGTCATCTTCTTGTACAAGAATGACACATGCACAAATCAGGTAATTCATATAAATTAAAAAAACAGTTATGATAGAAACCTAATATCTAATAGAATTAATTTCTCTTTGAAAATTAAAACATTTTTCTATAGCTTAACAGAAAACAAAGTATGTTGGCAGTTAGCCTAAACAGTTTTGTATTTTTAAAGAATGATAAAGCATGACCAGATATTGAAGTAAATGCTAATTCTAGGCAACGAATTAGAGCAGAAATAATTGATTTAATAAGAAGAAAATGTTCTCCCAAATGTAGATACTTACATTGGAAATAATGAGATTCATAATAAAATAGTAATTTTTAATCAGTGGGAAAATTACTCAGTTAAGAGAATGAGACAATGAGTATAATATTGGAGCAGGATGAAGCAGAGTTAGAAATGGGACAGGGGTAAAAATCTATGTGTATTATCAGCTCAAAATAATATCCTACCATTTTTTCTTATGTTAAAATATACTACCAAATTTAGAAAACACACAGATCAGTAACAATAAAAATAGAAACATCACACAGCAAATTTAAACAGACTCAAAGTCTATGTATCTTAATGAACTTCTATGCAGCTAAAATTGGCATGTGGAAAGGAAGCTGTAGAGCTTCATATCATATTTTGTATTTTCTCTTTCAAATATAATGTATGTATTTATCCATAATCAAAACCAAAATATCTATGATTGAATTAGAACTAGAAAAACAGTCAACTTTATATTCCCTTCCCAAAATTGTGTGCTACTTTCATTTATTTGAAAGTATTTTTACACTAAGGTTTACAAAAATATTTTAGTGAGAATAAATTTATGCATTAGTCATATTTATCTAGAACAGAACTTATAAAGTTAAAATTAATACAGTACAATCCCTGTTCTTGGTGCCCAGAAAACAGAATTCACAATTAAGGAGTAATAAACATGTGAAAACAAGTGCTCTTCCCACCAATATTTAAACAAATGAAAGTTAAATTAAATGTCTTACATCACCAAGAAGAGAAATAAAAGGAGCACAATTATGGTTGTTCAATAATTTCCAAATGTGCTGATGATGTCACTTATCAAGAAAGCATGGGTTTATCACAAGACCTGAGATTCAGCTCCCAGCACCACTTAAAACTCACAGGATTAACAAATTGTGACTGAAGTATTTATAATAACATAATTATGTAATTGACACATTTTTGAGAACATATATTCACAGCATACAGTATACAGTTCAAATGATCAGGTTTTGGAATTAGCAGTGACTTTTACTTTTTGATTGGCTTCAACTTTGGTCAAACTAGCAGGAATCTTCTGTCTTCAACTGTGAATATTTGGCCAAATTTTTTGAATTCACATCTTATGTAATGATTATATTCAAAGAGAAGAAACTGTGTGAGAGAATTACATTGTTTAATAAATTGAGGTTTCATGCTTCTACATAAAAATATTTTAATTCAACGAGAACAGATGTCACTGTAGTTTCCATACCTAATTAGAAAAGACCTAGCTGATATAAAATGCCAATCATCCCAGTGAACTTTAATGCCAAATGCAAATGATGATTTGTGGTAGAACTTGAAGAAAAAAAAAAGTAATGAAAGTTTAATCTTCAAATTCAAACTTAATATAGGCAAGAACACATGAATGGTATTTATTAGTCAATATTCATAACCTAAAGATACAAATTACACAGGTTCTCTCTCAGTAAATCTATTGATACTTAACTAATATAAATAGAAACTTCCCTAAGAGTTAATTTTATAAGCATTTTTATTACAACAACCCTACAATACTACACTTAACATTAAAATATCTTTAAGAGATTAATCTGGAAAATGCAGTTGATATTTTAAATTAGATTTTAGAAGCTAACAAAGGTTGATTATTCCATATTGCATACTCCAAATTGCCAAATTGTTTTAAGAATAATTTGCTAATTACAATGTTTTTGAAAGGTTTTTTTTAATTGTGCACATCGTATTCCTATTTATTCTCTTTATAGAAGATGAATCTTTAAATATTTAGGTTGTAGTCTTATGTATATATGAATGTACAAGAAATGATAGCATCATGTTTTAATCAACTTTATTAAGGTAGTTTACAAAGAATTCATTTCATTTAAGTGTTCAACAGTTATTTTGCTGTGTATGTACATACAGATGCTGGAACGTCTCTAAAATTTATTATATATAAAATGTACCATATGAGTTGTTTTCATTTAAGCATATAGTCCCCTGGGTAAAACCTCTTGAAATCAGCATTTGGTTATGAGTGTGATGAGTTTATAACCTGGAAGTTTTTTTCTTGCTTTTCCCTTGTAGTCAGATCATTCCTTTTGATCTCATATCTTGGCTTGACCAATCTAGCCAGCAGCAGTTAATCTTATGTTATTTTAATAGCATGGGCACAGTTCCCAGTCTTAAATAGAAGAATTTACATATTCTTTTCCTCCATTTTTAAAACTATTCAATCAACAAGAGAAAAAGTTGTCAGTTTTAAATTTTATTATGATTGCCTCACAAAAGTGCATAGCATCCAGCAGCTAAGCAATTCTATTGCTGAGCATAAAAAGCAAATACTTCTGGAACTCAATCTTATTCTTGAAAACATATGGTGCTCAATCTATGTAGTTTCATTTTAGAAAATGCATTGCCAGATGAAAAGATAAATAAAACAATGAACTTTAGTCAGCATTTTATCCCTCAGTGTCAAAGAACTTTACAATATAAGAAAAGTAGGAATAATGGCAAAGGATAGATCAAGACATGAGTGTATTCTGAAAATCACTGAACCTGTTAGGAATGTAGTTCATAGGTTCAGTTGAAATTATACATTTGGGTTAATTTTTAATTTTTCCTCAATTAACTAGTGTTCCAGTATTTTTTTCTTTTCTTTCTTTCTTTCTTTCTTTCTTTCTTTCTTTCTTTCTTTCTTTTTTTCTTCTGGGCAGAAATTATCATCATCACCACTGTTTGTATAACTACACTAAGGAGCTTGAGCATGCTAGGCAAATGCTCTACCAATAAGCTGCCTTCACAACATAAAAAATGAGCAATCAAGTGAAGTTCTCTCCCAGATAATTGCTTAAGTTGACATTAGCAGGCGATGTGATACCAACTAACTGTCCTGCACGTAGATGCTTCTATAGCTGTCTGCTTTGTTTCAGTAAATTATTTTCATGTGAAGTCATTAAACATTTTTTTAAATCAGGTGGTTTAATCTACTTGCATGCACTGCCTTAGAAGTTCTTACATTAAACAGTTTTCATCAGGATTCAGAAAAGGGATAAACTAAAATATCATTGCAGATACATCCCAGCTCGCAAGGAACAACACAGAATATAAGAGACTATTGTGATAGTTTATTTTCCTCTAATTCCTTGCCCTTGAACTCTAAGCCACATGAAGCTAACTCCAAATACATCACTGAAGAGTCATTCATCTCAGATTGCTATATCCCCTTCTACAAGTCATAGGAATTTCTAGCTAGTGGTACACATAGCCAGAAAATCCATATTTTTCCAAGTATACTAATGACACATGTCCTTGCATGACCACCCAATTGTTCTTATATCCTACAGAATAGTTCTATAGACATCTTTCATGTTCACTGATATCTGGTTGAGAGATATCTCATACAGATGATAGATACACACATATACTAAACAAACTGGATAGCCATTATTAAGCATTCAGATACTTTTTTAATTTCTACATCACTGTCTTGTTATTATTCTGTGGGCTTGTCTCTATTTGCAAGCCACTAATACAATATGTGGTATTTCTTTCATCTTTAAAAGATTATTCTTCTTTAATAATGTGTATGTGTGTCTATGTGTGTGTTAGAGAGTTACATGCACATGAACACAGGTGCCCACATAGGCCAGAGAAGAGTGTTGAATCTCCTTGTGCTGAAGTTTACAGGCTACTGTGAGTTGCTGGATTAGGTGCTGGGAACTGAACATAGGTCTTTAGAAACTGCAGTCCTTGTGATTAACTGGTAAGTCACCTCACCAGATGGTATTTCATAGAGAAAAACCTTTATAGGTGTGTGTTACATGCTAGTCCAATTCTCCTTTTAATATAACTAAATATTCAACAGCTCTTAGACATATGTTTTAAATCAGTACTATTATAACTCTTAATATTACTATTGATATTGTCCATTATTGCATTGCAGCATTTGTTTCTGGAAATTAATCTCACTTCACATCACAGCTTGGCTACCTTGAAATTATTAACTTGGCAGAGATGAGATGAGAGTAGAAATTCAGAAAACATCTGGCACATTGTGAAACAATAATGAATATTACCTTCTATACAGAATTGATGTTCATCATCTTATCTTTCTTCCATGAGAAACTTTAATCTCTCTTGTGTTTAATGCATACATATGCCTGGCCTTACTTAGAAACATAAATTAGGGTGTATTTTCTAATTCTACTTTATTTCTATTACGTTCATTTTGAAAGCATGAAGCTGTCAGTTTAGCAGGATTGTGATCTGCATAACTACTTCCAAACACTGAAGGAAGTGAATGATCATACCTAATTGTTTCTTATTCATCTCTGAATATAATAATTTTATTTTTCTGATTCTGCTCAGTTCTCATGATTATGCTATTAATTATATTAAATGATGCAATTTGTGTTTCATAGAAATGTCCTTGCAAAAGTGATGACACTCAGACCTCTCTAGGACTTGATGTACCCATTAGAAAGTATATGTCAATCTCATAAAAATGTAATAAAGAGGATTTAAAGGGCCATGGCGGCATGTTTATGTGAGTGTGGGTGTTCACCAACAGTCTACCAGGAATCTCTCCCAAATTCTTTGCTCTCTATGTTGCATTATCCCAATTAGGCTTCATTTCCTTATCCTACAATATCATCCACGCCTTAATCTCAAGAATGATTTTATACCTATTGATCTTATGTCTGTTTCTTTGCATGTCAGCTAACTCTTGAGTTCTGTACTTTCAGATTAGATGAGAAGTGTCCTTGATGACTGAGTATAATTTCTAAAATGAATGACTAGCTTGTCTAAATCTTTTTGGTATCTGCTCACTGCTGAGGGAAATATTGCACAAATCTTGATTTCTTCATTTAAAAAAAATGGAGCCAATAATAGGTAGTTCTTTTAAATAACAAACAAACAAGATATATTTCCGAGGCTGCCCTAAATATCTACCATACATAGTAACCTTAATAACAAACTGTTTCATGAAAGCTCATCTATAGTTGATCTGGAAAAGGCTCAGGCAGTAAGCTATGTATGCATGAAAAACTAAGTTCAAATCCCTAGCACCCATAAAAAAAAACCTGGGTTTGATGGCCCTTGTCTTTAAGTCCAGTGCTGGGAATGTAGGGGCCAGAAGGTTTGGGGATTTCGTTGGTTAGGTATCATATTTAAATGAGAGAGGTTTTCTCCAAAAAGAAGGAAGCTACTCAACTTTTACTTTTGGTATCATAAGCACATATACATATATACATACCAACATGTGTACACCACACACACACACACACACACACACACTTGCATGCACAATTTCTAAACATGTATTTGCCTGAATATTCATCACAACTGAAGAGAGATGCTCAGAACCAAAGCCCAGAACCAAAGACTGGGTCTGGGCCTCAGGGAATGTTAACAGCTCTTTGTAGAACATCTGATACTATAAAGAGGCAGTGTAAAAGGGGACTAGACAGTGAAGAGTTAGTAGCAAACGAAGAGTAATGTGACAGCAAGAAAGCAAGGATTCACACATGTTAGGCACCCAGGAAAAGGTTTCTATTCATTTATTTATTTTTGATAGAATTAGAGCTTACAAGAATGGGCTTATCTAAACAATTACAATATGTAAGAACAATAACAATAAGATGGTATTTTCAAAATAATTTTGCACTTTGACTTAGGGACACGAAAGCTTAGAATATATTAAAATTCCTGGTGACTATGCTGTTTGGCCTGAAGTAATTGATATGGCTTACTTGAGTATTACTGGATATTTGATCGCCTTGAGAAACTTGAGACTGTGTTAATAAAATCAATTGTGAATCAGAGGTATTACCCATAGAGAGTGGAGAGAAGTCAGGAAGATGGATATAGAGACATGCAGGAAGAAGTAGTGAGGGACTTGGAGTTTTGAGGTCCTTTTGGTTTGAGACAGCTGGAGTAATGCTCTCTTGCTGTGTTTTAGCAAAAAGGAAGGTCAGCAGGTTGCCTTTTGACCTCTCTAAGCTAGCAGGATTTTACCCCAATGCCTGACTCCTCAGTCTTTATTTGTAAATAGAACAATACAGACTTAGTTGAAAACTACATTTGGTAACAGTGGCTGAGCAGGTGCTGGAGGGACCAGAAGTCCTGCCAGGCAGTGGTCTGAGGTATGGGTCTCTGACTGTGGGGCCATAGGCCCACAGCAGGTAGTGAAAGTATTAGTAGATTCAGGTTCATCCACTAAGTGAAAGGGGAAAAACACTTGGGTATCACTCTTATTATCATTATTGGTACTTCCAAAAACCTTCCTAGAATTTCTAGCTAGGTAGTGCATACACTATTCAAACTCTATGTCCTGAGCTGAATTCACTACTTTCACACACAAACTTCTTCTTATCCCTCATCCAGTTACATAGTGTTGGAAACAGAGGTCCATCCAAAGACATGTTTTTGTCTAGACAACATAGCACTGATAGGCATTTCAAACACAGGCCAAGACAAGATAAGATGGCTAATACTGAAAATGTGTAGATGGCTATGAGTCAGGATAAAATGTCTGGTTTTAGCCTCTATCCTTCTAGGATCCCCAGGAATATATGTGGAATTTTAAAACATGAGAACTGGAAAGTATGATGGAGGTGACCAAAGATTGGAGTGGTAAGGAGCTGGATTTGAATGAAAGGATAGTTTCAGTAAACTAAGAGAGTTTCTGAAATCTATTGTACAGAAATAAGTCAGTATGTGGTGAAAATATATTCTAAATTTGGGTGGAAGGAAAGTAGATGCATATGTTCTCACTACAAAAGGTAACTAAGGGATGACCATGTTTATTCATCAGCTAAATTTAACAATTCCACAGTACATATAAATGCTAAATCATCATGTTGTGCATTATAGAAAAAAACATAAAAAGTTATCTTTCAATTCACTGAATGGATGAATGAATGAGTGAGTAAGTAAATCAACCAATCGTCACTAAATAAACAGAGCTAGGCCTGCCTGCTAAGCCATATTTAGGATGAGAATTGTGAATAGACAAACGTTATATTCACATATTAAGATACTAATTTGGAGAATTTGCAGTTTTAAAGAAAGTAAACTTTTTTTTTAATTTCAGATGTACATAATAGTGAATACAGTAGGACTTAATAACCCTCTAGTCAGGCTTCACATCATATGCATATTCTTTTATTTGCTTCACTATTTTTTTCTGAATATATGTTATTTTTCTGGATAATTTGAACAAAGATTAGAGATACTGTGTCACTCCATATATAAACAAGACATTTTGTGTTTTCAATTAAAATTATATTCAATGGTTTCTCATTGTAATTACCATAAGCAATAAATTACTACTAATAAATTTTTAGTAATGTATGATTATATAGTTCACAGTGAAAAGTCAAGCTGTTAGTTTCTCCCAATAATGTCCTCCTTATTTGCTTTTCAATGCATATCCAGTTTGGGTTGTATTAAATTAAGTTTTTATATAGTTTAATCTCTCTGAATCTCAGGTAGTTCCTCATGTTTTCTTTGTCTTTCATTGGTCTTGGTATCTGTGAGATTATAAATCACTTAGCATATTTTCCAATTTGCATGTATCTGATAGCTCATCATAATCAATAATATGTTTGTCATGGATGTCACCAATATGAGATTGGGTTCTTTGTGTAGCACATCATGAGAGAGAAGTTATCAGTTTTCTTCCATGATGGCTTTGGGCATTAAATGTAGTGACAATCTGGATTCTAGAGTGTGAAGTTATTGTATTTCTGTGTATAATATGCACATAGCCTGGGAGTGACACTATAAGACTATGCAATATTTTCTGAGATAAGTTCTTGCTATGTTGCTTTGTCTGGCCTATAACTTGCTATGGCAATCAGGCTAGCCATGAACTTACTGAGATCTGACTGCTTGGATTAAAAGAATTTATCACAAGGCATGGCATATCAAGTTGAGGTAGAACTAAGCTCTCCTTTTATAGTAAAGCTGGGCAAGACAAGCCAATATGAGGAATAGGTTTCTGCAAGCCATGTAAATCCACTGCTAGAATTCCCACAAGTGAATCATGCTACATAATTGTCACAGATATGTAGATGATATAGGTAGGTCCCATACAGGCTTCAGAATCTGTGAGTTCTTATGATCCCAGGTTAGTTGTTTTTGTGGGTTCCCTTGTGGATTGATTTCAACCTTTTCCCCCACCCTGCCATATAATCCTTCCTCCCTTGCTTCAACAGGATTTCCTGAGTTTTGCCCAGTGCTTGCTTATATATGGATCTCTGCATCTGTTTCCATAAGTCACTGAATGAAGGCTCTGATGACAATTTGGTTAGTTACTAATATGATTACAGGAGAAGACCAGTTTAGACTACCTATTCACTATTGCTAAGACTCTTAGCTGAGGTCATCCTGTAGATGCATGGGAGTATCCCTTGTACTAGATTTCTACCTGATGCCAAAATGCCCCCCATTAAGATGCCACTTGCTTTATTAACACCCATGAGAGGCCTGCTCATTTCTCAACAGAAACAGAAGAGAAGTGAATTGTTGGGTAGGGAAAGATGCAGGGAGGGAATAAGAGGAGAGAACGGAGGTGAAATGTGGTCAGTACAGTCAGTATGTAAAATAAATGATTAATTTAATTAATTAAAAAAGCATGTCTCACAATGCCAGGCTTATGAAGATAACCCATTCTCCATCAAATCCTTGACAAACACTTTTGAAATATGTTAATTTTCCAAATCAAATTTTCTTTCTGAAATTGTTATTCTACTGCAAGAGATTTCATTTGCTCATGTTTTGCATGATTTGTATTACTGAGGATTCCTGAATTTTAATTCTATTTTGTAAATAATAACCAATTATTACCATGATTATTTTTATGGTCAAACAATCTTAACTTTCACCAATGGGAAGCATACTTCAATTCTCTATTGATGGCACAGGGATATGTTCCAAGCCTTTTTAGTTCCTAGTAGGTAAAAATGTTGTTAGATGCCATCTCTAATGACTACAGATGTTCTCCACTGCTTGGTTATTACTGTTTCTTCTCATCTAAGTGAACAGAGCTAAAATATGATCAGTATTTAATCAAGGAAGCAACACTGTAGAATTTATGTGTTTTCAATGTTATAACCACACAGTCATAAAATATGATCAGAGAATTAACACAAATCTTTGGCTTTAGCATTACTGGATGGTGAAGAAGGTCATAAACAAAACCAGAAATCAGAAGATGAATATTAAATAAAGGAAATCATAGTAGACTAGAGGAAAACTGGGATAAATTTGACCTAACTTCTGTCTTTTAGTATGGTGATACAGTAAAGTCGGGATCAGCACCTATTCCTGTCCTGGAAGCCAGAGGAACTGAAGAGAAAATCCAAAAGAAGGTGCACTGCTTCCTCAACCCACCATTTTACATGGGTTGCATATCAGATATCCTACATATCAGATATGTGCATTATAATTAATAACAGTACCAACATTATAGTTATGGAGTATCAGTGAAATAATTTTATCATTGGGGTTACCACAACACAAGGAACTGTATTAAAGGGTTGCAGCATTAGGAAGGTTGAAACCTGCTGTTTTAGATGGTTACAGGGTTTCACTGGATTTTAGGAATTGGTGTCAGTATAGGCAGAGTATGCCGTAAGCCATAAAGCATTGACTATTTCTCTGCTTGCAAGAATAGTAAGCTGGGTAAATGGCTGAACCTGTCCTTGGGAAAAGTCCTGAAGGAAAAATCTGAGTGTCCATCTGCACCTGACCTCCACCTTTTCACATCATGTTTCTCTCCCCCACATTCTTTCACAGAGTTCCCCAGAACTTCACAGAGTTCCTTCCCCTCTTTCAACTGAGTATCAGCTTCCTTTCTTCAGCCTCATCTTCAAGATTTAATTTGTATAAATATTTATTGAGCCCTGGTTAGTCTCCATTTATTAATTAGTTGTCATAGATTCTGTGCTTACCATGTATAGTTTCACATGAGTAGGATTACGAGAGGAGGAGAGTGTCTTTTGACTCTACTTTTATTGAAATATGACTTACCCAGGGGGTCAGGGGGATACAATATTCAGAGGAATTAATCTGAGTGCTCACCATTAGTTAGTGTCATCTGACTCAAATATACAATTTGACCATTATCCTGAACATCTCCTTAGAGTCCCTACCATTGACCAAATTGGTTCTCTTTCAATCTGTTTCCTTCTAACAATGTGTTTGCAAGTTTTCCTTCCTGAACTATTATTTTAGAAAAGGGTTAGCCAAACTTTTGAGTGTGTTATAGGTGAAGTTTTAGTCAGGTTAAGAGATGACCTCATTATCAGTAAAGCTTAGTCTACCCTGGAGCAGAGAGAGACACATGCAAGAATAAGCATCTATAGATTGGATTATTTGTGTCTCCATCTCAAACAAACAAAATAAGTTATTTCTGGTAACTTAACCAACACATATTTCCCAACAATAGGCTCTCATATTTAAAACATATTCAAATAACTTAACCAACAAAGATTTCCCAACAATAGGCTCTCAGATTTAAAACATTTTCCAATAAAAATGTCAACTCAGGTAGATATTTTTAACTTTTGCTGTTGTAGTAAATTATACACAACATATTTATTTTCAAATTATTCTAGGCATATATATCTGCTGTGAAATAATCATTCAATACACTGTAAATATGTGTTGCTCTTATTGCTAATGAAAAGCTCATTGGCCAATGGCTAGGCAGGATTTGGGGGGCAGAAAGAATGCTGTGAAGAAGGGTAGAGTCAGGGAAATCAGAGAGGAGACACCATGAGACAAAGAGAGAGCAGGATAGAAAGTACATACATCACATAAATGATCCCTGATGCAGCCCATAGATAAATGGAAATGGGTTAATTTGAGTTATAAGAACTAGCTAAAACACAAGCCTACCATATCAACTGAGCATTTATAATTAATGTTAAGTCTCTGGTCATTTGGAAGTGGCTAGCAGGACACAGGAGAAAAATCTGCATACAAATGATCCCCAAATGTCCAGGACCTAGATCCCCATAAAACCCCATAAAAAGGTTCCAAAACCACAAAAATGAAGTCAAACACAATTTAATGGTAGCTGCCTTTACTTGAGTAGGCTCTGTTTGTGTGGACCCCAAAACTGCCCCAAGATAGGCAACAAACATGCACCCCTGTACCTTAAACATGTATCTAGGCTGTCACAGAACCAAGGGTGATGGGAGATGTCATTCTCTAAATATGTTTCTCTTGTTGGTTAATGAATAAAACCCTGATGGCCAATAGAAAAGCAAGATAGGCAGGACTAGAAGACAAGGCAGATTTGGGAAGAGGTAGGAGGAGATTCAACATGTAGGACCAAGAGAGTAGAACTCTAGACCCTCTCTCTGGTACGATAAGACCACAAGGAAACATTAATAGAAACAGGTCAATAGTTAAGACAGAACTAGCCAATAAAAAATGCTAGTAACTGGCTAACAGCTTTATATCTAATACAGCATCTCTGTGTGTTATTTGGGGCTGATGGTGGCTGTAGGACCAGGCTGGCAGGGAAAACTACTCATAACAAAATGACACCTGTACCATAGGGCACAAGAACTTTCACTTGAAACTTAACAAAAGTAGGGGTTTTAGATAGCCCCTACTCCAAATGACTTGACAGATTTAAATGACCCCTCCTGGAGGCCATCACCCTACATGTGGAGTGGGGAGATGGGGTTGGAGGGGAGGGTGGTTGGGGGACATGAGAGGGTGAGTGAGAGGGAAAGATGGAGGGAGGAAAAGAGGGAGAGGGAACTGGGATCAATATGTAAAATAAGAATAAGAAAATATAATAAAATGGCTAATATTAATTATACAGAAAAATAAAATTAAATAAAGATAATGATTGACAGTGGAAAAAAGGGTTTTAGAAAAAAAGAACAGAGACAAGAAAAGCTTCTTAGTAACAGCATATTTCTAGGATGGACTCTGTTTTGATAGAGACAAGCAGAGATTTGCATGGCTCCTTTAAGGGAGAATTCCTGACTCAGCATAGTGGCAAAAAACAAAAAGGAAGGCTTTTAAAGAGATCTGCTAACAACTTAATGGTGTGTATGAGTGCTAGCAATGGCAATGACCATATCTCCAAGTTGGCAAGATGCTGCTGGATGGTAGCATAGACCAAGGCAATGAGTACAGCTCTCAGTTCTGTTGGTAAACATATCCTCCCCATCCCTGCTGCCATTTTTGATAGACACCGTTATAAATACAGTAAAGATAGTTTCAGATTAAGAAAAACTTCTAAAGGTTTATATTGTGTTTTAAAATATACAAAGGCTTGGGAGAGAAAAAGAAACAAGATAAAAAGGTTTAAAAAAAAAGCAAAAAACATAAACAAACAAACATAAATGCCTTTAATTCCATCACTTGGGAGACAGAGGCAAAGAGATTTCAAAGTGAATCTGGTATACAGAGTTAATTCCAGGACAGATAAAAGTTACACAGAATAACCCTGTCTCAAAAAATGAAACAACAGAAGTAAAATAAATAGAGTAATAAAAAAGCCACTTAACACAAGGGCAGTGGAACCAGCTGCCAATGCCATGTGCTGACACATGAAATAAACTGAGCCTTGCCTGCAACTAACATAGCAGTTTAAGATTCATCTCGTGCAATCAAAGAACAATACAGAGGCTCAGTAAAGACAAATCAAGATGAAAGAATCCTCTAAATGGGTAACAGTGTCTTTAAAAATATGCTAGGCTTGGAGAGAAAAGAGAAAGAATATACACAGTGGTAGATTAAAAATAGTTCAAAATAATAATCTAAAGTTTTAAGAAAAGAATAAGGAAAAAATTAAAAATATACAATCAGGCATGTAAAGATGAGGAATACACATACAGTTTGGATCTTCTATGTTATTTTGTTGACTTTAGATTTTCTGATTGTTAGTGAATGAACAACAGGTACTAAAACATATTTGATTATGAAAATTGCTACATTAAACCACCCTACATTTTTTTTAAATCTCTTGATTTCAAAATGGAAGTCAAAAGTTGTGTTGCTTTGAGGGAGAAATTATGCTTTTATTTCCATAAGAAATGAGAGACTGTGGGTTCATTCCAGCTTGATAAGAATCAGGTTTGGTTGGAGAAGGCCCTGTGAAAATCCTGGGTACAGACATAAAAATCATCTTTTGCTAACTTGTATACAACTCATAGTCTATTCTTGTCTTAATACATAATATTTCCTTTAAAAGTTTATATATTTTCAGAACAAGGAGACCAGACACCAATGAAAACAGATGGCCCGGGTGATACAGCATCTCAAAATGCCTCTATTACAGTCTCCTCAGAATTTTGCATCCAAAACAACTTCAAGGCTTCTAGCTGAGATGGTCCAACCTCACAAGCTATTCCAATCAAGACTTAACAATTGTCTTAATTTTCTCAAGGTCTCCACAATAATAGCCCATCAGTTCCCACAATTAACAGGAAATACCTAGAGAATGAAGCCCAAATTCCCAAGAGATGAGGTATTCAATGGATTATAAATTTTCATCATTGTTTAGGAAGGTTAGTTACAAATTGCCATTGTTCACAGTAAAGAAAAAAAAAACTAAGCAAAAGTTAAATTCACAGATCTTTGTCTAAACCAGAAGTGGGGGCATGATATAAAAATGATAGGAAAAAAGTATAGATTATTGAATCTACTTTAATTTAAAAATTGCTATTAATATCAAAATATTTTACATAGGTATGGTTTTGGTTTATTGATACAAATTTAAAGTTAATTTTGTTATACTGGATGTATGTTTCTACTCTTATTTAGGGTATTTATAAAGCTCATTTAAAATGTAATGTATAATTAAGAAATACCAATTAAAACTCATCTATAAGGGTCAAACGTATAATCAAGCTAAGTATGTTTTCAAGGTCACACAGGTATACTTAGATAAATAGATGGTCATCAAATACTTCAAAGATATACAGAATATGGCATTTAATATGTTTAATTATCAAAATCTATGCATGTCAGTGAGATGTGTCTGTTCCTGATATCACCAACTTACTTCAAAGAAGGATAAAGGTCATTGAAGAAACTCCATTTATAGTTTATTTTTTATGGCAAAGCTAGCCATTTAGGCAAAGAATCTTCCCTTGCATCAATTGCTGACAGTGTACTGTCCAAACTGAACCAGCATGGAACACACATACACACAAAGACATACCTGCCAAACTTGGACAAAACAAGGTAGGACAGTCCTTCAAAGTTCTCTGCTTCTCAAAAATGTCTGTCAGATATACTAAGCATGTAAGCCAATGTTGGATGCCCCAACATGAAAGAACTTTGGGGACTGTCCAGGAAGCCAGATGTCCCTGTCCTTGGGTAACATTAAATCCTTCTCAAATCTTTGATGGGGTTGAAGACTAGACAGCTACAGTTACAGTTCTCCCTAATCATGATAGAAAGTTAATTGGATATAAAACTCTGGACACTTCAGGAGAGGACAGTTGATGGAATATTTTCTCTCTTTTGCAAAACACAAATGGACTGGATATTGTAACTATAATTCTTACTTGATAACTGTTTTGTTGTGCAATTAAAACCTTCCTTTTCAATTAGACAAAAATGGGGTTATGATGTGGAATAACCCTTCTGTACAGTGTTGCTCTCATTTTTAATAAAATGCTGCTTGATTGATGGTAAGGCAGGATTTGGAGGCAGAGAAAACTGAGGAGGAGGAGAAGGAGGAGAAGGAGGAAGAGAAAGGCAGAAGCAGGGAGTACACACCATGAGACACTGTGAGAAGAATGGGAAGTACATACATGAGATAAATGAGCCTCTGGGAATCACATAGATTAATAGAAGTGGGTTAATTTAAGTTATAAGAACTAGCTAAAAACAAATCTAAGCTATTGGCCAATCGTTCATAAAGAGCATTAAGTCTCTGTGTGATTATTTAGAAGCAGCTTATGGGACACAGAAATACTCTGCCTACATATATCTGTGTTCTTGAATGTGGTATGAAAGCTGAAAAACCTTTGCCTCTTAGATGATATGGGAATTTTTCAGCACCTCAGACGAAATTCTGTGGCCAATACTCCCTATCTTCTCTGATTTCTCTACTATCTCTACAAATTTACATTTTTTTCTAGATATTTTGTTTATGTCAGCTAATTCAATGTTTGTAATTTGTGTCTGGTCTACTTTACTTAGTGTATTGCTCTGAAGCTTTACACATTTTGTCCATGTAGCAAAATGCAATTTCATTTGATTGCAGAATCATTTTTCCTTGAATGCATGTTATGCTTAATTTATCGAGGATAGACATTTGGTTCTTTCTGCCTTTTGTCTATTGAGATTAGTGCCTCCTAAATCTTGTCATTCAATTGCTGAATCCCAATTCCTAACTCTTCTGGGTATCCTGAATTCAACTTGCATGCCTCTGCTTTTCTCCATCAATTCTTTTTTTTTTTTTTTTTTTTTTTGCATTGAATAGAAGTCATAATAGTTCAATAATGATTATAAATACCAGTCTTTATACACTGGAGGAAGCCATTTCATTCATTTAAGAAGATGAAAGGCTAAATAACTATATATGAATGTAGCTACATCTATTGTTTATATTCTGACTTATTTTTTAATTGATAGCACTATGAAAAAGGAAATGGGGAGAAGATATGACTAGCTATAATTTCAAAAGGTGTAAAAGAATATCAGATGCTTAATTAAATACCTCAATCAAATATTTGTAAACATAAATATAAATGCAAGATATAAATATACATAAAATAACATAATACTAAAATGAAGAATATTGAGTAATTAATAATGTAATCAATATAAGACTAGAAATAAGACTAGAACTTGTCTGTCAGATTATAAATTAAACACTGCAAAACTACAACAAAGTTTCTGTATGTATTTTATTGAGAATGTATGCTGGCGGTTTAACATAGGTACAGCTATTATTTGACAACATCCAAATATTGAATAATGATTAATCTTTATTAGAAATGAAAAGAATGCAACCCTTTATGGCATGACAAAAAATATTTTTTACACTATAACTAGGCACAATTTATATATCAATTTTCTAACTTTTTAAATGAAGATTCAGTAATTTTTAATGAACTGACACTTTTGAAATTTAACAACCTTACTGAGATAATTCACAAAACACCCAGTTTACTCATTCAGAAAAATGAATGTAATTTTGTGGTGTATGTATAGTTATATTTCATTTAAAATGTGTAGCAAATTCTGTTTGTGTAGGTCTTTGCAATCACCATGATAGCCATATATGTTAGTTTTCATGCCCAGGCCCTCCAATGACTCCATCTCTCACTGTTTGACTTTTTCTGTGTGTTTATTCTGACATTTCATGTTAGTGTGGCAAGATATTATGCAGTCTTTGTGATTGACTTCTTTTATTTAACTTCTCAAGGCTCATTTATAATTTGGCATGTGTTATTACTCTATCTTTTCTCATAATGGACAAATATTCCATCATACAGATATACTATACTGTATTTAGATATTTCACTCATCCATCAATGGACAGTTTGGTTATTTTATGTTGAAATATTGTAGATAATGCTTTTGTAAATATTTATGTATAAGTGTTTATGAAGACATAGATTTCAGTTCTTTTGAGTAGCTTCCCAGAAAACAGACTCATTGTAACATATGGCATCTGTCTGTTTTAACTGTTTGAGAGAGTGCTAGACAAATTTGCAAGGTAGCTGCATCATAAGAAAGTGTGAATTTTTCCATATTCTCACCAACACTGGTTATTATCTAACTTTTTGGTTCTGACAATCCTGAGATATATAAAATAGTGGTTCATGTGTTTTTTTAATGTTTACTTCTATGGTAAATAAGAATGCCAAACATTTTAAATTTTCCTTATTGGTCATTTTTAAATATTCATTTAAAATATCCTGAATTTCTTTGCCAGTTTTAAATGTGGTTGCCTTTTTATTAAGTTAATGATTTTAATTGTAGAATGGGTTTAACAGATGCAAGGTATATAAACATTTCCTTCAATTTTCTGAGTTATATGTCTATTCTCTACCTAGTATAATTTAAACTGCAGATGTTTCCTTTTTTCTTACATTTTTCTATATGCTATATAATATTTGAACTTACTTATGTGTTATAATGTAATATTTAAGTTCCTATGTATGTAGGTGCCCTAGTTGGCTTTGACTGCCAATTTTACATAGTCTACAGTCACCTGAGAAGGGAGTCTCAGTTGAGGTATTTACTAAATCAGACTGGCCTATGAATATATTTGCAGGAGATTGTCTTAACTACCTACTGATATACAAGTTCCCAGAATATGATGAGTGGCACCATTCCATGAACAGCTGGTTTTGGAATGTATAGGAAAGCTAGTTAAACACGAATCTGTGAGTAAGCAAGCCAGTAAGCAATATTCTCCTATGGCTCCTTATTCAAGTTCCTGCATGAGTCTCTCCTGACTTCCCTCAATAACAGGCTGGGACCCACAGGATTGTCCTGCCATAAAGTGCATTTTGTCAGAGTAGTTTATCACAGAAACAAAGAGGAAACTAGGACAACTGAGGGGGTGCTTTTTTTGTTTTATTTTGTTTTGTTTTTCAATCAAATACAGTCAATTTTTTCCCTCTTGCTTTCTGTTAGAGTGTCATAATTCAGAATTCTTTGCTAAAAATAAAATTTGGATGCAGGATGATCAAGGTCCTGCTCAGTTGCATAGTAAGTTGGAGAATAGCCTGACCTACAAAAATACAGTGTTTTTATTGAAAGTTAAATGAATGACAGGAAGAAAGAAAGGAAGGAAGGCAGAAAGGGGAAAATAATAAAAGTTTAAGTGAACATATTATACAGGGCTTGTATTTATAAATGTATAGTTCAAGGAAGAGGTGACAGTCAGAGGAATTGATGGTGTAGGTACTATACAGCTATAGAAATTCCTTTGTGTTTTACTCTGTGCTTGAAACAAATTTATTGTGTTTTTAAAAGTTCTTTTATTGTGAACACTACACTTTGGAACCCCTCCAGTTTCATGTCACTTCATAGAAATATACACACTGCTTAGTAATTTATCAGCAATTACATCTGCTGGCATTCCTGCTGTTCATCATGGTATCTTCATCTCTCTTGAAATCAGACACCAAGAATAAAATGACACCTGATAGCCTTGTCAGCACAGTACATCTGGAGGCGCTCAACATCCCAATCAGGAGCTGCTCATCAAACTGAAGGGGTGAGAACACACTTGAAAAAGCAAGTTATAATTTGAATTTTTTAAATTTTTAAGCGATTCAAAGGTACATTTGAATGCACTGTGTGTTTAGATGACTCTAACACCCCTGGAAACTATAAGATTTTGACAATGTCTACTCCATTCTGGGAAAGATACTGTATAGCTTTGGAAATATCCTTTACTCTAAAACACATATAAAGTGTATACACAGAGTAGTATTTTTGCTGATTCAAATCTAAAGCAATATTTATCATGTCAGCTCAGTTTAGTTAACTGTCCAACAGAAGCAAACTAAATCTTTTTTATCATAAGAGATTTATTTCAATGGCAATGTATTTATGGGTAAGGCCTATTAGTGGCCTTTGTGTGTAGAACTGAGAAAAAAGGAGTTTTGGGGCCTTATTCTCAACTCTCTCAACAGGAAGTGCTCAGAGCCACAGGGAACTGACTATGCTAGGGTGACCTGTGATTTCTTTATTCTTCAGCTCCATCGTGCTAGGCTTTTTCTCAGGTTCAAAAACATAAATTGTATTTAGTAATCAATAGCTGTTCTTGGAATTCAGACAACAATTTCTGTGTTCCTTTGTACCCTACATACTTTAAATAACACTGTGGGCTTGTCTGTAATCAATGGAATGCTGTTTGGGCCCAAGCTACATGATTTGTGATGAATAAAGGAACTACTTTCAATAAAAGTGGAGCAATACATTTCCTTTAGAAAAAAACACATATGGATCCGCCCAAAGTCCTATTCTGAGTATTTTCAGTCTCTGACCTAGAGTTTTAATTCTTTAATATAATTGCTTTTATGATACCAAGCTTGGAAATCAAAATGCTAATTCAGTTTTACCTCTTGGTTTATGTCATCTTGAAAAATACAGTAAAGCATGTACTTGGCTCTGCAGAAACCAACATGTTTGTATTCTGCTTTACTTTTCATTCAGTGATAATTATACCTTTGAAGAAAGTTGCAGTTATGAAGTAATGCATAGCCATTTTACCAATTTCAACTAAGGTTATTTTGTACAAAATTACAGTATAATATCAAAAATAGCGATTTGGTGTGTGATATGGTTTACGCATTCAAATTCATCTTCCCCAACATAGTGGTACTCTTTTGAGAGGGTTGGTGACTTGGGTGAGTGAAGGTCATCCAAAGGAATATTAGTTACTTGAAAAATCCTACAACCTGATTTCCTCCTCTGCTTCCTGGTCCATCAAGATCTGAGCTCCTCCCTGCAACACCAGCCATATTGGACAGTTCTGGACTTGATTGAGAGGGCTTGCCTCAATTAATGAGGTGGAAGGATGACTCATTAATCAATCTTGGTCCTCTGTGTGCAGGCACATCATGTGCCTGTGTACTGACTCATATGTATGACAACAGACATGCAAAACATCCACATACACATGAAAATGACAAAAAGATTAAAATGTAATGTTAAAAATTGAGTTTATCTTATCAATAGTTTAACACACGGATTTCTATGTGAATAATATTGCCATTGTATAGTCACCTTGCAGTTTGACTATTTCAATTGTGTTATTGAATTCATTTATGCCTGTGTCATCCTCCCCCCTTTTTTTAATACTGAAGGCACTGTAATAAGTCATTGTCTTTAACCTGTATCATTTTGGATTCCACTAACAAGAAAACCACATGGAACACACTCACACCCAGACAAGGGTAATTATTCTAAAGGACCAAGCTGCCCCCTTGAGAAAAAAATGAATGTCTTGTAGAAACAGCTTCTCCTCTCAAGAGGTGACAGTCACAACTTCTTCAGACTACCATGGAGAATCAGAACTGATGGAGCAACAGACCACAACAAGACCAAGGCTGTTTAGTTGTGATACCTTTTGTCTGCTTACCCCAGTTCTTTCTGTATTGTAATTAAAACTCATATCACAAGTCTGAGAATGGACAAATAGACGTGGAGTTATTAACCCTTTTATCTGTTCCTCTTCCCAGTGTAGCCACACTGAATAAATTACTCCCTTTCTTTTTTTCATATTACTCTTCTATTTCACTGGTGTATCAAGGTGAGTGATCCAGTCTAGCATGTTGCAGATGCCAGAGCCTGTAATTTTGTCCTTAAAGCACTGATTATAACACGGATATGGAATTTTTCAATATTTTGAATAAATGAAGGCAGGAAATAGAATATTTAATTCGCACAAGCCTTCCATCTATACATAGAGTCCTCTTAGAGGAAATTTACCTATTTCAGTGACCCAATTAGAAATATGCTGAAATAATCGGGAATAATTTGGAGACTCCCTGGTCTATAAGGAATAGCAAAGCTGATCCTGTACCTGTGTTTGCCTGGAGATTGCCCCCATTTCCTAGGCAAGCACTGTTCATAATTTTAAGTTACCTCAGGCTAAAACCTGTTAAATCCACTGACAGTTCATTTGCAAATTCCTCTCTCCCTCTAACCTGGAAATGTTTGAATTTGATAATCCATTTAGTCAGCACTCGACTATGGAATTTTTGCTTACCCCAGGCAAAGTAGAAAGTGCTGACTCTTGGCTGACTCTATCCTTTGACTTCACAGGTCATCCTGAGTTTTGTCCCCAGTGATAGTTTGCATCTGAAGGGTTTTTCTCACTAGCTCTGTATATGTAGTAATGTCTGACTTTAGAATGTGCAGTGATTTAATAACTGTTCTGTGAAAATTCTTCTGTAATACTGTGATGAAATTCTGGTCCAAATTAGTCAAGGAACAACTTGTTAGAGGACTGACATGGTGACAAAAAATTATTTCATCTCAAGTTCCTCAGAGATGACATGATGAAGTTTTCAGGGTTTCAGTACTACAGTAAAGCTATTTTGTGGTATTTAGAAAAGAGAATGCTGCAGGTGCCAGTGTAATTTGAATCCTATTGTCTCTAAATAGTCAAAAATGACAGAGTGGATGGTATTAAAGTATCTCCCTTCTTCATGATCATTTATTCCACCTGACACACTAATGTTGCCTGATAGCGTCCCAAAGTAATCAGTATTTTAATAAATGCACAATACTTGTAGATTTGATACTAATTTGGGTAATCAATACTGTTTTAGCCTCAGTATCCATCATCAGTCCCATAAAACCTGCTGGTCTATATTTCCCATGGTCTTACCTCCTGATTCTTGTGACATAAAAGTAAGAATTCTTATGTGTTTGTGCACTGAAGCTTGCAGAGAGGAAAGGGTTGCACCTATGTTAAGTTTTTTGCAGTCAATGACCTGAACTCCATGATTAGGTGAAAAGGCAAAAGGTTATAGGGCAGAGCCACACTGTCTTGTGCTGTTTTTGATCACTTGAAAGCCATTTGTAACCCATATTTCTGTTGACCTAATATCCTTGTGACTATTTATACTTCTAAAATATATTCTTAGCAAACCACAACCTTACATCTACCCCAAAGCTAAGAATATTAGCAGACAACATCTGAAACCTAGACAGCAGCCCATGCCTCCCCGCTTTGTTGAGTTAACTTGCTGAGAACTTTATCCTCTTAGTATTGAACATTTCATAAAACTGTACACATGTTGGAATGTTGTGTTTTAGGTGATCTGAATCTGTGCTCCCTGAAAATCCATGAGTACTCATATGTGTCATTGGGTTCATATGTGGGGCATTTTCTTGATTAATGACTGATGTGAAAGAATTTGGCTGGATGCAGATGGTGTTGCCCCTAGGCAGGTGGTCCTGGGCAGTATAAGAAAAGTAGCTGAATATGACCCAGGAGAACAAGCCAGTAAGCAGTGTTCTGCCTTGGCCTCTGCTTCAGTTACTGCCTCCAGTTCCTGCCCCAACTTCTCTCCATAAGCTATGACCTAAACTTAAACAGCTTACAAAGTTGCTTTGGGTCATGATATTGACCACAACAACAAAAAGCAAATGAGTATAATTTCTGGATTTCCCTTGAGGAGGGAGCTATGTTTATGAATGGCACATCACTCTCAGAAAAAGAATTTTAAGTTTATCTAGTTTGGACCCCAGGAAATAAACAATCCAATGACATTAGAAATAAGTAAGAACATCCCTTTAAAGGGCAGAACTGTTGTTTACTGGTCTAAATATTTATTTGCCGAAAAAGGCAATCAAGAATTTGGCCAATAAAGGATGAACTGCTGGGCTGTGTCTGCCTCTGCTACTGCTATCCTGTGGTTTAACCACAGAGCACAACAGCAAGTATGCCCTTTTCAGCACAATCTTTGGGTCATTTTACTCCTCTGCTCCACAAAGATCTCACATTGCAATTAGAATTAGAACAAAGTCTTCCAGTGTGCTGCATGAGTATTTTGAAGTAGCTGCCACAGATTCTCTAGACTTACCTCTGTTCCTTGCCTCTACTACTTCCCTGGGGTTTCAGGGCTGCTGAGAGATATTTCAACTTGTGAGGTTCTTCTTCTCTTCATATTCATGGAGAAATTCTTTTACATCTTTATGTCTTTTGTTCACCTCCTAATGTAAAATATGGGACCTTGCTATTTAAAATCAGAAAGTTCATCCCATAGAGGAGGGGGCTTCTCTTTTACACTTTACTTTTATTTTTCTTTCACTATCATCCCATCATTTTATTCCACACTGTATTATACTTGCAAGCCAAGAAGTCATACCACCAGCTTTTGATGAATGGTGTTGGAAGATGGAAAACTGGGTCAGAAATGAAAGGGTTTATATTTTAGACTATAGGAAGCTAGATACACAGGTATACTCATGCCCAGGGGAAATTTTCCTTCAGGCACATGTGGTAGAGATGCAAGAGCCACCTTAGAGACCTACATATCCTCTATATTACCCTGGTGGCAAGGGTAAACTCCAAATTTGGGCACCTTCCTGTTTTATAGAAGGCAATGCATTTGCCTCTTCACTTTGAGCAAGATCCTATCTATCTGCCAAGATGTTCACTGTACAGATGACTTGATAACAATATGCACAAAAGGCAAGAGAAAAATGTATCTCAAGGTGATATAATATTTACTTTTTACTGTGGCAGGAAGGCCATTAGTAAGAGCTCATAAAAATGGATGGATCCTTGCCAGGAAGTTTGTCCAAGCGTGGTCCAGGCATGCCAAACAGAAAAACTTGTCTGAAGCCAAACTGATAGCCAAGGGGTGTTCTAGCAACAGGAAGGCTCCATACATATGCCCTTGAGCCTCTGTGAAGGACTGAACTCTGATTGGCTGGGATTGCCTTTATTTTCATGACAGAGATTATGTGACTAGGCATTTTGTGTGAGTACAGGAGATGGAAACTGATCAGGGTAGGGGAAGGACTTAATGCAACAGTTCTGAGACTCTCTTAACTGGAGGCCAGGAACACCAGAAGGCAGTTCTAGTTTCTGGTTCCTTGCCAGCTTTTTTTTCTTGCCTGAAAGTTATGTGTGAAGATTCGATTGCAAATGAAAAAAGGAACATAGATACCTGGATAGAATAAATGAATTGACCACTTTATCTCCATCAGCATATCTAATAAAAGGCCCCCAGACTAGCAACTCAAAGGTACATATTTACTGTGATCTCTCTTGCTATGCAGGTAGTACCCTCTCTTTCCTATACTCCCACCTATGAAACATTATATAACTCCATATAACTCACCCTGTGTTATGAAATTTATTTGATGAATTCAGGAGTCAAGAACATGAAAAATCACAGCCTCTGCGGAATTTTGTGGGAGTTTGGGTACGGCGTATTCCAACTCCTAAGGAAGAACCAAGAGAGGCTTCATCACTCTCGAAGACACCCTCCCCCAAAATTTCCTATGTCATTGTGTGCACTGTGGCTTAAACTAACATCTTAAGACTATTCTTCAGCCAGCACAGACTATTCTCACTCACACCATGGAGGGTATACACAGGAAAATGCACACAGTGTCATGATTCACCCTAGTTCAACAAGCAGTTCTGAGGACCTGAAGTCCCTATAACCCATCACTTTATGCTCTAGGAAGTAGACTTGCTTCTGCCCAGGCTCTTGGCCTTTTCAGTATACCCATTAAGACTGCTTTCTATTATGCTCCAAAGGGTAATTTCATTCACCACCCCACTAATCCCCTTTTTAGTCTATTACATTCATTGTACAAGTCTCTCCCAGTATTGATGTGATAATCAGTATATCTTAAGTGATCAGCAATATACTCAATAACCACGGGAAATGTTTATAGACTATTTGCCAATCTAGTGTTCAAATATGGGGCTTTTCTTAGTGACTTCAGACATGTCAAACTCTTAATAAGTTACCTGTGTCATTTGGAATTCACTTCACGGCCGAGGCAGACCTGAACTTGTGAGCTTGTCCTGTCTTTGCCTCTTGAGTAGCTGAAATTTCAGGCCTGTGCCTCCTAGCCCAGTTGAAACACAGACTTTCACCCTTAGATATTATCCTTTTTCCCTATCTTTACAAATGAATGTGTTAAAAAAAATATGTACCAAGATGAGTGAATCTGCTGTCTAAGACTACTGTCTACTCCATATGTGCTTTGTAACATCTGATTTAACATATTTAAATTAATACAAATTATCATCAAAATGAAACAAAAATATTTAAGTGTATACAACATGCCAAAAATGGAAAGTGAATTAATATGGATTTCAGCAAATCTGTGTCAGGCCTGGCTGAGGAAAACTCCGCAGTGTAGTCTATATTGTGCACATGCACCAAGGGTCTGAGCTAATTTCACAACCCCAATTCACACAGGTAAAGTACATCAGACTCAAATTCCAAAATTAATACCTCCTTGATTTTCAAAAGGGGCAAAAATTATATCACAAACTAAGTAGGATAAATTATCTTTTCTCTCACATAGTAGATGTATTCTGAGGTATTTTATAGCTCTCTCAATGGTACCATCATAACCATGCCTATGTCTTGGGTAGGTTTTCTATCCATACGTATGTCTCAGATTTCAAGTATATTGACGTTGTGTGAGACAAAGATAACCCTCTCTATGAATTTATGTGTTCCATACTGTGTAAAATTCACCTGGAAATTTGGATCCCTCCTAAAAATAAGAGCCAGTAATAGTCTCAATATTAGTCTCAATAATCCCAGCACTAACTTTTATTAGTGAAAATAATTGTAATTTAGAAGCTGTTTTGAAAGGATAAAAAAATACAGCCTAACTCTCCAATGACCACAGAAAACTAGAATTCTAAAAAAAAAAAAAGCCCTAAATACCTTAAATTCCAGACCTTGTTCCTGGCAGTTACTGGCAAAAGGTCACATTCTTTGCTGTTTATGACAGGGTTGTTTATGACAAGACCTGTGAGCTTTGTCACCCCACCCAGGAGCCCACACAAATGCAGATCTCCAGGGCTATAGAAAACTGATTGGTCTATAAAGTGCTGGCTTGGATAGTTTAAATTGATTGGTCCACACCGCATGGGCTCTGGATGCTATGAGACGATTGGTTTAAGATTCGCAGGCTTTGTTATAACCCTATAAAAGCTGTCTCAATTCTGTACTCAGGGTCCTTAGTCCTCTACCCCTGCATGGCATATGGCTGTGGACCCCAGTGCACTTGAAAAATAGAAGACCTCATGTTTTTACATCAAGACCGCTTCTCGTGAGTGATTTGGGGGGGCTCCTTTCCTGAGTCTGGGTGTCAGGGTCCACGCTCTGTGGGTCTTTCAGTTTACTCAGAATTTTATCATTTATTTTTATAATTTAAAATCTTTGAAGAACATATTTGCTATTTTTCAATACTTAACTTTTTAAAGGAGTAATGTCACTACAACTCTAAATTGCTGCTCTAGACCAAATTGCTTCCGTTTTGGCTTAAAACATTCTTAAAAGTCTTTTCAATTTGACTATTTCTATTAATTTTTTCATTACTTTTACCAGAGCTATATTCTAAATTTGATTCTACAGTGTATGTTCATCTGGGTATTGCAGAGAAACAATCAAGAAAAAAAGAGAAAGGGATAGACAGAGAAATACATACTGCTATAGCACCAGGCTCATAGTACTGGGGACCTATGAAGGTTTTCAACCTTTATTTTAAATCTGAAGATAGGAAAAGCCAATATTCCAGCTTAATGCAGTTGGGCAGTAGGAAGAAGAAAGATCACCTTGTAGTATCTCCATGCCTTTGTCGTATTTTGTTACACTCCATGTGACCATTCTATTCTCACATGTACAATGAGTATTCTGCATATGGGGCCTGGGCATGTATCTTGCCCCAGTGAATTCTTACTCCATCGTAACTATCCAACTTCACTCCTAATTGTCTATTGCTTCTTACCTAAAATGTTATAAGACTTTGCCAGGCATTGTGGCTCACCTCTGAGGTAATCTAAAAGCTGAAGCAAGCAGAATTGTCATAACTTTGAAGCCAGGATGAGCTACAAAGAGAGTTTCCAATCATCTAAAGCTACACAGTATGATACTGTCTCATGAAGAAAAAATAAATACAATAAAACAAAACCAAAACAAGAAAACACAACAGGTTACAGAGCTATTTTCCTTATTAGCTATATTGGTTATTCAGAAACTTTTATTAGGTTTTCTTTATCACCAATGTGAAGATTAAAGATTTGTAAGAAGCCTGACATTAGCTATGCAATAAAACTGTGTGTGAACCTCAATTCATTGCCTGGAAAATCCTGACTGTTTAAACGTCAAGTCAATGGTTAGATCACTATATGGTTTGGGTTGGAATGATCTATGACATGCTGGTGAGAGTAAGAGAGCCAGAGCAGGAAAAGCAAAACAAACAAACAAACAAAAATCAATTATGACCATTGACAGCAATGCCCTCAATCCATCTACTCTTAGAAAATTTTTTTCTAGCTCCATGTCTTTGTATTCCTAACACCACCTGCAATTACAATGCTACTTTAGTTCTTAGACTGAAATGTCCACAGTTAAATTGTGAAGTAAGACAAGACTTTCCCTCTAATTTTGTTCACCAATTTATACTCAGTATTCCTTTGGGAGTGTGTTAGGTACACTAGTGAGTTCTTAAAAAATTTCTCCTTAGTTCAAAGATATGTAATATATCTACATTTACATTATCCAAATGTATCAACAACCTTTAGCTATATGTTACCTGAAACTTGAGTCAAAGTGAAAATTCTACTGAAATTTCTGTTTCTAAAATCTTTAAATGGGAAATTTGTTGGCTGAATCACATCTATTCCCATATCATTTGAGTTCTAGATAAACTCTGCCTTCACCCACCTCTTACTTTCCATCTCATGTCAGGTGTAGTTCCTTTTGCTAATCTACATACCTCACCAGTCCTCCTGCTAACCCTACAGGCAGTTTCATCTGTGGGCAGAAGGAAACCAAGATTCCAATACCATACCCATGGGGGAGAAGGAGAGAATTAAGAAAGAGCCAGGCAAAGAGAGGATATGTGCCCTTAATCATCAAGTGTATAAAAAAAAAAAAAAAAAAAAAAAAAGAGTTGTTTGAAGATTCCAATATTTTAAAGAAAATAAAAAGAAACAATTAGAATGTTCAATACCAAAGGAACACTGCAAAATCTGACAATTACAAGTCCCGGCTGCTTGTTTGATGTCATTTATAAACTTTGCAACTTTGAATTTCCAAAACAGAGCCTGGGTCTGCACTTTCTCCTCTATACAACTGTCACTATCTAATCTGTACAGTATTCTGTTGGTTTATGTCTCTGTGAAGTTAAATATAATTACTTGATGGAAACTGAACAAAGACCTAAATTGAAAGCACATTTAAAAACCAAATTCATTAATTTGGTTCACATGCTCATGACCCCTATCCTGTCAACTTCTATATTCTTTGTACTTCTCTGTGATTAAACCTAAAATATATTCTGATGATTTCACAGCAGAAACAAGCTGGTGGGTTATCCCACCTTAAGTCACACTCTGCTCTGCCTTTATCCCCTCTTCATCTACACTAACTTCTTCCAGCTTAGTACCAGGAAGCATCAGCCTAGTCTTCACTTTAGAGTTTCAAAAGCTACAAAGACCTCTCACACTTTGAAAGAAAAATGGGTGTAAAAGAATGCTAGAGCACAGTTGAGAGCAATGTTTATAGGTCTTAGATGCTAGATATGCTTCCAGACAGGAGCTTGGAGGAAGACAAGAGACTAGAAGAAATGTGTGAAAGGTCACTGGACTGTATATGTCTCTCCAAAGTCATCTGGGAAATAGCTAGAATTCTTGGATTTGCCTGAGAAAGTGAGAATACTAAAGTGTGTCCTCCAGCCAGAAAGCTTTCTAGGAAGCCATCTAGCTCCATGTGTTCTAAGAAGCTATAAGAAGTGTCCCTGTGTGGTCTACAAGAGCAAGAAAGTACTACAGAATTGTTCAGAACTCCAGGAAGTTCAGTATCTTCCTGTACTAGCCAAAGAGGGGGATAGCATAGCCAGGGAAGAACTGTGTTTGAGTACACAGTTTGAGAACTGTGTCAGAAGCAATGGACCACCCATGCTATCCACAGCTGCTTGGATGTCTAGGGTAGGTAAAATTATGACTTAGTTGATGTCACCTTGTTGCAATAACACCAGAGTCAATAATTCACAATGCCCCAACATATTCCCAGGAAAGCAAGCTGGCATCATCATGCCACACCTGTGAGGTCAGGGAAACTTAATGTCGGTGCAATTTCCTTTTTATACACAAAGAGAGTCAGTACAGAGTCAGATGTGGGTCAATTTGTAGAAATATTTACTGAGGCCTGTAAAGATGGGTCCACTTCATCTTGCCTCAAGGTCAGAGAGTTCAAAACTGTTCTTATTATGTCAAAAGACCTAAAGGTGTAAGACTTAGCTACTGCAGGATGTTTTGGCCTTGGCAGCAGATGTCTTATCTAAATAGCAGTAGACTTGGGCTTAGGTGTGTTTACTCTTGACCCTAAAGGCTGGATAACAGGTGTGGCTAATGCGTGGAGGATTAAGGGAATAAGTCTATTTGCTCCTTATACATGATAATAGAAGTCTTCTGCCATGCCTTCCCCTTTTGGTTGGGTACTTAAGAATGTTGAAAGATAAACTATAGGCAATCAGTATTCACTGGTTTGCCCTCCTGATTCTATTCTGTTTCTCTGTCTTTGGCTTAGTCTTTACCTACCCTTTTTCAATTCACACCCTCCCCCAACCACCCCATCCCCCAACCCCTATTCCCCCTCCCCCCACTCTCCATCCCTCCACTCAACCCCACCCACAGCAGGTAGCAGGTACAAACCAGGTAATTTGGCTGGCTCAGACTATAGCCCCACAAAGACAGCTTCCCACAAACATTTGAATGGTTCAGATTGGAGCCCTTAAAGAATGGTTATTATTCCTGCTAGTTATGAACAAATCAACTAGCAAAAAAAGATTGTATATGAACTGCTAGGTATTAAGTTTTGATTGTGAAATGACACCTATAGGCTCAAGGGATTGAGCGCTTGGTCACCAGCCAGTTGCCCATTTTGGGAGGGGGTGGGACGTTTTGTACACGGGGCCTTCCTGGCAGAAGAAGAGCCATTAATAAAGCTGGGAAGTCACAGAAGCACCCAGAAGTGCTAAGTCTTCCTCCTGCCCCTCTGAGATATAACACACCCCACTCTCTGCGTTTCTCTGATGTAGATGGAGCCCTGTCCACCTTTCATGTTGTCATTTCCATAACTGACTTTTTCCTGAAACTATTCGCTAAAGTTAATCCTATTTGGCTTAAGGTTTTGTTAACACCAATGAAAAAAGTTAAACAGTGTTTGAGGATTCTCGTCCCGTTTTTCAATACCATACAATTCATTCCTGCACTGGAACAACCTGATACTGCTCAAAATGTGTATAACTAAACACCAATTTTAAAAGAGCAAAAAAGCAACATTTTTTTTAAATAGTATCCATTCTCATAAAAGTGGGTTTTTATAATTTGCTTCATGGCCTTCTGAGTTCTTCCTGATAGCCATGTTCAAAATCTCCTATACATGCTTGTTAAGGGAACATTTGTGTGGCATTTCTGCTAAGTTAGTGCCCATGGGCAGAGTGGAACCTGGATTGGAAACCTACAAATCTGCTTGCAGGAGGTACCTGTCTCTACACACAAAGAGCTGAGCGCAGCATTTGTGGATATCAGGATTCCCTATGGCTGCCCAGTGCACACAGGGGCCTTTCTAGTGAAAAACATGTGTGTTTCATTAGGATGATTGCCTTCCCTAGGGTACTGGTCCTTGGGTGAGCTGAGAGTCCCCAGGGTGGATGAGCAGCCAAGAGAACACACCCAGACCCTGCTGAGTAAGCCCGGTTGTGTGTGTAGAGAGCAGAGTACAGTCCCATCAGATTTATGGCTGACCCTGTTTATAATCCTGTGGCATATGCCTCTGTAGTGTTTGTTTACAAAGAGCCAAGGCTCGGTGTCTGTGCATCACAAGTGATATACTGTAAGTCTCCCGGGGTAAATGAAACATGTCCCTTTTACCCCATCTGGATCTTGTTATTATTATTTTTTTTTCTTCCCATGATTAGCATTTTGGCAGTGTTCACTCTTCAACTCAGCTGTTCAATGTGCCCAGGGGAGACAGAAAGCTGAGCACTTTCCAAAACCAGGGTAATGCTGTGTGCAGAGAATCCACAGCTGAGAGGGCACTTTCTGTAGGGCGCAGTTTCCACATTTGGTGGAGGAAGCAAAGGTCGTGTACTCAATGGGCAGGAAACACTCACGAGATCCGAGCTCCCATGAGTCACAAACTGTGGAAAGCCTCCTCCTTCCTCCTGAATGAAGGTCGGCCTGCTGGAGAGCTTACGAGGCTGAGACCCTGCTGAGCTGGTGCATTCTCCACACATGGTTTGCTGCCATGCACAGGAGGCTTGTGCTCTTACGAATTCAGCCTGCTGGAGAGAAAAATGGGGTCATGATGTTCATTTGACACCTTGTTAATTCATTCTGCAACAGAAACCAAACCAAAGTTTCTTGCATGCACTAACTTGGATTAAAATAATTCCATAACACACCCAGAGTCTGTTTTTCATTTTGGCTGAATAACTTGGGTAGAACAAAAAACGAACAAACAACAACAAAAAACAAAACCACCACAGTCCCTAAAAGCAAAGATATCTCTAAATCGTTCTCTCTCTTTTCCTCCCTCCATCTCTCCTCTCTCTTTCCCTTTTCCTTCCTTCTCCCTCCTTCCTTCTCCTCATCTCTTCCATTCAAAGGTTATACCTTTTTGTGTTCATGCATTTATGGCTTAAAGAAAATTGTCAGTATCTACCTTAAGCTTTCTACCTAACCAATGATCTGTAATTGATATTTTTAAGTAAGACCTTACTTAGATTTAAAATAGCTTGTAATTTTATTTTATACTTAATGTTTTACTTTTATTTATATTTAGAAACTGGACTGCCATTTACATCCTAGAGATTGATTTTAAATATGCAGAATATCTAAATCAAAAACAAATCCTAGGGCCAAGTAATCATTGTACAAATTCTCAAAGTAAGGGAGAATATGGAGAAATGCCTTTAGGAATTTTGACTAAGAATTAGTAGAGTAGCACCAGATTTCTCACTAAGCCCATAGTGACTCTGTAAGACCCTCAGAATGAGGAGTCTCCCTGTTTCAGTCGGTACCCCCAAGAACTCAATGTCCAGTCCAGTTGAGGCAACACAAAAGATGCTTTAATGAACAGGAAACGTTTGCGCAAACAGGCTCCCTAAGCATGCAGACTAGAGGAGCCCCATTCTCCGAGTGCCAGTACTTTTAAAGGAAAAAACCACAAGCTTAGGAAGGGGGTGTGACCCTCTGTCCATTGAATATGTGGCCAGATTCATGGGTTCTTCCCTTGAGGCCATATGGTCAGCAGACATTAGGGCCTCGGGGTGTGCTAATTAATATTGTCTGGGCAAACCAGAATTGCAGTCATCTCTTTGTTTCTTAAGGACCCTATTTACTACCTGCTGACACAGAGACAGGAGGGGCAGTGTGAAGTCTTAGTATCCAGCTATCTTAGAGCCTTGTGAGGGAAAGTTGCCAGTGGTTAGCAAATTCCAGGGAACTGATAGTGGTCTGGGTTAGCTTTCCAGGTCAGAAAGCCCTTCACTTCAAGTGGGGGTGGTTTCTTTAACTTTACTTTTTGTCTTTCATCTCTATTAAGATATCTTTTTCTTTGCTCTTCCACTGCATGTCTCCCCACCTAAGCCATCTCCTTCCTTGTTACTTATGTTCTTCTTTTTCCCTTCCCTCCCCTTTACCACCCTGCCCCCAGTTTGCCCTGTAGACAAGTTCTCTCAGCACCTTGTCCTCAACTGGTTTCCTGTCTTCTGATTCTTCAGAGCCCATTCCTGCATCCTATATGAACTGGGTCTGCTTTACTGGACACTGCCTACATAGCTGCTTAGCACACAACAAGCCGACCCTGAATTCCTCAGTCCCCATAGTCTCTGTCTAGTATGACAGGTTTCAGGCATCAAGTAAAAATGAATGTATTTCAAAGTAGTAAGCAGCCACACTTAGTGAATGTGGCCAAATTGTCAATACTAGATGCCACATAATTCTATTTGTATGATCTTGTGGTGACAATAAAACACTAGGGACAAAGTGCAAACAACTTTTGCCAAGTCTGGAGGTGAGAAAGAAGGAATTAGTTACAAAATGGTATAATGTGACTTTTTGATGTAATTGGTTGGTTTCTTTTACTCCTTTGATTCTGTTCTGTTGGGGGGGGGGCTCCCACCTAGCTCCCAAATAAATCACATGGAGGCTTATTACTACTTATGAATACCCGGCCTTAGCTTATTTCTAGACAGCTTTTCTTCACTTACGTTATCCTGTCTACCTTTTGCATCTGGGACTTTATCTTTCTTGATTCTATATACTGTAGGAATCAAGACCTTGGCTGAGAATGCACTCCCCACCCTGCTGTCCTCAGGGAAGGCAGCTATAACCTCAGGAAAACAGGAGACATATTTTCTAGTGCAAAATGCTAATGCTCTTTTTGCTTCCTTAGCTCTGAAAGTGCACTAACCGGTCCTTGGAACCTGAGATGACTAACCACTCCCCTTTGCTTCCCCCTCCTCCATCTGGTGCCTGGGTATATAAGCCAGTCCTCAGAGTAAAAGAGGAAGAATAAAGAGCCTTCTTAATATCAAGCAAGAGTCCAGTGTTATCAAGCTTAACACCCTGCGCAGTTTCTCGGCAACCCCTGCTGTGCAGGCACAGCAATATACTTTTCTTTGCTTCTTACACTGTGGCTTGCTGTGAGCTGGGTGGATGGCTCCTGATGTCCTATTCCTTTTCTTTTTCCTCAATCCCTTCCTCACAACTGTCTGCAAATCCAGTTCCCAGTTATTCAACACCCTCTTAAGGTCTATGGAGGGGCCTATACTCATATGCACACATATATACCTGCAATTAAAAGTAAAATGACTCAAAAAGACATTTTCATCTTAGAAATTACTCATACATCCATTAACTGTATTTAAAAAAATAATGCAAGTTCTGTCAAATCTGGGAAGAGCAAAGTCATCCCATGAATGACTTCCCTTGAATATTTATTCAGTGTGATAGTGATTACCTCATTACTGTGTACACACTTTTCAGATGGCAGCACAGTTTTTCAACTAGAGCTCTACAGCATTTAAAATCATACTTTCCCTTGCCCTCACAGTAACAGATGATGGGTGAGCTGAAAGCAGCTCCCTTCATGGCTTTTAGAGTAGAGAGTGCAGGGAAAGGTATAAAGATTGAAGCAATCCTGTAACATTTGATGTTTCTTTATCCTGTAACATTTGATGTTTCTTTATCCCATTCAATCTGGTGAGTTTTAAAATTTCCCAGGATGGTAGATGTTTGTTCATGGTAAAACATGGGATTAAAGACATGCAAGTGGAAGAGAGAAACAGGTTTAAAAATATAATTACCACCAGTGGCAAACCTTTCCTTTTGGGGTATTTTTAAAAATGCTTATTCAACACACTCTGCCACTGGTGGAGGAGTCACCGACAAATTATCCACAATACAAATCATTCAGACCATGCTATCCATCACATCATGGGTATTTAGTTATTACTGGTGATGGAGAGATGAGAAGCTGAGAGTTAAACCTGAAATAGATGGGTTCTTTCAAAACCTATAGCATACTAGATTCTTTGGTCTTCTAAAAGGATGGAGTAACTTGGTGGGAGAACATATACTGCAAAGAGAATAAGGCTGAGTGTAGTAGCCACTACCCACCATAATTGTTCTATGAACCTTTATAGAAAGAACTCATCAGGGAAAATAAATCACCATCCATACTTACAATACCAAACACTATTCAACATCCTGATTTTTTAAATTCAAGAATATTCTCAACAATTGTCAACTGAGCAGTGGCTCCACCATCATTTGAGTTTCTAAAGAACAGACATGGTGAAGTTTTACAGAGGTCTTGTGTGAAATGAATTGTGCCAATAATTATTAATTAAAAACAGATTAGATGAACTAAGCATTATGGACTTATCTGCATATGACCATCTGCATCAGCACACTTGCTTTTGCAAGCAGAGAATGAATATACCATGTCTGGTAGCCAAATCAGAAGCAGCTTAGAGAACCACAAGATAGGAAAGCCCTGCACTTCCACGATCACCATTCACTAACCCATCAGGCTTCTATTGGGTGCTGATAACACCAGGCACAGTGCAAGTCACAGACAAAAATTCCGAACAGCTTGTGCCCTCACCAATGATGAAGCACTAGATATTAAATTATGAAACCACCTTGCCAGTTCCAACTCAGCATATGAACAATCTCACTCAAAACTTTGATAATTAAGGTCTCATCACATTGGAGAAGAAATGAGAACCAGAGCTTTTAATCACAGGGAAATGACATGGAAGCATTGCCTTTGGCTTAAAGTAAAATCAAACTTTTGAAATTTATGCCAGAGATATTTCAAAGTAATGTATGACATATCAACAACAGTTTTTAATCAGAACGTTCATAAACATATCAGCAGCATTTTTATAACAAGAAAAACTTTGCAGAACATCTGATGGATATGCTTCATACATTAAATTTATAGTATTGTCTTTTCTATCTTTTCTATTCATCTTTTAAACCATGCAATACATGGCACAATGGAAAATAAAACTCACAGGAGGAATATTACCTATATTCATGTCATACCAGGTTTGTGCATGTATCAGTCATTACTGATCTTACTTATGAAAACACATTTTGTTTTTAATCTATCCAGGACCAATAAGGAACAGGGTCAACAAGTTATGTCATGTTACTTTTCCTTTCCAAACAAGTGAGTGCCCAAAAAGAAAAATTTGGCATGGCACTTGGGGCACTGAGGCTGGAGGATTATACCAAGTTCAAGGCTAGTCTGGGGTTCAAAGTGAGATCTCATCTCAAAAGAAAACTCTTATGGGAAAACTTTTGTTTGTGATTGGAGAAAACATAACATATCACAATACATATACTAATGAGAAAAACAGGGATGCTTTGAAAATAGGAATACAGCACACTTTATTCTATGGGCCCAGATTCAGGCTTTCATACCATGTTTGCTAGAGACTTCATGAGACCAGGGAGAACTCTGAGGCCAGGGACCAAGCACTCAGAAGATGTCTGACAAATGCCTATGGAGACAAAGTGGAAGCACTATGCAGAAAATGTTAAATTCACTATAAACTAAGTATGCCAGACAGGCATGACTCTGGTAAAGAAAAACCTTCTGAAGGCAGAGAGCTAAGCTACATGTTGGAAGACCAGTGAAGAAAGAAGTCTTAAGTTCCTGTACCTAAAAATTGCACAGCTTCTGACATTCTTTATTCCTGGGTGTTGAGTGAGGAGAGAGGCAGCAGATGAAATAAAATGTCCTCTTTACTCTTTATTTATGACTTTTCCACTTTCACCACCAAACCTCTTCAGTGCTGTTTAAATGCAGGAAAATGCTGGCCCAGAGAATTCCATATCAATACAATCTGCATTGCTTAGTCCAGCCATGGCTTCAGACATGTCTAGGTGAGCATAGTTAGGAGGAATTGGGAATCATTAAGAATTCTGCTTTTGTTTTGTTATTTCTTCCTAAGAAAGAAATTGTTAGTGCCTACATCTGCAGGCAAGATCAAGTCTGAGGTCTGCATTTGGTTTTATTCGGAAATAAATGAAAGTCAATTTGATTTCAGATTACAGTTCAGAATTGAGTAATTAATGCTGCCTTCTCCTTGAGTGGTCTTAATTTATAACCAAGTAGTAAATTGTATTCTAAATTCAATGGTCGTATCCTTCAGTTAGTTAATCCTAAAAAGACAAACAGCCAAAAGGCCAGAGATACAAATGCATTAGCAACAAATCTGAAAGCTTATTGGGTCACTGGGAAGGAAAAAAATAAAGGCACAATGCTCAGCACTAAGCAGTTAGGAATGTATTTAACAAGGAAGCATGTTTGTCAGAGTATTTTCAAAAAAAAATGGTAAATTTTTATGAGATTTGGCTGTGTAGTTTATTCCTAAAGATACATAAAATACCTGTAGATGATTCTTCACTTGGGTATATTAGTATTGGGATGAACAACTTTTATTTTTTAAAGAAAGTATACAGCAATACAGCAAAAAAAAGGTAGGTTTTGCTGAAATTATAACATTTATGATACAAATGCTGGAGAATGTTGGTTGTTTTTGGTCCCTGTTCTCCAGTTGAAATATGTTTCTAATTTTATCTAAAGTTTCAGGTTCCAATATAACGTACATGAAAAGGGTTGGGGAAATGACTCACTTAGTGAAGGGCTGGATGTACAAGCATGAGGGCTGAGAACAGATCCCCAGCATGCCTGTAAAAAAAGATGAGCTCAGCAGAATGTGTTTATAATTCCAATACTGGAAATGGAAAGGCAGGGTTATACCTGGAGCTAACATAGACAGACAGTGAGCTCCAGCTTCAATGAGAGACTGTTCCAAAAACAAGATAGAGAACAATAGAGGACACTTAATATTGTCCTCTGGCTTTACTACATCAGCACATACACAAAATGAATAAAAAATAAAAATATGTATGGATAGTAACTCTTTAAAGTATTTATTCTTTGAAATGTTCATAAGATAAATTTTGATCATCTCTTTTCCCCTTCCCTAACTCTTCCCTGACCCTCTCCTACTGTTCTACCCACCAAATATGTGTGTCTCGCTCTGGGTATGTATGTGTGTTGACTTATTTATATATGGAACTTTTAAACCAGCATAGCTCAGACATTAAAAAGAAGATAATTAGCGAACAGACAACCAGATAGGTAATAATACAATTAGATCATAATAAGAAACATATAAGTATTATGTGCTCAGCAAAGGGAGTAAATTAATTGCATTACAGTTTATTTATTTACTTATTTTTGGTTGTTAAATAAGCATTGACTCATATTTGCAGTAAAATTATAGTAGCAGGAAGGAATCTACGTCTAATATGCACAGGACTAGTGATGAGTAGCATGTTTTTCCTGTAGACTGGCACTGATTTCAGCAAGGGAGATCTGTGAGATATCTTTCTTATTGAATCATTTCCTCTGTCTTGGAATCCAGTGTATAGTAAGAAGTGCTTGTTTCCTTGAGATGTCAGTGAAGTTAACTGAGTGAGACAAATCTACATCAGTTACAATGGCTTCCTCAACATCCCCCTTTTAATTTAACTCATATTCAGATTCCACAACACATTTCAATATTCCTTTCCATCACAGAGGTCAGGAGCATTCCAAGTACTCCTACATTGTGGGACAGACAACCTCCTT
This sequence comes from Cricetiscus sungorus, assembly GCA_030556225.1. Lineage (NCBI taxonomy): Eukaryota > Metazoa > Chordata > Mammalia > Rodentia > Cricetidae > Cricetiscus > Cricetiscus sungorus. Next base: position 3,773,059 of record JANBXA010000392.1, on the reverse strand, counting down.
GATTCTTCCCATAAATGAAAGATGATTGATCACTATACCTTAGTACTTCTGGTAGAATATTCCACAAAACATAGTGTCTTAACCCACTATTTTTCCAAAATATAATAGTTTCAAAGAACATTAGGAGAGAGAGCGAGAGAGTGAGTGTGTGTGTGTGTGAGTGTGTGTGTGAGTGTGTGTGTGTGTGTGTGTGTGTGTGTGTGTGTGTGTGTGAGAGAGAGAGAGAGAGAGAGAGAGAGAGAGAGAGAGAGAGAGAGAGAGAATAAAAACCTTGTCAGAAGTAGAAGTAGAAATTCAAAGGGTGTGATATGGATAAAATATATTCTTAAGAGAAAAATGATGGCTATAATATCTTAAATGGAACTGGATTCTCTTCTCTACCACAATAAAGTAAATTTTACCAAGATAACTAATCCCAAAATCTGCAAAAAAGCAATCTTGTACTGTGTTTGGGGGGAGTGGGTATAATACACAGTGATTAATGCGAGGCATGCCCATAATGTAACCAGATTTCTCCACAAAGAAGTTTTTCTTTGGTGACTCAGACACAACAAGTGAGGTACAAAACAAAAGAATCAATACATTCAGCCCCAGCCTTCTCCATAGGAATCTTAAATGAAGAAAGAAACAGAAACAATCAATAGGTACATATTCCTTGGAGAAAGAATGTGAGAGTCAAAACATTTCATGACACAGTTAGTGGCTGTTTCTCTTTAATGTCAATGGAGATGAATTTCCATAAATTTTAAATCTCAGAGAGGGAACAAGCACCAGCCTGAGTAGAGGGTTTCGTTAAAGGAAAACTCTAGATATGATTTAACTTTCTAAGGACAGTGGTAAAATTATTAGAGATGAGCATCAAGTTCATTTAAATGTAAACTGAGGACCACTTCACGGATATAGTAGTAGTTCTTAAGAGAATATAGATGCTATACAAGGTTATGGACCTGACACTTAAATGTCACACCCAGAACCATCTCTCCAAGTGAGAAGGTGAAGAGGTGAAAGAAAGTTAAAAATCCCATTTTTATCACTTCTGAATATTTAACAATTTTAATATTCTTCTACTTTAGTTATGAATTATTCAGTGCTTTTTCTATCTTTCATATATTTAGTTTTTAACTGCATGGTTTTATGAATCTTATTTTACTGTATTTTAGACACAAAATTCATTTGATCCCAATATAGACTAGTATTATTATACTACCAAATAATTTCCATATCTGAATATGTAAAACACTAGGTGAAAAATAAAAGCAAATGAGACACTTTAATTGTTTCTAAATTATAGCTGTTTGAAAGTTTAATTATCATTTAATCTTAAATTTAATAATTTTTATTTATCAAAGATGCAGAAATTGTTTTATCTGATGTCTCAACTCTTTCAATTGTTCTATTTTCTGGTTTCTTTCTTTTTTCATCACAAAAATGATGCTCTGCCTCATCCCACTGCTTTTGGACATTAACTCCAATTCAAGTTTGGAGTAATTTTTGCTTCAGAAGACTATATTTTTTTTGTGCTTGAGAGATTCCTCAGTGGTTAAGAGCACTTACTGTTCTTTTGCAGAAGATTCAAGTTCAGCTGCTAGCACCCATGTCAAGCAGCTCATAACCAGGTCCCTGTATTTCTAACTCTAGGGGAATCTTTAATAGCTAATCTTGCCTCTCAATATGATTACTTCTGAATCAAGTAAAACCCAGGCAGCTGGGCACATCTGTGATGGTTTTTCTTGACTGACTCATTTGAGATGGAAGAAGGCCCACCCAAAAATCTGGACCATGGTGGAAACTCACAAAAATGGACTTGGAAGAAGGAAGCTTTTGCTTTTTCCCTGTTTGACTTCACTCTCTGTTAATAATGTATTCTGATGCTGAGACACTCCTTCACTGAGATTAGAACCTACTTATTCAGGATTCTAACTTATATTGAATAGCAGCTGAGATATCCAGCCTAGTATGCTAAATAAGTACTGGATTCCTGGCCCTGTTTTTGAGAGAAAACCATTAGTGGACTAGCTGGACCATAGCCTATAAGCCATGCTGCTAAGTCTATATTCATTCTATTGGTTCTGTTCATATAGAAAATTCTAATGCAGGATCCATCACCTCTGACCTCCACAGACACATGCATGAATATGCATACACACACACACACACACACACACACACACACACACACACACACACACACGAACACTTAAAACTAAGCTAAAATGTTTATTGAAAAGAATATATTTCCTTGATTTGATGAAAAAGTATTCAAGATCCTGGGGATACTACACAAAGGATTAAAGATACAACAGAAAAGTAATTTTCAAATGTCTGTGTTTCTGCTGGTAGGCATTTATGATGTTCCTGATGTTAGTCATGTCATTAAATTAATAATGCAGTGTCTCATAGTGCCTTACAATTTGTATTTCCACACTAATAACATATCAATTACATTTTGTAACTGTATATTTTCTACTATGTGGGATAAACAGATACTTTGTCCAAAACCTGACAAAAATGGGTTCTCCTTCCAAAATTTTCAAGGGCTATGGGTACAAAATAAAATGCTTTAGTTAATTTAATTTGTATTTTTGTTTGGATTCTGCCAACTAATATTGTTTATTTATTAATTATTTACGTGTTCACATTTTTCATTTCTGGTTTTTGAGATAAGCTTCATGTAGCCAAAGCTAGCTTCAAACTTGCCATGTAAATAAGGTTGGCCTTGAACTCCTGATCTTCCTGTTTCTACTTTTCAATTGTTGGGATTATTGATATTTACTATAACATCTAGCCTTTGAGATCTTTTGTGCATTATTTTCTTCTTTCTCATCTAGTTCATAAAACCATTAAAATTGTGAATGCTATTTGAAGTAATTTATTTTTTATATACCTTGCTAGATCATGTTTGGGTTTTCTGACCCCAAGTTTATTAGCTACCATTTAACCAATTACCATTTATTAATATTAACAAAATCTAGAAATATTGACATCACTTCTTTCTCATTTAGTTTATCTTTAACTAAATATTGTTTTCTTCTCTCCTTTCCCAATAATATTTTTGTTTTGTTATAGTCAAAATGCTTTTTTTGTATGTTTAATAACATGAATTTTATTGAAATATTCCAGCTAATACTAACAATAGTCAATATGATTACTAGATAAATATGACTATAATACTAATTAAGTTTAAATATTTTTAATTGACTCAAGGTGTATGCATGTGTGTACCTGTCTATGTTCAGAAAGATGCATCAATGTACTCCTGTATAAAGGCCAAAGAAAGATATCAGTTATCCTCTATTGTTTCCTGCCGTATCCTTGAAACAGATTCTCTTACTAAATCTGAACTTGCTATTTTTCAACTGTTACACTGGAGACAAACAAATGAAACACTGAGGTTATAGGCATAGATGGCCACAGCTGGCTTTTAACATAGTTTCTTGGAACTGAATCCCAATCCCAATACCTCTGTAAAAATGCTCTCAACCACTGGGCCACTTTTTTCTACCCTGAAATCCATTTTTGTCTTTCATGCTACACATACAGAGAGGCAGAAGGCAAGATGTCCATTCTACTTCAAATGTTTAAGTTTTCAATAGCCACTCATATTTCCTGGTACAGTTTGAGGGTTGCAAACTGTCACGAAAATTTAAAGCAGATACTTGTTAGAACACAGAACAAATTGGCTATATATGGGGATGTTAGATTTTTTTTATTTTTGCTCTTTTTCAGTTTATTTTATTCAGCTTCAGCTCTCTCTGGTACAATTTAGACACGATGATTTTTTCTGTACCTCAATACCACGTCACAACTTCTGATAGATATAAATGCAAATATTCTCAGCAAATTAACAAAGCAAACCCAATACCATACAATAAAGAGAATATGGCATGGGCGAGGAAGGTGTGATATAGGAATGGTTCATTATGTAGAAATCAACAAATAGAATACACCATACTGACAACTTCTCAGCAGGCCCAGGTGATGGGAGATGTGATTCTGTATATATGTTTCTCATACTGTTAATAAAGCCCTGTGGCCAATAGAAAACTAGATAGGTGGGGCTAGGAGACTAGGAGGAGGAAGAGGAAGTAGTAGGTGGAGTCGAGATGTAGCCCGGGAAGAAGCAGGAAGCCTGACGCGCGGCTCCCCAATAAGACGACCACGTGGAAATACTTAGATAAGTAAAAATGGGTTAATAATTAAGACAGAGCTAGCCCATAAACAATAATGGTAACTGGCCAACAGGATTGTATCAAATACAGAGTCTCTGAGTGTTATTTGGGGCACACGTGGTTGCAGGACCATGGTGGCAGGTCCGGGAGGCCGACGGGGAGGAACCTACCATAACATAATGGTACCAGAAGTGGGGTTGGCGCGGCTATGGGCCAGGGCTGGCGGGCTGGCGGGCTGGTGGGCTGGCGGAAACATACACTCTACAAATGGTGCCCAACGTGGCTATAAGAACTTTCACTTAAAACTAATAAGAGCTTAAGAAATGTTTTAGAAACAAAGGAACAGAGACTAGCAAGACTTCTTAGTAGCAGCATTTTCTCCATTGGATTTGTTTTGTTGTAGACAGAGATTTGCCCGGCTGCTTTAAGAGAGGTTTCCAAAATTAGCATAAGCGGTAAGAAAACCGCCTGGCTTTTAAAGAGCTCTGCTAACAATTCATTGGTGTGTACAAGAGCTGCAATGAAGGTTTACACTGTGTTTTTAAAAATACGCTGGCTTGGGAGAGAAAAAGAAACAGGATACAATTGTTTAAAAAAGAAAAAAGGAAGTAGAATTAATCCTAGTACTGGGCAGACAGAGGCAAGCAGATCTCTATGATTTCAAAGTAAACCTGGTATAGAGTGAATTCCAGGACAGATAAAAGTTACACAGAGAAACCCTGTCTCAAAATATGTAAAAATAGAACTAGAAGAATTAGAATAATAAAAAAGCCACGTAAAGATGGAAAACACAGAGAAATTTTGGATACTATACGTGCTTCTGTTGTCTTTAAATTGTTTGATTGCTGAGAAAATAACTACTGATAAAAGAAAAGCTGCTGGATTAATTCAATTTATATATTTTAAAAATGCTTTGACTCCAACATTTAAGCATAAGGACAAGTTACTGGGGAAAAGGATTTCTATTTTTGTTTCCACAGAAAATGGAAGGCTATGGATTCTTTCCAGACTTATGTGGTTTGATCAAGCCAGACCCCCTGAAACAACTCCCCAGTTGATCCAACATTCAAAGCAGTTGAGACAAAGCCTTGCAGACTACAGCCAAGATTTCTGCATCTTCTTTGGACCCCCATGACAGCGCCCTCTACCAGCAGGAAGTAGTTTGGAAAGAACGACGCCCAAATTCCCAAATATTGTTTATAAATGTTTGTTTTCATTTATATGGGCTTGGTTATAAATGGTTAATGACACAAGCAATCTTTTTAAAGGTAAAAAAGGTAATTAAGGTATAGATATGAGTACTTTGCTTTGGAATGGATTTTCTTTTATTGATACAATTTAAGGTCAATTTTGTGATATGTATATTTCTCCTCTTGTTTAGGTATTGTGTTTATATAGCTCATTAGAAAATGTAATGTAATAATTTAGTACAGATTATAGAGAGTTACCTATGGGAGTTAAGTTAGTTTGGATTTCTAGATATATAGAGATGTATTTGAGATAAATAGGCATTCTTCAAACCTTTCAAAGACCTACAGAATATGGCATTTAAAATGGTTTAGGGTTTTTCTTGACAGTGAGGCACAACTGCTCCTGGTAACACCACCTACAGAAGAAAGGAAGATGGACATCGAAGAAACACATGAAGTTTGCCTCTAATATGGCAAGACTAGCCATCTGGGCAAGGTACTGCTCTTCTGAACTGTTTGACTTTATGTTGTAGAAACTGGACATGCAGGACCCACAAAAAGTAACTGCTGATGCAAGATGGACATTGCTACAGGATTCCCGTTTCATGGAAGAGGCTGCCAGACAGCCAGATAGTCTACAGGACACAGAGAAAAGTTTCCTGACTTATTGAGGAGTCTGGACACACACTATGGCCTATGGGCTGAAGATGGAACATTACAGAAGAACTTCGGGTGACTGACCAGGCAATGCATTGTCTCTGTCATTTCTAGAGTTTATATATTATCCTTCTGTGGTCTTTGAAGGAGTTGAAGACAGATAGTTATGATTATAGTTTTTCTTAGTTAGGATTAAAAATAAGTTACATATAGGTCTTTAGACTGACAAAGATAGGATGGATGATATTTTCTTTAAGTCTTACAAAATGTTAATGGACTAAATATTGTTAACTGTGATTCTTATTTGATAACTGTTGTATGGTATATTTTGCTATGTTAAGGTTAAACCCCTTCTTTTACTTTAGACAGAAAAGAGGAGATGATGGGAGATGTGATTCTGTATATATGTTTCTCATACTGTTAATAAAGCCCTGTGGCCAATAGAAAACTAGATAGGTGGGGCTAGGAGACTAGGAGGAGGAAGAGGAAGTAGTAGGTGAAGTCGAGATGTAGCCCGGGAAGAAGCAGGAAGCCTGCCGCGCGGCTCCCCGATAAGACGACCACGTGGAAATACTTAGATAAGTAAAAATGGGTTAATAATTAAGACAGAGCTAGCCCATAAACAATAATGGTAACTGGCCAACAGGATTGTATCAAATACAGAGTCTCTGAGTGTTATTTGGGGCACACGTGGTTGCAGGACCATGGCGGCAGGTCCGGGAGGCCGGCGGGGAGGAACCTACCATAACACCCAGGAAAGAAATTGATGAAGTTTAATAATACTTTATAGTAAAAACTCCCAATCAATTAGGACTATAAAGAACAGAACTTGAGTTGGTATAAACTGTCTATGGGTAGTATGCTGAATATGGGAGCAACAGCAGTGTTTTCTCTATGATAGAAGAAAAGAAAATAAATATAAAGAAGTCATTACAGTGTCACTCAGCAACATAGCAAAGATGTGCCATCTAGAGTTATTAGCCAAGGCAAGGAAAGGTTGCTCATACCAGGAAAAGAGTCAGGCCATTTCTGTGTCCATATGACACAAATTTGCATGTATAAAACCCAAATGATTTCATTAAAGATGAGGTTAACAAATTCACTGAATTTGCATGTTATTAAATCAACCCACAGTATTTTTATAGGCTAATGCAGTAAATTGTGTATGGTAGGGGGAGAGGTTGGCAGTCAAAAGAAACACCTTCTATTAACAATGTCAACAACAAAAAAATCTAAGAATAAGTATAAACCAGGAAGTAACCTATCTGACAGCATGGTGACGCAAAAAATTCTCCTACAAATATGGAATGTCACAGAAATATATATATATATATATATGTATATATATATATATACATATATATATATATATTATAGATTTATGCATTTAAAGCAAACTGATATTTAGTGAAGACACCAAGAACCAATATTGGAAAATGAGCATTTCTTCAATAAATGGTGCTGAGAGAACACAGATACATTCACAGAAGATTAAACTAGACATTGACCCTTCACCACATCAAAAACTAATTCTAAACAAATGCAGAAAAACTGAATATAAAACCACAACGCATGAAAATACTAGAAGGAACCAAAATCAATACTTCAAACACAGCTAGAGGCAAAGATGTTTTAAACTAAGTTCTCAATAACCCAGACAATGGAAGTGAAACCAGGAAGTAGAATTCTGCTCCATTAGTATGTCATCATCACTCAGCCATAAGAAGAGATGCAGTCATGTGACAACACAGTTTGAATGGAAATTGAAGAATCCGAGTCTGAGAAGATAATTGCTGCCTGTCTCCACTCATTACTGGGATCTGATGGTGTGGATCATGTAGTAGATGTTAGCAAAGAGCTCACCTGAGAAAATGGGAGACATGATACTAGAGGGCCTAGGGAGACAGCAATGGGTACCAGAGTGCAACAGATAAAGGGAAGGAGATCTATTGTTCTGTAAGACATTGCAGTAAGTAAAATCTGCAAGAATTGATTACACACGATAAAATAACTAAATAAAAAGACTTCTAAAATTTCAGCAAATAAAAGTGATGATATTGAGAAGATAAAAATGCCAATTACCCTGGAATAATCACTATCTAACATATTCAGCATACCCAATTATAATATTGTGCACCAGAAAGAATTATAAAATGTCATATTTCAATTGAAGTATTTCATTTTTTAAATCCAGGAAATTTATAGTATGAAGGAAATATTTAAGATGTAATGATCTACATGGGATAGAATCTATGCTCATCACCCAAGGCAGAAAATCTGCAGAAAAGAAATCATTATTGAAGTGCAAAATTGGCTTCGGAATACTTATGACTAAATACATCCAAGCCCTAATGTTGGTGTTCATGTGTAATTCTGTATCCACCCAGAAATAGTAAGATAGATGTATGCCTAATTTGGGGGCTTTCATATCATTTTTTTCCTATCTATTTACTTCTGGTTTTACAGATCCGGGTCTTATTTTGACTGATTAATTTATTTTATCATTTTAAGCAACAGAAACAAGGCTCTGAGAATCCCAGATGATGGAAACTGTTATTCTTTCCTTTTAATCAGTGAAAAGGTCTTAGCTGAGAGAGATGATAGCGTGTTCCTGGACAGCAGCCTTTTTACTTCTCTTATTTTCCTTGTTTTTTCCATCCCAGGCTCAGGTATGAAAAGTCACAGATGACAAGTTTGATGTCAACACAATGGAGTTTCCTAACTGGCAGAGTTGAAATATACAATAATTCCCACCCCCTTGCTTTGTGTGTGTGTGTGTGTGTGTGTGTGTGTGTGTGTGTGTGTTGTGCATGCATGTATGGTGGTAGGAATTAACCCATGGCACACTAGATAACTAGTCTAACTGTTTATTGTAAGATGATTATACATGCCCACACCACAGAATCTCTGTTTTACTTACTAAGTGATATACTCATATCTTAGAATATGAATGTGTTTGGCCATGGTATACTCCAATGTTGGCACTGGAAGAAATAAGCTCTCATAAGGGTTTTTCTTTATTTGATTTCTATTGTCATAAGCATCAAAGTGACCTAGTGGGGAGATGGTTTATTTCATTTTATAATTGTAGTCCATCATGAACTGCAGTCTGGGAAGTGATTAAAGGCAGTGACATAAAGACAGGAACTAAGCAAAGGTCATGGAAGAATCCTGCTCAACTTAAGTTTTTACACAGGCTAAGACCAACTACTCAGTGGTAGCACCAACCACAATGGACTGAGCCTTCCCACATGAATCACTTAGTTAATTTAAGTTTCCTCTTCTCAGATTAATCTAGCTAGTGACAAGTTGACAAAAAATAATTAACAACAACACAGGTTTTTTTTTTTTTTTGGCCATCTAGTCTACCATGCAAATGTCAGATCAGATTCTAGGCCACAGGCCACAGTTCCTCTCCATCTGGAATCAGAACTTCAGGGCAGATATAATATAATTGTGTTTCTTGTTAAAATGTCCTCAAATACAATGAGCTAAAGATAAACTTTTCCTGCACCTTTAAATTGACAAAATTATATATATATATATATATATATATATATATATATATATATATATATATATATATATTTCTTGTATTATACTGAATACTGAACAATACTGAAACAATAAAAATCTCTCTTCCCTTGGAGAGCTTTGACTCTTTGTCTTGGAAAAATGTATTTGCTATTGATTTATTAACTTTTCAAGAGATGATGATCTACTTTAAACCTCTCTGTCCATTCAACAGAATTTTTGTCTACTCTGTCTTGACCTACTCATTGAAGTTGACAAAGCTATTCTGCCCTGGATTAACCAAGCATCACACTTTCTTGATGTTTTGATTATTCTAAATGCCCATCTAAACATGCAAGAGCAATCAAGTGGCATTTATTGAAAGAGCCCAGGAAAAGATATAGGTGCTAAAAGCTACATCTGTTTAATGGAGCATACTGTGTTATCTCCTTTAGATAATGAAAAAGAAGAGCTGAGGAGAGATATGGAAAAGGAAGAACTTTTTTCTGTCCCCAAGTTCAACACAAATGCATTAATAAGAACCCACAATCTATCATTGTAAAGAAACCCATTAAAAACTGAAGAATAACTGATAGCTTTTTATCATTAAATGATTTTTCAGCATTAAGTAATCTTGATGTAGAGATTAATTCATTAAAAGTAATTCAAAAGTATTTGACACTGAATTGTCCAATGTCAGGACTTTCTTAAACAGTAATTCCCAAACTATCATGGGGACATTCCCTAGGAAGGCTTGCTAAATCATAGATTGCAGGGCTCTTTTAGAAAAGATTTGAATCCAATCAATGTGAACCAGAATATAAATTTGCGTTTCTGACACTGCTGGAGCTGACTGAGGAATGAACTTCAAGGAGTATTGTTAAATTAAAGCCACATAAAGCAGGGGTGGGGCATTGGGAGTGGGGAATATGTACCTTATTTGTCAGTATCACTTGGAGTTATGTCACACAGACACCTGCAATTAATTTCACAATTAAAGCACTTATCATCGAATATGGCTAAACACTAAACTACAAGTCAGATCACTGTTTAGCATCACCCAAAGTTAAATTATCTCCTGTACTTCTTGTTATCCAGCCAATACAAAGAGTAAAGCCCAGCATGTAAAGCTCTGTTTAAATAGACACAATTACCATCACTAATCAACCCGGTCTGAAACTTGCCAAAAAATCTATAAAACAAAGAGCTTGCAGGAAAATCACATCACCTTTAAACCCATGCTGGTAACACAAGTGGTATTTATAACAATAAAGAAATGGACAATACACAGACTACCCCTGCTACCTACGAGTGAGTATTCAACTTGGCTAAGAAAAGATTTTCTTCCAAAGAATTAATGTTAAATTTCTGGACCCAGATCTTATCACAAGGGCATCTCAGAAGGGCATGTGCTGGCTTTACATATCTAATGCTAATTAATGAGTGGAGAATATTTGAATTAAAATCTCACAAGCATGTGTTTATCCTATAATTGAAAAACTTCGTTTAAAATCCATGGTTCCTTTTCTCTATTAAACAATAAATATAGGAAGGAATTCACTGATTAACTCAAGCAACCTTTGCTCCATCACACACACAAAAAAGCCCCTAGAAATCACAACACACACACAATCTAATGAAAAAGCAGCTGAGGATCCTAACCCGAGGCTGCATTTGTAACCTCTGCTCCAGGGACCTGTATTACTTAGCAGATGAAATTAAAATTCTGATAAGTGATATAAATGCTTTGTAAAGGAGGAAATTGGTGCCTGTGGTCTCATCCTTGCCTTTAATCCCCTCCACTTTGCACTACCCAGCTTGCTAAAACCAGTCTACATCAGCTGGATAAAAGCAGTCTATACCAGCTTGCTAAAAAGTAGCCTGTAATAAATTGTTGGCACCTGGAAAATTGCAGCTGACCATGGAAAGTTTAGGAATAAAACTGAGAAATGCTTTCCTGAGCAATTGTGTGTGTGAAGAATCAGACAGCATGTGTGAAAGAGAACACACACACACACACACACACACACACACACACACACTTACACATATACCTCACATACCACAAACACCTTAACAGACATATACACAATACTCATAGATATACAAAGAAACCATACAGACCACAGCATACACACCACCATCACCACCTTACACCATGCAAACTACATATATACCTCATACGCTTGAGAATGTTTTTTTTTCTATCAAAAGTAGTTGACCTTCCAAAAGCTAATGATCAGACATGTAACCCACTTTTTATCTTCTCCATGTTCTATACTGTAATGCAAATCTTTTCATTCTCGTTACCTGCTAAAACTTCAGTTTACACAGAAGCCACACTTACACCCCTGGATCTTTTGGAATTTGGCAGCTTGAAGCAATTGCCTCCCTCCCACAATTTTCTTCATTTCCTGTGGGCCAATTCTTTTAAAGCTAACCAGTCTTGAGAGACTGTGGGATTAGGAACCAGCCAATGGAGAAAAGACACAATTCTAAAGTATAATTAGAATTAGGTGAAATTCCTACCCTGGGTGTCTGCTAGTTTGGGTTCTATTGCAACCTTTCAGCAAAAGGAAATTACCTTGCTGAGCTATCTTTGCTTTATTTATGTGTTCCTTTGTGTAGCACACATACATTTACACCCCACAAACAAACATACACTACTAACACCTCATAAGAGAAGTATACACACAGACCTCACACAGGATGTGCACATTCACCCATGCCTCACACAACACAAACACACACACACACACACACACACACACACACACACACACACACACCTCACTTGAATAATATAGCTGGGTGGAAGTAGTAAATTTCCTTAGAAAAACATTTCCTGCAAGACAACTACAAACCCACTGGTGTTACAGCAGGTCTCCCTGCCGGCCTCCCAGTCCCGCCGCCATGTGGGCCCACAGCTGCGCCAGCCCCAAATAACACTCAGAGACTCTGTATTTGATACAATCCTGTTGGCCAATTACCATTACTGTTTATGGGCTAGCTCTGCCTTAATTATTAACCCATTTCTACTTATCTAAGTATTTCCACGTGGTCATCTTATCGGGGAGCCGTGTGGCAGGCGTCCTGCTCCTTCCCCGGGCTACATCTTGACTCCAACCAACTTCCTCTCTCTTCCTCCTGGTATCCTAGCCCCGCCTATCTTGCTATCTCATTGGCCACAGTGCTTTATTAACCAGTATGAGAAACATATATACAGAATAACATCTCCCATCATCTCCTCTTTTCTGTCTAAAGTAAAAGAAGGTGTTTAACCTTAACATAGCAAAATATACCATACAACAGTTATCAAATAAGAATCACAGTTAACAATATTTAGTCCGTTAACATTTTGTAAGACTTTAAGAAAATATCATCTATCCTATCTTTGTGAGTCCAAAGTCCTATATGTAACTTATCTTTAATCCTAACTAAGGAAAACTGTAACCATAACTATCTGTCTTCAACTCCATCAAAGACCACAGAAGGATAATATATAAATTCTAGAAATGACAGAGACAACTCATTGCCTGGTCAGTCACTCGAAGTTCTTCTGTAATGTTCCATCTTCAGCCCATAGGCCATAGTGTGTGTCCAGACTCCTCAACAAGGCAGGAAACTTTTCTCTGTGTCCTGTAGACTGTCTGGCTGTCTGGCAGCCTCTTCCATGAAGCAGGAATCCTGTAGCAATGTCCATCTTGCATCAGCAGTCACCTTTTTGTGGGTCCTGCATGTCCAGTTTCTACAACATAAAGTCAAACAGTCTAGACAAGAGAAGTACCTTGCTCAAATAGCTAGTCTTGCCATATTAGAAGCAAACTCCATAATGTGTTTCTTCGATGTTCATCTTCCTTTCTTCTGTAGGTGGTGTTACCAGGAGCAGTTGTGCCTCACTGTCAAGAAATACCCTAAACCATTTTAAATGCCATATTCTGTAGGTCTTTGAAAGGTTTGAAGAATGCCTATCCATTTCAAATACATCTATGTATATCAAGAAATCCTAACTAACTTAACTATAAGTTCTCATTATCATAGGTAATTATCTATAATCTGTGTTAAAGTATACATTACATTCTAAATGAGCTATATAAACACAATACCTAAACAAGAGGAGAAATATACATATCACAAAATTGACCTTAAATTGTATCAATAAAAGAAAATCCATTTCAAAGCAAAGTATTCATATCTATACCATAATTCCCTTTTAACCTTTAAAAAGATTGCTTGTGGTTATAGCCATTTATAACCAAGCCCATTTAAATGAAAACAAACATTTATAAACAATATTTGGGAATTTGGGCGTCGTTCTTTCCAAACTACTTCCTGCTGGTAGAGGGCGCTGTCATGGGGGTCCAAAGAAGACACAGAAATCTTGGCTGTAGTCTGCAAGGCTTTGTCTCAACTGCTTTGAATGTTGGATCACCTGGGGAGTTGTTTCAGGGGGTCTGGCTTGATCAAACCACATAAGTCTGGAAAGAATCCATAGCCTTCCATTTTCTGTGGAAACAAAAATAGAAATCCTTTTCCCCAGTAACTTGTCCTTAGGTTCAAATTTTGGAGTCAAAGCATTTTTAAAATATATAAATTGAGTTAATCCAGCAGCATTTCTTTTATCAGTAGTTATTTTCTCAGCAATCAAACAATTTAAAGACAACAGAAGCGCATAATATCCAAAATTTCTCTGTGTTTTCCATCTTTACGTGGCTTTTTTATTAGTCTATTTCTTCTATTTCTATTTTTACATATTTTGAGACAGGGTTTCTCTGTGTAACTTTTATCTGTCCTGGAATTCACTCCATACCAGGTTTACTTTGAAATCACAGAGATCTGCTTGCCTCTGTCTGCCGAGTACTAGGATTAATTCTACTTCCTTTTTTCTTTTTTAAACCATTGTATCCTGTTTCTTTTTCTCTCCCAAGCCAGCGTATTTTTAAAAACACAGTGTAAACCTTTATTGCAGCTCTCCTACACACCAATGAATTGTTAGCAGAGCTCTTTAAAAGCCAGGCGGTTTTCTTACCGCTTATGCTAATTTTTGAAACCTCCCTTAAAGGAGCCAAGCAAATCTCTGTCTACAACAAAACAAATCCAACGGAGAAAATGGTGCTACTAAGAAGTCTTGCTAGTCTCTGTTCCTTTGTTTCTAAACATTTCTTAAGCTCTTATTAGTTTTAAGTGAAAGTTCTTATAGCCACGTTGGACGCCATTTGTAGCATGTATGTTTTCCGGCCAGCCTGCCCGCCGCTGGTCTGGTGTGCCGACCCCCAATAACACGCAGGAGACTCTATATTTGATACAATCCTGTTGGCCAATTACCATTACTGTTTATGGGCTAGCTCTGCCTTAATTATTAACCCATTTCTACTTATCTAAGTATTTCCACGTGTTCATCTTATCAGGGAGCTGTGTGGCAGGCGTCCTGCTCCTTCCCCGGGCTACATCTTGACTCCAACCAACTTCCTCTCTCTTCCTCCTGGTCTCCTAGCCCCGCCTATCTTGCTATCTCATTGGCCACAGTGCTTTATTAACCAGTATGAGAAACATATATACAGAATAACATCTCCCATCACACTGGTGCATGGGCAGGATCCCCCTTCTGTGGACTGATATGTGCAGATGTTACATGTGCAAGATTAGATTGTATGAACTATTTCAACACTTGTGTTTGAAAACATTTATATTTTTCATCATAGATATTTTGTTATCATATCTTAAGACACATATAGAGAACAAATAGATAAATGATGGCTCAGTCCATGAAGGTTCTTGCCACCAAGTCCAAATTGAAGCTGACATCCATTTGGTAGAAAAAGAGAACTGACTGGCCTTTCAAGTTACCCGTCCTCCTAGACATGCTGTGACACCCACATATAAGAACACACATATGTAATGAAAAGGAAAAATAGCCATATAGAAAGTATATGACTGTTAAATTCTTGTCTTTTATGCTTGAAAACTACATAACAAAGGACTACATACCAAAAAACATCTAACACAAATGCATATAAAAAATCTCCAGTGAGAAGTTCTGGGTTATCACTGTGATTTAAACAATAGAAATTTGATTTCTCACATTCGTAGAGAACAGAAGTTCAAGAGCAAGGTCTGGTATGCTCGTTTTCTGTAAGGGTGATCACCTGGCTTGTAGAAAACTACTCTCTTCTTACTATTCCTCACTGTAGGAGACAGAAGGCCTTAAAGGTCAGTTTATGTTTATACAGGTTGCTGGTAGAGATACCCAGATACCCAGTATGAATCAACTAAAGCAGATCTGACACCAGTCATACACAAGGCTATTCAGTAGCAAGAATAGCTGACACTAGATATCTAGAGAACCCCAAAGTAAACAGTGATGTAATCTATTCTGTAACTATGTTAGGCAATTACCCAACACTTTTTGTATAGATATGGAATTGGGATCAGTGGCCTGGGACTTTGACTGAGGTTTTGTCTTTTGTCTTTGATGTAGCCTTCACAGGCCTACTTGTGTGCTTGTCAGTCAATCTGTATGACTACCTTCATGAAGCCTATGTGCCCATTCTGTGTATGCTAGGCTTGAGTGCAGCCCATTTGTGGTAGCATGTACCTGGGTCTCTCCCAATCTAACAGCCATTCTCTGGAGTAAATGATATCTCCTTATCTGACTGTGGGTTCTCAAAATCTTTTTAACCTTCCTGTGATCCTCCCTCTTTGGTGGCATCTGAGCCTGGACTTCATGGTCTCCTAGACTCTCTGTGATGTATACCGGCCCCTCACATGGAAAGAGAGAGAATATTCTAAAGTGCCTCTTCCACACCATCCCTAATCTAGTCACTTAGGGCCCTATCAGTGCAACTTCAATTACTATTACCTTCTTACTCCAAATAGGGTCATGCAGTGGTTAGAGCATGCAGCACACAACAGAAAGAACAAGCCATGCATCCCCTGCAAGAGCAACATACAGAGCAAACCTTCTCAACTTTTTCCTATATATTTCTCTTAATTCTCAAATCTACAACAAACTTTGTATCTCAGACATGTCATGCTTTCGTCCTTTTGTTTGTTTCCTGTGATTCTCAGTTTGGCATATGAAACTGAATGCAGAACTCCAGCTTTGAACCAAAAGTTGCTTCCTGCTTCACGTTTCATTAATTAGTCTTATATCAGTTCAGGAAGGGACAAGACATGTCTTATACTAGAAGAAAGAGCCTCAATACTCTTGTCATTAAGATGCTGAAGAAATAAATAAAACCACTCACAGGCTTATTTTGAAGCATCACATAAGCCAAAGAAATCTCTTTTGTCTAAATGATGAACTAATATTTGTTATAATATAAAACAGCCTTTGCTGATTGTTTTTCACTCTTCTGAATTTCTTCTCATCTTATTGACTACAAAGAAGGTAGATGATCCTATTATGCAAACAGTCAAATGGATCTGTGCTATTTTCTTATTTTTAATATGAAGTACACTTCCTACAGAACAATCATCGATACTACTTGGTTCTAAGTTCACTGTGTGGTCATTCTGTCCTAACTAAACATATGATTTGCATCTGAGCATTAGAATTTTATATTCCTCAGCCTTACAATTAACAAAAACCCCTGCATAAAAAACAATAAGCATCACTTCACCTTTACTCTACTATGAGACCCATGTAGCAACACCAAAGCTTCTCCTGTGGAGCTGTGACACCAAACCAAAGAGACTGTAATCTGACCAATATTGAGAAAACAAACATGAGGCATTTACAATAACTCTGATTTCATCTGAATAGAACTTATTCTCAACCACACCCAAGGGAGAGCTTCTGAGAGCATGTGAAAGTACGAAAAATACAAACTTTAATGGAATGCTTTATTAAAAGAATCAACAGTTGTCCCATTGTTGCATTTTCCTGTTTTTAATAGTGGGTACAATAATGGCTTCAGATGGAATATTATTTTAAATATTTACAGAATTTCACAATCATTTTAACCCTATGGTTAATTTTTTTTACATGTGTGTTGTAGGTATTCTCTCTCATAGTAAGTATCAGTAAGCCAATTTAAAATGGAAACAATAAGTCTGGGACATGAATAGCATGTATACAATAAAGTATGTGACTAAGTAAATATTTTTCTGCTTGGAACCATGTGAACACAAAGTGGAGAGAAGACTAGAAAACAGAGTGATACTACTTTTCGTCAATTATATTCACACAATTTAAGTAAAAGCTCAGATAGAAAACCTTCCAATTGCAACATGTTAACACGAGGTACTAAAAAGAGAATGAAAAATTAAGCTAAGCAATGATTTATTTATGACTATAAACCATGATGTGTGTTTACATTTTAAAGGAAGTTTGACTTGAATGCCCTAATTGTTTTCAATTTAATGAAAAAAGTGCTTTAAAAATATCCAAATAAGGTGCTGCTTTCAACATAACTGACAAATGCCTTTTGTGGTTCCTACTTCCCAGTGCACTTTTCTCCATCTATTTTGTGTATACCTATAAAATAAGAGCAACAGCCAGCTACAACAATAAATAAGCCAGAATAACAAAACAAAGTAAAAGAACAATCTCACTGTTGACTAGACTTACTCTTTTGAGGGCAGGGACCTATCTTACTTAGAACCTGAATGCTAGCATACTTTCTTTCAGATGGAAACTAAAGGACTTTCTCAAATTAACAACCATATAATAGTTCAACTGTTTATATCAATATTTACTTTAAAAGAATATTATCAACTACATTAACCAATATGATTTTCCTTAATTTAACTTTTATACCGCAATTTAGAAAGAACTGGGTATTTCTTGCCTCAAGCTGTTATATGAACACTGCTAGTGATGTCACATTTAAATATTTTTGGCTTTTAGAGATTTGAACTGATGATTGATCCAATAGAATATAACATATATTTTAATGATGTTTGAAGAGAATTGGAAGCTTTATAATTCTTTCCTTTACTGTTTGAATTAGAATATGTTCCTCTGGCTTTTAAAATTCTCTAGACTTGAATGAACATGTTTGACAATATACCTCTGTTCCCCAAATCAAGAAATAGATGATCCATCACATATTTCTGGATCTCAGATAAACTGTTCTGTTACCAATTTCATACCCATTATGAGAACCTATGAAAAGCAGATTTACTGTTGGTATAAACAATATATTATACAAAGAAACAGATAGGTAACATGGATGCCTGCTACAAGGGTGACTGCCCCAAGCAAAAATAAGCCTTGTTTTAATTTTATTCTCTGTGATACCTAGAATTGGACCACTCAGCAGTAACCATCTATTCTTTAACTTCTAAGATTTTTAACTAATTATAGTTGAAATAACAAGATCATCTTCTTAACAACAGTAAATTACTAGTGTGAGAGGATGAAAGCTATTTTAAGGGATAAGCAATTTACAATAAATTCATTCATTCTGTTAATATTTATGAAAAACACACACACAGAGACACACAAATATGAGCCACTAAACATTTAGCCTTATAATAAATTATAACTACTTGTGCTTATAATAAATTATAACTACTATTCAAGTGCAATTGTTACCTACTAAATGAAGTTGCTTTATATCTACAGTATCTACACAGTATAACTGTCTTAGTCAATGTTCTATTGTTCTATTTCTGTGTTAAACTTCATATCCATGGCAACTCTTACAAAAGAAAGCATTTAATTGGGGTCTTGCTTACAATTTCAGAGAGTTCCATTATAATCATGGTTGGAGCATGGTGGCATGAATTACAGGCCTGGTAGCTAAGAGCTTCATTCTGATCAGCAGAGAGAGAGACAGACAGAGAGAGAGAGAGAGAGAGAGAGAGAGAGAGAGAGAGAGAGAGAGAGAGAGAGAGAGAGAGAGAGATTGGATTGGGCCTGGGCTTTTGAAACAGAAAAGCCTACTCCCAGCGACATATTTCCTCCAGCAATGCCATACTGTTGTGGAATATTACATTAACTATGTAAAGATGTGTTACATTTATTTATGTTGTAGAGTATTATTTAACTATGTAAAGGTGTGTTTCATTTGTTTATGCTGCATTTGTTTAATTGTGTAAAGATATATTGTTGTTTTACCTTGTCTGCCTAAGGCACCTGCTTGGTCTAACAAAAATCTGAACCACCAATAAATAGCTAGGTAGTAGAGGGATAGGCAGGTATTATGGGCAGAGAGAATAAGTAAGAGGATAAGAGAGAAGAAAATGAGGGAGAGAGAGAGAAAGAAAGCTGGGGCCATCCAACCAGACAGCCACCAACCAGACAGATGCAGAAGTGGGACATACACAATGAAAGAAAGGTAAAAAGCTCTGAGTCAAAACATAGATGAATATAAACAGGTTAAATTAAGTTAGAAGAGCTAGCAGAACAAATATAAGAAAGGGACAAGCGCTCATAACTAATATTAAGTCTCCATGTCATGATTTGGGGGCTGGCAGTCCAAAAAAGCCTACTATACTACCCCTACTCTAAAAAGGCTATACCTCCTCATCTTTCTAATCATTTCAAACATTTTGACTCCCTGGTAATTAAGCATTCAAATATATGACCCTAGTGAGAAGAAAATTCTTAATCAATTCATGACATTCCACTCTACTCAATGCAAAAATTCATTCAGTCCAACTTCAAAAGTCCCCATAGTCTATTGTAATCTCAATATTGTTTTAATGTCCAAAGTTCAAAGTATTTTCTGAGACTCATGGCACTCTCTTAACTGTAATTCCCTGTAAAATCAAAATCAATCGTAGATACCATACTTCCAACATACAAATGACACAAAATATACATTATCACTACAAAAGGTAAGAAAGGATCATAGTGAGGGAATATTGGGCAAAAACAAGAATGTATGCCCATGTTCAATGTCAAAATGCTGTTCAGAACTCCAAGTCTTTCCAGATTTGTTGGCTTTAACACCCAGAAACAATAGGACATGAGATACTAGCTCTGCATTAAATCTTTCCTTGTCATTGTACTTCTACGGCTCTGTCTTCCTAGATTGTCTGAGACAGGCTGTCTGTGGTGTGGACTAAAGTCAATGACAAGGATGGAAAATTCCTTTTTTCCACATCTGATGTTTTTTAGGTTCTAGTCCCAAATTCTCACTCAGCCTTTATTGAATATGACTGCCCTTTGTATTATCTTGATGACTTTTTATTCATAATTTCTTTTGCTTAAATCAAAGTAGTGCTTAATACTATAAAATAGTTTACACAAATTTAAATAAATATGCAAAGCATTTTCTCTGCCTTGAATGGCTTTCAAATATAAAGCACCTTCAAATCTGTGATGAGTGGAGAGTACACGACAATTCTACTAAATTGTAATGAAACTACGTGTGAGCTGGAAGAAGCTCAAGGCCATTTCTTCCCTGTTTGCGTTATGAAATGCTCTTGTAAGAATGTCTCTTCATTTTTCACACAGACCCTTAGCCCAGAGCCCAGTTCCCTTTGTCAGCAGCAGAAATTGGAAGTTAAAGCTAAACTTTTAGCACTCAGTGTTTCCTGAGGTAAAGGAACCACTTTTGATGTTCGGTGGTTGTTTGAGTAAAAATGGGCCCCACAATTTCATATATTTGAATGTTTAGTTAACACAGAGTGACACTATTTGAGAAGAATTAGGAGGTGTGGCCCTGTTGGAGGACATTTGTCATAGAGGATGAGGGGATTGAGGGGCTTTGAGAATTTAAAAGTCCATCCCAGATCTAATTCTTCTTTCTGTCAGGTCAGGACGTAGCTCTCAGGCACTGCTCCAGTGCTCTGTGTGCCACTGTGCTTCCTGACATGATTATAATAGACTAACCCTCTGGAACTCTAAGCCAGCCTCCATTAAATTTCTTCCTTTTTAAGAGCTGCCTTGGTCACAGTGTCTCTTTACAGCAATAGAACAGTGAAGACATTCGTTAAGGAAAGACTCCTCTGAAGCTGTTGCCTAAACCCATAGAACTTACTGAAATTCAACTTTTAGTTTCTGTAATAATCATATTTCTGCTAAACTATCTACCATTATTTCTGTAATCACCCCACTTGATACTGTAGCCACTAGAAAGCCAAGGAAATATATTCATATGAATGTTCTGATAGGGGAATGTGCTTCTGTATATATGTTTCTCTTATTGGTTGATGAATAAAACATTGATTGTCCAGTAGCCAGGCAGAAGGTAGAGGTAGGGCTACAAAACTAGGAGAATTCTATAGAGAGGATGCAGAGAGAGGTGGCAGAGGGAGAATACCAGGTAGTTACTGAAAGGATAAGATGCCAGCATTCCCTGGTAAGATAAGGTCATGTAGAAATATATAGATTAATAGTTGTGGGTTAATAATTAAGAGAGATAGCCAGTAAGTTGCGTGAGCCATCAGCCAAACAGTTTATACATAATATAAGTCTTTGTGTATTTATTTGGAGGCTAAAGAGTTGTGGGACCAGGCAGAACAGAAATTCTAACTGCAGTGTTCCTGTTGCCCAGATCAAAGATGGATACTTTGTTGGTACCCAAAATAAATGTTTATGAAGCTATAAATGGATTAAATTAAAACTTTCAGGGTTATAAATTCTTGTTTAATTGGATTTTGCTTCTGAATTGCCTTCTACTTTTTGCAAATAAGAGCATTAATAACCAGAAGCCAAAAGAAAAACCTTTCCTTTCTTTTCTTCTTTTCTTCCTTCCTTTCTTTCTCTCTCTGTCTCTCTCTCTTTCTTTCTTCCTTTCTTTCTCTCTTCCTTTCTTTCTTTCTTTCTTTCTTTCTTTCTTTCTTTCTTTCTTTCTTCTTTCTTTCTTTCTTTCTTTCCCCACACTATTTTAATGTGATGGTATTTAGAGAAAAGTTTTCATTTGATTCTGACTATTATTGGAGAGTAGAAGACATAGTCACAGTACAGAAGATGAAATGTGATCATATTTCCCCACTTAGCAGTCCAGAAAATGTTAAGAATAATTAATTGAGTGTCCCACACCATTCAGGTTTTTTGTTTTGTTTTGTTTTTGTTTTCTGTTTTTGTTTTTTGTTTTTTTTTGTTTTTTTTTTTTTTTTGAGGAAACTTGCAAGACTGTGTTTCATGGCTACGTGTAGGCCTGTCCATGTCAAACAGAGGACAAATGCAAATGGCCATCTGCCTGGCCAAAAATATTGTTAACTATAGACTGGGCTGTCCCTTCCCTGACACTGACCACACATCAACTGCTTTCCTAAGAGAGTACTAGACTTCTTAGGGCACGTCCTGTTCTTACCTAATCTGAAAAGACAATGTCTCAGATTTTGCAATTTACCTGCATAGGGTGCCTTCATAGCATCAATTAGAGAGGCAGCATGCTATTTCTTACAGCTTGTGACAAATATTTTCTGAAATTCTAAAATCCTGCTTTATGGAGGAGGATATTTTAGAACAGTGTCAACTGAATTATGTTGGCTGATATTCACTTTGTTTTCAAATGGTGGGCATAAACAAATGAACAGATTTATTCCTTCTGTCACATCATCATGACACAAGTCATAACACTCTAGAAAGCATTAAGCACTTGGAGGAATTATTTAGAACAGGAATACAAAACCTTATTTTCAAAGGTTCTACAGTTATTAGAGGTAGGAGGGCCATGTGACTCTTGAAACACAGGAACAACTAACTCATAAGCTTGTCACACCATGGGTAGGCACCAACTGGAATGGATTTTCACTTGCAACTTTGTCAAGAAATAAAACATGAAAGATGTAAATAGTTTTCCAACACTATTTTATGGAACTCTTTGGGTAAATGTCCTGGGTATATTTTACATAAATTTTCACTGATATGGGAGTCTTAAGGGAACATGTACGCATTTTTAGAATGGATTGTGTCATTCCTGAGCTCTCTCACATGTGTTAAACATAATTATTCTTCTCACCTGATACTCAAATAATTTAGCATCCCATCTGAATGTTACAGATTATAGAAACAAGAGGAGGCTAGTAGTGAGAGGAAGTATCAACGTTCATTTCCATGGGTGTTTGCAACTAGAAGACTAAAACACAAGGATTGCATGAAAAGGAATGGTGTTATAGGAGCAAGCATGCAGGGGAACTGGGAGTGGTGAAGACAGTGACATTTAGCAGGGTGGAAGAATTGAAACCAGTTTCCAGGCTGTCAGTATGGGGTCTTTCAACTCCACTGTGCAATTCTCTGCCTATCAATTTTCTCACTTGAGGAAATGGATACGGTAACAGACATAACCCACATAGTTACTGAGGCTAAATAAATAACTAAAAAATCATAAACACAAGATTGAGAAGAATAGCAAGTTTTCAACTGATGTGTTCATCAATATTGTGTTTTATTATTAGACAATAATAAAACAATAAACAAAAAAAAACAGTAAAGCAAAACAATGACATTCTTCTTAACAGCTTATAAACACACACACCATTGAACAGACTGATAAAATCATCTAAGAGGACATTCGATTCATGTGAGTGTATGATGGCAAATGCAGTTACTTACCTCAGAAAAATAGCTACCTTTTAACTTAGAAACCACACTTTGAATGCCACTTCTGGGCAATGCATTTTGAAAAATTGAAAATCTGGCCTTACTTCCCATCTCTGTGATTGTGTGTGTGTTGGGGGGAGGGAGGTGACT
Organism: Cricetiscus sungorus; assembly: GCA_030556225.1. Lineage (NCBI taxonomy): Eukaryota > Metazoa > Chordata > Mammalia > Rodentia > Cricetidae > Cricetiscus > Cricetiscus sungorus. Next base: position 3,748,934 of record JANBXA010000392.1, on the reverse strand, counting down.
CCTTACCAGAGATCAATGCTATATGTAACCCATCTGTTGTTATGAACAGCTTCCGGTTAACCTGGTAGCACAGTAGCATCAGCTTCAAAACAGCACAGAGATTCTATTAGTTACAAAGCTGTTGGCCTGTTACTAGTGTTTCTTATTAGCTAACTCTGTCTTAAATATTAAATAATTTCTATCAGTCTGTTCCCAGATTGTCTTATCTTACTGGTGAGAGGGTCCAGACCTCTTCTCTCATGTCCTGCATCTTGACTCCTCTTTACTATCTACCCCCCCCAAACCTCCTTGTCACCTAGTCCTGCCTATCTTGCCTTCCTATTTGCCAACAATGTTTTATTCATTAACCAATAAGAGAAATATATTTACAGAATGACATCTCCCATCATCTTCTCCTTTCTGTGTAAAATAAAAAGAGAAGGGCTTTAACTTTAACATAGTAAAATTATATTTGAAAAAACAGTTATCAAATAAAAACTATAGTCAACAATATTTAGTCCATTAACATTATCAGGAGTTAAAGAAAATGTTCTGTCATCTATCCTAACTTTGTGAGTCTAAAGTCTTATATGTAACTTATCTTTAATCTTAACAAAGAAAAATTTTAACCATAAATATCTGTCTTTAACTCCATCAAGACCACAGAAGAATAATATATAAACTCTAGAAATGACAGAAACATCTGGATACCTGGAAAGTCATTCAAAATTCTTCTGTAAATTGGCAGATTCATCTTTGGCCTATAGGCCATAGTGTGTCTGGCAGACTCCTCAGTAAAGCAGGAAATCTTAAACTGTACACCTGTAATGGCAGTTTGTCAGTCACTTCTCTGTGCCCTGTAGAATGTCTGGCTGACTCTTCCATGAAGCAGGAACCCTGTAGAAATGTCCATCTTGTTTCAGCAGTCACTTTCCTGTGGGTCCTGCATGTCCAATTTATACAGCATAAAGTCAAACAGTCAGGATAAGAGCCATTTCTTGTCCAAATGGCTAGTCTTGCCATGTTGGAAGCAAACTCCATAACAAGTTTCTTCAATGCCCATCTTTCTTTGTGATGCAGTTGGTGTTGCCAGGGGGAGCTATGTCTCACTGTTAAGAAAAATCCTAAACCATTTTAAATGCCATATTCTGTAAGTCTTTAAAAGGTTTGAAGAATTCCTATCCAATTGAAATATATCTCTGTATATTTAGAAAACCTAACTAATTTAACTGTAAGTTTTGACTATTATAGGTAACTATCTACAATATGTACTTAATTATACATTACATTTTAAAATTAGCTATATAAACACAATACTTAATCAAGAGGATAAATATACTTATCACAAAATTGACCTTAAATTTTTATCAATAAATGAGAATCCATTCCAAAACAAAATATTCATTTCTATACCATAATCCCCTTTTTACCTTTAAAGGGATTGGTTGTGATCCTTTTAAAGGTAAATAACCTTTAAAGGTTATAACCATTTATAACCAACCCCATTTAAATGAAAACAAACATTTATAGACACTATTTGGGAATTTGGGCATCGTATTTTCAAACTGCTTCCTACTGGTTGGGGACAATGTAATTCCATGGGAATCCTAAGAAGACTCAGAAATCTTGGCTGTAATCTGCAAGGCTGCCTTCTCCCAGCTCTTTTGAATGAGACACTGCTTTAGGGAGTCTTGCTTGATCTAACTGTGCTAGTCTGAAAGGAATCCACAGTTTTTCATTTCCTATGGAAACAAAAATACAAAATCTCTTTCCTAGTAACCAGTTCTTAGACTTAAATTTATATAAATTGGATTAACTCAGCAGCATTGATGATTTAGCAGTGGTTGTTCCTTCCTTAGCAATTGAGCAATTTAAAGACAACACAATAGCATACAGTATCCAGACTCTGTGTATTTCCCATCTTTAGCTGTTTTTTTTTTATTACTCTATTTATTTCTGTTTTTCCATTTTTTGAGATAGGGTTTCTTTGCATAATTTTGGCTGCCCTAGAATTTACTCTGTACACCAGGCTGGCCTTGAAATCACAGAGATCTGATTGCCTCTGCCTCCTGAGTGCTAGAATTAAAGGCATGTACCACTGCTGCCCAGTTACCTTTACCTTTTTTTTTTAACCAAATATCCTTTTTATTTTCTCTCCAAAACCTATGTATATTTTTAAACACCACTGTAAAAATCTTTTAGGTTTTACTTGATCTGAATCTGGCTTTACTGTATATCTCTACCTTTTTTCTAGCCACAAGTTTTGTATCTGCTAAATGGTATTGCTAAAATTAAAGTGGCAGCTGTTTTGGCCACTGACTTTCCAATATGGCAGGGGTACATTTACTACCAGCACTGATAGCTGTGCTCACTGCCTTGGTCTATGCTGCCAGCTTGCAGATGTGGTCACTGTCACTGCCAGCTGTAGTACACACCATTCCGTTTTTAGTAGGGTCTCTTAAAATAGAGCCCTGCATTTATAGTTTTTTGGTTTTTTATTTTTATTTTTTACTTTTTATTTGTTTGTTTGTTTGTTTTTGCCACTTATGCTGAGTCAGGAAACCTCCCTTAAAGGAGTCATGCAAGTCTCTGCTTGTCTCTAGCAAAACAGTTCACTGAGAAAAATGCTGCTACTAAGAAGCCTTATTTATCTCTGTTTTTTTTTTTTTTTTTTTTTTTTTTTTGTTGTTGTTTTCAAACCTCTTTTTAAGCTGTTGTCACATTTTAAGTGGAAGTTCTTAGTACCCACGATGCAGGTGCCAGCCCGGTCACACTGCATCATCAGTCCCAAAATAACACACACAGACTCCATTAGTTATTAAGCTGTTGGCCTGTTAGCTAGTGTTTCTTATTGGCTGCCTCTGTCTTAAAGCCTAACTCATTTCTCTCAATCTTAATGATTTCATGTGGTCTTACCTTACCAGAGAAAGGACCCGAACCTCTTCTCTCATGTCCTACATCTTGGCTTCCTTTACTACCTCCTATTGAGGTTTAATAAAAGTCAGGATAAACAAATAGGCCTAATAGATGTTTATTAAGGGAGAAACAACTCACAACACAGACAGATGAAAGCAGCAGTTGGAACCGGATGCTCCTCTGTCTGCATACGGCCAGAAAGAGAGTGTTCCCGCCTCCACTCAAACCTAGTTCCACAGGTCACTTCCGCCCCTGGCTCCACCCCTCAATGGGTGTGGTCAGTGCCACAGAAGCAGACAAAGTGAATATCCCACTACAACCTCCCCCAGAATGCTCCTTGTCTCCTAGTCCTGCTTAGCTTGCCTTCCTATTTGCCAACAGTGCTTTATTCATTAACCAATAAGTGAAACAAACATATTTACAGAATGACATCTTCCATCAGTCCATACTTTGGTAAGCCAACTCTTATAGGGGGGTGGTCTCTGAGAACTTCAAGCATAGCAGAAGACCCCCACCCCACCCCAACCTGGGCAGAGGATGTCAGAGAGGACTTCCTGGAGCTGACTAACACAAGCTGAGGTTAAAATGTGTTTAGGAACTTACTAAATGAAGATAGTGAGTGAGACAAAAGACAAAAAGAGCTGTTTGCTGAAATTTCCAGAAGCATACCAGGGCTGGCATAATCCAGACAATTTAATGTGTATCCAAATTGCATGGAGAAAAAAAACAAAACAAACATAAGGAATTATGTTATAGTAGTTTGGCTTACTTGTTTCCTTTCCCTTGCTTATGGAAATAAAATGGTTGTTCAGATATTTGATTTGATGCAGTCTGCTACTTCAATGTATATACAGAATTTAAGAATTAGATCAATGAAGTGGGTGTATCTATCTTATCAAACATTTATAATTTGTGTGTGTCAACATTCAAAATCTCTACTAATGTTATCGAGTATATATGTAATTCAAAGCTGTTAGCCACATTTAACACACACATTACCCTTTCCATTGCTATGGCAAAAATCAACTAAAGAGGGGAAGCGTTTATTGTGGCTGATATTTTAAGGAAATACTGACCTGTGGTGAATGTTGCATGCCATGGCTGGTCACATAGCATGTGCATTCAGGAAAAAGAGAAACATGGATGATGGTGTTCAGATTGTCTCTTCTTCCTTCTTTCTAATATTTTCAGTCTGGAATCCAGCTCATGAAATGGAACTGTTTATAGTTAGGGTGGATTTTTTTTTTTTTAGAAATATCCTTACAAAGAAATCCCTTTGATGGGAGATGTCATGCTGTAAATATGTTTCTCATACTGGTTAATTAATAAAGCACTGTGGCCAATGAGAAAGCAAGATAGGAGGGCCTAGGAGACAAGGAGGAAAGAGGAAGTAGTTAGGAGGAGTCAGGATGTAGAGCCTAGAGGAAGCAAGATGCCAGGCCGCCGTTCTCTGGTAAGATGAGCCACATGGAAATACTTAGAATAATAGAAATGGGTTAATCATTAAGACGGAGCTAGCCCATAAACAATAATGGTAATTGGCCAACAGGATTGTGTCAAATACAGAGTCTCAGCATGTTATTTGGGCCTGGTGTGGCTGTGGGCTCAGACAGATGGCGGGCAGGCTGGCAGAAAACATACATGCTACATCCCTTGATGTATCTCCTGGATGATTATAATTCCCATTAAATTGAAAAGATGAAATTAACCTTGATAGTCTACTTATGTGATAGGACATTGGACTGGACTTGATTTCTCCTGTCCAGCTACATCATTAATCTGTTCTCACTATCTATTCACTCTTTCTCATCTCAAGCTTTGGCAATAGTCATTAAACTAAATCATGTTCTGCATTTGTCAAGTGAAAACAAAAAATGAAGGTATGGATGGTGACAATAGAGGCCTGAAGAGAGAGCAACAGGTTGCCTCCAAAATAGAGTTACAGGTAATCCTGAGTTTTACTATGGGTACTTGCAACTGAACCAGGTCTTCTGAAAAAGCCATGCATGCTCTTCCTGCTGATCTATCTCTCTAATGTCCATGCAAATAACTTTGTCATTTATTATATTGAAATTTAGCTGTGAGGGTAAAGCACATGTCCCCAGTAATCTGATAGAGTAAATTGGGTGGGTGAATACCACATCCTTGAAAAAATGCAGAGAATGCTCAGGTTCACAAGGAGGGAAACACTCTTTATACTTCTGTTTACTGACAGAAGAAGTATCCTTTAAACAGTTGGGTTGACAGTAGAACTTACTTGTTCATTGACAGAAGAAAGGCATTGATTTAAACAAACTTGAACTTTGAGTGGGACTAATGATGGGCACAGTCACCCCCAGGTACTTGGGAGCTTGAGGCAGTAAGATGGCAAGTTTAATGCCTGACTGAAAGAGTGAGTTCAAGGCCAGCTGGAATAATTTGAGGAGGACTGCCTCAAATAGCTGATGGGATAAAAGGGTAGAGAAGTTGCCAAGGGAAGAGTGACTGTGTCCCATGCCCAGATAGATCTGTCTCTGAATTAATGTATGTGTGGTGGTCTGATGAGATGAAAAGCAAGGCAATTTGTCAGCTATTAGAGTTTTGGGAAGCCTAAGGATGGTCTTATAGCCGGAACTGCTTTGAGAGGCAAAAGTTACGCTTAGTAGAGGACTCAGCACCCTGGATAAGAGGTTAAGAAGTATTTGATCCCTGTTCTTACGGAGAAAATTACAGGTCCTCCTCTACAGGACAGACTTCTTTGTATGGCCTCAGAAGTTTTTTTTTTTGTTGTTTTGTTTTTGCCTTTGTTTTTTGTTTGTTTGTTTTTGTTTTTATTTATTTATTTACTTTTTACTTAAAATAGGATACAAGTGAACAAGGGACCCTAGAGAAATAGCAATTGCTCCTATTTCTGAAGGTGTCTTAGGTTTAGTTTCTTGTTGCTGTATGAAATTGAAGGGAGACAGTGTTGATTCTAACTCACAATCTGAGATTACTATTCCTCATAGTAAAGAAATCACAGTGCTAAGATCTGGACCCTTAGTTGCCATCCTCAGTCCCTGAGGTAGAAGGTAAGTGCCTATTATACCAGGTACTTCAGAAACAGTGTTCATAAAACCTTGAGCTGAAACTGACCAGAATGGCCCCTCTGTGAAGACTAGGCTTCATGGTACCATAAAATGCCATGCAATCATACAATGTGATGAGAAACTAATAGTCCTATCCAGCTATGACACTCATAAACCACATGAATGACTAGCATGGCATGTAAACCTATTGGTGCAGAAGTGTCACACAGCTTTCTGGTAACCAGCAGCTCTTTAATTGGACTTAATACCTGCTCAAGAAGAGTGAGAGGATGGTACTGAACACCTAGCTAATTATTCAATACTAGTGAAATCATGTTCAAGATTAGAAGAGAATATAACACAACTAATTTACTAAACCAGTATAATACCTAACAACAATCTGTAATCATTTGCCCTTTACCCAGATAAGAGCAGTCACCAATTACCCATCATCAAGGAAACTTTGCAACAGATAGAGATGCTACAGAAAACCAGTGCCAGTCAAAATACAGAGCTGTGGAGCCCACTCCTACTAGATACAACTATAAAACTTTTCTACACCCAACACTCAGGGAACCTTGGGAAAGAGGGAACAAAAAGATGGTAACACTCAGAGGATTAGGCTTTTCTGTGAGATTGTATCTTCTAGTAACATTAGAAGTTATGCCCATAAAATCTCATCAGTGTGACCACCTCAGTGCCTAAACGTGAACCACACAAGGATGACACCAAGGAACATGTCAGACAGAGTAAAATCCATGAGGCCTCATTACTACACAAAGAACTACAGGCAACTGAATAAAGCTAGGTAAGGGAAAGGTTGGTGGCTCTTTCCAGGGCCAGAAAACATACCTACAGTAAGTACCAGGAAAATTCTATGGATACAACAGGTATATTTAGGAGTATACATGTATATGAAGTATATATGAAAATACATATAAAATGCAATAACAATTAGTGAAAAAAGAAGCCATCAATTTGAAGTACATTGGGGGGGTATATGGGAGAGGTTGGAGGAAGGGAAGGGAGAAATGTTCTAATGAAATTACAATCTCAGAAACAAAAGGATAAGAAAGCATGACTGCTCATACTCAGTTCATTTGTCCCCCTTTTATACTAGGATGGGAACCAAACCCAGAGACCTGTCCCTACTCTGAGTGGCTCTTCTCACCTCAATCAACCTATTGAGGATACATCCCTACAGCTATGTGGAGAGTTTCACCTAATGCTGCTATTCCCTCACAGGTGTGCCATATCTGACCAGGTTGACAATTAACACTAACTATCAAAAAGAGGTTTTTTTGGAAAGACTGGGAAGGGCCAGGAAGTCTCATCCCTAGCTTGTACTAGGAATCAAGTTTACTCTTCAGTAATGGTCAAGCTAGCATTTTTTAACTGAGGGATTAAAGCCACGATGTCATCATACTGCCTTGTAGACTCACCTTACTATGTTTCCTGGTCTTGGTCAGAGCTGTCTAGATTTTCAGTTCTAAGAGACTTTGTGCGTTGTTCTCTGTGACTGGGTTGCAATTCAGCTATATATTTTCATGATTTTTTGTTAAATATACATAAAAACATTTCCCTTGTGTTTTATTCCCAGCAAAAGCAAAACTCTCTGAGAAAAACATGAGTGTTACAGCTGTAAGGGAGTTATAGATTAGAAACTCAGTTTTACCCTTAATTAATGTGTGACATTGAGCCAAGTATTCCCCTCAAGCTCCAATTCCTTTCCTGTACAAAATAGATTTGCCTACATCTCCGTGTATAACCCAGCCAAAAACTTTTACTTTCACAAGGTCATTTTCAAAGACAGGCCAAGAACACTTGCAGCCAGAGTAGGTAACAGGCCATGTGCACAGATTCTCAAAACCTGGGAGTGACACTGGTTTCTTTCCACCATAGCACAATCATTTCTACCAGCGTGCTCCATTACAGCTTGACTTACTGCAGGGAATTCACCTGCTGACACAGTAAAACTCCTAACTGGAAACAGTAATGTTGCAGTGTCACACAGCAGAGGGGGGAACCTGTTCATAAATTCCACCAATGTGCACTGCTTTATTTGGGGTCCCTGTTGCAAACTCATTATTTATGCTGTGTACAGTAGGCCATCAGTGTATCCCACTGGGAAATTAGTTCTCAATTTAGATTGGTTTCAAAGTACAAGTGCTTCTTAAGTCATTTTCTGAGGTTAAATGAGAACTCTTATTGCTTTCTGTGTGCTCAGAGGGGATGTTTTATATTGTGAGTCCTACCACCCCCACTGCTGCGTTGTCTTGCTTTTTTCTCTTCCACTGAACGTTGGTGTTAAATCTCTCTCTTCCTCACTCCCTTTTTCTCCCAGTTTTTTGAAGTGAATAAAAGCAATGGTATTTGTTTCATTTTTTTAGTTTACTAGAAATACTTCAGTATCTTAGTTTTTTTAATCATTTTTTCCCTTAAATTGACATTTAGTCAAGAGATGTCAGAGGCACACACCTTTAATCCCAGAACTGGAGACACAGAGGCAGAAGGATTTCTGTGTGATTGAGGGTTGTGTGGTCTACAGAGCAAGTTCTAGGAAGGCTCCAAAGCTATGCAAAGATATCATGTCTCAGGAAAAAAAATATATTTATCATGTGTTCTTGTTCCATGGCAAAGGTGTTGAGGTTAGGGGACAACTTATAGGAACTGGTTCTCTCCATCTACCATGTGGGTCTCAGGGATTAAATTCAGATCATTAGGCATGAGGCTTATACCCACTGAATCAATTAAATCCCCAACTATGTCACTGTTGCTATCTAGTTTAGAGTCTTCAGAGATCGCGGAAACTATTGCTTTTACATTTGGCATTACTTGGTGAATCAGAAGAAGGGGACAAACTTACATACCCAAAGCTAAAGGATCTTTGTAACACAAGGTAACAATTGAATATTCAGGATGTAACAGAAGCTAGAAGCCTTGAGCCAAATCAAGGACTCAATGCAAAAAATACTTACAAATAAAGATGTATGGACTAAAATGTATTGTGTGTCACTAACAAGGCCACACTACAGCTTCTATGCAGAGATATTTTTTGTTCGTTTGGTTGGTTTTGGTTTTGGTTTTACTTTTAAATTTTGTGGGATTTGTTTTTGTGGGGAGAACATATGGGCAGAGGGCAGAAGCAAGAGGACAGGGAGATGAGTACGGAGTAGGATCAGGATATATGATGTGAAATCCACAAAGAATCAATTAAAATGTAAAAAAAGAAAAAAAGAAAAAAAGAACATCTCCATCATCTCCATCATCTCCATCTTCTCCATTGTCATTTATTTCAAACTTACACCCCAGGCTGTTAGCCATTGATTAAGACAGACTGGTTAGAGCAAGAAAGGCTAAGTCATGCAAGGAAGAGGCTCAGCCACCTGTTCTTCACTTTATTCAGCACAAAGCACATCATTAGCATTAGATGGACTCCTTGGAGACAGGGAGACTCCATCCTCACAGGCCCTTTTGATCTTCTCATGGGTAAATTGTGGGCATGCAGTCTCTATATTGCCCCAATCTTCAGAATTTGCCTCCGAATGCCTGGCTTGATACCATCCTTAAGTAATGGGTATCAGTTTATCTGTTATTCCTAAGAAATAAAAATAATCACTCATGTAAAGTTCTTAAGGCAGTATTTTTCCTATTCCTCTTTTCTCAGTAAGTGGCTAAAATGCCAAAACCTAATACCATTAATTCTAATAAGCAGAAGATGGAATAGAAAATGAACCGAAGTTGTTAATCACAACGAATCTACAATTCTCCCAATAGCCAAGGAAAACAGAGGGTTTTCTGACACAAATATTACAACCTGTCTCAGATGCATTTTGAGAACCTTTCAAAAAACACAGGGAGTGTACTCACCAAGGAGATTAAGTGTTTAGTTTCAAAATGTTTGAAATCACTAGTTCAAACATAGAAAGGATATACGAAAGAGTGTAAAGAAACAATGAGCGCAAGAGATCAACAGAGTAAATATCACCTGGAAGTACTAACAGTCTTAAAGGTTAGAAATCCTTAGTTCAACAAAAGACCCATCCATTAAAAACAATCAATTATGAATTCCCTTCAAAACTAGAAGTTACTCAGCCAACATCTGTGAGCTCCAGGCTCTAAGGAGACAGACTACCCAGGTATCGAACTGAAATTCAAATTCAATGGAGAAAATTAGAAAAATAAGTGCTCCCATGTTTACTTGCAGAACTGCTGAGATGCAGTGGGCAATTCAGGCCCCCAGATACCCAAGCCAGCATCGCTACATGATTTGGGGACTACATTAGAAAAGAACAAAACACAACAAAGTCTTTACTTGAGTCAAGATTCCATTCATTCTTTTTAGTAGCAATTGGCTTCTATTGTTTTTATTGATTTTCGTTTATTTAAGAAAGCTCCTTTGCGACTATTTTTATTTGATAATCGTTCAAAAATAAGTTCCCTTCCTCCTTCAGGGTTTGAAGGGAGTAGGTGTTAGTTATTACAGTTAAGGTGGACATTTTATTTCCTTTTAAAGTTAAAAACATTTTAAGTGTTTTCAACATCTATAATTACATTCATGTAGGGCTTGATTGGGTAGAATAACATTTTAGGGAGCTATGACGTCTCTAACATAGAAGTGTAATATTCCTTTTGCTTAAGAAGAGTAAGTGAAGCAGCCCAGTTGGTGGCTCGTGCCTTTAATCCTAACATCAAGAGGCAAAGGCAGGCAAATCTCTGTGAGTCTGAAGCCAGCCTGGTCTATAGAGCAGAGTTCCAGAACAACCTCCAAAGCAATCAAAGCAATACAGAGAAACCCTAAATCGAAAAACAAAACCAAAAAAAAAAAAAAAGTAAGGAAGCAGTACTCATGAACTTAAGTCAAAATATTTTGTCCTTCTTCGTGTTCCCACAATGTGTTATGCCTGTGGCTTCCATATTAGAATTTTTATTTTTCCATAATGTACTGATTATCAGCAAGTCTTTGAATTATCAGATAGATTTTAAAGGTAGGTTGTAAAGATTCAGGCATTAAGCTGGCCTATCCCTGTCACCTGGCAGAATGCACTCAGGCAGTACTCTGGTCAGCCCAGGGTTCCATGAGTACTGGGCTGAAGGCAGGTGTAAAGGACCCCTTTAAAAGTCAGACCCCTGCCACTTAATGCTCTCTTTTGCTATCTCTTTTGCCTTTCAACTCCTCTCTCTCTTTCTCTCTCCTTCTCTCCCTCCCTCCTTCTCTCCCTCCTTCTCTCCCTCCCTCCTTCCCTCCTTCTCTCTCTCTCTCTCTCTCTCTCTCTCTCTCTCTCTCTCTCTCTCTCTCTCTCTCTCTCTCTCTCTCTCTCTCTCTCTCTTCTGTTCCTGGTGTTTCTATGTCTCTTCCCTTCCCTCTCACTCCCCTTTCTAAATAAACTCCTCATTCAAGCTCTATCTGTCTGGAGTGTTATTCCCTCCACCTTGGTCACCCTCACCTGTTATGCTCTCTCACGTGGTTCCTTACCTTGGGACCACACTCACTTGGGACCACTACTCACCCCCTTTCTCCAGCTTTATTCCCATAGCTGTAACAAAAGAACAACAAAAGTGATCACATTAAAAGTTCCTGAGTTAAGAATATTACACTTCTAAGGCCTTCTAGATTTTTGCATTTTAAATATTTTATGAGATAATAGGTTTTTTATTAATAACATTTCCCTTTACATGGTTGGGAAAGCCATAAGATATAGAGTTATAGCTTTTTTCTATCACCAGTGTTACTTGGGGGGTCACAATCTAGACCCCAAGAAGTCAAGTTCAGCTACCAGTCCTTGAGAAGCCAATTAAAAAAGCCAAATTAATAGCAAAAAGCAGAAATAGAGGTTTACTAAACGTTGTTGCAATGAGAAGAGGGCAAAAAGATTCAGTGACCCCAGTTCACCTTCTTTGGGATCTCTGCATGAGATTAAAGTTGAAAAAGAGTGAAGGCCAGGGATATGTCTGCAGTCTCTACTGATCCATCATTGCTGGAGTTTCAGTCTCATTGATATGTACCCTATGGCTGGTGCCTTTTCCTTCTTCCATCATGACATTCCTGGGGAAATTCTCATTGTTGGGAGTCCATCATTCCAACACTCTGGCAGATTGATGGTTGGAAGTGTCATTTTAAAATATCTTATGTAATGATGATAAGGATTAGAGTTTGCATTAAATAAGGATCAATAAATGCACAGAGCTAGTGTGACCTTTTTCCTCTTTGCTTTCTCACTTAGTATTACTCTGAAATGGAAAATACTGCAGTCTTGAATTGCTTTCCATAGGTGTACCTTGCTTTAATAGCAATTATCACTGCAAGAGAGACTTCATTTCATATATACCACAGAAGCAAGGAAAGAAACAGTTCTCTAAAAGTCAGGTTCTACCTCTAGCTGTCTAAATATATGACTTTCTTTGGTTCTGTAGATTTAAAAAATAAAATGGAAATACCTGTTTTGTTTTGTTTTTTTCTCCCTGGGATTATCCTTTGTAATGAGCCAAAGGATGCTGGGTCTGCATAAAAAGAAAGAAAGAAAGAAAGAAAGAAAGGAAGAAAGAAAGAAAGAAAGGAAGGAAGAAAGAAAGAAAGAAAGAGAGAAAGAAAGAAAATAAAAGGACCCATACTACCATACTATTGTATAATTAAGTCTTTGTAAATAGCTACATAAATGTAAAACCCATCACAGGTCAGTATTTTCTAATTACTAAAGCCACTGCATTGCTTTGCCTCCATGTGAAACATATGAACCTCAAGCAAAAACCAAGGGCAAGCAAAGCAACAAAAGGCTGTAAGTTAGTGTTATTCTCATATTGATGAATTAAAACATTTAAAATTTTTCTAATTCTAACCCTAAATGTACTCCACAGGAGGAATTTTATGTCCATTAGAATTAGTAGAACACCCTTTTAATCATATCAATCAGTTTATTGTCAATCAGTGGTTGGAAGAATTTAAGGAAAAATGTTTTCATATTCCATATAGTCATACATTCAAAATTTTACATTCTGACAGCATGCCCTAAGTCCTGTTCAAAACAGACAAAATACTGGCACTGAGAAGTGGACACAAAGTCCCACCCCAAAGCTGTTTGTAATTGGTACCTGTTGAGAAAGGGAGTAGCAATTTTGTTCAATGAGTGCTTCTGGGCTTGTCACACTCTAGAACAGGCCCCATGTCCAGAAGCAGTTAGTCAACACAAGATGGACTCCATGGATTTTGCTTGCTTGTGTGCCTGTGTATAACGACAATCCATGGAAGTCTAGGATCAGGACTTACTTATTAAGGGATGAAATGGAAATAACACACTCAGGGATACAGAATGAAGCAGTGCTGCTGCCTTTTAGTCCACAAGGGAAGGATGGGGAAAGCTCCCAACTAGGTCACCGAGCCTGGACGATCAGGAAGCCTACTAATGTCCAAGAGGGGTGTGTCCTCCTCCTCTCTAGCTGCTTCTTTTCCTCCTCCTCCATCTCCTCCTTCTTTTCTCTCTTGATTCTTAAGGAGTCACTGTATCCTCAGTATCCTCAGAGAATACTAGGCGCATTGAGCTAAGCTGTTTCATTCCATTGGTCATTAGACCAAATAGCCAAATTCCCACACCTCTGCCCTTTTCATTTCCTGTTTGTTTGTTTGTTTGTTTTGCAGGTGTGTTATTGTTTGCTTGTTTTAAATCCATTTATCTGTCTTGATTATTTTGAGAGAGAGAATGAGAGGCAGAAAGAGATGGAGAAGAAGAGAGGGGGTTGAGGGAAGAGAGGAGAGAAAGAGCGAAAACATGACATGGTAAGTGTAGGAACTGGGAACTGGGAAAGTAAAAGCAATGTGTTGTATGGAAAGATTTCAATGAAAAAAAGTCAACCATCCTCTGACCCTCCCCCACCCCAAAGTTACTTAATTTCTCTCAACATTTCACCTATGGGAAATGAAGAAAACAATACATATATGTCCCATGACAAAGTTGTGAGTAGCTCTGGCTGAAGGCTGGATTTTTCAGTCCTTTCACAGGTACTTATGAGCACTCCATAGTCAAAGCAAGTATATGTATGAGTTCATGGGGTGATACTCTACAGGCTTCGTATTCTCTCTCTCTCTCTCTCTCTCTCTCTCTCTCTCTCTCTCTCTCTCTTTTCTGTAAGGTGGGTGAAGAATAAACTCTCACTGGCACAATGCTTATGAAGTAGGCTAGGGTGGCTATCCAGTGATTCCAGGAGCCATTTCCTAGTTCTGTGATTATAAGCATGTGTCATCACACTTTGCTTTTCTTCATGGCTTCTGGGAATCTAATTTGGGTCATTGTATTTGCACTGCAAGTGATTTTCTACTGAGCCATTTTCCTAGCCCCAAAGTGAGATTTGAAAAGCAAACACATAAACAACACCAGCACAACAATAAAAAAAAAAATCTAATGCTGAAGGTTTTAGATGCACAAACACATGTCTCTGGGGCTGGGAGGGGTCAATTTCTTCTTGCTAAATCTTTTGTGAAAAGTTGTTGAAAGAGTCAAAAGCATACCTGGTATTACCCATTTGTCTTCATCTTACCACTTGATCAATTTGGTCTCCAAACAGCCTTATCTGAACCCTAGAGGTGATGTCATCCCAGACAAGGATTGTGACTGTACCATGCAGAAATCAGCATAGTTGAGACACTTCTAAAAAGTGTTGTACTAAAGGACTAAGAACAGTAAGCAGGACAGGCAAGCTGCCACACTGATTAGCTTCATTATTTTAATTTCTTATTTCTTTTGAATTCTTGGGAAAATGATGGCCTTGCTGTTATAGATTTTAAAAACATCTGCCTATACTACCCCCAAAAGTTAAGAAAAAAGCAAAGAGAAAGAAAAAATATATGGCAGCTAGCCAGAGCTGGCTTAGAAAAGTTGCTAATTTGGGACCCAGTTCTCTCCATCAGGGCAGCATAAGAAGTATTCACACAAGGCTTTTCCCTGCTAAGGAAACATCTGTGTTCAATTAGAAACAAGCCTAAGTGTGTGTTAATTCTGAAGAACCAAACAAAATCATTTTTGTTGAAACCCTTTCCATACTGATGCTAGGAGGATGGGTGTCTTGGGGGTTGTGGGGGGCAGTGGGGAAGGAAAGAAAAAACAGTGTATCTGGAGCCAAGTTTCCATGTGGCCATGAAAAGCAAAGACGTTCCTTCCCATGAGAATGAGTACCAGGGTTTCCCTACTCAAAATTTCCCAGCAGTTCTGTCTTGGGAATAGAGGAGATGGGTGGGGAAAGGGCCTCCATATAAACCCAAGAAACACAAATTTAAAAACAATGGTACATTGTACAGATTCTTCCAAAATGAATTAAACAAAAATGTTGATTTGCTTGGCCCACAAGTGGTATAACATGTCATTTTTGATTTGGTGAAAAGCCAAATACATTAAAAGTACATCAACAGGCCACTGTATGCATTTCAATCCATTTCTATAGCTAATAAATTGGTGCTCTGATAACAAAAAACAAGTGCCTTGCCATCCCATTGGACCCCTGTCCTTCACATAGGGTACTGTATACATTTACACCAACAACTACACTGATGTTGTGTTTATGTCCTTTGGTGTACAAAGCGATGTGTCTTACAAACCCAATGAAACTAGTGTTCTGGCTAATGGACTGTAGTGGCCAGCTGTGCTTTTGTCTGGCATAATGTCTCTTCTCAATACTGTTTATCAAGATGATGTCTAAAAATGAAGTCCTACTGTGTCTTACAGATTGGGAAAGAAGATGAAGACTGTGCTTTTTTAAGTTGATTGTTGAGGAACAAGATTCAGCTTTTAATCAGAGCAATAGCAAGTAGTTGCACTCCAGGTTCATTCAGGAAGACAACAGTGTTTTAAATTTCTGCTAGTTACTCTATCAAAAAGAGTCTGTTGGGAATTGTCTGTGGATGCATGCTAGACAGACAGGCTAAAATTCACTAAACATATATATATATATATATATATATATATATATATGTATACATATATATATATGTGTGTGTGTGTTCATATATATATATATATATATATATATATATATATATATATATATATATGAACACACACACACATAAACAAAAATGCAAACAGATATCCAGATATCTTTGGACCAAAACCAAGCATGAAAGGGCTGGGCACTGGCCCAGAATTTTGGCAGCATTTCAATTGGCTTTAGCTTAATTGTACAACCTCATGACAGCTATCTGTATTGATAATCAATGTAAGAAATTGTGCAGTGAATTCCATTACACCCTCTAAAGTGATGTTCTTATTACAACCTTCAAACCTTTCTATGGGAATCCAGAGGAACTTCTCAGGCTTTTAGTTTCAGTTTCTCTTCTCTTCTCTTTACTTTCTTTCTTTCTTTCTTCCTTTCTTCTTTTCTTTCTTTCTTTCTTTTCCCCTTGCATTTTCTATTTTGTTATTATTTGTATCCGAGTAACACTTACATGCTTGTGCCTGAAATTTTGATCTGTTGTAGTTTTCTATTTTGTTATCATTTGTAAGTCAGATAAATACATTCTTGTGCCTGGTTTTCAATCTCATTTTGCTGAAGTAAATGCTTGGCATACATTCATTGTAAGTACAGTGCATTCATTACATGTGCACATCTTTCTAAACTGAAGACTTTACTGTACTCTGACCTTTGCATCTCCATCTCCCCATTTATCTTCTTTTATTCTCTTTGTTTAGGTCTTTGTATTTATTGTTATAACCTCCAATAATTCTACTGTGAAAAAAAATTCAGGCAAATATTTATGATAAGTTTTTAATTTAAATTTGAAACAAGTTTGTTTTACATGTCAATCCCAGTTCCCTCATCCTCCTCTCCTCCCTTGCCCACCCCCACAATCCCCATGCCATCCCTTTTTTTGCTCCCCAAGGAGGGTGAGGACTTCCATGGGGAGTCTTCAAAGTCTGTCATATCATTTGGAGCAGGGCCTAGGCCCTCCCCCATGTGTCTAGGCCGAAAGAGTATCCCTCTGTGTGGGACGGGCTCCCAAAGTCCATTAATATGGTACTCTGTTTTATCTAAATCATTTTTCTTAGTGCTTGCTTTATAATAGATCAGAGTTTTCCACCGTTAAGTATCACATGATATTTTTATCTTCAAAATTTTTAAATGGAATGAAAAATGATTTTGAATATATGTGAAGAATTTCAAGAAAAATGACTGGGATAATTACATAATTGAGAAAGATGAAATAAAAACATGAAAGAAGTTGAGATTACCTAACTTTAAGAAGACAAGTATGTTTTTACTATCTTTGAGGATATGGTGAAACCTACAATTGGATATGCTCAGAGAATACATGAAGCTAATGTTCTCAGCAACCTCCCCAATCCCCCTTCATCCAGGTTTTAATTTGCAAGAGGGTTGGATGGGGTTTGCCACTAAGCTGGTCATATCATATAGGACAGAAAGGTGACTGACTTGATCCAGAGCTGATCTTGGTGACCAGAGCATTGTACCTCCCTTAGCCTCTAGATAACATCACATGATGTGGTGTATAATATTATTAATGCACAAAGAAAAAAATTAGGGAGCAAGTTCTTGAGGCATCCCTGACTATTTTCAGACACGAAAGGAAAAAAAAAAAATCTACCTGACAGCTTTTGTTCTCTACAGGTATACAGGTAAAGATAATGAACCAGAGAAAATGGAGACTGTTAATTGATATTGTAGGGTATTTGTACAATGTATGAAGGTGTATTGTGATTAGCTTAACAGAAAGCTGAATAGCCAATAACTAGAAAGTAGTTAGTTGGGACCTCTAGGGGCAGATAGGACTCTGGGAAGAAGGGCAAAATTTGCCAACCAAATGGAGAAGAAACAGAAGCTGCAAGATGAAGAACAGGTACAACCATGCGACACAATGTAGACTGATATAAATATGTTAATGTAACTGGTAAGATCTAATTAAGATAAACTTAGGCTTCCTGAAGACTGGGGGCTACATGTCATGGCTGGGAGCCCGTCATGGTGGACTGGCCTATCCAGAGTCTGCCACCACCCTGGTCCCACCTCCACCATGGAAAGAGCCTGTCTTCTCATGTCCTACATGGAGCCTCCTGAGGATTGGGGACTGTGTGGGGGTGAGCCCGTACCAGCCCAACCAGAGTCTTCCAGTGCCCTAGTCCTATCTCCACACACTGGAAGAGAAGAGTAATCAGAGTATTGGACACACTTGCACCCACCAGAAGATAACCTGTGCTCACCAGGAGAGGGAGGGACCCCACCAGTGCATTGGAAGAAGGGATGGGAAGATGACAGTATAAAAACACAGCCAACAACAGAAACATCAATATGACATCCCCAAAGTCTAGGGGCTCCACACCAGCAAGATTTGAACATCCCAACACAGATAAAGCAGAAGAGAATGACCCTAAAAACAACTTCATCAAGATGATAGAGACCCTAAAAAAGGAAATTAGAAAATCATTTAAAGAAATGGAAGAAAAAAACACAGTCTCAGAGAATGATGGAAATAGACAAGCTTGGTAAATAATCAGGAACTACAGATGCAGGCATAACCAATAGAATACAAGAGATAGAAGAGAGAACCTCAGGCATTAAAGATACACTAGAAGTAATAGATTCATCAACCAAAGAAAATCTTCAGTCCAACAAATCCCTAACACAAAATATCCAGGAAATATGGGACACCTAGGAAAGGCCAAACATAAGAACATTAGGTATAGAAAAAAAGTAAAGAAACCCACTCAAAGGTGCAGAAAATATATTCAACAAAATCATAGAAGAAAACTTTCCCAACCTAAAGAAAGACGTGACAGTGAAAGTACAAGAAGCTTACAGAACACCAACTAGAGTGGACCACAAAAGAACGTCCCCTCGCCACATAATACTCAAAACACCAAACATACAGAATAAAGAAAGAATATTAAGAGTTGTGATAGCAAAAGACTAGGTAACATGTAAAGGTAGACCTATCAGAATTACATATGACTTCTTCATGGAAACTCTGAAGGCTAGAATGTCCTGGATGGATATTCTACCAACATAAAGAGACCATGGATGCTAGCCCAGACTACTATACCCAGCAAAGCTTTCAATTACTATTGATGGAGAAACCTAGATATTCCATGACAAAACCTCATTTAAACATTACTTATCAACAAATCCATCGCTACAGAAAGTCCTAGAAGGAAAACATCCTAAGGAAGTCAACAGCACCCACAAAACATCACCCACATAATATAATCCCACTTTACCAAAAGCCAAAAGAAAAATAGGAGAAAATCCACACATAATACTACAATCACCACCAAATCCATAACAAACAAGAATTAACAATTCATGGTTATTAATATCCCTCAATATTAATGGTCTTAACTTGCCTATAAAACGACATAGGGTAACAGAATAGATATGAAGACAGAACCCATTCTTCTAGATAATGAGATTGACGACTATCTTATATGCCATCCTAGAGTCTGCATCTGTAGTTGATGGAAGCAGAGGCAAACACCCACAGCTGAACACTGAGCCTAACTCCTGGAATTTAGTTGCATAGAGGGAGGAGTGATGAGAAAATGAGTCAAGACCAGGCTGGAGAAACCCACAGAATCAGATGACCTGAACAAGGGGGAGATCATGAACCCCAGTCTGATAGCTGGGAAACCCACATAGAACCTACCCAGATCTTCTGAATGTGAGTGTTAGTTAGGAGGACTAGGCAGGCAGTCTATGAGGCCTCTGGTAGTGGATCAGTATTTATCCCTAGTATATGAATGGGCTTTGGAAGCCCATTCCACATAGAGGGATTCTCTCAGCCTAGATGCACGGGGGAGGGCCTAGGCCCTGTCCTAAATCATATGACAGACATTGAAGATCCCTAATGGAAGGCCTTACCCTCCCTGGGGAGCAGAAAGGGGATGGGATGGGAGTTGTGAGGGGAGCAGGGGAGGAAGGGTGAGTGAGGGAATTGACATAGAAATGTAAAACAAGCTTGTTGCAAATTTAAATAAATAAAAGATTAAACCTAAAGTTCAAGCTTTCATAATTAATAAGAACTCTCCATGTTATTTGGTAGCTGGCTAACAGGACAGAGAGAGGCAGCCAAAGTGGGGCATGAATTTTAACTGAGGACCTCAGAAAGCTTAAATAAAAAATCCAAATACACAAAAACACACAGTCCAACACAGCTTCCTAGTTCCAGAGTCCCCCAGGTGTGTTACAGTGTAGGCTTAGAGGTTCAGACTGAGAAAACTTGTAACAGATATAGTAAAAATGGGCATAATCATAGAAAAATTGTTAAAAATTCATAAAAATAAAATCTTTAAGAAAGTAAAGTAATATAAAAAAGGGGGGACAGATAAACATGGAAAATTCACAGCTTGTCTGGATCCTTTATGATACTTTGTTAGCTTAAATTTTGTAAATGCTAGTGGACAAAAACCAAATAGCTGCTGAGAGACATTGGATTATGGAAACTGCTAATTAAACCAATGTATATTATAAGGATGGACGTTCAAAAGTATGTTGTGTTGGGCAATGGGTTATGCCTTTGTTTCCACAGAAAACAACAAGTTATGGTTATCTTCAAAATTGATGAAGATAATTTGATTGGAGGATACCTCCTGAAAATCTTGGCTACAGACATGAAGAAAGAAACCAAGAAAAACTCCAGGGCAGATGACACATTTGCTGATTCATCAGTGTGGAAACAGGTCTAAGAGTGAGTGAGACATGATAATTCTTACTGGCTACAAAGTGTTCATGACATTATTATATATGCCATCCTTTCCTATGACAGGAATAGAGATTTATATTACTGTTTGGTCATATAGTCCAAAAGAACACATAAAGTTGACAGATGACTTTTTGCCTGCTCAAATATAGAACAAAGAAATCATTTTTTGACTGACTTGTGCAAATTACATATTCTATACTTGTGTTAATACAGATATGTATGTTACCATTAAACACTTGTGTGTTTTCAGAGAGAAGCAAAAGTACCAAACACCAATGAAGAGAAGTATCCCAGGAATTCTAGTCTGTTAGAATGCTTCTGTTGCAGTTTCCTCAAAATTCTACTTCGAGAACAACTTCAAAGCTGCTAGATGAGATGGTCCATCCTCACAGACTATTCAGCCAAGATTTCAGATAGGATCTACACTTTCCCACAATACAGAGACTAAACAAAACAAAACAAAACAATAATACATCTTACTTTCCCAGAACTTGTCCCTTACCCTAAGTTTCTCAGAGTTCTCATAGGGGAGGGCCTTCTGTATGCTGTGAATATATTTCTCTTATTGGTTGATGAATAAAGCTGTCTTGGCCAATGAGCAGGCAGAAAATATAGGTGGGGCTACCAGACTAGGAGAATATGGAGAAGAGAAATGCAGAAAGTCACCGGGGAGACACCATGTTGCCACAGAAGTAGTAACATTACAGGTAAGCAACAGCCTCATGGAAATATATAGTTTAATACAAACAGGTTAATAATTAAAAGCAAGCTAGCCAATAAGTAGCCTGAGCCAATAGTCAAACAGTTTATAATTAATATAAGCCTTTGTGTGCTTATTTGGAACTAAACAGCTGTGAGATCAGGCAGGTCAGAAACTTCCTTCATCAGATATTTTGCCCCAAACAATAGTAAGTAATTTTAAGGATATGATGACCACATTCCCAAGAGGTTGGATGGGTAGGCTTTGGTTGTTCAATGGTTTGTGGATGTTTGTCATCATTTGGTGGGAGGGGTGGTTGCAAGTTGTTACTGGTCATGGTCAGTGAAAAAGCTGAAAAAGAAATATATAGAAATATAGAAGTGATGTGATAAACAGGTGGATTGTTGAATCTACTTTTCAACATCCACTAGTTTCAATGTTTTACATTGGTATGGATTTCTATATATTGATGCAAATTTAAGGTAATTTGTATATGCTTATATATTATGTATCATGTATATATTATGTATACTGTAGTATGTATCTACTCTTGTTTAAAATACTGTATATATGTAGCTAATTTAAAAATGTAAAGTTTTAATTAGATTTAATATATAGTTAGGATGATAAAGAAAGACAAGTTAGTAAGACAGTATGCTGTCCAAAATAGGTAAGCAGAGCATAAAAGAAAGTGACTGCTGAACTTTTCCCAGACAAGGTAGTATAGTAGGAAAAAGATGGATGCCCCAACATTACAGAGAAACTATGTGACTGTCAAGGAAGCCAGCTGTTTCTATCAATAGTTTTGAAAGTTATTTGCTCTGCACTTTCTGTTTACTCAAGTAATATTTTATCCTTCTTGGGTCTTTGATGGAATTGA
This sequence comes from Cricetiscus sungorus, assembly GCA_030556225.1. Lineage (NCBI taxonomy): Eukaryota > Metazoa > Chordata > Mammalia > Rodentia > Cricetidae > Cricetiscus > Cricetiscus sungorus. The sequence goes on along the minus strand of JANBXA010000392.1, from coordinate 3,726,717 downwards.
AGGATAGATAAAGTTACAGTTTTCTTTCTTACCAAATTCATAAAAGAAACTCACAAAAGTGGTGTAAAATGTATAAAGTTGAGAAACATAAAAGCTGAAGTTATTTATCTAAAAAAGTTTTGAAGTTTATAAATAAATAAATAAGTAAGTAATTTGGGGATGGCAATACAAGTTAGGATAGAAAGTGAATTAGGTACAAAACTTTGGGCTCAGAAAGATAGATAATGATATATTTTCTCTGAATTTTTCCCAATAGACTGGACATTGTGATTGTGATTCTTACCTGATAATTGTTCTTATTGTAAATGGTTTTACTGTGTTAGAGTTAAACCTTCCCTTTTTTTTTAGGCAAGAAGGGGAAAATGTTTTGTTGTGTTTTGATTGCATTCTGGTGCTCCCAAGACTGCCAACATAATTTGCTTTGAATCAAAAGGTAGAGATAGCTAATAGCTGACCAAAATTAGCCATAAATGATTTTGGGAACTGAAGACACAGATAAACACAGGAAGTAGTAGGGTGGAGCTTAGAGAGAATCTTAGCCCTTTTTGGATCAAGAAAGCAGAGAGACAGGAGGTCACTGGTCCCTTCTCCACTTCTCTCTTATCATTCAGATTCTTACCCCAATATCTGATCTGACTCCCTAATTTTTATTAGTAAATAATAATTATATAAACACTTCACTCCGTGTGTGTGTGTGTGTGTGTGTGTGTGTGTGTGTGTGTGTGTGTGTGTGTGTGTGTGTGTGTGTGTGTGTGTGTGTGTGTGTATGAATGAATGGTAGATGATAGCTAGATAATGAAATATTATTCTTCCCTAAGTAATATAAAAATAATAGTCACTTAGTACTCTGTTATTTTCAAACAAAAATCTTCATTCTAATACTCATAGCATTACTATATTGTATCTACCATGTTCACCATGAGCCATTTTGCATATAAGGAAACTGGAGGCTTACACACATGGAGAGGAGTAACTTACTAGCAAAATCACTCAGTTTGTTAGTTTAGGGACAGGGTTCTTCCTTCATGTCCTCTCTAAAGATCATGACCTTCAAACCTACATCACATTTAGGAAGGATATTATAGAAATTGTAGCCAACATCCTGAAAATCCTGTTTCTTGAAGAACAGAGGTTTTCAAGAGAACAATGGCCTCTGTGTTAACAGAAAAAATATGAACTAATGTACTGATGTAGCTAGAGTACAGTCCACCAAGCCAAGCTCCTTGAAGCCTCTTTACTTTGGCATATTGTCAGGTGAAAGCCAGTATGGCTGCTGTCCAAATTTGACAAAGACAAGGGGAAGTACCAAAGAGTTCCCACTGGTTTGTCAGATGACAAAGAAATATTCTGTTGCCTCTCTCCCACCCTCTTTCAATATTTCACAAATATTGGTCTTAAAATTCCAAATGATATTAGACATGTGCTTCTTTCCAAATCAAGAGCACTGGTTCTTCATATTGATCCCAGCCAATGATTGGCATAGAACCATCAGTTCCTTTCCCATCTTATCATGATATGTTATTTGAGTGACAAGTAAGGAGACTTAGGCTTCTCTGAATTTGGAAATGCCAAGAATTTCCCATGATGTACAGGACTGGTGTCATTTTGTCACTATCAACAGTTTGTGAACTGTTACATGGGCATCATCTCTTTCTCTCTTTCTCTCTCTCTCTGTCTCTCTGTCTCTGTCTCTGTCTCTGTCTCTCTCTCTCTCTCTCTCTCTCTCTCTCTGTGTGTGTGTGTGTGTGTGTGTGTGTGTGTGTGTGTGTGTGTGTGTATCAGGGGTCAGACAGATGGCTCAATGGGCAAAAGCCACAGAAGCCTGGTGCCTAGATTTCATTCTCTGTGACCCACATAGAAAGACAGATATGGTGGCATGAATCTATCATCCTAGCACTCCTAAGACAAGGTGGGAGGCACAAATGGGATAACTTTTGAAGTTCATAGCCCAGCTAGTTTAGAGTACAATACTGGCAGAGTAGCAGAAATAAGACAGATACTGCTTCAACAAAGTGAAAGACAAGACTCAACTTCAGAAAGTTGTCTTATGACACCACACAAACACACATACACACACACACACACACACACACACACACACACACACGCACGCACTCATGCACACATGAAGGAGGGGAGATTGAGTGTTTTATATTAACATATTACATGAGATTATCTCCTTAGGAGGAACTTAGGAGGAAGGATGGGAAAAGGAGATGAGCAACCTTACATGCTGTTCCTGTGTAGGTTTTTGTCATGAGTTGCTCTAAGTTGGTCATCATCATTTCCCATATGTACTCTACCTGGGTGACAGATGTGTGCATCAGCCTGCCACTTGAAATGAAGAGAAGATTGCATTGGAGGCTAGAGTTATCCCTCAATGCTATGTGATGTATGATTCATCTTGATGGGGAACTGTTGCTGCATATTTCATAGTTGCTGTTTCCAGGGCTTCAAGCTCCTCATTATCTCCCCTTGCTAGCCGGCTATAAATGCCAAAACACTCCTGCTTCCAGCATGAGCTTTTAAAACTTATAGTCCTGTGTTCTGTGTATGTTTAGGGTTTATGGTGCTGCATAATATAGAAATGTCATAATACTTCATCAAGAACACCAGCTAGGCTATTGACAGGATAGCTTTCATTCCACTCCTGGCTGGAACAAATGTGCTTTGATACTTCCTGTATAATATAATAAACATGGAATGAAATGCTTAAATGAATATTTTAAAAAGCAATCAGGCTTGAAATTTAATTTTATCTAATTGGCTTTCCATAGTCTAACAAAATTGAATGACATAAAAACCACCTACTCCATATAATTTTGTATTTTCTTCAATCATAAAATTAGATTTTTTTTTTGCTTTCTCTCTTAATTTCTGTTGATACAATCTTTTAATTTTCTAAATTAATGCAACTCTTTCACACAGGTTGAAGAAAATATATATCAACATACTAGGACTGTAATCCTTTGTACATTATCATTTTATGTCAGTACCTCTAGGTAAGATTCAAACTTACCCACTGTGAATCCCTAAGATATTTAAGGGCTTAAAGTAGTCTCTGGTCTAGATTATAAAGACTGATATTTGTAAATATGCAATTCTATAATGAGGAAATAAAAATAAATATATATGTCGACAGAAGAATGTGTATCCATGTAGAAATCACTGACCAGAGTGAGTATGTTCACCTCCGATTTTACAGCACAAGCAGCATGGTGTTCATTTCACTATGTTCCCACACCCTCAATCTGTCAAAATTTCTCTTAAAATTAAAGGCAGAAATGTGTACTAGTTACTAATTTCATGATTTTGGGGGAAAATCTGACAAAATTAACTTAAAAGAAAAAAAGATTTTGTTTTGACTCTGTTGTTTAATGTGCTGTTTGACACAGTGCATTATAACTGGAAAGGCATAGCAACATGTGCTTGAGGCAGTCTATTACATTGGCCCTGTATTCTGGAAGAAAAGAAAGTGGGGGTGGGGAGAAGGAGGGTATGGAGAGAAAAAGGGAAGAGAAGAAGGGGGAGAAAGATAGAGAAGAGAGAGAAATGCTTGCGTTCAGATTGATTATTTTTACTCAGTTTATTCAGCCCAGGTCCCAGTCCTTGGAGTGGTGCAACACCCATTGTAGGGCTAGGGTTGTAATACCTCTTGTACTAAATCTCTCTGAAAATGGCCTCACAGATACACCCATGTATCTGAGAGTGATGCTAAATCCTGTCAGGTTGACAATAAAATTGTCCATACCAATGTTATCAATTAAAATAATTTTAATGTTGCCATTTGTCATAATACCAAAGAACAATTTTGATGGTATATATGTATTTTTTCTCTTCCTGATGACTATGTTCCCAAATAATTATGTTTGGAAAGTACAAGGTAATGAGAAGTCAAACATAATGAGTTTGTAAACTAAAATAACAGGTTCTTGAAAGATCAGAGAACACTGCCTTGACTACTTCAAACAAAGTGAACCATATAATAACCTTTCAAAATATACCAAAAAGGAGATGAAAAATATTACTCTACCATACGCTTCAAAAATCCTAGCTCAGTTCATACCTGTGTGTGTGAAATGCATAGCATATGTCTCATAACTCTTCAAACAAGCTGATGCTTTCCAGTATGGTCCATTCATTTATTTGCAGACTATAAGGAACACAAATCCCTGTGATTTTGTAAGAGTAAAAATTTTAAGTTGGACATGGTATTCCCACCTTTAATTCTCTCATATGGGAAGATAAGGCAGGAAATTGCTGCACATTTTAATTAGCCTTGGCTACATAGTGAGTTCTGAGCTACAATGGTTTAAAGGAAGTTGAGGAGGTTGGATAAATGGCTCAGAGGTTACTACAGTTTACTGGTTAAGTACACTTTCTAGTCTTCCAGAGAATCCAAGTTCAGTTCTCAGTTCCAGAACAGTTAACTCCTGATAATTCAACTTTTTCGCATTCTCTCTCTCTTTCTCTCTCTCTCTCTCTCTCTCTCTCTCTCTCTCTCTCTCTCTCTCTCTCTCTCTCTCTCTCTCTCTCTCTCACACACACACACACACACACACACACACACAGACACATATATAAGTAAGCCTTAAAATAAAATTTTAATAAATAATGTTTCAGTAATGAGCACATACATGAACCAAGCAAGATGAGTCTATGCTGGCTCTGTGTCACAATATAATAGTTTGAGCCTGCTGATAAGACAGCTAGGCAAAGTGCTCTGAATTGCCCTAATTAGAGTCAGAAACAATCTTAACTGTTCTTGTTTCTAATTTGTTTGATTAAGGAACATACCCTTATTTAACTATAAGAGCAACTTTAGTTACTTGAAAATTCTGGCTAAAATGGAAAAGATTATTCATAGATGTATGTGAGAAAGCTGTTACTGCTCCCTTAGTTAGCCCTTATTTATTTATTATTTTATGAGCTGGGAATGTCTCTGCTTTACCCATGTATCTGATTCATATTTAGACTAATCCTACTTTGGTGATTTATGGTGCTCTGGGTTTTATATTTACTGCTAGCTAAAGCTATTAAACTATCCCTGGATCAGTGCCATGATGAGAGGTCAACGCCTAGTTAGTCACCATTGTTTTCCCATGCAAGTTGCCCTCCAGAGTGTCTGCAATGATAATTGATTAAAAACACATCTTGGATGATGTCACTTTTTTAAAGGAAAATAATCTTTTTTTTTTCAAAGAAAGCTGGTTTAAAGTTTATATGAAACTTTTTTTTAAACATCTTAAATCATCTTCTGTAAAAGATTTTGCCTTCCTCAAGTATATACTTGGAATTAGCATTAATCATCATCAGAATTTCTCTTGCATCTCCATCTATAGAGCAGTTATTCAGTTCTGTAATTGAGAGAGAAATGAAACTCACCATCACATGAGGAGGAATTAGAGTGTACTGGTAGGTTTAGTTTTGATATATTATTTCACATGACATAAACCCAGTCTTCATTTCCAACACTGAACGTCAGTAACAGTTTTCTTTAACTCATATTAAACTATCCAAGACACAAGTACTGAAAGCACAACACTGTGTATGAACTATTCATTGTTCACTACTGGGACTGATATCTATGAAATACCCGCTACCTTCAGAGAATACTTTTTTTACACTTTCTATGATGCATACAGTGCATGAGTAGATCTTGTGGGTTGTTTACATCATTTATATTGGTTACATGTACATAATTAAAAGAAGGAAAAAGGACAAATCCATATTCTATTGGTTAGTGGTCGTCAGGAGTGCCTTGAGAAAATGGCTTTTAAATCAGGTTGAAGAAAAATCTTTGGAAACAGCATTGAGTATGTATAGAAAGAGACAGGAGCAGCAGAAAACACAAAGAGAAGAGCAAACCCAACCAGCATTTGGGATGTTCAACTAGTCACTCAAGCTGGTTTCACCCTCAAACCTAGTTTTTTTTTCACCTTTTCCTGGCCATCACTATGTCACTGCCATCATTGTTTGTTTTCCAGAGTTGTTGGGATAAACTTGTTAGTCTTATAGACCAATTTCAATTACTATTATCAATTTCCCCTCTTTTCCTCCGCATTCCAATGACTGTATATGTTTCCTGATTAAAATTATTCTGTAAAAATGCACCTATACTTCTATGACAAATTTCTTTTTATTAAACCACTTAACAAGTTCAGAACACCTATGTCACCATCCAGTGCCCATCCTTTCTGTAGTTTTCATGATCTGCTTTGATGAAGGCTTACACTCACTGAAAGGGAAAAATCAGCCCTTCAGGTTGTTATAATTCTTCTTAGTCCTATACTTTTTCTGTCAATCAATTTACTGTTTGTAGGTAATATAGTCAAGATCTGAACTACTTCATCTTTGATAAGTGCTTCCTTGTGACTTAAGGTTTCATGATTGCCTTGGTTAGTTTTAAGTAAACTTGACATACCCTTGAGTTATCTGGAAAGGGAGAATCTCACTGGAGGAAATGTCTCCATAAGATGGGTTGTAGGCAAGCCCATAGGGCACTTTTAAATTAGTGATGAAGTTGAAAGCCTGAACCTATTATAGATGGTGTCACCCCTCAGCTGACGGTCTTGGATATAATAAGAAAGTAAGTTGAGCATGCCATGGAAAGCAAGCCAGTAAGCAGCACTCCTTCATGGCCTCCATCAGCTCCTACTTCAGAGTATTCCTATTTTATCCTATATTCTTTGCTATGAAGCCGAACACTTCTTAGTGAGCAGGCCATATATCACAAGGTGTTCACGCCTACCTTCTACAGGAATCTGGGAGCAAACCACCCAAGCAAACCTGTGGACTTATATAACATTTTCTTACTTGCTGGAGGATTAATTTTAAAAAATTAAGTAAATGTTTATTGCTTGAGAGTTTTGCATATGCATAGAATGCATTTTTATCAAACCTATGCCCCAATCACTTCCCTCTAATTCCTCCCCTATTGCCCCACTCCATTCCCCTCCCAAATTTGTGTGCTTTCTTATGTTTTATTTTTGTCTCGTTCTGTTTTTTGTTTGTTTTTGTTTTATTTTGTTTTGTTTTGTTTTTCAACGCAGGGTTTCTCTGTATTGCTTTGGAGCCTGTCCTGGAACTAGCACTGTAAACCATGCTGGCTTTGAACTCACAGAGATCCTCCTGTCTCTGCCTCCTAAGTGCTAGGTAGGATTAGGTAAGATTAAAGGCATGCGCCTCCAACACCCTGCTGTGTACTTTGTTTTTAAACATACTGAGTTCATTGATGATTCCTCCATGTGTGGGAATAGGACTATCCATTGGAACTTGGGGAGTCTCCCCATGAACACACCCTTGTAGAAAACAGACTCTCACTCTACAGTGGCCATCATTTTTCAGTAGCTCCTCAGCTAGGCATAGTGGTTTGTGAACCCTTTCCGTTTTTATGCTGAGATTTTACATGACCTGGTCTTCCCAGGTCTCATGTAATCTTGGCTTCATTTAGGCAATTGACTAGTCAGGCTCTTTCTCTGCACATATCTACTACCTCTGGCTATTACAGTATTTTAGAGGGTCATTTTGTCTATCATCTATCTATCTATCTATCTATCTATCTATCTATCTATCTATCTATCTATCTATCTATGTCTGTTTCTACATCCTAACCAAAGCTCCCCCTGCCCCAGCCCCATCCACTCCAATGTTTCTCTTCAGATACTGGCAGGCCTCCCATGGTATATCAAGCTGTACTGAGACCAGGTATCCCTTGCTCCACTAAGGCTGGATAAGGGAATAGGAGGAATGGGTTCCTAAATCAGGCAACATTGTCAGAGAATTACCCTGTTCCCTCTGTTAGGAATCCCACAGTAGAAGACCAACTTACACAAATGTAACATATATGCAGTGTCTAGGTCAGTTCCATGCAGGCTCCCTGGGTGTCGCTTCACTTTCTGTAAGCCCCCAGGAGTCCAGCCAGGTTAATTGCTTTTGTGGGATTTTTTGTGTTACCCTTGACACCACTGGGCCCTATGATCCTTCCTCCTCTTCTTCTACATGATTCCCTGAGTTCTGACTAATGTTAGGGTGTGGGTCTCTGCATCTGTTTCTATCAATTTCTAGGTGAAACCTCTCTGATAACAGTTAGGCTAGGTACTAAACTACGAGTATCACAGAATATCATTAGAAATTATTTAATTGACATTTTTCTCATTTGTGTTTGGTTCGAATCTAGCTTGCTGGGATAACTAACACACTTCTGGGTCCTGGCCCTCAGTGGGGAGCTCCTTCTCAGGGAGCTGGGCCAGTCATTGCTGGGCCACTCCCACAATTTCTGTGCTATCTTGTGGAAAGGTCAAATTGTAGGTCTAGGTAGAAGGCTTTGTGGTTGGGTTAGTGTCCCAGACCCTCCACGAAAAGTCTTGCCTGGTTAAAGAAGATGTCCATTTCAAGCTCCATATCTCTTATTGCTTGGGAGTGTTATCCAGGGTCACCCTCATATATTCCTGGGAGTTTGTCTTGCTCTATATTTATCTCATCCCAGAGATTCCCCCAAGATTCCAGTTGTCTCTTCCTGTACCCTGTACCGGTACTTTCTCCTTCTGTCCTCCCCCACATGATCCCTCCTGTTCTCATATGCATTTCCCCTTTCAGTTCTCCCCCAACCCCCGCCCTGCATCTACTGGCTAAGTCCATTCTATTTCCCCTTCACCTTCAGGGTGAATTTCATGCACTGACTCCATTCCCCCACCTTGAGCCCTTCTTCTTACCTAGCTTCACTGGGTCTGTGGTAGAAGGTCATTGTAAATACCATCAGTGACCAGTTCTAACACTTCTGTAATTTTAGGTGATCCCAGCCCAGAAGAACATGGAAACAAGTCCAATAAGGCCAGACTCCACAGAATAAGTTTTTTAGTCAACTTTCTATGTATGATATTAAAAGTTTTACTGGAGAGGCTGGAGAGATAGTTCTGCCTCTAGGTTAGGAGCAATTGTTCCACAATTATGAGGACTAGAAGTCACAATTTAGCATCCATATAACAAGTTGGGAATCATACAAATGTCTTCAAGCCCAGTTCCAAGGGCTCCAGTGCCCCTTTCTGACCTCTGAGTGTGTACCTCCACATTTACACAGATATACAGGCACATATAAACATACACACAAACATTTATCTATACATACAAACAAAATCATAAAAATTAAAAAATAACTCTTAGGGCAGGAAAAATGAATCAGTGGGTACATATTTGTTGTACAAATATGAGAAATGGAGGGTTAGGGATCCCCAGACTCACGTTAGTGCCAGGTGAACATGATTACATTCTTGCATTCCCAGGATTCAGGAGGTCCAGACAGTAAAAGACAGAAGTAATCTGTTTAGCAAGATTACTTACAGGCTCTGGTTCCAGTGAGAAACACTGCATCACTACAATGAAAAGAGATAGAGGAAGACATTCACACCTGTCTGTGTGCATACATACTTACAAACAGAATGCTGCCATACACACACACACACACACACACACACACACACACACACACACAGAGAGATAGAGAGAGAGAGAGAGAGAGAGAGAGAGAGAGAGAGAGAGAGGTATACCACATATACAAATACTTTTCAGTCATGAATATGGTACCTCCCTAAGTCTCAACTATATGTTACTAATCAGCCTGAATCTATGTTTCCTAGTTCTGTTTATTAAAAAATCATACAGAGATAAAGCAATTCACATTCCCCAGGGCTCTGGTTTCATTGGTGGAACCAGAAGCTTCAGATTCACCTAATCTTGGCTATCACTGTTTTCTACAGATCCAGAAGTGACTCCAACATTCTGAGAAACAGCAGCTCCATAAATGTTGAGTTAAACCCTCCCAAGCAAGGCACCCAGAATGCTTTTTAAGACTTCTATCTGGTGAGCACATAGAAGCTTTGAAGGATGAGTTCCTTCTTGGGTACACATAGTCCCGTTTCTAACTTGTAAATTGAGTTTGACCCTAAGGCAAAGTTCACCCTTTTTCTTTACTTTCTGAAAGTCTTATGTGCTGTTATATATGCACTCATATGTATTTTGTTTTTGTTTTCAAGGGACTATCACTGCTTAAGAAGTTTGTAAACACCATCCACTCATTTTACTTTATTGTGTTTTCTTTTCTCAAGCAAAACTGTAAGTTGGATAAAAAGTAAACTCTTAGCTTCAGTCTCATGTAACAATTTCAATTAGAGATAAAACAGGGATCTTGAAGTTGACTCACAGAGGATAATCACCATCTGTGGAGACACAGATAAGTGTTTATGGGTTGTTATCACTGAGTAATACTTCAGATCTACAACAATAATTACATCATGTTCATTCAGAATTGCGAAATAATAATGTATGGATGTGACTTCAGTGCAGTGCTAATGCACTGATTAGATCTGTAATATTGCAAGCATGAAAGGCTCCCACAGGCTCCTACATTTAGATGCTTCCTTCTCAGCTGATGGCACTATTTTGGAAGGCTTAGTACTTGGAATCCAGCTAGTAGACATGGTCCAGCAGGTCCAAAAGACACACAAATCATGTTTTTCTAGTGTCTAGTTCCTCTGCTTTCTGATCTGCTGAGATATGAGGCGTGTCTACCATACATTTTCACCGCCTTGGACTCCTTTACTCCTACCTTGAAGGAAGAAAACTGATAACAAGAGTTAATATTTCCTTCTTGGGTGGATCATGACAGGATTTTGTCTGAAGGACAAATACAGCCACTAAAACAATAATTCAGTCCCCTCATGCATATTCCAAGATACACATTAAATCCCAATGTGACAACTGGTCACCCATAGCCAGTGTAAGTCATTGTTCAGTCATTCTTGTTTTCTGTCTTCTTTGGTGTTTATAGCTGGGTCTCCATAACTTAAAATTCCTTTTCTCTTATTGCATACTAACAGGAACAATACACAGAAGGAGAACCCTGCAATTTTGTATTTTCCTAGAATCAGGTCAAGGAAAATCTATTTATGAAGGCAAGCTAAAATGGGGCACATGGGTAGTCAGCATTAAATGGCATGAAACATGGGGCTGAGCTCCAAAGTCAATGTTATGTACTGATTTCAATCTTATTTTTTCCTAATGGTCAGAAATAATTTTTCCAATTTATTACCATAATTATATCATACTATGATATTTTAAATTTATAAATAATCTTAAAGTAGGTGTGTGAACTTCTAAAAGTATACATTGTAGGCAGAACTCCCACTTGTAAGTTTCCTGTAAGCAATGCATCGAAATTAAGGCAGCAGCTGATCAATTATTTTACTTATTTACTGGATACTTATAAAAGGCACATGTAATTTCCTAGGCTTAGGTTATAAATTATAAAATGTCTATCATATTTCAACAAAATTACACTTTGTAATCTTTAACTTATTTTTTTTCTTTCTAAATTGCTGGGATGTGACTGGTAGAGATTGGTTTCTCTTGTTTCTTTCTGCACCGGAAAATGGAGAGAGAAGAATGAAAGGAGTAAAGGAAAGAAGAAAAGAAAGAAGGATGGAAGGAAGGAAGGAAGATGGATTATATATGAGAAAGAGACACTATCAGAAGCCATTCTTAAGAAAACTTAGTAATAAATTTATTAGACCTTAAATTAGTTATTATGAATATGTTCAAAGAATGAAAAAATAATTTTCTAAATAGTTAAAGGCATGTACAGAATAATTTCTCATCAAGTGTGAATATCAATATAAAAATATGAATTATAAAAATAAAATGTCTAAATGAAAGAATGATGACACTGTATTAGCAGAAGCTTTCAACCAGCCAAGGAAATAGAGGTAGAGCTAAATATGTTAACCTGATTTTTTTTGTTTGTGAAAGAAAAATAATTAGATAAAATGAAATGATATTTAGATAAGGTACCATCTAGAACAACAATACCTACATAGTAGAACTTCTAATCGGAGAAGAGAAGGGAAAGAGATAGAGTATTTGATGACATATAGAAAAAACACACTCAAAATTTGGTGAAAAAAATCTTAATCAGCCTAAAATATTGAGAAGTTGAATGAATTCCAAACAAGATAACTGCAAGAGATTTGTTTTTAGGCTAATCATAGCAAAACTCTCAGGAGACAAAAGAAAGCTTGGGGATGGAGTGCTCTCACTAAGATAACTAAAGTTAAAATGTCACATAGGAACACATTTTCTAAGATTCAAGGAAATCAGAGGTCCTAAATACCAACAGTGGAATCATAAATTGCATAGCTCTTTGTTCACCCCCAAATTGCTGAATATTGTATTGTTCTATGAAATTAGAAATTGTACCCCTGCTACTAATACTTGAACACTGAATGTCCACATAAAAATTCTGACACAAGTGTACATAGAAGCTTTCTTGAAAATGGTCAAAAGTGATCATTTTAAAACAAAATACTGCCTACTAAGAAATGGGAGACAAATGAGTTATTTTCGACCAGTGGGAAATGAGTCAGTCTTAAAGAGGATAGAGCATGAGCTAATGTCTGCTAAAACAAAGATGAACCTTTACATGACATACTAAGATAAAACACAAGTACGAAAGTCCCATATATTGTTTGATTTCATAAGAGCATTGCTTATAGAAAAAGCAAATCCATAGTGAAAGAAAGTAAGTCAACATTTTGAGAGACTGGGAAAGGGGTATGTGAGAATTACTGGTTATCATTGTGAATATAGTTTGGATGGTGGCAAATTTCTAAGTTTGTGTAGTGGTGATTGTATAGGTGAATGCATGGACTTCAAGTGCTCTCTCTCTCTCCTCTCTCTCTCTCTCTCTCTCTCTCTCTCTCTCTCTCTCTCTCTCTCTCTCTCTGTGTGTGTGTGTGTGTGTGTGTGTGTGTGTGAAGCTCAGAGGTCAATTAGAATTCCTTCCTCCATGGCTGCTGGGAGGTCTAGAACAATTGTACAGCAAACATTTTAAGAACCGTACTAGAGCCATCTCCCCAGTCCCTAAGTAGGTGTTTCTGAATTATATCCAAATTGAGCCACTATTTTTAAAATCCAGACACCACATATGACTGCCTCATCTAGCAGGAGCTGACTTGCAAGGATCTCAAAACTGACTGCCCTACTGAGTGAGCACTGAACTCCCAAGGACAGCAGAGAAAGAAGGCCTTGAGTGAAGTAAGGGTTATCTAGTTGCTACCTGCTGGGCCTCAGGGATTCTTGTGCAGGGTGTCTTCAGATACAGATTTTGTGGTCTGGTAACTGGTCCTGTTGATTTTTTAACCCTTTACGGTCATGAAAGAGAGAGAGAGAAGTCTAATATTGGTAACCTCCAAAATTGACTGGTTCTTATGAATACCCACTGTGGGTGAGGGAAAAACATCCCCAGGCAGATAGAACATCAGTGAGAAGTTTATCAGGAGGAAGGGGATGAAGAAAGGGAAGGGAAGGAAGAAAAAGGGGAGGAGAGAAAGAGAGGGAAGAGAGGGAGGCAGAGAGCCAAAGAATTGTCTGCCTCTTCAGAGAGAAGGTAGAAAGAGAGCAGAAGTGGGTGGAGCTTGCATCTTAAAGGGGTCTTTGCACATGTATACAAAGCCAGGGTACTGCTTGCCATGAGTGCCAAGTTCTCAAGGGGTGGGCCCAGGTTTAGGTTTGCCTAGATGCTAACACTGGTCAAGTCTCTAAATAAGCACAGGCATTTCAAAAAAAAAAAAAAATGTTTTCATCGAGTTGCCCTTTTTTTTTTTTTTTTTTTTTGCCATGCTCCAGCAAGCCTTACTGATCTTGTTTGGTCTTGCTTTTCTTGTCATGTGACTTGTTTTCACTTGTTTGCTCTTTACATTGCTCAACAACTGTACTTCTATAGAATCTCCATCAGTCCGTCTTAACTTGCCCGTCAGTTATGTCTTGTCTGCTCCTTTTAGTTAGCTCTTTACCAACAACCTGTTTTGGGTCTACCTCTCTTCGAAATGAGAGATTTGCTATTTCCTGTTTCTTTTTCTAGGATTAAGTTCATTGAATCTGTATTTTTCCGGGCTTTCCTTCATTTAAACATTCTTCACTTTTAGTTCTGTTTGTGGGTCATAGTTGCTATTACTTCTTTAAACTATTCGTTGTACCTCACGACAAAATAAAAGAAATAGCCCAAGGTACAATGTAGCAACCACCAAGGACTGGGATATCAAGGAAATTGATATCCCAGAATGCCATGAGAGAGAAAAAAATGTCATGTCATATTGAACCATTTTCAAGAGTTAGAGACCATCCTGTGCTATAGCTCAGAGAGGAGACTACTATGAATTTTTATTCTGTAGTTTTCTCACAGCTGTATCACAGGAGCATCATTGGCTCCCTTGGTCCTTTGTCTCCAGGGTAACATAGCCCCTAGCTGGTAACAGTTTAGAATACTCAATCAGAGATGGATATCTGAAAAAAATCAATATGATATTTTAACAACAAAATTTTCACATCAGTTCCTTTTTCACAATATGTACACACACACACAAACACACACACACACACACACACACACACACACACACACACACACACACTAGTGTTGGTGGTGCAACCCTTTAATCCTAGTACTGAGGCTGAGGAAGGAGAATCTTGATCCCAATCTACACAGTGAAATCCTGTCTCAAGGAATCTGAAGAAAACATAATAATCCACTTTTTATGTGTCTGGTTGTGGTGATATATTATTTATGACTTAATAAATGCTCTGAAGATCAAAATGCAAAGCCAGTGGCACAATTTAGCCATAGAAAGTGGTTGTAGACAACTCTAGTCCTAGGATTCAGGTAGATGGATCTCTGTGAATTCAAAGCCACCCAGGGTTACATTAAGGTAAACCAGTCTAACAGAATTAGAGCTGATGCCTTTAATCCCAGCCCTAGAGAGGTATGTAAAAGACTAGATGCAGCCCAGTGTCTTGGGCTACATGCTGAAATATAAGCTGCAGCCACACTGAGGTGAGGCAAATCTTAGGCTGGGGGGGGGGAAGCTTGTGGAAACAGGGTCAAACCTTTGAATCTGAAGTAGAAGTAAAATCTAGTGACTGGTTGCTTTGCTTTTTTGATCTTCAGCTTGAAGCTTGATCCCCAATATCAGTCTCTGGGTTTTTATTATTCATTCTACACCTGGTTGTTTCTATTTACATCTTCTGTGGACTTCTGCTTTCAATTTTAAAATATTATTTAGAGTTTCTATTACCATATATTTCTTGTGCCAGTGACTTAAATCCCAAATTCAGTTAAGCTTTCTGTCCATTTCATTTATATTTTTATAGTTCAATGTTGGAGACACAGAGATGTTCAATAAATATTCCTAAATCTGATTTATTACAGCTCTTATTAATTCTGTCTACTTCTCCTCCACTCCTTTCTGTTTGTTTTAAAGAAGACAGCATGTGATATACCCTGAAACAGCTCAGAGTTAATAATCTCTGAGAAACCTGGTCTGCTCTTACAGTTCCAAGTTCTACTGTCAGAAAACTCCAGGGACTTTAAACATTGGCTTTCCTTAATCCACTATCTCATCGGTGTTTGTTCATATCTACAGCAATATCAGGAGGTGGACAAGGGCTCCACAAATCTTTGGATTTGTTTAAAATTGGTGTTTAATGCATATTTATTTTTTCTTTCTAAAGCATTTGGAGAGAGCTGGGCTGTGAAGTCCCTGGAGGAAATGGCTTTCTTGACACTGCTTCTGTGTTTTCTCACACCAGCATAGCTGGCTCTGGAACTTGAAAACAGGAAATTGGAGGAGGGAGTAAGTCCTTCTGTTCATTCCCAGGAGATCCACTGGGACATGTGGATATTTTCACCTCGATGGGAAGCTTAAGGCTGTGATAGAAAGGGAAATATAGAAAAATTCTAAACTAGCAAGCCAGGTCCATGGCTGTCATTAGAGTAAGCAGTGTTTTAATCACCGGAAGTTCAAATAATTTTCCTTATTGATAAAGTCTTAACTTATATATATATAACCAGCTTTGAGAAGATATATCAAAGGATCTTGCCCCAACCTAGTACTGTTCCTTTGCAACTCACATAATACCACATTCTCAATATATAGATATGCAGATGTTTTACAGAAAATTCAACAAACATCCAGGTATCTGATTGATAATTTTTGCATTTTATAATTTATAATTTATAATATAATTATTATAACTCATAAAAAGAAATAAGATATATGGGTTGGTTATTATATAGTATAGTATTTTGCTAATTTAAAAACATAAAGAGAGGAATGTAGGATTTGGCCTCAGGTATTATTTGTAAAGAAACCAAACCAAAACATAGAAAGGGTATTTTTTTTTTTTTGGCTCAGCATGGAGGCAGGACCAGGAAGATAGTCTGATGTGGATGATGAAGGGGCCCTTCTCTTCTAATCGCTGCCCACATTCTTGTGTGGAGTGACATCCCCTAGATGCTAAACTGATAAATGCTCTAAGAATGTACATGGAGACCCTGAGATAAGAGCACTAAGTGGGTGTGAATGTAGATGACAGCAATCCCCATAGACGGTTTGCCCGGGACCCTTTTATGCCATTGAATTATTAAGGCATACAACAATCCTAGATACCACAGAGCCCATTAAAAGCCAATATTTTTAAAATTCTTTTTGTGTTTTTTTAAAATCATTTTATTAGCATTATATTTCTATTACTTTTTCATATAGAATGACCCTTTGACTTTTGTAATAGTTGGAAATGTTAATTGACGGAATTGATAAGGTGGCCATACATAGTAATGTTATTTCTATGTGTGACTGAGACTTACCATGTTTTCTTGCTTCAACATGAAAATGTCCAGCAACTTTTATCAGACTGGTCCATTGTTTCACAGATGTCATGTGAAAAATTCCAAATTCAATTTGATTATTTAGAGAATCATAGTAGGTGACTATAAAACAATAAACAAGTGGAAAGCACTGATCAAGAGTTGCTTTTGTCTTCCACTGTTTTTCAGCCATGTGATAAAAACAGGATGCTTTGCTTAGGGGACCAGACACTGGCATGGCTTATCATGGCTGCCTTTTCCCTTTCCTCTAACTCTCCCCTTTGTTTCCTTGAGGGATGTAGATATTACATCAAACTGTTGAAAATAGTATTGCTCTGTTGTAGATGAGCACAGTTATTTGCATTATATTGAGAAAAAGAAAAAAAAAACAATACCTCTAACCTTGATATTTATTGTAGAGTACAAACAGAAAGTGTGTGTGTGTGTGTGTGTGTGTGTGTGTGTGTGTGTGTGTTTTGTGTGTGTGTGTGCAAATATACATTCCTAAATTTTATATCAACCTTTCATGTTCTTTGGAAACAAAAGAAACCAATTTTTTAAAGCAAAGTATAAATACAGTTTTTAAAAAAGTGGAATTAGGGACAAATGGACCTTAGGAGCCCATTCCCCATGGAGGGATAATCTCTCAGCTCAGATACAGGGAGGAGGGTCTAGGCCCTCCTCTAATTGAGGTGACAGAGGTGATGATCACCCCCATGGAAGGCCTCATACTCCTTGAGGAGGGGGGTGGGATAGGGGGATCAGTGGGGGGCATGGGAGAATGGGAGGGAGAAGGAACAGGGGATTGATATGTAAAATAAGACTGTTTCTAAATTAAACAATTTTAAAAAAAAAGAAAAGTAGAATTATAATTTTCCAAATAACATCTGTCATGAGTGGCTACAGATTTATGTCTGGTAACAAATGATTGATAAGCCATCTAATTCCTTAGTATTTTGAGGAGATAAAGAGAAAACCTGACAATTCCTTGCACTTTTAAGTACACTGGATTTCCTTCAGAGATTAAACAGTCAAGGAGGACTTCAGTTTGTAGCCTGTGGAGTGTTCACCTGGTTTCTTTTAAGATTTTAGTTTCTAGACCTAGTTATATGACTATACAATTTCACTGTCATTTATAAAAGGCAGTTTTGCAGCACTGCCTAACTGTCAGCGATCAAACAATACCTTCATTGTTCTCGAGAAAGCATCTGATCATTTATAATGGATCAAACTATGAATCTCACTTCAGAGAGCCCTTTCTAGAAAGATCTGAAGCATGCTGCTTCATCCTGTTCTCATGCTGGAAGTTTAATTGGGACAATTTTTTCCCCATATAAATGTTCCCCTGTAGGATTTTTCACATGAATGGGAATTATTTATTTACCATCCTAGTCTGTAGAAATTGATTACAAAGACTGAGGATTTGGAATGCTGCTAGTGCATTTTAAGTCTTTGATAGGCATACTGCAACTCATATAATCACAGAGGTTAGATATAGTATAAGGAACAGCAGGGAGGGGAGAATCTCCCAAGGAAGGGGAAGTAAAGTACATAATTATGGAAAGATGTTACCAGCATTTTCATACCTGCCTGGTCCCACAGCTGTGAGCTGTTGGCCAATGGCTGTAGCTTCTTTTTGGCTAGCTGTCTTAAATATTAATCCATTTCTATGAATCTAAGAGTTTCCACATGTTCTTATCGGAGAAAGGGTACAGACTTCTTCTCTCATGTCCTACATCTTGACTCCCTTCTACTACCTCTTCCAGAATCTTCCTTGTCTCCTAGTCTTGCCTGTCTTGCTTTCCTATAGGCCAACAGTGCTTTATTCATCAACCATAAGAGGAACATATTTACAGAATGAAATCATCTATCAGAGAGACAATAAAGAAACAAGAATGGTAGGATTAAACAGAGAGAGGATAGAAATAAGAATAAATGGGGGGAAGTAAGGAAGGACAGTTATCTCTCTTTGAGGGGTCACATGGGAATCTATTACTATAGAGGCTTCTTAAACTATATAAATATGTGAAAGAGATATAAATCGAATCAACGAAGTACAAGAGAGATGATTCCTCAACTAGACAACTTTTGACACTAAGTAAGACCTCCAGAGTTAGGAATGGATTACATGTAGTTGAACAAACCCCCCTCACAACAATAACAACAACAACAATAAAAGCTCAACCTATTACCACAAACTGGTGATAACATAGCTACAGCTGAAGGCAACACTTACATATCTCAATTAACACAGAAAAGATCCCTAACTGGTGCCTAGCTAGAGCCTTTACCACTGCTGACTAGTGTTCAGACTATGAGAAATTACTCTGCATATTACCAGAGGAGGAAGGTAGCCACCAAACCACTAACAAACCCTGTAATTAGCAACAGTGACCTGCCTGCACAATATGCTGGTACTGCACTCGTGCATACTCTGTTTGTATTTAGGGTCCACTCTATGAGATGGAACCCATGCCTGACATTGTTCTGGAGGTCAAGGACTTAAGACTAGATAGGATATTGGTTTAGAAGAATACCATTATTCTTCTTAAGGAACATAGCAATGACCTCCAAGTATCTTCTGCTATATTCATAGATCAGTTATTCATTCATCTATCATCATAGAAGCTTCTTCTTGAAGCAATGGGAACTAATGAAGAGATCTGCAACTGGACAAAGTGTAGAGAGTAAGAGATGTTGGAACAGTCAGTAGTAAATGGGATGTCTTCATTGAACCCTTCTCTTCATGATTTAGGCAGCTATGTGGAAGACTTTAGAGGCACAGGGTGTGGATAAAAGCTATCTTTCAGACAGGAGAGGATTGATGGACATGTGCATCATAAGGATTGTACAGCATGCACAGGGTATACAGAATTTTAAGTCAGATTCTCATTCCTAATTGAGTTCCTATCTTCAACTGACATCCACTTGCAAAGGAAAACTTAGTTTTCCCTAATGTGCAGCAGTAAATGGTCAACACAAATGAATTCAATGGTATTCTTGTGAGCATTTTTTTGTCTTACTGATCTTTTGCTTGTTTATTGTGGTTTCTGATTTTGTATTTTATAGTTGTCTGTGTGTTGGAATACAATACAAGAAGAGCGTCTTGTGAGAGAATTCCTAGTGAATGTGGGCAAACTCCAAGAAAATAACAGGAGAGCCTTGTGACTTAAGTTTCTTCAAAATACAAAATTGCCTTAGAATGTGTTTTGTGCCCCTCCCAGGTATATCAGATAGGAATGCATTTACTTGAGATTATTGATTAGAATTGGCTGTTATCATTTGTTTATATACCTCCACAGAAAAAACATGCTTTTGTCACATGTGGCTTGTCCACCCTGTACAGTTTGTCCTTTTGAATGTACACTTTATGCACATGACTCATTTTAATCATTAGAAAATAAATTGTCTGATGTTCTGAATAAAGTAGGATATTGCATGAGAATTTAGTTTGTTTCATTTGTAGAATCCCTTCTCCCAGATCCCATCACCTCTAGGGAAGTGAGCAAGTGTGTGTGTGTGTGTGTGTTTCTTGTGTTCATGCTTTCCCTTTATTATTTATTCTTATTATTATTATTATTATGGTTTATTTGTCTTATTTTTCTTTCCTGGTTTCTAAAGAGAGACAAAGAAGGTGTAGTGTTTGGTGAGTGAGTGAATGGGGAAGATCTGAGAGGAATTAGGGGAGGGGAACCATATTCAGAATATATTTTCTGTAATTTTAAAAATAATAATAAAAACATGAATTGGAGTTTTGGTCAGGCAAGAAAGATGCGATATCCCTGTAACCAAGCACTTGGGTGGGGTATGGGCTGGCGGGACAGGATCACAAGATCAAGATCAGTCTGAGCTACACAGCAAGGCCCTGTCTCAAATAAATAAATATATCTACATTATCATAAATCAATTTATTTAGTTTGAATTTACATAGCATCATATTGTTAGTAGCCATCATAGTAAAGAACAGAGCCCTGGAAAGTACTTCCTGGGTTCAGTTTTTATTATTGAGAAAATGTTATTATGATTATAATTATTTACATCCCCACTCAAAGTTCCCCTCCCTCCTCTCTTCCCAGGCTCTCAACCTCACTTCTCTGTCCCACATACATTCCTCTTCTGTTTCTCTTCAGAAAAGGGTACTGCCTAGACTTCTTAGGGCATCCTTTTTTAATTTAATGTTTATTAATTACACTAATGGTGTGTGTGTGTGTGTGTGTGTGTGTGTGTGAGTGTATGCTATGGCATAACATGGCAGTTAGGACAAATGTGGAGTCAGTGCTTTCCTTTTATCACGTGGGCTCCAGAGATCATACTTAGGTTGCCAAACTTGACAGCAAGCAACTTTACCCACTAAGCCCTCTCTTCTGTCTTCACATATATTAACTATATATTTATATAACAAACAATATTTTGGCTCTTCTATTTCAATAAATAAAAAATATAATACAAATCATCTGTCAGGTCACTATGACTGCTCAATAGTGTCTCATAATATCATAGGAAAAACTCTGAATTAGCGTGTTTTGACCTGAAATTTCAAAGACTACCTGTAAAAATATTATTTTCACCTACATAATTTTAGCTTTACTTAATTATAACCAGTTCACAGTAATGTTTCAAAAAGCTATCATCAGATATTAGAGAATAGATGATAAACACATTGACTTCTATGTAAGGAAAGAGTAGAATCCTTTGTTGCAATTTATGTGAGAACATGTTTCATTGAAAAGTTTCTGGTGGAGCAGGTCTTAAAGTCAGCCAGTGCTAGCTCTAGTTTGGAAGAAGTTTGTTTGGGGGAAGTAATAAGAACATGGCTGACAACCATGAGACTCATTCTGTACATGGACATAGTAGCAGAGTATGGTGTTGGGACACAAAGCACATTTTGAAGACATTTTCTTAAGGAAGAAAACAGTATCCAATTTTCTCCTAATCAGAAAGGCCAAAAGAATAACTGTGCTTGTCTATGAGGGAACTTCAAAAATGTTCCCTGGATGTGCTTTATTCCACTGTCAACCACAAATTTCCCATCTTATCTCTCTCTTGAAATCTGGATAGAACAGAACTTAAACGTATATAAGGGGTTGACAGATATTGCTAAATGAAGCACAAACATCTCTCTCTCTCTCTCACACACACACACACACACACACACACAGAGAGAGAGAGAGAGAGAGAGAGAGAGAGAGAGAGAGAGAGAGAGAGAGACATTAATTTGAGGGTCTAAGTAAGCTTCTGGCCAGGACAGCTACATAACCTCTGGGCTCTGAGGACTTCTGGATCAGGTGATTGATCTAGAAAGTTTGCGCCACCAGTAGGGGTGAGCAGTGAAGAGAACACAGACAAGCCTGTCCCATAAGTAGGGGTTAGCAGAGAAGGGAACACAGATTTCCAAAATGTCATAAATACCAAACAAACAAAACTAATGAATATAATGATAAGAAGAAAAAAAAAAAATAGGAAACAGCTCTAGAACTTTAATCCAAGCCTCATATCCCCTGAAAGTAATAATAGGTGTCCATGCTGTAGCTCTGCAGTGTGAAAGGGAAAAGCAATTGAGATTATGTAAATCAAACAATGATCTTTTCTATTCCCATGAGTCATCAAGAATCCGCTTCATTAGCTTGAGTTATTTTCATCATAACTATTAAAATATGTTGCCTGAGTCATGGCACAGTTGAAACTTTTACCACTGTAATAGCTAAGTAGGTAGATATATACGTTTTGTGACTCAAAGCTTTTTTCTTCACTTTTCTTTGAAAGGGCGTGATTAAAACAAAATCAATGTCTCTCTTTCACATCAATAAAATATTTTAAATTAAATTAAAGACTTTAAGTAGGAATTTTTCCTACTTTATACCTAGTAGTAGCTGAGAACATTTTCAGTGTTCTCAGATTCTCAATTAAAATAAGATATTAATATTAAAAATAGAGGCCAGTTAATATCACATCAGTATTTTCCCCAGTATAATTCACCAATCCAGTATTATATATTATGTGTCATATCCTACCTCATAAGTCTATATTCTAAAACTGTGATTATGCTTTATGATAAGCATATGGAAAATGAGAACAGTCCTATTCATCTAACTTCTATCTCAGTCAGAAAGAATACCCTTGATAAATGTAAATTAGTCTGAACTCCAGGTAAAGAGTAAGAATCACTTTAAATGGAAATGATTCACCTAGTCATAATAAGTTTTACTTACTAGCTAGATGAAGAATTATAAAATTCAAATGGCCCTTTAAACATATTTACTCCAACTTACACATTGTGAAGATTATTGAACTGAACACATTTTTACTAAATCAAATTATGAAGAGTAAGAAAACAGACTAAGAGTTTAAATTGCTTTACTATGCTCAGAGTGATAGATGTTAAACTCAGTTCTTGCCACTTGGTGTCATTGACTTGTTCCTCCAAGTTATGATCTTTTTGTTTCTAACTCCACCCTATGGTTTTCTTAGCAATATTTTTCAAACTTGAAATATTTCTCAAACTAGCAATATTTCTCAATCTCTAATAATTAGGCCTGCCAGTTTCTCTATTAACTATAAATACACACACATATAGTTGAAATGATGCCCTGGAAAACAAATGATTGTAAAATAGAGAGATGTTTTAACCTTTAAGTCTTTATTTTTGTTCCCTATCCATGAGCTTTGTGAGAGTTGACAGCTGCTACTTATGTACGAGTGATTTTAATTATTCTAGTTCATGAGGTATGTCCAAATATAGACACTGTCTATCTTTATTAATTGATGCTGAAGTGGTTTTACTGGTAATCTCTCTTTCTTGTGTGTGTGTGTGTGTGTGTGTGTGTGAGACAAAAATGTATGGAAATGGGGGGGGTAAAAGTGGGAACAAGGCAGAGGAAGCTCAAAATCAAATAGGGATTTAATCTCTTCCATTATTTACCCCTTTCAGTAAGTGGTCAATAAAATTTGCCCATCCTACACGTTAAATTATGAGAAATCTTTCCAGATGGGAGACTTTCAAGATGGGAAACCCTCTATTCTCATTTTATCTGTCTGCTAAAAAAGGAAAAAAAAAAGACTTATGCATTCCTTGTTAATTCAATCCAGATCTCGTGAGAGTTTTCTTTTCTTTTTTTTTTCTGTGTCTAGACATTGAGTGTGAGAAATTTTATCATTTATAGTTTTGATGTGTATATTTGGTGTCTTAAGAGCCAGCACATAAGCATTTGAGTGGGTAGGAATGCTAGAGCTGGCAATTGAATCCATTAACTGCTGCACTGCTGTGTTTCAGTAGTATGGGAGATCTCTCCTGTCTTGATTAAGCCTAGACATAGCTTCTGACTACAGTCACAGTAAGAACACAATCTGAAAAGCCTGTGACACGAGCCTTCCTGAAAGGCCAATGGGGAAGCAGCTATGGAATAGAGAATGAAACTGTCACAGCAGTAGGCCTCACCTCACCCAGTGCCACCAGCTACTGCCATGCCACGCTGCTCTTCTCCACTCTCTGGATGGAAAATAATGCACTGCATTTTCCTGACTATATGCATGTGAAATGGCCTTCTTAGTGTCATCTCAAGACTTTATCATGAGGGAAGCAATCTGGTTCCCAGATAATTGTAATTAAATAATGTATGCCATCTCTGCATTTGATGAAAGTGATCTTTAATTGGTAAAACTTCAAAAATAATGCAGAAATGTAACACTTGAGGTTATCAGAGGTATATATTTTGGTATCAAAAGGCCTTTGACACTTGACTTCTGCCATTTTAACTATGATTTTAGTTGACAAAGTGTTATTTCAGGGGGGTGAGACATTGGCTTCAGACACAGTGAGTTGTAAATGTGGGGTGGAGAGATGGCTCAAAGATTAAGATCACTTGGTCCAATTTCTAGCAGCCACGAGGTAGCTTACAACCATCTGTGTTGAGATCTGATGCCCTATTCTGGTATGCAGGGATACATGAAAATAAAACACTGAGTACACAACAAATCTTTAAAAGAGTTGTGCATGTAGTAGATTTAGAAAACATCTTGCTACTTCATATTTTTCCTAATGGCTTGACCTGTATTGCATTTGAAAAACAATATTCCATAATTACAGGGACTATGTTTTACTTACAGTATAATTACAGAGATCATGTTTAGTTTGACATTATACAATAAACACTTCCTGGATTCTTCACTTGTGCCACATAATCAGAACCTAAAATGCAAATGACATGAAATGCCTTCTCCCAGTATTTTAGGCAGAAATAAGTCAAGCCTTATGCTCTAGTCATGCTAAATCATGGGACAAAAAGAACCATAAAATAGTCAAGACAATGAGAACAAGTTTGCTGAAGGACTTATGAGAAATATCATGGGCTGAGGATGGAACACTGTGTGAAAAAAAAATAAGGAAAAGAGGATATTGTTCTCACTTAGACTATCAAGATTCAAGGTGAGGAGATATAATGGTGAGTCAAGCAGAAGCAGATGATGGAGACAAAAAGAGATTGTGTGGACCACCATGATTCATGTTTTCTTTCAAGCAGATGAATTCAGCATCATCTTACAGTCAAGCCCCATATTGAGAGATGTTGTCAGCAGAAAAAGAGTAAAATTGAGTTAAAGAAACCAGACAGCACAATATTCAAGAAGTTTAGTAAAGAGATTATGCTATTCTGAAATTAGAAGGGGGAAGCAGTGAAAGAAAAGAAACAAGAAAATGTGATACAGAAATCATCAGGAAAACAATTCAACAGCAATCATTATATTTGCATTTGCAGGCGAAAGAAGATCTACATTAATTGGCTAGGGATGACCTTGAGGGGATTGGAAAATCAAGTGGTAACAGTAGACATAAGATTAGCAAGGACTAGAAGTTCAATTCTGGAAACTGACTTTTCTACTATTTTCATTTAAAAATCTAAATAGTAGAAGGTAATATAACCATAAATTCATAAATTATGAAAATGGGAGAGTTATTAGTGAATGCAGAGTTATAAAAGCCATGAAATTAGACAGGAAATTGAAACTTCATTTATAGTGTACAATGATTGGAGGTAGCCTGGAGGATGACTAAGAGATGTGTTATCTTAGTCACTTTTCCATTGCTGTGAAGGGAATCCATGACCAAGGCAATTCTTAGTTTAATTTAATTTATGGCTTTCTTATCATTTCAGAGATTTAGTCCATTCTTATCATGTCAGGAAGCATTGTAGCACATGGCACTGGGGCAGTAGCTGAGAGCTCCATCCTGGTCCACAGACTGACAGAGAAAGAAAAACACTGGACCTGGCTTAGACTCTTTGAAAGTTCAAAGCCCACATCCAATGACACATTTCCTCCAATAGGATCACACCTACCCCAACAACACCATACCTCCTAATCCTTCTAATCCTTTCAAATAGTGCCAATTTTTGGCCTATGGGGCCACTCCTATTCAAACAACTACATATGCTAAAAAGTGGAAAAAGTAAGCCCAGTGAGTACAAACAAGAAGGGTCCTCAGAAAAGTAGCATACTGAGCAGACCATACTGTTCCATAAATGCATTAAATATGCACAATACCCTATCTTTCATTCAGGTGAAATGTTAGGGTTTCTCTTGTAACACAACAATCTGGTCAAGTTTCTGCTTGAGAAAAGATAATATCACTGATAGTTGGAGAGAATGCAGGCCTTTCCTCATCTTAATCTTTTCAACAATTTAGGACTAGATAACAAGCAGGCAAACTAAAATAAAAAGGGGTGGGGGTGTAAAGTACTATTTGTTAGCTTTCCTCGTGTCACCAGAACATTTTTCAGAATATTATAAAGGAGGAATCAGTTGTGCTTGGTCTCTTTCTGAGAATTTTTTCAATCTATGGTTCCTAGCTCTGCTGATTTTTAGCCAGAATGTAGGCAGAAAAGAATGGAGGCAAGGAAGTAGGGGAAAGGAGAAAAAGACCAGGACTTTTAAAGGCACATTTCTAGTGACCTCCTTCTTCCATGTACATATACCTTCCATATTAGTGCCATTTTCTTGAGGGGAGGGGACCATATTTCTAAAACTTATCCTGTAAGGTATATGCATCATTTAAATCACCATTTCAAGGAGATAAGTAAGCTCCTTAAAGTCCTGAAAGTAATAAATTTGAGGGCTTTTGGGTATTTGAAACCTCACATTTTTAACCAGTACTTCCTTTTCTAGTTTTATGTTAAGTTTTCCTTCATGAATGGTAATCAATATGGTTGTGTGTGATGGTTGTAGAGCAACCTGTGGAGCACTTTTCATCACAGTTAAGAAACTGACTCAGCTGTCATGATCTTGCGGCCATACAGTCTAGCATCATAAACCACTTCTTCTCTTTGAACTAAGATTGGCACCCTGCTCTTGATAAAACAGAGCATGGATAAGAGAAACACTGTCAGCCTTCAGTATGACATAGAGCAGGAGGCAGTTGAGTAAGTAGAAGATATTATGCTAATTGAAGTCAAGTGCTTAGGAATGAGAACCACTCATTGCCCTTGAACATGCCAAGTCCCAGGCTGAGCTTTCCAGAAGCCTTTACTTGGAGAGCTTTATGCATACACAAATAATCTATTGAGCTCAGAAGATTCATAGGGGACTTTAAAGTTAGAGAATGGGAATAGGCCAAGGCAAGAATGTCTGCAAATGTATATTTTAGAATCTGTACAAATTTCTTGACAGAGAAATCATTACTTAACATTAACTAGTTATTCAAAGCAGTATGAGTTAAAATCAAAAGAGGTATCATTAACATTTAAATTGTGGTGAAAATGTAAACATATACAAATGGAGATAAATTCCCATGTAGCTAGCAATTAGTTTGGAAAGTATCAAAATACTGTATATTTATTATTGTCCATTACCACTTACACATTTCACATCATATTGCTGTAATAAAAACCACACAAACTCTTCACATCTATGCTGTCTTTAACATATTTGTGATGCCATTAGTTTATTTTCTAATTCTTCCATTCTAACCTATTGTCATTGAATCTTTTGCAATGTGTCTAGAGGTTACATTCTCTCCATATTCTGCATTTAATACAAACATTCTGAGGAGACAAAGACTACTGTGTACTAGTTTAGTTTCTGTTGCCATGATTAAGTACCCTGCCAAAAAGCAGTTTAAGGTAGAAAGGGGTTATAGTTCATCAAAGCATAGAAGTCTGATGTGGGTTGTCATTCTGTATATATGTTTCTCTTATTGATTGATGAATAAAATACTGATTGGCCAGTAACCAGGCAGGAAGTATAGGCAGGGCTACAAGATAAGGAACATTCTAAGGAGTGGAAGACAGAGAGATGCCTCTCAAGAGAGACACCATCTAGCTGCTCAGAGTAACATGCTGAAGCATTCTCTGGTAAGTTATCACCATGTAGAAATACTTAGATTAATAAAAATGGGTCAATAATGAAAAGAGAGCTAACCAATAAGAAGACTGAGCCATTGGCCAAACAGTTTCTAATTAATATAAGCCTCTATGTGTTTATTTGGGGCTAAATGGTTGTGGGACCAAGCAAAAAAGAAATTCGGTCTACAAAAGTCAAAATAGAAAGATAAAAAAGCTACTCACATCCACAGTCAAGAGCAGAAAGCAAAGAATGAGTGAACGCTTATCACTCACCTTATTTTTTCCCACTCTTATGCAGTCTAGGATTTAAGCTCAGGGAATGATTCTACCCTCATTGGGCTGTGTCTTTCAATGCCAATTAACTTAAACAGGAAAATCTACAAAGACATACCCACAGGCTAACCTAGATAATTCCAGCTAGTTTCTCATGACTCTTTTCCCGGAGGATTGTAGATTATGCCAAACTGACATCACAGTTTTCAAGACTTCCCAAACATCATTTTCAAATAATTTAGGGTTTTCCCTTCATGGAGAGGTTCAGATACTGACAATATAACCTAGTACTGAAATAGATATGAAATTTTCACATATTTGAGACCATCCTATTTAGAGCACATTAATTATATATTTTAATTAACTATCTAATCATCTCTTACTATATATCTACAATTGCCTATTTCTCTCCAGAATAACTTTGATATTTCTGAGGAATCTCACCAGATTCTCATTTGTTGAACATGCATTTGGCATTTTGACAGTACGAAAGTAAAACTTGTTACTGCATTTTTGTGAAGTTTTAAAGACCTTCAAGAATACATTTCAAAGATTCAATCCTACACAGCCAACTTTCATACCTTTTTTGTTTCCCAGAAGACTGTATAGACAATAACTATGTCATATTATAGTTACTGTGGTTTGAATGTGAGATGTCTCTTATAGGATCATGTTTTGAATGTTTGTGTCCCAGCTGATGGTACTGTTTTGGAAGGTTTGCAGCCTGTAGATGATTAAGGCTACCTATCAGAGCTAGGTCACTCTTGGTGGACCTGTGAAGGTGATACCAAGTTTTCATTCCTATATGCTCCCTGCTTGCTATGATGTGAATACTGCCTCATGTTCTCAAAGTAATGGGCTAAGCTGCTTCTGGTGCCTTCTCTGTCACAGGGACTGAGACCACTGAAACCATGAGTTAGAAGAAACATTCCCTCCTTGAAGTGGTTTCCCTCGGTTATTTTTCATCACAGTAACACACAAGGAACAGATTTTCCAGTCTTAGATATTTGCCCTATTTACTTGTCTGCCTAAAAGGCTTAAGTCTTCAGTGTCTACTAAAGCTCCTCATTTGGATCTAGTTTGTAAGTATAAGTAAAGAAAGAGTGGTTATCTAACAAAAACATTATAGGACTTTCTCGTCATAAATTTTCTTAATTAAATTCCCTTGCAATGAATCATAGCAGGCATTTTTTCTTAGTATTTTTCCTAGTTTTTGGGTGTAGTTTATGTGAAGAACTGACACTTAGGCAGAATAAATATTGTGGAAAAAGGATGAAGATTCGCAAGAGAAAGATGTAGACCTAAAAAAAATAAGCTTTGCTGATCAGAATATCTTCTCTAACACTGTAAAGTGACCTGCAAACATTGTAGGAGGACAGTGCCTACTGTCAATCCATCTGATCTACCATGACCCTTGTATCTCATTCTACATGAGATCACCAGTTTCCCGGGTAAATCACATGTCTATGTCAGTCAAAAACCAGTATTTCATTAGTAAAAAGTTTCATCATATCACAGTGAACAAATAATCAGTTCTGAAGCCTCTTTTTGGTAACTTAGTCACTGATACCATTACATCAATAAGCTTTTAAGATGAATTTATTTAAAGTATGTATCTCTCTATGTGTGTGTATATGTGGTTATATGTATGTAAATGCCAATGTCCCCAGAGGTCAAAAGATAGAGGCAATGGCTTCCCTAGGGATGAAGTTCCAGTCAGCTATGGGCTTTACACCATAGTCGCGGGAAACAAACTGGCGTCTTCCGCAAGAAACTTACACACTCTTATCCACTGAACCCCCTCTCTAGCCTTATCATGGTCTTAGCAAGAGGATCCCCTGTCTCTCTCTTCCCTCCTCCCTCTTTCCCTCTCTCATCCCTCTCTGTCCTCACTTTTATTTCCTATTTCTTTCTCTTTCTCTTTCCTTTTTACCGTCTCTCTTATTCACACTTCTTTTCCACACCTCTTTTACTGATCCTTCTTTGAGTGTTTGATTTTTTCAGTGACTTACCTGTAATTATAAGCTCATTTGAAAGTATATTTTGGGAAATGTATTTGCATGGTTAAATTGAAAGCAACAAAATTCACGTGTATAGTGAGATATTCAATTTGTCCTCACTTGTGGCACAGATCACACCCATTGGAGGTAGGAACAGGGGCGGATGTTACCTGGGGGAACTAAGTCTGAGGAAGGGGCTCTGGGAGCTCTCCTGCTTGCAGCACAGGGACAGGAGAACATCCAGAGGCACCCTTGGGACCAGGAGCCTACTGGTGTTCATCTGTCTACGTTGTAAGTTATTTCTCCCTGAATAAACATCTATTTGGCCTATCTGTTTCTCCTGATCCTTATTAAACCTCAATATCTGGTGTCAGTAGTGGGATAATTGGGTATAGTTGAGTTATGGTTTTAGATGGCATATAGGTAAATTAGCCTACCTTCTTGTGAATTATTTTAGTGATAGTGAGATATTAGTATTTTACAGCTTACATTGTTATGGATTCTCATATGTGGTAACCTATGTAAATTTAACTTTATATTTCCTTTCCCAGCAGAATTGTATATTATGTTCTGTCATATTGTGTAAAATCTTTCCATTTATGATGTTTTATTCACATTATCCTTACCATATTTTATGTATGTACACTTTTACTTATGTTCAAGACATATTATGTATTGATACAATTTAGGGCTTTTTTTTATCATATTGCACTTTATAGTTCTACCTCTGGTCTACCTCTGGTAGAGACATTTTTACTCTACCTCTGTTTTAGGAAATTACATATATATATATATATATATATATATATATATATGTACATAGCTATTTTGCTTAAGTATTTCAATGAGTTTTATAGCAAGGTTCCTGAGTATTACAGATTGTCTTCACCCATGTTTCCTACACCTATGAAATTAGTCAGACATAGATGCTTAGTCTTCAAACACATCATAGACCTGCAGAACATGACATTTAAATGTTTTAATATTAGTGCTCCATTGACAAGAGACATTAATGTTCCTGACAGCACCATACACTTTCCCGAAATATGTTGGACACTATTGTAGCTGTTCTGGAGTCCATCCTTGCTTCAGCTAATGTCCTCTTTGGGCAAAGAATTGCCCCCACCTCAACCACTGATTTGGATGTGTGGTCCTCTGTACTTGCAGGAAGCAAACTTAGAAGACTGCAGAACCCTGCCAAGTCAGAGTAAGACAGCTTCCTTGATTTTGTTGTGGTCTGTCAGGTACTCTAGGTCTTATCCAAAACTGGCTGTACCAAAGTTGTTGTGAGACCTTGGGTGACTGTCCAGGTAGCATGCTGTTTCTGTCCTCACTGCACCATTTGGAAGTTGCCCATTCGCACTTCCTGCCTACCCTAGTATTGTTATTTTCCTTCTCAGGTCTTTGATGAGGTTGAAGATTAAACTATCACAACTATTATTCTCTTTTCCTAGTTAGACATACTAGGTACTAGACTTAAGCTTTCCAGCTTAGGACAACTCTATTGTAAACCCCGTCTTGCCTTCACCCTAGGACTAGATATGTAGGTCTTAAGTTTGTATGTTCTTGATTTTCCTTTTCTTAGAGCACACATGTTATTCAGTGTTTTGTATAGAGTTTTGTATCAAGCCTAAATCTTTTCTTTAGACTAAAAGGGAAATTGTAGTGAGATATTCACTTTGTCATCACCTGTGGCACAGACCATGCCCATTGGGGGTGGGGACAGGAGCAGATGTTACCTGGGGGAACTAAGTCTGAGGAAGGGATGGGACTCCAGGAGCTCTCTTGCTTGCAGCACTGGGATAGGAGAACATCTGGAGGCATCCTTGGGACCAGGAACCTGCTGGTGTTCATCTGTCTATGTTGTAAGTTGTTTCTCCCTGAACAAACTTCTATTTGGCCTATCTTTTCTCCTGATCCTTATTAAACCTCAATACACATATTTCAATGTAGTTCTACATAATATATATTCAGGATATTATATGTCTTTCTAGACTAAAGAAAATAGACAAGAATCAGGCCATGTGTCTTTCTTCTCATGGCATAGATATGATAGCAAGCCTATGAACTGTTTTGGTGTAACAAATTGTTAATGGCACTGGGCATTGGACAGTATACATATAAATTCAGAGTTTAATTCAGTTACAAATACTGTATTTTTTGACAACTTATTAAAACTTTAAGTATGATTCCAAACCCTCAGGCTACTTGATTATTTTAAGTTAAATTTTCTTCTGCAATAGCAATAAGTGATGCCTGTCAAAAACTCAGAGCCATGATAGCTGCAGGCAAATTTCCAAAAATAAAATAGCAGTATCCATCAGCAAGTGCAAATGCCTTGGTATGCATGGCCTGCTTTAATGGCCACTAATTCCTACAGCTGTGTTTTGCCTGAGATTTAGCTAGAAATCACAGTGTTATGTGTTGTAGTATAAAATGAATTATGCTTTGTTCATCATGATGCAAAATAGGAATGAACAGACACTCTCTGATAAGGCAGTGTATCAGAGTTGACTTTCTTTTCTCAAAGGCCAATGAAGACCAAATCAGAACCTCTCTGTTTCCATTGTTTCCTTAATCTCCACCTCCTCTACCATCTGAGATCTTGTGACCCATACTGAAATATTCAATGTATACACATTGCACCCAAGGGCCATGTTTCCTAATAATATAACAATCGTGAATAACATGTTTGTATTCTTAAGTTGTTTTTAAGTGTTTTGTGCATATATGATCAGAAATAACAACAGCACAGGAAGAAATATATCATCATCATCCTTCTTACCATATATGAATTTCACCAACATGGAACTTCACACCTTCTGATTAACTCGTGAAAGCAGTGTCTAAACCTTGGTTTACTTGGTTCATGTGTTGAAGGTGTGCTAGTCTCTTATCTGTGACTGTGCTATCCTTCCAAGTGCTAATTTTTCAGTGCTACAACTGATGTTGCTTAAATAAACAGAAACTGTAGTCTCACATTTTCCCCAGATTAAAGTAAAATCAAGGTGTCAATAGAATCATCCTCTTTGTGAAAACTGGAGGAAAATTTTCCCATGGTTCTTCTAGCTTTAGGTGGTTTGTCAGACACTTTAGACATTATTAGCGTACATCCAGGTATATGACACTGATGCCTGTCTTCACTGCTATGTTTATTCTTTCTGATTCTTCCATTGTCTTCCCACCATACATCTGTTTCCAAATCATTCTTCTTTCTCTTTTTCCTTTCCTTCTTTAATTTTACTTCTTTCCTTTTTTGCATGCTTGATTCCTCTTCCTTTTCTGTTTTGTTTATAATATGGGGTTTCATTATGTGGCTCTGTAGTCCTGATTGCATTATGAGGCACTGGTTGTGTTGTTTTGGGAGACAATGTTATACTTCTAGCACTTCATTTTGACTAAATGTGTACAAAATGAATTGGATATGATCCTTATTGTTGCAATACTTTCCTTGGGAAGTGAACTGACATCTCTTGGCCAAGATAGGGTAACAATAACAGACAAAAGAAATTATTTTAATCAAGTTCAACTTTATGAACCAATGAGTTTATTGGGAGTAAATATAGGAATATGTATAAGAAGTTGCAAACTAAAATATGGACAACTCAAAAACAGAAAACCAGTTATATCATCACACCTTCTCATCCATTTATGGGCAATGAACTAATGGATATTACATTATAATATCCTATCTGCACTGAACCTTCCATTCCTATGTACTAAGTAGATTAAAAGGCAGGAGATGTATGGTGGGTGGAACTCTAAATGAAGATCTTTGAACATTCTTCCTTAATTATAGTTTGAAGATCCATTCTCTAAGACCTTTTCATCACTGTTTTATTCTGTTACCACAACTACAGGATTACTTATTCTGTAACACACCACAATAACCTATATTTCACAGTGGTCATGTAACACACGCATTACATATTTGCCACCAAATGTCTGACAGTAACTGAATACCCATGGGAATAAGTGGATAATTTTAACACAAATCTGTAAAAACTTTGAAAAATGGCAATCAGGATACTAAGGAGAATGGAAACTTTTGAGAAAGGCAAGCTGAGATGAGCTTAGGTAAGTCATGAAAACTAAAGACCATTTAGTTATTAGAAAGGTCAAAATAAGAAACCATCAATGAATTTGTGAGAAGTTACACATGGTTTGAGTTAGGGGCAAATTTGGGTGAGAGGGAAGAGATGTGATGAGAAATAAAGCTGAATAAGTTAAACTGAGACCATGAAGGTCCTGTGTACTATCAAAAGGATGTTAGATTTGTCTTCAATGATAAGACATCTTCAAATGGTCTTTAAACTAAAGATTGACCTACTGAGATTTATTTGGGGTTACATGTATGAAGAACATAGAAGATATCAGGCTGATCATACTGACAAGTTGGCAAGAAAAAAAAAAAACAGAAATAACGATGGTCAATTTCTCATTGAATAAGTGGTTATGAAAGATGATCTCTCTGCAATATACAAACTTAGCTAAAAGATATATTTAATGGAAGAAAGGTTAGTCAGTTCATCTGGGAAATATTTGAAGAATTTGAGTTGTCTGGGGAATCAACAAGTTTGTCTGGCAGGAAACCGTTGAATCAATGTTTGGAATGTTGCTCGGGATTAAATATAGAAGTCATTCAAGGACATAAAATATGAAGTTTTCCTGGGAGCCATTATGTGAATGAGATGATAACAGAGTCTTCAAGTCTTCAAGAATAAGATCTTTTGAATAAGAGCTACAAAATTGCTAATATTGCTTAATGTAAAGATTAATAATCTACCTGAGGGCACACAGAAAATGTACATTTGATAGAGTACTACATAGTCACACTTAGCTCAGTAATGACTCTAACAGAAACATGCCCACAGTCAGTTCTCAAGCAATCTTATCACAACTCTCAACTATATGGACCACACTGAGTCACTATTAGAAAGTTATAAAGTTATCAGTCTGATTAAAACAAACAGTAGCAAAGTGATGAGAGGCAGAAGGCCAGTATTCCTGAATCAGTGGCAAACCAGGTGATACCAAAGAGCTCTCCATTGGTTTTCAAAAGAAAAAATTATTTTTCCCAATAGAGTCTCACTAAGTATATTAATTACACTTGTATTAGGTTTCTTGCGCAGCAGTAGATGGCCAACAAGATGTACATATTTCTCTTTGTTAGGTCATTTTTTTTTGTCTCATTGGTCTTTGCTTGTATATTATGCTTTCTGATTTTGTTTATGTTTTTTGTTTTTTGTTTGTTGTTGTGATCAAGCTATATTGCATGAAATGTTTTCAATAAAGAAAGCAACATCACAATTTGAAATTTTTTACACTGATAATTCTTCAGATGTTTAAGGTGGTAAGTTAAAAACACCCACTGTGCTTAGATATATATCACACCTTGAAGTTAGCAATGAATAGAATAAGAGTTCAAAATCTGAAGCTTAATGTTCAGACTCCTTTTAGCAGCTGTCATTTAAAGAATGAGAGAAAACAATGATTGTTTAAAATAATTTGTTTTAAATTGTAGCACATTTTTGTCATGTGTTTTCTGAAGAAAAAGTAAGGAAACAGATAAGTTACTTTAGATGAGAGAACAGACGACCTGGGTCACAGAGATGGCAGTGAGGGCACCGAGTTTCAAAGGTTGGAACAGAAACTTACCATGAGTTCAAGGATAGCAAGAAAATGCCTATTAACTAATTTGTTTAGCATGATGAGAAAAGTGAGACTAGAATCTTTACTGAGATTAACAAAACGTCTAGTTTAATGAGATTCCAAGACAATGATGGTCATTTGCAACTTGTTGTGAAAAGTGAAAGTCGACATAGAGGTAGGAAAATATATATGAAATGAAGAGTGCTTTGACACACTGTCTGACTTGGGTACTTTCCAGAAATGCTTAAAGAACGTAATACTCCAGTATAAGACAAAGAGTCCTCAGGAAAAAGAAGACACACTATGATACAGGGGGAACACATGGAAGCTAAATCCTTTCTGTCTCAAGGCACAGCAAAGCTTGAGGGAAATAAGATCTCCAAGTGGCATTGTTTTGACTTGGTTCTAACATTGAAATTGGACTGCTGTTGAAGACATTTGGAATGGCTGGCAGGTTCAGTATTATTGTAGAATTCTCAGCAAACACCAGACCCTGAAAGGTCACATGGTGGTGATCAGTTCTTCAAAGAATCACTGTAAACTTCAGTCTGAGGATAAGCCATACTTGCCTTAGGTTGAATTTTGTGAGAAGTGTGGGGTCCAAGACTTAGCCTCAGAGTGAATGTGGGATCCCTGTCTCCTTTCTAGATTGAACACAGGATCCCTACATTTACTGCAGACTGAAAATAGGATCCTAATATTCCTTCCAAATTGAATGTAGGATAGAGACCCTCACCGCAGACTAATGTAGGCACTGAAATCTCCCATGACTGCACTAGAATCTGATTCTTGAAAAGACCCCAATGCATCTCTTGCACATTAATTAGTCTCTGAGGAGCATGGTACTGGCAGTAGCCTCTAAGAGCCACAAGTGCT
The DNA here is from genome assembly GCA_030556225.1 of Cricetiscus sungorus. NCBI lineage: Eukaryota > Metazoa > Chordata > Mammalia > Rodentia > Cricetidae > Cricetiscus > Cricetiscus sungorus. Next base: position 3,689,893 of record JANBXA010000392.1, on the reverse strand, counting down.
AGCAGCTTTATTCCTCCTGATTGCCCTGTGAATAAGCTCTGAGGTGAGCATGCATGAGATACTTGAACACCTTTGGCTGAAACAGTGAAAATCAGTGACCTATGAATATTATCCAGTTCAAAACCTCCTTGTGACTGGCTAAGGGGCATTGCCATATGGGTGAGGAGAGGCAGCAAGGTGAAGAAGGGAGAGAAAAGAGCATGTGTAGATGCTAGATGCTCATCCCTCCTCCCTCCCAGAATTCCTGCCAGTGGAAATCAGGACTTTAAGAAATAATAATCAACATTTTGAGTACTAGGATTGAAGACCTATGTCACTATACCTGGACGTGTAAGTCTTATCCAAAGTATTGAATCCATATCTAATCTTATGTGGTCTCTGAAGAGGATACCCCAAGGGTCTATCATTTTCACTGCCTTACCTGCATAAGAGACAAAATTTATGACAGTTTCCTTCCTTCATTGGATTAAAGCAGGTGAAAAGCATGCCTATTAGTAATAAAGCTACAGTTTGGAGATTTTTTTCATGTTATCATCAAATGCAATTGAGATTTAAAAAATCTAGGCAAATCAATAGTGGTTTTCTTTATTAATAACCCTCTACCATGAACCTTAGTGTGTAAAGTTGGAAAGAAGGGCTAAAGCTTAAAGCTGTCTATTTCTTTACTTAAAGTTTGAACATGAGAAATCAAGACCAGATTACCTCAAAGGTGAAGCAGAACATGTATTAAAGAAAACACATTTTCAAAGACTTTAATGGATTTCACAAATCTTGTTTTGAGGGTCTTTGACACCTTGAACTAATTGGAATTTTTTCTTTAGTTTCTTTTCTAAAGTTACATGTTGGCTTGTATGTTTATCATGGAATGTTTTATCTTGCTTTGATAGAATGATGAAAATATTTTGATATATTATTTTGTTTTTCATAGTGAATGGTGATTAATTTAAGTCAAATTTAGCCAACCATTATTGTAGATTACTTGCTATGTGTTGGAAATTTATACATTTACCATTACTCTACCAAAAAGAAATGACAAACCTTATTTAGAACCCCTAATCCACTTCCCTCCAAGTGTAAATTGAAAAACAAACAAATAAACAAAAGCAACAATAGACCAAGGAGTCCAGTGGACTTTTCAGTATATCAAACTCAACAAGGCAAAGTTTCTATCGCTTATATTTTCAAGATATTTGTGTTTCCATATTAAAATATGAATGAGTCCCATCTTGAAGTTGTATAGTCGTTCAGAAACATAGTGACACATGACATATGATTTCCATAACTATTTCCATGGTGTGGGTGGTGGTATGGGCTAGTCACAGGGAGGCATTGTAAAGAATAATTGAATTGGTCTTTCAGTGTGCTCATTTTGCAGCAGGAAGCATTTTTCCTACTCTTCTCTTTCTTTTCCATAGTCTTAAACAAAGAGGAGTCTGTTTATAATATCTCAGATGTATTTTGTAACACATCGTTAAAATGATCCAACACAGGCAGCTCCCAGGAGCCAGTTTTTAGGTAATGATGATCTCGTGATACACAGGAGCCAGATGGGTTGTTCTGCTGATTCAGCCAGTTGCAAAGGCCTGGAGTGCACATCATTTCTTTGCCAGACAAATTTAATGTTTGTTAAGTGAACCAAAACTCTAAGGAAATATATTCAAAGTCTATATGCTATTGGGCATATTTCAATAGTTATTTCTCTCTGCATTGAGGACACCAAAATGATGATGGGAACAGACTAAATGGCAATGATTATTTTAAAGTATACTGCATGTCTATTGGTATTTTTCCAAGTTGTCACTAGCTTTAATATTATGAATTATGCTTTTTTTGAAGAAATAATGTTGTGGGAAGAAATGTACCTATTCAAAGTGTCATTTTTTCCATTCACTGAATGTGACTTTTGAGTACAATAATAAAGACTCTGCTCTCAGACATTGAGTGATTCCACTTCAAACTCAAATGATTCTCGTGTTTGGAATAAATACCAACAATAGAGTACCCCATGTACACCCCATTTTACTCTTTCTACAAACAGATGGATTCTCCCTTCTGTTCCCAGACAGAGAAGACGCCATCAACTGCCAGAGGAAAGACAGTTTTCTAAATTCAGACCTTGAAAAAGAAAATCTTTTTGCTTCACCTTAGTAAGGGTTTCATTTGTAAATGTTCCTGTCAATTGAAGTAGACAGAAGAGGACAATGATAGAATGCTTCAGCAAAGGAATTTGGCAGAAGGAAACGAAGCAGAGACAGAGGCTGGAGAAGCAGAGATTCACCATCTGTGTGAACGGGACTCCCTTCAGGATCATAAATCTTTCACCATGTTGTCATTGGGGAAGGCCACCTACCCTGTGTATTCAACCCAACCTTCCCAGTTGAAAAGATGAAATAAGTTTTAAAATAAATGGGAATGTCTTCAAATATATGTGAATTAAATTGTCCTAAAGGGAAGATGCATTAGGGAAAGAAAGATGAACCAGAGAGAGAGAGAGAGAGAGAGAGAGAGAGAGAGAGAGAGAGAGAGAGAGAGAGAGAGAGGAGGGAGGGAGAGACAGAGACAGAGAGAGAGAGATCAACTTTAGCTTATTGCAAAATTGTTTTATCATATGCCACATTACAGTCCAGAGTTTCTGTGGTTATCAGTGTGTGAACCATTTGAGGCAGAGAAAAGAGCCTTCCCAAAGGACAGCAAGTGAGTGGTGGAATGATATTCCCTTAAAAGCACAAGATAGGCAAAGAATCTTTCTAATCTTGGAGAGAAGAACCCCATCTCCTTGAAATCTAAGGAATACTTCTCTGGCTTACTTTGTAAAGACATGCACATATGGTCACAGTGAGTTTTCTTTAGTCTCATAGAAGCTTTGACAATTTTCTGATAGTCTTGTTAAAGAGGCTGTTGAGAGTATGTTTCTGTAAAGAACAATTCTTTGAGTAAAACTTGTATTCATTCTATTAAAATGAATCTTGTCTAATTGAGGCCATTACCTTGGAAGGCAATACATTTATGAGTTTTTTCCAGGTACATAGAGAGGGGGAAAGAAAGAGAGTAAGGCAACACATGCAGACTGCACTTGCACAGACTTTGAATGGTAAGAAGGATTTTTATAGATGGATTTGGCAGAGAATGGTCTATGATTACCTTGTCACACCAAGCTCTACTTCTGGCTGCTCAGAACTTCCTTTGTCCAATACTACTAAAAAGTGTCATACCTATAAAGATCATAGTTGTGGGACAAGGAAAACAAAAAATAAAATGTCAACAACAAGACAAAGAACCTTAAATTATACTCTTCGTGACTTTGTTTCATGTTAACTTTAGAATATTTGAGAAATTCTAAAAGACGAATTTAATTTATGAGCCAAAACTTTTACTTACACATGACTAAATAAAGGGCATATAATGAAACAAAAGTCACAACCAGTATAATAGTTCCAAGCTCCTAATAAATGTATTGTAAAACAAGAGAGTTCAGAGGTGGGGATTGATGTCAAAGGACACAGTGACCTTTGACATCAGGAGCAGAGGATAGCTAAGTGGACTGCACGGTTGCACAAATAGAATTACCCTGACTCAAAGGTCATATCAGCCTGGCTTTAGCCCATGGTTGCAACTAAATATATCTTCAGAATTCATACTCTATGGTAGAAGCAGAGTGTGCTTAACATGGATGTTCTGTTTCAAAACCCACAGAATGTTTCTCCCACCCCCCAACCCCAAGATTTCAAAATCTTGTATGTTCATAGAATAAAGGATTGAGTGAGACAATTTATAGGACTATATTTCTTTTTAATTTTCTCATTTGCTCTTTCCTTTATATTGCCTTTTTCTTTGGCTCTTCATCTGCTAACCAGCTGTCGACTGTTACTGTCACTAAGAATATAAACAATAAATGAGACAAAATTCTAGAATTTACTATATATTTTGGCATGGACCTTTTCAAGAATATAGATAATGTCATTTTTGTAAGTCACTGAAACTTTAGGGACAAATCCAGATTTATTATTTTATTATAACTGTATTCCTAAAAATAATGACTAATGATATATGAGTTTAATTATGAAGAAATTTAAAGTATTTATGTGTGGACACTGAAAGGCTATTTAATTTGCTGAGTTTAACATTACTTCTCTTTAAATTATTTGTCTGGATTATATTCTGAAGAAACACTCTTTGGTTCAATCAGTATGATGAAAAGGGATCCTAGCAAGTCAAGATCTGGAGTCAGAGACAAGCAGAACTCTGTGTACTTGAGGGAGGCGAGGCTGATCTATATAGTGAGTTCCAGGATGGTCAGGCTGCATAGTGAGATCCTGTCTCAAAAAAAGTTTTTTTAATTATATACATTTCTTAGAAAAAAATATTAGCTAACATCTGTATCTATAATCAGTTTAAAATAAAGGCTTAACATATAGACATAAATGGGCTGTTTATTTATTCAGTGTCTCACTGTGTGGGTTAAGGTGTCCTTAAACTTGCATCCTTCACACCTCAGCCTCCCAAGTACTGGAATTACAATTATCCATCATTGAACCTTCCATAGTTAAGTTTTAAATATATATCCTTATTTCTATATATGGGTAGAAAATGCTCTTTATGTTGATGTCCATAGTTTGGTTAAATTCTGCCAAGAACCTGAAGATGGACCTGCACTTTTCTATCTAGTAGCAAATCTCTCATTTTCCCCCCTAGATGTGGATGTTTTTAGCTCCACTGAAACATCTCGAGATCTAAGGGTACAGTGATCTTTCCATCCTTTCAGACAGTGATATAAAACATAGTGACTTCCAAGGAACAGCCATGTTTGACTTATTAACAACATGCCTGAGAGTGTTTAGCATCAGTTGAATTTAACTTAGCTGTAATTACCTATTTTGAGATCTTAAAAAAAATTATTTTTGTCTGCATCATGTATCCCCACTCATGCGACTGGAAAAACAGTTCTGGATCCAACCTGAAGACAGTCTCCTACTGGTCCATGTTCCCATTATTTCTTTATAACATGGCCTCAAGATTTCCAAACACCTTTACCCGAAATCATAAATTTTAGAAATAATCTTTTTTTTTAACCTTTGCAGATCTCTCAGTAGTTCCAGTGATGACTATTTCATTGGTACAATCCACCTTACAAGAAAAAAGAACCAGAAATTAAAAGTAAAGCAAGAACAATAAGGTGAAATATAAATACATTTCTGCTTTCTCAGCATTTCCACTAGGGACAGAAGAAAAGGAAACTTACAGAGAACTTTGTCATCACTCCTGTCATTCTTGCCTTCCCAGTGAAAATTGGTGTTGTGCAATTACATTGATTCTTTAAAAAACAACCTTGGATGCCCTTATGTTTTTCTTTTTTTCTCAACCACATTAATTCTATAAATATGCCAACAAAACCACATGTAAAGCACAAAGAGTAAAAAGAAAAACCAAAACATGTTTAAAGCTGTGACCTAACAGGGGCTGAATTATGCGTTGATCCCATGGGATGTATCACCTTTCACTGCTGTAGACAAAAGGAAAGTGGTCAGAACAGCAGCCAACTGGAGGGAAATTAATCTTATGACTTTGATGTCTTAGCATGCTGAAGCTCTCTTTTTTTTTAGGACTATGTCACAGCTGTTGACTTACTTAGAGCAATATCATCTCCCATGAAATTCTGTCCCCATGCCTCTTGTATGGACCCCATCAGGGCTATTTAGCTATACCAAGTGGCAGGAGAGTTCTCCCTTTTACACTCAAACCTTGTCTACGGAGATAGGATGTCATGTTTTATGACTTTGCGGACTTCTGATCCCCTGCAAGTGTAGAAACAGTAAAAGTTTTACATGGTGACGTTTCCATGGCTGGTGTTGAGAGGAAACCCGTGAAAAAGTGAGTAACCCCGTTTCAGACAGGAAGCACTGTCTACAGCTCAGAAAGGAAGACAAGTCGTTTATCCTTAAATCAGTACTATCAGGAAAACAGGGTACAGAGTCCGGTGAAGCAGACAAACAGATGCCTAAGGAAAAGGAGAGAAAGCCCCATATGAGCACACAGGTACTACAGCAGGAGAAATAGGGGAACACGTTCCTTCATAAGGCAAGTGATAACAGAACACGGAGGAGGCTTGCACCTGAAAGATTCCTATTCATTCCTTGTGTGTTTGAAAACGTGATCCTTAGCTGCTTCAAAAAGGTTGAGGAAGCTGTAGAAGGTGGAGCTTCATTGGAGGAAGTGGGTCACCTAGGGGTGGCCTTGTGAGTTTATAGTCTGCTCTACATCTCCGCTGTGGCACACTGTGACTAGCTGCTTCATGCACCTGTTACCACATAGTCCCTGTCATGAGTAAACTCTGGGCCAAAACAAATTCTTTCTTCCTCATCATCCTTTATCAGATGCTGTATGAGGGCAAAAAAGGTGAGGCTATCTAATATAATATTGAATATAAATATATTATTAAATATATCATGCTTCAAACTTGATTTATTTTATTTTGTGTTTATTGGTGGGACGTACATGCTATACTGTTAATATGGAGAACAGAGAACAAGTTGAAAGAGTCAATTCTTTCCTTCCCTAATGTGGATTGTAAGGATGAAAGTCCAGGTTTAGAAGCAAGTGCCTTTTCTTGTTGAGCCATCTGCCTGGACTTGGTTTTTGTTTTGATTTGATTTGATTGTTGTTATTCAGTGAAATTTGCAGCTAGATCTTAAAACATACCCAGTTAATTTAATGTGTATCATAATATTGAGCCCAAAAAGCTCTCAAACAGACATTGATTGGCTTTTATCATTATATTGCTATAAAAATCAAAAGGTTTGCTGTTTGCAAAAATCTAGCCAATTCAAAATCTTGTAACTTTTATCAAACAAAATGCTGAGAGATAAAATAGGTATTGGATCCAAAACCTGCCCCCTAATATTGAGTGGTTCCTGGTCAGTATCAAACACCTCAGTTATGTTCAAAAGGATGATGCCTGGGCAACAGAAAAATTTAGAAATGGATATAACAGATCCTTTAGAAAAAAGTTATCAAATGTTTACATCAGAAAACATAGCATTCAAAAGTTTTAGTTCTAGACTACGAGATACCTAGAAAGTCACTTTTCTCAGATGATATAATTAAACTGTGTAAAAGGTGACTGCAAACTAACTTTTAACTGCTTTGTCTGTGCTGACAAAGATGTATCCTACACATCTTTGCTGATTAACTTGGTAAAGGTTGCACTTGGAAATTTTCCACAAATACTTCCCCTGTGCTCCCATCTCCCTAACCAGCACCCCATCACATGAATCCTGTAACACTTAGAAGCATCATTCCAACTTGAATCTTTTTCTAACTTGATACTTCTCACTTACTTCAGGTGGTCTTAATCTAGGAACAAGAACTTTTCAGACAGATTTACTTAATTTCTCCAAAACCCCACCAATGTTCCTCAAGGCTGTCCATGGACATTTTCCCCATTGTCCCGCGCTACCGTCTCGCCAGCAAGAACGACGCGGAACACTCAGGATCCTTCTGCAGTAAAGTTTTAATGCTCTTGAGATGGAGAGCATAAGCTTACAGGAAAGAGAGACCCCAAACACACAAAACCCATCCCTTATATAGGCTAGCAGCCTCTGCCTTGGACGTGTCACCCCCTGACTGGCTGCTGCTCATTGGCCCATATGACGCCACGGGAGAGGCAGGGACCCAGGGTTTGACAGTTACCCAGCGCATGCGCATCTCTCCTGTCTACCAACGTTTTTGACAGTTACCCAGCGGTACTTGTAACGGCTCCCTACATCTCCCCCTTTTTTATTTATTTTAAACAGAGTCAATTAATAGGAACAGAATTAATGAGGTTTCCCAATTTTCAGAAGGTAGGTCACCCATATAACGAGGGATAGAGACAGAGGTTGTACCTCCCAGATCAAAAATTAAGACCATGTGCGAGAGTCGCTATGGGGCTGTCAACTCACCCCGAAGTGACCTCAACCTGTCCTCTGCCGTTTTTCTGGGAAAGGGACACTAGGGCAGGCAACCCTTATGCAGGACAACATGCCTCCCAGAGAGCCAGGCAACTCTCTGTGCGATGCTTTGCTCGGCATCCCTCATGGGCTGCTCAGACCAGACACTCTACCCTGTGCAATGAGCCCATGCTCTGGGTGTGCAAAAGCTGTCTGACCGGCGGCCTACTGCTTAAGCATTGTTAGCCAAATATCTGTGGAAGCCCCCTGTTCCAAAGCTACAAGCGCTTGGGCGATAACCACCTTGTCCCTCTTATTTTGAGCCCTGAGCCTACAGACCAGCCAAAGAAGCAACAACAGTCCGCAACAAATGGCTGCACCAAACAATCCCACCCCAACCCATTCTTTGAAATAAGAAACAGCTGAGGCAATTCATGACGACAATCCCTCCATCAGAGACAAGTCAAGACGAGTGGAGTTGACTTGGATAATAGCGGCTGAAGTGTCTGCTCAAACTCGGAGGTTCAATTCTGCAACATGAACTGAGAAAGGCTTTTAGACAAATTAGCTGTTTTGGTAAAATTCTCATATTGGATGGAGGTGACATATAGGCCGGGGAGCTTTTGCTCACAGCCTAATTGGGCCATCTGCCACAACATGTCCAACCGCTCCTGCACTAAATCAATGCACTGGTTTACCAGCATCAGGCCACCCTGTATCTGAGTATTTGCAGAGGCCTGCTTATCCAGGGCCTCGGAGACAGTAGCCGACAAGCCATTAATAGCCTGTGCAGTTTGCACCGAGGTGGATAGTGCAAGGGCAGAGGCTGTCACTGCTGCCGTGACCACAGTAGTAGCCACAATGGCGACAATAATTGCTGAGATTCTAAAGTCCCTCTTTTCTCAAAATAATGTCATGCTGCTGGGTGCCTCTATTGGAACGGGCACAAAGCGCGGCATTCAAGTTACCACCGCAAGGGGGAATTTTTGAGCATCCCAACATAAAGTATAGTAACATCTACCGGACTCACAATACTCTTTTATCTGATTATATTCCACAGGCGCATGTAGCCGTTGCGATGCGTCAATGCCCTCAAAGATGGGAAAGGCGAGACGCATTTTTCTTTTTACTTTTTCCGGAAGAAAGGAAAATGAACTTGGGCACTTCTCATAGGGCAGAGGCGCCGAGGGAACCACTTGTGAGAGGGCCGTTTGAAACAGCCGTCTCCGAGGTTTTTTGCTATTTTGCATATGGTCATCTGGATGGTATCTTTCTTCCTCATATTTAGCAGCCTCCTCATCTAGCTCAGCTTCTTCCTCAGTATCTAAGACCTCATCCCCTGAGCTTTCAGAATCATTGGAGCTATCAAGAGTTAAGGCCTCAAGCTTACGTACAGGGTAAAAGCCAGTTCCTCTCTCTGGTTTGACAGCAGGGGGAGGATCCCTGTGATCTGGCGGATACACCCCCTTGTCACTAGACTCACGGGGGGGCCTTTTTCCTTCTTGTGGACGGTTTTTTTCTGCGCGCGCCCAACCTCTCACTACGCTCGGTTTCTGACATGCTATTCTGGACCTCCTCAAGGGTACTTTGACACTTTGCTAACAGGATAGTGGAAAAGATCAAAATGGCCCCAAGGACAAGCACTAAAGCCTCGACACTACTGTCCCAAGGTGGCAACAGTCCCAAGCCAAAGTCCAGAAAAGACATAACTCTCCGAGCGTATCTACCTGCAGTTCTGAATCCTCCTTGTAGCCAAGGGGTCTCCGATGGTGCTGACGATGATGAGGTCTTGATTCCCGGGTTTCGGCACCAGATGTCCCGCGCTACCGTCTTGCCAGCAAGAACGACGCGGCACACTCAGGATCCTTCTGCAGTAAAGCTTTAATGCTCTTGAGAGGGAGAGCATAAGCTTACAGGAAAGAGAGACCCCAAACACACAAAACCCATCCCTTATATAGGCTAGCAGCCTCTGCCTTGGACGTGTCACCCCCTGACTGGCTGCTGCTCATTGGCCCATATGACGCCACGGGAGAGGCAGGGACCCAGGGTTTGACAGTTACCCAGCGCATGCGCATCTCTCCTGTCTACCAACGGTTTTGACAGTTACCCAGCGCATGCGCATCTCTCCTGTCTACCAACGGTTTTGACAGTTACCCAGCGCATGCGCATCTCTCCTGTCTACCAACGGTTTTGACAGTTACCCAGCGGTACTTGTAACGGCTCCCTACACCCCATAGCTGCTGTTGAGGGTATATAATCACGGTTCTGCTTCCTCAGTGGGAATTCTGGGTGGGCAGGGAAGAACATGACGTATACTTCTGTGTACATCTTTAACTAACAGTAACTCTAAATTCCATGGATATAAATCATTAACTTAAAGCCCTTTTCTACAAACAGCATTTGTGTAACTGCCTCTACTACTCTTTTAAACAAAAAGTATTGCTCACATGTTGTTTTAGTAACAAAGAATTTTTGCATGCATAAATACTACAAACAGAAACCTTCACCATAATGATTCCAATAACAGAAAGACAATCAGTGAGGGTAGACATTTTGGTAATGTAAATGGAAGAATTCTATTCTCTAATATATAACATGACAAATGTAGCTAATCTATGCAACATAGTGGGGTAAATTACAGATGATTTTAGCTTGTCAATGAAAAAAAATGCAAGTATGTGAGTAAATAAGCTTATTCTCTTGACTATAACCATTTTGTAATTTACACACACATACAAATATACCTATACATATTAACATATCTTATTGTACATTTTAAATAAACACAACTTATATTTAATCAAAATTTTAATAAAGAAGTAGCTGCAGCTGTGCAATGGTGGTGTACGTTTTTAATCCCAGCACTGGGGAGGCAGAGGCAGGAAGATCTTTGTGAGTCTGAGGCCAGCCTGGTCTGCCGAGCTAGTTCCAGGACAGACTCCAGAGCAATACAAAGAAATTCTGTCTCAAAAAGAAGGAGAAGGAGAAGGAGAAGGAAAGAGAGAGGGAGAGGGAGATGGAGAGGGAGAGGGAGAGGATGAGGGAGAGGGAGAGGGAGAGGGAGAAGGAGAAGGAGAAGGAGGAGAAGGAGAAGAAGGAGTAGAAGGAGAAGAAGGAGAAGGAGGAGAAGGAGGAGAAGGAGGATGAGGAGAAGGGAAGAGAAGAAGAAGTAAAAGAAGAAGAGAAGGAAAGAAAGGAAGGAAGGGAGAAAGAAAGAAAGAAAGAAAGAAAGAAAGGAAGGAAGGAAGGAAGGAAGGAAGAAAGATTGCCATGAATTTGAGGCCAGCCAGACAACAAACAAACACACACACACACACACACACACACACACACACACACACACACACACACTCACACACACACTCACAAAGGAACCAGAAAACATAAAATAAAACATTAAATTTGTTTTCAAGGCCAGGAAAATAGCTCCTTTGGTAAAGGCCTTGAGTTCTACCCTGAATGCCCACATTATGAAAGGAGAGGAACATCAGTTCCTTCAAGCTCTCTTCTGACCTGCACAAGTATCAAGGCACATGCTTCATGTGTATGCACTCACACAAACACATGTATGTAAAAAAAAAAAAAAGGAAAGTGGTAGGGGGGTCCTTTAAAAATACATTTTGGTTGGAGAAGTCCTGAAGTGAATTTGAACCCTGTATAGGGTTGGATGAATGCAATCATGCTATTTGGCTTCCAACAGCTTTGCTCAAATGCTGGGTTGAGATACAACATTAGTCCCTAGGTCTCTTCAGCCTCTGCATTTTTGTATGCTTTGAAGAACTGAAGGAGATTCTAGGTATATAACAACTTTCTTCCTAAAAAATTTTGAGTAAAAGGTAACCATGATGCTAGACAGGTAGAAACATCTCACAACGAATCTGGTGACTATAAGAGTCTCATTCTACAGCAGCACTCTACTACCACCTGTCACTCACTAAGAGGAGGAGGATTCCTGCTCCTCAGGGGTTAAAATAAACCCTCATTAATGATATTTAATGCATAAGGAGCATATACCAACACACATACTTCTTTCTACTACTTTTCTATACTTGTGAAAGTGAAATATTTTCAGTCAGTAAAAGCTGGTTGGGAATTCTGTATATAATTTCACTCAGTCTAGATAATAGAAATGTGATTTCATTTAATGGTTTTGGTATGGAACAAGTTATTCAGGCACAAATCCATGTCAGTAAGTGAGGGTTGATGAGCAGAAAAAAAAATGGGAAAGTGCAGATTACACAGTAGTAATATAGGGAATCCCTAATATAGCTCCAAACTGCTTGTAAATCTGACACCCTTCAGTTACCACCAAAAGGCCATGTGTAAGAAGAGAATTCCACACCTGATCTGCTGAGTTATGTTGTCTGTCTTTAATCTATATGGGTAAGGTATAATAGGCGAAAGACAAATGAATTCCATTTATTTTTGGTCTCCTCCCCATGTCATTTGTATATGAAAATACACCAAAATCTGAAAAAAATATTTAAAACATTTCGGGTCCAAACATTTCAGATAAGTAAAAGCCAACATATATCCCTTCATGGTACTTATCATGTATATTTGTGTATTTTCTACCCTGTTTTTTTTAGGGAGGGACAAAACTTTACTATATTAATTTACTCTGTGCAATACACTTTATTTTCTGTTGCTTTAATTTTCTTTTTCTTTTAAATTCTTTTTATTTTTAAATCTATTTATTATTTGAGTTTTCCTTCACTCTAGATAACTTTCAACACATCTCTCTGCAAATATTATATCCTATGTCCTTTCTTTCTGTCTGTCTGTTCGTAAATCCCAGTGAGTCCAATCAGTGCTGCCTACAGTAATGTTGATTGAGCTCTTGGCTTCATATTACACAGATAACACAGATGTAGTGAGTTAAAGAGGATGCTGGCCATCTCAGGTTCAGAAGACAGCATTTCACAGAATGCCTCTTATCTTTTCCTCTTCCATTTTTTTTTTCTGTCATTTTCTTCTTTGAGATTTGGGTATACATGTGCCACTTGTTCTCATCTCTTTGACCTTCTAAGAATCTCTGCATTGACTGCTGCACATTGCAGAAGAAGCTCCAGGGCCAAAGTTGAGAGTAGCACCAATCTATGGGCATAACACAGATATTGAGAAGGCAATTGGAGAGCATGCCTGTTTGACAAAATAACATTAGCAAGTCCCCTTCTAGTGCTGTTACCTCCTGAACCAAATGATTGCAATCAAGTGTCCATATAAGCTATGAATCCCTTACTGTGTAGCAGGCCTCATATCTAATCAGAAAATGGTCTGTTAAACCCATAACATTCATGCTTTTCTGTCTGAAATTATATAAATACAAAGGTACTGGAAGTGCTCTATAAATTACACTGTAAGCATACATATTTAAATTATTCCTATTTTGCCCCATTCACATGAGTTATCAGTTCTGCAATTCTAGTTCTGAAGGTAGAGTTAGCATTTCAATAAGGTGTAATAATGTGCAGAGCCCTAAGCTGAAGACATGGTCGCTTATGAACAAACACAGAGGAAAGTAGCCTGTCCTGATAAAAGCATCAAAGCATCTTTTCTTTTTTTTTTTTTTTTTTGAAGATTTAGTTTATGTGTATATATGTGTATTTGTGTATATGTGTATCTGTGCCTGGGTATATGCATGTGAATACTGGTGCCTCAAGATGCCAAAAGTGTCAGTGGGACATACATGAATCTGTGAGTCACTCAGTATGGGTTCTGAGAATCAAGCATGTGTGCTCCAGAAGGGGATCCATGATGTTAACCTGTGAGCCATCTCTCCAGCTCATTGCAGCTTCTTTTTATATGAGTGTATGACAGTTTAGAGGATTGCAATTCCAAGAGCCTGTATCTGATGTTTAGAAGTCCTATTTGAATTTTCTAAGCATTATGTGTTAGACAGATTTATGATCCTGTGACAAAATAAAGAAAATCGGGGTTTTCTATCCATCACCAGATAATTCTTCTGCCTTTGAACTTATTATAGGGCATAATATCAGTACAGGGTTTACATGGTATAGATCCTAACCCCCTGATGGCTAGAAAGTACACTCACACTCACAGGGGAGATTGGGGTTGTACACCCCCTTTAAAGGTCCTATGATGTGTAGTGATCCTCTCTCACTTCAGTGGCTTTAGATTCACTTAGGGTACAATCCCTTGTAGTATAAGGAAGAGGGAAGACCCACTGTGGATGTGGTAAGAACCATCTGTTACGAGTAGTTTTCCTGACAGCCTGGTCCCACAGCCGCATCAGCCCCAAATAACACACAAAGATGCTGTACTAGATATAAAGCTGTTGGCCTGTTATTAGTGTTTCTTATTGCCTAGCTCTGTCTTAACTATTAACCCATTTCTATTAATGTAAGTGTTTCTATGTGACCTTATCTTACCCAAGAGAGGGTCTGGACCTTTGTTCTCTCAATTCTCTATATCTTGAATCGCCTCACTAAATCTCCCAGAATCCTCCTTGTCTCCTAGTCCCACCTATCTTGCTTTCCTATTTGCCAACAGTGTTTTATTCATTAACAAATAAGAAAAATGTATTTACAGAATGACATCTCCCATCATATAGATGCTCACCCCCTGGTGTCTAGAAATTACACTCACATTCTCAGGGGAGATTGGAGTTGTACATCCCCTTTAGGGAACAGTCCTATGATGTCTAATGATCCTTTCTCACTTCAGTGGCTTTAGATTCATGTATGATACAACCTATTAGGTGTATAAGGAAGAGGGAAGACCCACTGTGGATGTGGGAAAAACTATCCCCTGGGCTTGTGATTTATTAGACCATTTGGTTACTAGCCCATGGCATTAGTAGGAGACAAAGGACTCCTTAAAAGCAGGCCCTAGCTGGAGGTTGGTGAATCTTTCTAGGTGTGTTTCCAACTAGGGCTTAAGCAACCATGTATGATTAGTATTTCCACATCTTTTACCTAATGAACATGTCTAGGAAGAGAGTTGAGTAGAACTCTGACCCAACATTTTAGGCAAAGATAACAAAGAAGACAGTAATGTCTACTTTTATTTTGTGTCTAGCTAATCATCTTTTATCTAATGAACATGTCTAGGAAGAGAGTTGAGTAGAACTCTGACCCAACATTTTAGGCAATGATAACAAAGAAGACAGTAATATCTACTTTTATTTTGTATCTAGCTAATCACTAGACACCAGTAAATCTCCCTCCTCCCTTTTTCCCCAACAAAATCAGATTTCCATGACACAGCAAAGTAGAATCTAAAGATATCTGTTATAAGTAGAAACAAACTAATTCTTTCAGCAGGTGAGGAGCCAAAATTTCTGACAAAGCCAATGTTTTTCAGGCTTTAAGAGGATACTAAGTAGGTATCCTGCAATCACATTGAGCCCTCAGATCTTGACAATAGTTAAATAAAAAATACCAAAGTTCTGTATCACTTTTTTGTTGCTGTTTTTCTCCACCCTATGGGGATTATGCCTGTAGTTAGTCTATCCTGACAATTACATTCTTAACTATAGACCTACAAGCAGTGTAATTATCTTTCTGCACTGTTCCTACTATAACAATAACAGTGGTAATGGAAGCTCATATCATTTAGGCCATACAAACAGGGCTTTATTACAGGCTACAAGAAAGCTTACCCATTAAATCCTGTCATATTTTCTCTTTATTGAACTTTGCATATAAACACACAAGCACACACATTTCTAAACATGGTCTGATTTGGGGCTATTTGGGGAAAGAGCTAAGTAATTATAAGAATTAATTCTGTAGTTCTGTTCAGCTGCAGTCAACTTACCAGCTGAACAGAAACCTCCATGTAGAATGCTAGACCAATACAATACATTTTCTCTGGAATTTTAATTGGAAAATACCAACAAAATGAAGTAGTTGTTAGATCTTACAGAAGTGAAGGTAGAAGGACTAAATCAGAAATCACAAGACAGTGTTGGGATTCTAGAGATTGTGTTACACTGGTACTACAGGAGGATGGGTATTCAGGCAGAAAATCAGGTGAACAAAAGACAGCAAGCTAGACTGCCTTCTTTGGTGTAAGAGGCAGATGGGGCAGTTGGCTCCTAGTACTACTACAGTTCCTGCCCACTCTCTTGCTCCAGAGTGGAGTCCTCATCACAAAGGTTTTTACGACTCACTCTATTTTCATTGGCTGCTGAGTGAAAGTTTTTCTAATTGTAAAATACTTTAGGAAAGCATTAAGTAAACAAAAGACTTTTAGAACACAAATTAGTCCTCTAATGTGGTTAAAGCATATAGCAATGGTGGGTAATTAGAACTATTTAGGTCATTACAGTGGTTTTGATCCTGTAATGACATTCTAAAATCTTATACTCTGCAGTGTAACCCATAAAGTCATGAGCTTTGATTTCTGAGAATTCAGAATATCATACCTCTCTTTGTTGTGAAAATATGTCACAGTAAACTATCAACCTCAGAGTTACTATCCCCAATCAAATGGCCTTAGAGTATCAGCCAGGCTTCAAGGTTAGTGAACTACTCCAGAAAATCAATCCAGAATAAATAAATGGCTCATGCCCTGGGTATTTCTCTCTTTTATAAATGTCATCGGTATGACAGATGTATGTGATGCCCACTGTTATACACCAGCTGTCTAGCGGCAGCCAACTGTACAATTTTTAGATTATAGAGAGAAGATAAAAACAATGGTTTTCAATGTCAGTATTTAAAATAGTTTACAATGTCTGTGTTAAATACATTGTTGAAGCATAGAACATGACATTGGGGATGACAGAATTTTTGTACACTGAATACTTCAAAATGAAGAAGATCAGGAGGATCACATGCAGCCTCCAAGGCAATGACTCTCTCTAACTTCCTCTTGCTCTTTCCCCAAGGCAAGACACAGAAGGTTCAATTACTGTTGCCCAAACCTGACAAGAAAAAAAAAAAAGATATATCTCTCCAATCAACCTTTCCTACCTTCCTTGCCATAGAGAAATCCTCTGACTTTACTTGGTAGTAAACATAAGAATCTGCCCTCTTCCCCACAACCTAGAGGCTGTCCTGCCCACCACTAGACTGCAGAAATGCAGTCATGGCAAAGTTAAAAGGATTCAAACAGATAGGTCTTGCAAGTCCCCACTTCCTAGGTTGATGAAGGTGATCACCTGTGTTTCTGTTCATTCCTAAGTTTGCACTGCTGTACACACATCACTGATCCTAGTTACGACTAGATAGGTTTTTCTCTTATGGAGTATTCATTTTAAGGTTAGTGGTTACATAAAACTACAACTTAAAATCAAAAGTTTTCTTTTTTAATGCTGTTTTTTATTATCAGAGTGTGACCCATGCCAGTCATGATGAAAAGAAAAGTTACTCCTCCCTGACTATGCCATTCTTTAGGTATTTTATGTATGCTATCACTTAATTCTCCCTAAAACTGTGTACAGACCACAAACTTTTATATATTAGAAAGCTTAACAATAAAGAAATTTTCAGGGCATTGGTGGCTCATGCCTTTAAACCCAGCACTCAGGAGGCGGAGGCTGGTGGATCTCTGTGAGTTCCAAAGGCTAGCCTTGTCTACAGAGAGTTCCAGGACAAACTCCAAAGTAATGCAGAGAAACTCTGTCTGGAAAATCAATAAATAAATGAATAATAAATAAATACATAAATAAATAAACAAATCTAGAAAATCTTGTCAAAAATTTACAGTGAAAAGACGGGCTAGATTTGGACCAATAATCTTGAGTGCCATGGGCCAATGCATTTCAAGACCTCAGTCAACACTTAATGTGACCTTTTCCAATTGTCTCTGGAAACAAGGTTATCAGCATCCTATTAAAGTTTTAGCATATCTCCAAGGCATATGACAGATGGAACATGTCAGTAGGGGCCAGCTTAGATGTATGAATGAATGTACACAGTTTGCTGTAATCTCAGTTAAATTAGACATTGTACACTATGCATGTTTTCCTTACTAGGATAAATTATTTCATAGAAAACTTATGCCACCAATTTTCATCCTAGGTAGCCATCATCTTGGAACCAAAGAATGGATACTGGAATCTCAAACAGACAGTCTCAGACCTGGTGAGAAAATTGCTGGGGCCTGGCTGGCAAAAGAAGAGTTCAGCTAGTGGACTGAGCTCTCCCAAGACTCAAAATAAGGAAATTGTAAGGGTGTGAGTCATTCAGCAGCAGGAACCAACATTCACTGATGTAAACATCAGCTGGAAAGACACAAATGATCTCTGCCAGAGTTATGAAGTAACAGAAACTGTGAGTAAGCAGGCAGTTGGGTGGAGAAGAAGCATAAAGTAAAAGATGAGTTTCTCTAAAATATGTTGAAAGTCAGCATGTGGAAAATATTTGTGCTATGCTGTCACAGAGATGGGCAAAAATCCCTCAGCATTGCTGTGGAAGTCTCTGGCAGTACATGACCATGAAATTTAAGGTTGTCTTTTTTTATTTTTTTTTTTTAAACTTTGTGTTTCAAAGGCATCCATGTTGACCCAGCTTCATCCTGTTTATCTGAGTTTTTCATTATTCCCTCCCAAACAAAAGCTACTGCTAATAACACACAGTCAGCAGCATCCAGAATGAGATTTCATTGTCAAGGGGAAGCTTTTAGCAGCTGTATTTAAAATTATGCTAATGCAAGGATTAGTCCTTCACTCTGGGAGTTTGACAGTGATACTTCAGGTACTTCTTAGAGAAATCCTACCTAGTATAGTCTTGGAAGAAGCACTCTTTGTTGTCGAATATAAAGAATTTGTGGGGTATTGGAAGAATACAGGTTAGCCATGTGAGAGAACTTATTTACTGTGGACACCAAGCAATGTGACTCTACCCTGAAACAGATCTTCAAAGTTGGATTAAAAGAGCAATAATTCTTAGAAGAATCTGTTTGTGGAGAGAATGGAAATAAAAATGTTTTAATTCCTTTTGACTGATTTTCATCATTTTTTCCCCAATTTCTCCAGAGTAAACTACACAATTGAACAACATCTTCCCTCTACCTACAAACACAGCTCTGGATGCCTCATTTCCCTTAGCACTGTTGATGGACTTCTTAAACAGCTTGTCACTCAATTCTGTATTCACCTTGATTTTCAGCCTTTTAGGAAGCTACACATTACCATTCTCTTTTAATAGTTTTTACATCTTCAACTCCATATGCTGGTGTCTTCCTTTCAAATTTTCATACTAGGTGCCTGCCATATCACCAAAATTTTCTCCCATTTTGACTAGGGTTTGTGTAAGGATTCAGGCATTATGCTGGCCTGCCCCTGTCACCTGGAAGAATGCACTCAGGCAGTACTCTGGTCTGCCCAGGGTTCCATGAGTACTAGTCTGCAGGCAGGTATAAAGGACCTCATTAAAAGTCAGACCCCTGCACACTTACGCTCTCTTTCTCTCTGTCTCTCTCTTTGTCTGTCTCTCTTTGTCTCTATCTGTCTCTGTCTCTCTCTGTGTCTCTGTCTCTGTCTCTGTCTCTCTCTGTGTCTCTGTCTCTGTCTCTGTCTCTGTCTCTGTCTCTCTCTGTCTCTCTCTCTCTCTCTCTCTCTCTCTCTCTCTCTCTCTCTCTCTCTCTCTCTCTCTCTCTCTCCTCTTTTGTTCCTGGTGCCTCTATGTCTCTTCCTCACCTGCTATGGTCCACCCTCTCCTTCTCTAGTTTCATTCCTATAACTGTAACAAAAGAACAACAGTTTGTAATTAAGTTTTCAAGATATAAATTAGGAGCTAAGAATAAATACATGGTGGTTTAACATTTATAATACATTAAATGAAGTATCTTGTTTTCCACTATGATAGAAAATGTGTGAAATAATTTGGCACTTGTTTGAAGTTCCTCTTCAGGTATATTACTAGGAGTAGTTTCTATTGCCATGAACAGAAACCTAAACACAAAGTTGGCAAAGCAATAAAGAAACTATTGGACTGTTGAAAATGTCAACTGGTAAATCAGGCTTTAGGCAGTTAGAATGGGACTCTATATTTTAACTCTGAAATTTTATAGTTCTGTATTCTGCCATGTGTTAGCTTCCTATGCAGGTGAGTTTTCCACATGGCAACACATCTGCCACATAAATGGCTATTCATGCATCCATTCACTTGGCGGCACCAAAGACTGTGTTCTGCCCTGAATATTGCTTTGGAAGTGCTAGACCTCCGTCTGAGTGGACTAAGTGAAGTGATGTCTGAAGAAACTTATGAGTCACCACCTGCAGTGCAGGCATGGATTGGTGCTGATCACTGAGTTAGTCACTGTATCATGTATTCATAAGATGGATTAAAACTGAGTATATTATGTCGTTCACCCACCAGGATAAGGTAGGCAAAGGCAATCATCGTAATCGTATAACCTTCTTCTGGAGAGAGCAGGTAGTGTCTTCCACAACTGACAAGCAAGGAACCAAATAGCCATGTGCACTCTGAGAATGAGGTTTCAGGTTCTGCTCCCATTTTGCAGTCTCAGTGCTTTAGAGATGTTCCCTCAAATCTCAGGACTTCATGTATGGACTCATAAAACTGGTATAATTCTAGTTTCTATTCTTCAGAAGGAGATGATGAATGCCTACTAAGGAATTCTTCGGACTAGTACAAGTTTAAAATAAGTAAATAACAAAGGAAAACCCATTTTATTAGCATGATCTAATGTTGTGACTCTTAGTGTTAGTTAAATGAAACATAAAGAAACAGAAGTACATCAGACACTTAATGAGACTGGGAAGCCTTGAGAATGTGTCATGAATGAAGTAAATGTTTGTATTAAGTCAGTTTTAAAGGATTTTTTCGGTGTATTTTAAAACCAAGTACACAAATTTTAAATAGCTATCACTAAGTTACAGATGATTCCATAGTCAAAATATTTGAGAAGTATTAATTTAAACAAGATTGGATTGAATTCTTGCTATAAGAAATCTCAGAATCTTTAATAGGCTAAAACTAATTGTGAATCTTTATGATTCATTTTTACTCAAAATGAAATCACTGAAGAAAAATCAAATTTCGAAAAACAATTCTCAACTTCAGTAATTATGCCTTCTTCCCAAGACACACGTCCCAGGAGATATTTGCCAATACCTAGAGACATTTTTAATTTCTACAAGTAGGGTAGATGTTGGTCCTGCTGAATATCTCCTCCCCCAACTAAGAATCACCCTGTCAAGATGTCCATCAACTTCTAGTAAAAAAAGCATATCCATGTAGTGTGTGTGTGCATATGAGTGTGTGTATGTGTATTTGTGTGTTTGTATGAGTGTGTGTATGAGTGTGTATTTGTGTGTGTGTGTGCTCATTCATGTTAGAATGCATATATGAAGGTCAGAGGACAGCCTTCAGTATTGGTCTTTACCACCTTTACCTGCTTTATAAGTCTTAGGAAAAATTAAGTGATAGTGTATTTCTAAAATACATAACGAGTACCGTAGATAGTAAGGAAGGGATGATATTTTTCCTCCTCAAAATAAATTCCTTGGTCCACATTCCTATAAAATTTATCCTGACAAAGCATGTATGATTGGTTTCTTGATACTTTTTGAAACATATCCCATGCTAATTGAGCTTAGGCTAGCTAACAAGATGCTTTCAGGGATTTTACTGTCCCCATCTCCTATCTTACCATAAAAATTCTGGGGCTTACAGACATGTATAACTGTTTGCAGCTTTACATGGACTTTGGGGATCTAAACTCAGGTCTTTGCATTTGAAAAGCCAGAATTTTTATACACTGAGACACCCCACAGCCAGAGTACTAGAGATTTATGGTTAATATGGTTCTGTCTCTAAAGAGTAGTAGAGCTTCCTGCTTTCAAATGGCTCGCTATCAACTTGACCTTCCTTCTAATGAGGATCTATACATTAGTAATGAAAATGTCTCACAAACAGAACAAAGTACATTTTTTTAAACTGTGTCCCAAATGCTCCTAACAGAGCTCTGGGAATAAGTTATATTTACTAAAATTGAAAACTTTTTTTACACTGAAACCTCCATCTATGACCTCGCATTTCTATAAGGAGTCCTCCATGGTATACTCCTTACACAGCACCAACTACATCTAACAACTGACAGGGAAAAAAAAAAAAACAAAACAAAAAACAAAAAACAAAAACAAAAACAAAAAAAACCTGCCCAACTTTTATATCTCTGTTCTGATATCAGGTATTTTCATATCCTTGGGACAAATTAAGCAGAGATGTTACCTGGACTTTTAAAGCAATTTTTTTTGTTCTGTGCTACAAGACTGATTTAATGATTTAGATAGGAAAATTTGATTAGTCTTTTAAAGTCCCACTTAAAGTTTTATCAACTGTTCTATGTGACATTCTATATTTAAGGACAAATATTTTTCATCAAAAATAACTGACAACATTTCTTAGAATTTAATTCATAGATTAATATAATAAAAAGCTAACTAAAAAGTTTAATAAATGCAGAAGAATGAAATTAGAGTTGGAAATTGTTTAAGTCTCCTTGTATGGATATTGTTGTCTGTATATATTTAGCAGTTCTCTGACTGACATCACTAGAAAGCTTTTGCTTCAATATACACATAAACCCAGAGCTCCGCTCCGAAGCAGACAATCATGTGGGATTGCAACCTGCTGGCATCAGCCTCAGTGCTTAACATTATCCTTGCCTCTGAAGTCAAATCTCACAGAAAAGTTGAATGAACAGAAATAGTTTACATGGGAGACATAAAGAGCTTAAAGGACTGACAGAATTAAATGTCAAAATCGGAGGCAGATTGGGTCTTTTGACAACTATATTCTTTTTATTTAAAATTTGTGAAACCGGGTGATCTGTTAAGAAATGTGCATCTTTCTCAGTATTAGAACCTAGAAGATGAAATGCCTGCCAAACAATGTCCTTAAGCACTCACATTTCTTTCCTAATCTTTTTGTTTTTCTCTATTCTATTCAAAAAAAGAGTAGGTCAAATGAGGTAATGTGGGTCTCCCTGGGAAGTCTTGTGTTCACAGAGTATGTCCCTGGGCTGCAGTGGAAAGTCCCTAGCATTGTCATCCAGTAAGGCAAAGGTATCTGGCTCAGAGTGAAAGTTTGCTTGTTTCAACTTTTGTTTGCTAACCCAAAAGACAACAGTGACATCATGTTATTTCCCAGACTAGAGTATCACTTGACATTTTTTTTGTTTATGGTAGATGGACAAGCTCAGTCTCAGAGGAGTATGGGAGCAAAAGGTCATGATATTTTAATTAACTTAGTTTTTTTACTCATCCATAAAGATTATATATATATATATGTATATATATATATATATATATAGTTTGTGCATGTATATGTACCTATGAGTTTGTGTGTGTGTGTGTGTGTGTGTATGTGTGTGCTCTATATCTGCCTTCACTGAAGTAAAAGAAAGATATATGATAAACTTAGAAAGAAACACTAAAAGTTCATTTATAAGTGAAATTGAATATTATCTTTAATGTCTGAATGTCTTTTCACATGAACTACTAAACTGAAATCAACAGATCTAGTTATATTGTGACAAAAGCATAAGTACACTAATGTATGAGCATTGATCATTTTACTCTCTAACAACCATTCTTTGTAACTCATTTGTCTGGTGGTCATCACAAACATTAAGATAAACAATCACCATAAAAATAACTGGCCAGGAATTGCATATTAGACTTAGTAATGATGGTGATGGACAATGTAGAGGCTGGAATAAGACAAATGCAAGCTATAATGACAGAAATAAGTTACTATACCAAGTCATTTAATGTAATCATCATATCAAGTGAGTTAGATGGCATCATTTTCTCCATTTTATTGATGAGACAACTAAACTATCTGACTGAAGTTGCTCAAGTTAGGCAGTGTGAGAGCTGAGATTCAGATCTTGGTCTGTCTAATCTTTTAGATACCTCTGGGCTTGCCTTCTATTGGTCCCACTTTGATAATATTAACTTTCAGTAAGTATGGCATTTCATTCATTTTAATTGCTTAAATGGCTATTATAAAGATTAGACAATGTTCATTGTACTACCAAAGTAGAATCTGTGTTTAATAACTTCATTTCTCATTCCTTACAATGCTGCCAAAACTGCCAAATTGGTATCTAAGACAATTAGTGCTTAATTTAGTAATCTTCATCCTGCAAATACGTTGGGATCTCCAGAAGAACATCTAGAAAGTCTTAACACTTCCATAGGCAAGATTTAGTGAGGGGATATCATTCAGTAAATATCTATTACATAGGTGTGTAGGTGTGTAGGTGTGTAGGTGTGTAGGTGTGTAGGTGTGTGGACTTTGGGATAATTCCTTAAGCTCTACTTTGGCAGTAGCTTTAGTACAATGCAACTTCTGCAAATGAAATGCATGCTAACAACAGGAATTCTAATATCCAAGCACTCATAAACCTTGC
Source organism: Cricetiscus sungorus (assembly GCA_030556225.1). Taxonomy (NCBI): domain Eukaryota; kingdom Metazoa; phylum Chordata; class Mammalia; order Rodentia; family Cricetidae; genus Cricetiscus; species Cricetiscus sungorus. The sequence continues at coordinate 3,665,609 of JANBXA010000392.1, read as the reverse complement.
ATAGGAATTTTTGGTAGTCAACCTTCACCATCAGGTTGACAGGACTCAGAAACACCTACAGACATGCTAAGGTGTTCCACTTAAAACGTGGGCAATTATTAATTCAATTGAGTTGATAGTAAAATTTAAATATCATACTTGCAAAATTAAAACATGTGAATAGATTCACAAATACTAGGTTTAGAGATGGTGAGAGAACATCTTCACTTCGTCACTCCAAACCCAAAAAATAGAAGGGGTTATTATAAGTTTGTAGACATTTCCATCACATATATTTTATAGTCATTTCTTCAATATTTATTTTGTTAAATCATCCATACTTTAAAAATTCCTGATTTCAATTCATAGACAGGGATGTCATTCTCATTTTTACTTTATTGCTTCATTTTCTTCTAATAATTCTTTGCGTTTTTAGCTTCTAATTAGTAGCCAAGACATCTGCACATTGCCACCTCCTTCTCTTCCTCCTTCTCTAAAGTTTGCAGCAACCCAGACTTGAACTTGATATGTGTCCTAAAGTGGACTTAATCTCTTGTTTACCCTTCCTCCACATTATAAATGCTGGGATTGCAGGTATGTGCTATCATGGCAAGCCTACATGTTGTTTATTATGGGGAGTATATATAGCATTGATGGAGAAAATAACATTAGATGTTTCTGTATTTAAAATAATTATCAGAAGGTTAAACTTGATCATCCTCCCACTTTCAAGCATCATCCTCCCCCCCCCCACCACACACACACACTTTTCTACATGGTTTTGGTACTAAACTCAGGGACTTGGACATTCTAGGCTCATGCTTTAGCTGTATTCCTAATCTCTGGTTATTTGAGGCACCATCCTACTATTAACCCTTGGCTTACCTCAAACTTCCCTCCTTTCTTTCTTCCCAGTGCTTGGAGAATACAGTCTTGTGGCCACCATGCCCAACTCCAATTATTTTAGGAGCATAAATACCAGCTTTTGTGTAAGTACAAGAAATGTACATACCTCAAAATAACAGTCTTCAGTGGGAGAAATAAGGAAAGCACTAAGGAAAGAAACTACTTCCCTTATGAGGAGCAGATGAACATGTAGCGTTTATCTCAGCTCCTTCAAATCTCAGGATGTGACTTGGACAACAATGCATTTGTTATGTTTTTGTAATTTCTGAGACAAATTTTAAAAAGACTACCTGAAGCTTGAAAGTTACTGAAAATGCTATGATCTCAGGGTTATTCATTAATAAAACTGCCTGCAGTGTTGAAGTACAAACCCATCTCATGGAAGCTAGTGTGCAAGGCAATGATTACATAGTTGATAACTTCTATAATTAAGCAGCGTGTGCCAAGTCTCATGAGATTACATGTTTCAGCTGTTGGAAATAGATAGGGGCCATTAGTTGTTAGTATTTCTTCCACTTAATAATACCTGGTTGCTGCAGAGAGGGGAACAAATGATGAGTCTTTCATCCCTCTAGATTAGTACAGGGTGCTTGTATCAGGGAATGCAGCTATGGCTTTTGTACATGTTTCCAGTTTGGCTTATTTTTTAGCCTGCCTTGATCATACCTAAATAAGACTTCAAATGAGAAAATGGGCCATGGTTGCTAGAGGTCCCTTGTGATGGATTGACAAGCTTCCAGGTATGTTCCCTTATATTCTTATCTCTTGGGAAACAGGTATCCTGCCACTGTCTACTGGCTCCCAAATTTCCACAGGAAGTCATAAACACTGCCATGGCCATGCCTGACTTTATTTATAGCTGATAATATTCACACAATAATATTTGACCTTTCTTTCATCTCTCATCATTGATGCATCTGTGTGTTTATACATTCTAATTTCATACAGTAGTATTATTTGAACTAATAGAACTTGTCACTTTTTAGTACCAAAATGATCAGATATTGATGATTTCACAATTTTCCATGGCTTAGTCTACTTAGTTAACTTACTTATGGACGAGTAAAGGAACCAGATGAGTTTTAGAGAAGGTAACAAAGAGGGCAATGTTGGAGCTGTATGTATATGTATGTGTGTGTGTATATACATGTATGTGTGTTCATATGGGAGGTAAGAGTGTGCATGTACGTATGTGTGTACAGGCCTGTGCATAAGCATGTATGAATGTACATATATATATATATGTATATATATATATGCATGTTCACATATAAAGACCTGCAAATGTGTGCCTGTCTATGTGTTTGAGCCTGTATGTGCATACATAAATACAGTGAGTGTGGATTACCAAATGTAATATGTTCTGGGCACTGCATTCTAACTCTATATGGCAAGAAAGCGATAAAGCCCTTGGTCTTATGAAAGCCCCACACCCACAAGACAATACATAAGAAGATAGTTGCTGTGAAAACCATCTCATGATGTAAAATGAGGAGAACTGGGGAGTTTATTGAATATGAGACCAGGCAGCTATTGTAAATGTGGAGGTCAGGGAAGATTTCATTCAGGTTCTGAAAGCTGAACAAAAACCTGAACAAGAGACAGGTCATAAATCTTGCAAACACGAGAACAGTTTTGCCTCATGCCAATGAGTTAGCAAGTTCAAAGTTCCTGGGGAGGGAAGGTACTACTTGTTATGAAGAGAAAAATGGAGGCCAGTATAACTGGAACAAAGGTAAATGCTACCCTGGAAAGAAAGGGAACTGGGCTATAGGAAGAAGGGGGAGAAGGAAGGAAGAGAATAAATAAATACCTATATAAATGCTGATAATTTAAAAATAATTATTGGTCTTGGCAGGTGTTTAAGATGTAAATATCTATGGTTATTTTCCCAACATTTAAAAAACAAAGGTATAGTTTATATATAATAAAATTAATTTGTTTTTCGGTGTGAAGTTCTGTGCTCTTTCCCAAACAAGCATGTGAATGCACACACACACAAACATGTACATACTAACTCAAGCACACATTTACACATGTACACACTCATGTGTTCATGCACACACATACAGAGTTTTATGTACTGACCACCTGAATCATGGATTGTAACTTTTTATCAAAATGCAAAACTTCTAATACATCTCTGTAGTCTCCATCTTCCTTTAAATGGAGACAGAAGTCTGCTTTCTTCCATAGGTGAAACTGTCCAGTCTGACAAAAATCCTTGGAAATTTATTAGCACAGTTATCATGCTCCATTGTGTGAAAGACCATAATCCCTTTATCCATCCCCCTTTGGAAGATTGGATTCAGTTTGGGATGATTGCAAATTAATTCACAACAGCAACAACAACAACAACAACAAAAGATTCTTTTTAAAAATTCATTTAAATTTGAAACAAGTGTGTTTTTACATGTCAATTCCAGTTCTCACACCCTCCCTTCCTCCCTTGTCCCCTCCTCCAACCCCATCCCATTCCTTTTCTGCTCCCCAGGGAGGGTGATACCTTCCATGGGGAGTCTTCAAAGTCTGTTATATCATTTGGAGCAGGGCCTAGGCTCCCATGTGTCTAGGCTGAGAGAGTATCCCTCCATGTGGGACAATACTGATCCACTACCAGAGGCCCCATAGACTGCCTAGTCCTCCTAACTAACAACCACATTCAGGGGGTCTGGGTCAGTCCTATGCTAATTTCCCAGCTATCAGATTGGAGTCCATGAAACCCCTTGTTCAGGTCAGCAGTTCCTGTGGATTTCTCCAGCCTGGTTGATCCCTTTGCTCATTATTCCTCCCTGTCTGCAACTGGATTCCAGGAGTTTGGCTCAGTGTTTAGCTGTGGTTGTCTGCTTCTGCTACTAGATGAAGTCTCTAGGATGGCATATAAGGCAGTCTTCAATCTCATTATTGGGGAAGGACATTTAAGCTAGGCTCTCCAGTATTGCTTAGACTGTTAATAGGGGTCATACTTGTAGATCTCTGGACATTTCTCTAGTGCCAGATTCCTCTTAAAACCTATAATGGCTCCCTCTATTATGGTATCTCTTTTCTTGCTCTCTTCTATTCTTTCCCTGATTCAACCTTCTTGGTCTTTCATGCCCACCGCTCCCTTCCTCTTGCTCCTAACTCCCTCTCTGTCCCACCCAACATGATCCAAATTTTTTTTGGGAAATCTTGTCCCCTTCTTCTTCTCTGGGGGACCACATATGTCTCTCTTGGAGTCCTCCTTGTTTCCTAACTAAAAAAAAAATTCTGAATGACCAAAATATTTTATTTTCCCTGTAAAGTGCTAGAACAGTTAGGCTGTATGGTTACCATATGATGTGCTTCATAAACAATCAATGTGTATTGTCTTCCAAAGGCATTGCATGATTAACATTCTGAGAAAGAGTGCATGTGAATTATAATTGTTCTCTCTAAATTTTATTTTAATCCTACCCCTTCTAACAGGTGGTACACCATTTTGATGTCAATTTCCATATCTCAATCTACTTGCTTTCTGATCAATTGTGGGAGAATGTCTATTCAAACTTTTTGTTCATTTTAATTGCACGAATATTTCTTGATTATTCAATGTGAAAGTTCTTTATTATTCCACATACCTGACTTTGTCAGACACGTGCTTAGAAAATATGTTCTCCATCTGTAGCTTTTTTTTTTTTTATCTTTTACTAGTGGTTTTTTAAATGTATAAGTTTTAAGGTTGATTCAACCTGAAATTGTCTTTTCTGCCATGGATAATACTTTTTGATTATATCCAAGATATTCTTAACTAACTATTCCAAGTTTAATAAAAATCTCCCTTATGCTTTTTTTTCCTGAAAGTTTTATAGATTATTTTGGTTTGTTTGTTTTGGACTTGTTGGAATTTATAAAATAAGGATCATGCATAACCTTTTATAAGTACTCATTTCTACAAAGACCTATTCAGAATACATAAAAGAGAAAATGGAAAAGAAAGTATCTGAGATCTTTTCTATGATATGGTTATAACACTTGGGCTACCATTGGGAAGTAAAACTTGGGTCAGTAGCTGGAACAGAGCCTTCACTTGAAGTTTGCAGGTAAACAAAATGTCCAGTGGTTTGTGATTCTATAAATTAAGTGGAACAAACTGTAGCAATGCAAAGATAGACCCCAGAAAAGCATCACCCAGAGAATGAGAGGGTCTGAACCCAGATAATGGTTATTTAAGATGAAAACAACAAAAGTTCCCAGGGTAAGTGAGGATAAATATCAATGCTTTTGTATGCAAGCCAGATAAATGTTTGGCTTGGAAAAAAAATTAAAAGAGGTGGGGAAAGAATTTCAATTTGACGTCCAACTCAGCAACTTGTCCAACTGAATCTTTTTCCACGGATTCAGCACAAGAGAACTGGATGGGGATGGAGTGTCTTTTCCCCAGGGCAGAATGTCAGTGGATCTTGTATTTCCTAGGGTGTTTCTAAGCACTTTAAACACAGCATGTTTATACAGTGACCTTAGAAGTTTTGGGACATTCCTTATAGGCCTGGCATTCCTTGGGCCCAGTGTCAAAGAGGCATGGAGCAGAGAGAGGCAGCATACAAGTTAGACCTAGGAGAAAGGTCTTTTCAGGTCGGGATGCCTTTCTCTAGAAGCATTCTTCAGATTTTCAGAGGGAAACAGAGAGCTCAGCTGAGAAATGAAGAAATCCCTTGCTTGTCAAAGCTTATATTCAGGGTTTGAGTTCTAGAACTAAATTAAAATTTGTGGAACATATCCTGGTTTAACAGCAGAGTTTCACATCCTTTCTCGTACCAGGGCATTGGACTTGGGCCAGCTGTATCTAAACAATTCAGTTACCAGCTGATCAGAAGGAATGATTTCTGTTGACATGTTTAAGAATTAGAAAGAAATAATTAAGTTTTTCTGGGGCTTTTAATTCTTATGTTTGTTAGTTTATGTTGTCACAATAATAGTGACTTCTTTCTAACTAAAAGTTGCAAATCACATGTCAAGGAACATGGCAGAGGATTCAACATAAAATACGTTTGCTTTAAATTTTATGAAATGGTTTTCAAAAGTGAAATTCAAAGTGATAAACAACACAATTACTCTATTTATCATATTGTCTTTGTGCATGTCCATCAAAGAACTACAAAAGCAATATATCTCTGATTACTACATATCGACTCATGTTGATGTTTAAGGAAACAACAACCATGGTCTTTAACTGTCTTAACCTCCAGTTCATTTATGCCAAGAGTGGTTAAAAAGCACTCATGCTTTTTAAAAAATCAACATGAAAATTACATTATGGAGATTGGAGAGGTGGCTCAGTGATTAGGATCAGTCTATTCTTATAAAGGACTCAGCAGTTCACAATCACCTGTAACTCTAGCTCCAAAGATTTGCCATTCTCTTCTGGCTTCAATGGATATTGAATGCACACACACACACACACATACACATTCACACAACTGTTACTGGCAGGGTTTTCCCGACGGCGCCATCCCGCCTGCCGCCAGTCTGGGCCCACAGCAGCACCAGCCCCAAATAACACTCTGAGACTCTGTATTTGATACAATCCTGTTGGCCAGTTACCATTATTGTTTATGGGCTAGCTCTGTCTTAATTATTAACCCATTTCTACTTATCTAATTATTTCCACGTGGCTCATGTTATCCGGGAGCTGCAGCTGGCGTCTTCCTTCCTCCCGGGTCTACATCTTGACTCCTCCTTACCACTTCCTCTTTCCTCCTTGACTCCTAACCCCGCCTATCTTGTTTCCTATTGGCCACAGGCTTTATTAATTAACCAGTATGAGAAACATATTTACAGAATAACATCTCCCATCACACGACCAAAATTAAAACAAATCTTTACAAAGAATACTATATACTGCCTGATTCACAAATGCATTTAATAGTCAATAACCTGTTGTTATTAATCTTATTCCCATTAAAACATTTAATTATCAGAGTGGCATTTATGATCTTTGGCTGGGTAGCACAGATCTTCTCTTATTTTATCCCCTTTTCTGATATGAGCATCAGTCTTGTTAATGGTACAAAACTAGTCTCAACTCATCTTCAGAGCATAGCACCAGGTCACTGTTGCCAAGCCAATGCTTTCATATGTCTTCTGATATGCTTCTGGTGTTGCTCATGTTTTAAAGCATTGTTTGCCAAAAAGATGTGCTCAAAATTTAAAATCCATTTTATTTTCATCCCGTTCCATAAAGTTAGTAAAAATTCACCCATAGTTTATAAATTTAGAAATAGGTTTAAAGATGAGAAAGAATTTTCCCAAACCACTCATCAACTCTATAAAGAATTCATGCCTTGAGATCCTAGTTTGCTGTGTAGCACAAGCTGTCTTCAAATTACCTATCCTTCTGTCAGTCTCCCCAGTGGGATGGAGAGATTAAAACGCCATACTAGCTTTATTTCCTATATCATTGAGGGTATGATGATAACCATTAATCAAGGAATCATACATAGTCAAAGAAGCTTCAGATTTAGGAGCAGTGAGACCTCACAGAGTAATGGCACATTTTATCATGTCTGGTGACTGTATTTCATTTCCAAGACTCACCCAATAGAAATAGAGGACCAACTCTTTAAAATTATTCCCTTATCTCCGTATACCCATCATCATGGTATATCCTTCCCAGCAACCTACACTACACAAACTAAAATAAACAAGAATGCAGACAAAACAAAACAAAAACAGTAACTCAAAAGCAAATGAGAAAAACCTCATGTTTGAGGCAAGAAACATCTCCTTATGAGTAAATGGATGATCCATTTAAGAGTTATCCCCAATATTTCACGGAAGTGTGGTGTGTGGGAGATTGTGACTGACTGTTACATAGAAGTTGAGCACTGAGATGAAATAATCCAAATTTTGCAAACACACACACACACACACACACAAAACAAAACAAAACAAAAAACCCACAAAAAATAACAAAAACAAAAACAGACGGTGACCTATAGACCTATCATACACAGCTTTCAGTTTTCAATTACTCATCAGTAGTTACAGGACTCTTGGTATTGTTACCTTCACCTTTGTACAGGGATTGATGGAATGTAGTCCCTATAGAAATGTCTGGTTGATCATGTAACTCCTAATAATGAGCCCAAGACATTCTATGGTTTCATAAAAGAAACATATTTCATGGAGCAAAGCTTCCCACTGCAAATTTCAAATATACTTACCAAGTTATGAAAGTGAAAGCCTTGCAGAAAGAGAGGAAACTGAACCGAGATGTATTGAATGGATCAGGTAGAGGCTTGCAGAGGATGCCTCCTCATTTGTAAGTACGACTGAACATCCTCACGTAGTTTCCACTTCATTTGTTTTCACTTCCGTCAGTAGTGACTACAATGAGTCACTTAAATGGCAGTCACAGCTGTTCTTCTTAATTATTTTATGAAAGCATATAGAACATATGGGTGACAAATTTCATTTTCTGTACATTTAAACTTTTTTTTTTGGACTGGAGAAGGTTCGATTTCAGGAAGCACACTGAGACCACACTACTAGCAATAGGCATGCAGAGCCTTTAGAACTCCCTAACAGAGAGGAAAGCTTTGTGATTAAGCACATCAAAGCCTGGCTGCTAGGAAGGGTAGGCTGCACAGTCATCCCTGCTCTCATTCAGAACTTGAATGCTTTTATCATGGAAAGTGTTACTATAAAGTAATAAAGACAAAAATTTTCTCTTTCCCTGGTCCCTTCTACCTTATAGTTCACCTAAGGAAAGTAAATCTCCCCCCCCCAAAAAAAAATTTAAAACATAAGCAACAAGGTGCATTTATAAAGTCACATAGGCAAAGACCTCACATGGCAAGATCTGTATTCCTTTTTGTTATTTATTTATTTATTTATTTATTTATTTATTTATTTATTTCCAAATTTAAAGAGTATTGCTATTAAGTTTCTGCTTTGGAGGGACATGAGCACTCAAAAATTATCCTCATAACCAACCCTCTTACCTTCATTCTATTTGGTATCTTATATGAATCAGCAAGGTTCACAGTGGATGGATGGAATGAAGTGCTTCCTGTGTTCCCAGCATTCCTTTCGAGGCTAGACCTAAGTGTGTAAGTCACACTAGCTCCCAGTATTCGTGTGAACTGCTGTAACCTGCAGAGGCTGAGTGATGCGGAGAGATGAGTTCTGCGACCCTTGATAGTGTGTGTGTGTGTGTGTGTGTGTGTGTGTGTGTGTGTGTATGTGTGTGTGTGTGTGTGTGTGTGCGCGCGCGTGCACGCGCACGTGAGCACGCACAAACATGCGTGTATTCACCACCGTTCTAGATTGACTAGCCAATGAGCCCTCCTGTTTTTGCCTTCTTTGTATTATGTTTATAGGCAAATGCCAGAATTTTCATGGATGCTGGGGTATTAAATATATATATTCCCATAGATGTATGGCAAATAGTTCGCTAACTAAACCGTCTCCTCAGCCCATGTTGAACACTTTCAAAGTAGATTTGTAAGAGAGTAGTCTCTTTCTGAACCATTCGTGGAAAATAATTCTTGGATAAACTTTCTGTAAATATGAAGATTAGTATTTCCTTTATTTTTATTTCAGTTTCTATTGTGGGAGTAAGAGTGTATGCATAGGGAGGTCAGAGGGCAACTTGAGGAGTCAATGTCTCCTTCCACCAAGTGGATTTCAGGAATCAAATTTAGGTTTTCAGACTTGATCCCAGATATATTTATTCACTAAACACTCTCAAAAGCCCTGTACTTCATATTTTGGAAACATCTGATCTGTTTTTTAGATCTTGTATCTCATGAAATTATCACACACACACATTTAGACATGTATCAATTCATGAGACCTTAAACAACTCTTATTTCCTAGCTCATTAATTGGTCCTCTTGCCAATCGCACTTGAAGTTACAGTTTACCTTTCTCCATCCCCCCATGTTGAGCATCTCTCCTCACACTTTGTTATTACTGTTAGCTACTAAGGAAAATAAAATTGTATATGTAAACCAAATGTCACCAAAGTACATTACAACAGAACATTATTCCATGGAAATGCAGCCTTCTACAAACTAGGATTTTGTTTTAAAAGTATTTTGAATCATTCCAGATTAAGTGAAAGTTAAGAGTGTCAGTGCAAACACAACCCTTACCTCAACAAGAGTAAGGAGTGTCTATTATTAAGCTACACATGAGTGATTTTGGCCAGAGAAATACTGTGTATTTGGTCAGGCAGACCCAAATACCATGTTCCAATGTAGAAATGATTTCATAACGGTTTATAGTTGAGAAATTAATGAAAACCCTAAATCAAAGCACTTTTCAAGCACAAAAGTGGCAACGTCTGACAGGAAGGTTTCAGCACAGAGGGGACATCTTTGCTATAGGTCTAGTTATCTGATGACATTTTAAGTTGGTAGCAGATTGTGGCCTGTTAAGTTAATATACTTTAAAACTTTAACCAGAAAATCACAAGGACCTTGGTCTGACACAGAAGTGACTAAATAAGGGGTCCAAAAATAACCAAGGTAATTCAGCTTTTGGGCTGGAAAAATTCCAACTTTCCTCAAATACAGTTCTCGTTAGTCAGCCAGCCTTGGAATCATTAACATAGATGTGGCTTTTTCAATTCACAACAGGTTTCTTTAAGGTTGGATTTCTTAGAGTACCTCATCCACTCAGACTTTTGTAATTTACAAAACTGTAAAAAGAGCTATTATAAAGTATCATGTTTTTTCTTCAGAAAGTCATTGGCAAGCATTTCCACAGCTGAAGCCTCTGCTTGTCTGGTCATTGAGAGTCATGTTCTTCATACTATACCACATGTAGCAAGATCCACATGCAAGCACTGAAGATGCTGCCTGAACCTCAAGAGAATCGAAGGACACATGCTGAGGGACCAAGAAAACTCGAGAAGCAGGGAACACATTTTTCACCTCTTCTTTTACAAATGAAACTGCAGTTCCCCTAATAGAAATATATGGATGCACAGCATTATTAGCCCTTGACCAAATGTGGTCAATAGGCTAAATAGCAAACAATCTATTGAGTTGGTTTGTTTAGTTTTAATTTGTCCATTCAATTTTTCATTCAAATTTATACGTGAAGTTGACTTTAAAAGTAGGTGATCTATTATGGTTTTTGTCCATCTATATAAGCAGCCTGTAAAGAATGAAAGAAACTCTTATGATTCTCACCTTGAGATACTGGAACCCCAAATTGCAATTTCTCTGAGCATCTGATGTTTAAGGAATAAAAAATCTGAGAGCCAGTGTAAGCCAGAAGAGGAACTTGCCTCAAAGAAAGCAATTTGCATCTCCAGAGATGACTTTGCATTTTCCTGAGACAATGGTAGTGGATGGGAAAAAAAACTTTATGAGAAGTTTTTGGCCATGCACGTAACTCTTTCCATCTATTAAAGCCTAGACCTCCTGTTAGAAATAAGGGTGATCACCCATCCTCTTTGTTCCTCTTCCTAATGTATTCACATTGAATGTGCTTTCTCTTTTCATTATTAACTGCATCTTTAATTGGACTTTGAAGACAATGGCCAAACCTGGCTTGTTGAAGAGAGGTCAGGGGGCTCTGACCATAACTCTGTAATATCCAGATTTAAAGAATTATGTGCTAAATCTGGGGTATTGTTGGCCATGAGATTTTCTTCTGTTTTGAAGTCCTATTATTCTAGAAAGACTTGTTTGGGAGCCCAAAACATGATGAAAGTTTTGGGCTCCATGCAGTCAAAATGAAAACTAATGTTCTCCTTTTTTGACAGTTGTGTTTTCTAGAGTTGAGCTTTGCATGATTTTAGGTTTCAATAGAATCCAGCTAGGGAGTTCAGCTGTGCAGCTATTTTGAGGGCTCAGGAATTGAGTACTAAGATACTATCTCTAATAAGAAGCATTGACTTCTTACTTGGGACAACATGGTGAAGATCTGGCATTTCTGCTTGCAGGATATGTCCATATACTCACTTTGGCTGAATTACTTACCTCTATATATTGGCATATGAATCACACAAGAATTGCCTGCCTAACCTACCTCATTCCTCTTTCAGGCTAAAGACTGTAGCTAGCTGCTTTGGAGTCCAGAAACAAGAGAACCTTGCATAGCACACTAATACTTTTCCAGTGGGTGGAAATTTAGCCATGAAACGAAGAAGCTGAACTGTATGAAATGAGGAAGCTGAACTATGGAGCAAAAATTATTGCCAAAGAACCATCTTGTCCCCTTTAGCAATAAGAACTTCTTCAAAGCAACAGAGACAGTGATAAGATAGACCACACTTAGACTATGAAAGCATCATTAAGCCTCCCATCCTTCCTCAAGTTAAACCCAGGACACACATCTCAAAATCATACCTGAAGTCTTTGAATATTTTCATTGTGTCTCATCTCAATATGGCCACACTGAGTAAATACTGTCTCTACTTTTTCATCATTACCTGTATCTTTAGCTGGTTCATTGGTAGGAGTAGCTGAGCCAAGCCTGTTAGGGCTCCTGGAGCCCAGGCTTTTAACCTAAAAACTGCATTTACAACCTGTTTGCTTGAATTGAGTGATTTATCTTGGCATTTATGCTAAGTTATTTTGCAAGTGCAATGAAACCACAAGTTTTGACCTGGTGTAAACAATCAGAGGTATATTTAAGTTGATGAAACATATGATGAAAATGTGGATTCTGAACTATTTTTAACTTCAGCTTTATCATTTTCCAGTCCTCATAATTGGAACCAATCTAACAAACTGTTGCTTGGTGTTGTCTTCCAGTGTCCTTTCTTAGTTAATAGTTAATAATGATTTGTAATTAGCAAATAATTGAAATGTAAATAGATTCATCTGCACTGCCTACCAACACTTGAAAACAATTTGTTCTCCTAAACAGCTCTTACCCAGGCAGTCTGGATGATACTTTCAATTTGTGTAGTAAAGGTATTCTTTATGAGATGTACAAAATGAAGGTTTATTCTTCCTTGATTGTAGTGTTTTTAATCAATGGTTGGGTGTAGGATGTAATGGGCATTGTTTAGCAGATACACAGGGGAAAATTTCTTTGGAAGAAAATTGTCTCAATAGGTGACTGGATGCCTCAGAAAATTCTACAACATAGGAAGTAGATTGGTCCTCTGTATTTCCCACAGCAGCATCAAATCAGAAGGTGGAGAAAGCTGAGAGAGGGAAATGCATTAGGGAATTATGAATCTGGGTGAGAGCAATGGAGCTTCTGGATAGGAGCTATTGAAGTCACTGAGTAACATAGGAACCATACAACAATGCAGGGGCTGGGGCAAAGCATGGAGACTTCATAAAATGACTTGTTCGTCCTTGGGCATGGATTGAAGGTAGCGAAGAAGTGGAAGATATTTCCATGACTGGGCCTTGACATCATGATTTGTCACACCTTGTCACTCACCACTGAAGGGACCAACAGCAAGATTTTTCAGTTTAAAATTTGCTGCAGGCTTGGGAAGAGAAGCACATTTCCTAAGAGTAGAAGGTTCATATCATTAAATTCACAGATACAATTCTCATAGTTACATACTAAAAAAATAATTCTGGTTGAAATGAAACTTAAACTTGTGGATGAGGGGGGATGTGTGTGAGGGGTGTGTGTGATATGCACCCATATACCATACCCATATGTATATGTGAGGAGGTTGGAGGTTGAAAGTAGGTGTCTTCTCTAATCACATTGTACCTTATGTAGAGAGGATGAGTCCCTCATATGAACACATTAAGTATGATAACTAGCCAGCTCGCTCCTATCATCTTCCATGTCCACCTCCCTTTATTCCTATCATCATCCATGTCCACCCCCCAAGCCCTAAGATAACAGGCAGGCCTCAATGGCCACTTGGCATTATGTGAGTGCTGTGGATCTGAACTCTAGTCCTCACTCTTAGGCAGCAAGCGCTTTAAGTCTCTCCCCACCCAACAGGGAACATTTGCCTGAATACAAGCCAAACATGTGTTCAAGTATATTTACATAAATAACTGACTTATTCTAATGCTCTTTGTATCATAACTTTTTCATTAATTCATATGACTTTTATTCTTATGGCAATTTCACTTCATGTGGTTACTAGCTTCTCAGAAAAAAGCTTGATATTAATGATATGGTAGTTGTCTTTGTCACTGACATTAGCATTAATGTGAAGTTCTCTACAGTGAGATGTATAATATTGCCCTGTTGGCAGAAAAAATCTGATAATTTTCAAATGAAGCATTATTGAGACGTGTCAAATCTGTTAGTATATCCAGAGGTATTATTGACTCTTAGATTATTAATGTTATAAAAATGTTATACTGTTTTACTTCTTGATTTCTGGAACAGTTTAAATGACACAGGTGTTATTTACTATTAAAAGTTTTGGTAGATTGACTTTAGGAAGAAGTCACTCAGGCTTGGATGGCTGAGATGCTAACTTCTTGACAATTTTCCATTCCTCCCACATACATGTTCAACAGAAATGCTCTGGCTATAACTCCTGGGACATGTGTCCATCTAAACATAGTTTTCACATATTTGTAAACAATTCAAAAAATTGGCTCTTGCTTGTTTCCTAAAGCGTCTTTAAATTGCATGGTTGTCATTCCATAAAAATTCAGACTTAGTTGATTGTCATTTTTTCCACTTCTTTCCCACCCTCTCTCTATCACCATCTGCCAATCCTTTAATTAGATTAGCTGATGTTCTGCTTAATCAAATAGCATCCTTAACTTTTTATTATATTAATTTTGTTTCTTAACATAGATGCATTAATTTGTTTCTTCTTTTCTTCAACTTTTAATTTTGCGTTTAGATCATAACTTCCTTGTGAATTTTGATGCAGGTGTTTTTGTTTGCTTATTTATATTTATTTTTATGTTTTATCTTTATTAGTTCTCTGAGAGTTTTATATACTATATCTTGATGATCATATTCACCCTTCCTAAGTCCTCAATGATTCACCCACTGCCTACCCAACTTTATGTCCTACTTCTAATATTTGTTAAAGACTAATGTGTGCTGTATGATTATTCTTGTATGGATGGTCTTTCACTGGAAACAGAGGGATTTTATATATATATATATATATATATTGCATTGAAAATTACCTTACGATTAATATCCACTGGATATTCTAATTATGACTGCCTACTTGCTGGAGAAACAGAGAACCAGGAAGAACCAGGAGTATGTCACAGCATAAAACAAGATGCCTCACTATTTCCAATCTATCACTGAAAGCCTGGAAGTTTCCAGATAGCCACTGCTACCCAGTCCTCATCAGAAACCAAAGAAGCTAAAATCTGATGGCCACAGAGAGTGATAGCACCAGCAATAGATACACTCACTCAGGAAGCAGTAAAGCAGGCAGGTGACATCACTTTCTCTTTAGACCTTTATATATCTGGGCTGCCTCTCAGGAGATGCTAAACAATATACAGGTGGGTTTTTCCTCATCATTTTAGACTTTGCAAACATCCTCAGAGACACACTCAATGGTGGTTAAATGATAAAATCCTGCTGACATGGTGAATCAGGGCCTTTCGCATGGTTAGGCAGTTCTGGCAGCTGACACCAAGGATCATGATTTGAGTTCAATCCCTCAGACCCACATGGTGACAGGAAAAAAACAATTCCCAGAGGTTATCCTTTGATCTTTTTGTACATAAATAAATACATGATGTAACAAAATTTTATAAAAGATGAGCCATCGCAATTACTATTTTCATTAGTAATATTTTACAAATTTCTTCATTAGCTAAAATTTTCTTTCATTAAAGAGCTTATCTAAAGGTGAATGTTTAACTTCCACAGAGAGTTAAACATTTAAACATTTAAATTTGAATTTCATTGCATTATGGTTAGGAAATATAAAAAGTATGTCTATCTTCTCACTGAATTCATATTAGCCAAGGAGATGGCTCAGTTGACCAAGCAATTGCCCTGTGATGTCAATGACCTGACTTCTACTTTGAATAATCCACATAAAATTAGTGGGTATGCTAGCACTTACATGTAATCCCAATTCTGTAAAATCACCTATGAATAGCAAACATGTTATTTCCCTTTTTTTGTACATAATTTTGTTTGTTTGTTTTCGTTATGAAGGTAACAAATCTACTGTTTCCTATTAATAAGTCTTATGTATCTTAGTCACGAAGGCTAATATCTACAATCCCAACATTAGTGATTCTTGGGCAATAGAATGACCATGGATTCAATGTTAGCATGGGACATAAGATTATCAGACAAGTCTTGGCTGCACAGTGAGACAGGACCTCAAAAAACAAATGAAGGAAGACAGGAAGGAAGGAAGGCAGAGAGGAAGGGAAGCAGGGAGGGAGGGAGGGAGGGAGGTAGGAAGGGAGAAAGGGAGGAAGGGAGGAAAGGAGGAAGGGAGGGAAGGAGGGAAGGAGAGAAGGACAGGCCATTTTATCCAAGTATGTCCAATTAGTCTTGGAGCCTACTGACATGTTGATACTGTTTTTCTTAGCCTCCAGAACTTGAATATACACATTTTTGTTGTTTATTAGTAATCCAGTTTGTGATGTTTTGGTGCATCAGGCTAGGTGATCTAGGACACACTCCAAGAAGGTCTTTCCTCTAAATTCAAGGCTCTTGTTCAATGAACCCTTAAGAATAATAGTAGCAGTTAATACCATATTAGCATTAATAGAAAATGTGGTTTATACTAATCATTCATTTTTTTCTGATGTATTACAAGAATTTCCAACTATCTATTTTACACATGAAGTACTGAAACAGCGCTCCCACAAAGAAATGAAGCAATTGGTTCTTGAAAAGATCTAAGAATATCTCGATTTTGACACAATCCATGTTCCTTGCCATGACTTTTCTTAAGTGCTTTATTATTTTATATTGGTAGCTAGCCTGATTCATAATCTTCATGTCTAAATGATTGTTTTCAGTTACCTCTTTCATTTTCTTTCAATTATTATTATGAAAATGATGGTTATTGTTGTTGTTGTTGGTGTGTGTGTGTGTGTGTGTGTGTGTGTGTGTGTGTGTGTGTGTGTGTGTGTGTGTGTGTGTGTGTGCACATGCGTGCGCACGTGTGTGCTGGTGCCATGGCATGCTGAGATGAAAGGAAAACTTTGAAGTCAGTTCTCACCTTTCACTTTTATGTGGTTTCCAAAATCAGTCTCAAGATTCTCAGGTTTGTTAGGCAAGTGCCTTTACTCAACAGACCACCTCTCCAACCACTCAGCTTCTCTTTCTAATCATGGCAGTTAATATATACCCTGTCTTTATGTGTCTGGGTTTATATCCTTGCTCCACTATCTGAACTTTATGTGGCTGTGATAGATGGAACTTGTGCCTTAGTTAATTCATCTTTAAAATGAGAATAATGTTGCTTCATGTGCAGAGTTGTTATAGATAAATTATTACACACACACATACACATATATATATATACATATATATATATTACATATATGTCATAGATCAGTTGAATGTAAATAAAAATTGAAAAACAGTGATCCATTCTTGTGGACTTTGTTTTGTAACTTCATATATCCAATTACTTTAACGTGTGTCAAAGTTTAATAACAAAGTAACTTTAAAGACTAGCATTGCAAGCTGGGTGGTGGTGGTACATGCCTTTAATCCTAGCACTCAGAAAGCAGAGGCAGGTGGATCTCTGTGAGTTCAAGGCCAGCCTGGTCCATAAAGCTACACAGAAAAATCCTCTCTCGAAAAAACAAAAACCAACCAAACAAGCAAGCAAACAAACAAAAAACCAAAGCCTAAATGTTGCTTAGCCCCTCTTTCACTCCAGTGAGAATACTTTAACACTTCTGTAATTCTGCATTATGTTCCTCATGGTTCTATCTACTTCTGTTTGAACCTCATGTATATTGCATAGAGAATTGAACTAAACTCAGTTCTCATCAAGTATCCTCATGCTTAAATCCCTCAACATAGTCTTCATTTCATTTAAGAGTCCCTAAAACAGTGTAGCTAAGGGAGCCTGGAAATGACCTGGGCTCTGCTTTCCCCTACTGTCTCACCTTCTTGCTCATCTGCAGCTCTCTTTATTTTTTCTCATGCAAGCTCTCATAGATAATCATCTTCACCTCTATGCCTCTGTACATGATATTCCCATTGTAATAATTTTCATTTTTAGTGTTACTTTTCCTACTAGATGTTAAGACTAAACTCCTGCTCTATTTCCTCTGCTAACTAAGATGCAACTGAGAATTCCCTCTGTTGTTTTTATAATGCTTTGGGCTTCTCTTACTGTAATAGGTGCTCAGTGTCTAACAAAAGTTCATCAAGTACATCATACCAGTGGAGTATATTCTTAGTGATACACGTGATCTTCTCTGTCTATATTCTCATTGTCTTCTAACTTCACATATCATTGATAAAGGACAATAAAAAGTCTAAGTAATCTTTTGAATGGAATAATTAATTAGTGGATGGAGGGCAGGATGTATTAAAGTACTCTATTACTACAAATGCTCATTAGAATTGGTCTGTCTTTTGACAGAATTTAGAATCTATCGAGAAGGTAAATTTATGGATTGATATTTTTAAATTATATACCAGATTCTATCCCTAGTTCTATAGATAACTTACCACATTCCATTTCTATAAAAGCACCATAAAAGAAATACTACTACCATTCCTACGTAATGATTGCATACTGTGCAGGAAGTAAAAGGGAGCAAATGGCAAAGCTGTACTACCAAAGCTTGACTTCTGTCCTGATATTGCACCAAACATGACAATGGCAATCACATATCTACCATTACAATATGCCATCACTCAAGTATTGGTCTGGCTCACAAATTCTTTAACATCTAATGAAGGACCAAATGTGTGAAGATCATTGGCAATTTAAATTACATCTTTATGTCTTTTTCATGATTACATGCTTCTTTGAACTCTCTGCCTTGGTCCACATACACTTTACTTCATAGTTGCTAACTTATTTGCATCTGTTTTTATTTATCCACAAAAACATGTCAACAAATGATACAGGATGTAACTCAGTTGGTAGAAGACTTGCCTACCATGTATGATTGAGCATGGGCTCATTGCTTAGAACCACATAAACTAGAATCATGTGCATGCTTATAATTCTAGTTCAAGAAAGATAGGGTAAAGAGGAGAAGTTCAATGTCATTACCAGCTAGGCAATGTCAGCCAGACCCACTTGAGACAGTTTCTCAGAAGAGACTGGTCCTGGTGTGTGTTGTGGTCATAGTAAGTTCTTCAAGTCATTGAAAAAGCTCTCATTTCTATGTAAATATTTTATTTATTAGAGAAACTTGGGTGTCTCAAACACAGACATAGGTAGGAGACCGTGAATAAGTACATATATATTCAAACAAGGCATAAGAAGCACCAGATACTAGTGAACATGAGTAGTGTGCTATTACATAACTTTAGCATTGAAACTTTTCATTTATATCATCCTCTATCTCAAAATATTCCTATGTAAAGGACTTGATGCTAATAGAACTATACTGAGCAAATGGTAAAGGAGTCATACAAAATGTAACATGAGAATTAATTCAAACATTTGGTGAAATGAGAAGCAGATACAAGACATTTTTAAGAGTATCTGTCCTTTTCCCAACATTTATTTATTCTTTGCTCTCATAATCTTTGCATAATCACTTTCTCATATTTTTTTCTCATTTATTCCTATGCTATACAGCACTTTATTTGTCTTTATTTCATTGTGACACATGATTGATTTGTAAATTCAAGACCAAGTATGAGAGTTGGCATCTACCACCCACCAACTTCTAGAAGCTTTTGAATTTGGGTTTTATGTAGTTAATTACTACTGTGTGTCAGATGGTTTTCTCACATCTATTGGCATTAATTTTTTAAAATTTTATATTTAACAAGGTAGACTTCACAAGTTAAGTGGATGCCAATTAACCTGAAAATCTGAACTGACTTTGATATGCAAGTCATTGCTATCAAATTAACATTCTCTACAGATTTAGTAGATAGCTGTCACCACAATGGAACCTAAGCATCAATTTTAAGCAATTTATTTTTTAAGTTTATAATATTAGTTTGATTGTGATTATATATCCAAATTTATATAATTTTGTGTCAATTACTGAAGAGATTGATGAATTTTGTATATTATTACATTTTAATCATCTTTATAATTAACATTTAATTTGTATCATTTTTATCTTCTCCCCCCCAATCTATGGAAAGGATTTTTTTTTAGTTTGTCACACATATTTTAAGCAATTTGCCTGCCAATTAAATGACATTTTATTTCTCTAAGTGAACTGACTGTTGGGGAGATGGGCCCTGGAGATTAAAGTCCTGTATGTTAATAAGAGCTCCTACCAGCAAAGCTTACATTGCTGCTTTGCTGTATTTTTTCCACGATGGTTCATAGCCTTTCTGAGATAAAGGTTAAGGTTTCAAAATTCAGTTTTAAAGTAAAGTAATTGATGATGCTATTTTGGCATGTCTGATCTGAACCCTACAATCTAGGACCCAGTCCACTAGATCAGTATATAAAATTATTTGTAAAAACAATAGAAAAGGATTTACAGGTTTGGACTGTCTCTATAAAAAAGAAAAGCTGAGCTATGCAGTGGATACTCCACTTTAGCACTGGGAAAACATGGCATTCTCCTTGACCTTATAGTCAATCCTCTTATTTTCTCACTTGTACTCATTTCAGTTTTTTTTTCAATTAATTTTGAATGATTTCTCTTGAATGATAATCTGAGAAGCTTCATTATTATAAATTGTTGGCTTACTGGGCAGATTAAATCTTTTTTTCACTTCCATTAGCCAGGAGAAAAATATGTGACCAGAAGTTATAGCAGAAGTAGTTATAAGTAGTTAGTTTTATATGAAAAGTTTTATATGAAAAGTCTTTATATTAAAGACTGTTCTGTGTGAGTAGCGTGTATAATATGTAGATGTAGACAGCTCCTCTTATGCTCCAGCACATAATTTATGTATATGTATATGTATATATGTATATGTGCATAATAACAGTACATTAGGGAATACTGTAAAGAAGTTTAAGAGGAGAATTTCCAATTATATTTATGACTACAACATGTATTAAATGAACCATATAGCATTTCCAGAGTTTTGTTGCCCTGGGATAAGTTGACATTATCAACATACTTTTGTTCTATCAGATCCATACTATTTGAGGCTAGTCTCATTTTTTCAAATGATTTTCAGCAGATCTATTTACAGAGAGCTTATGGAAATTAATATCATTCAAGTTACAAGAGATAGGGTAGGAATGTTAGTCCATTCTTCTGAGGTAATAGGGTAGGGACTTAGCCATTATTACTGTGAGTAGCACCTCTGTAATGGGACCTTTAGTTAATATATCCATTACTACCTAAAAGAACATGCTCCATTTTCCTTTATCTTTCTGTCTTAACCATATATATCCTGACCATCATGTCAAAATTCTGCTTGAATTACAACAAAAAGGTCATAATATTCTTTACTGAACACAGTCTAATCTATCTCTTCATCTTAAGAAATATATATAAATAAATGTATGATGAATTGTAGCAATATATTATTTATGATTTATTAAAGCTTGACTGAGGATTCAGAAAAACAAAGTCAGACACAAGCCATAGAAGCCAGGCACAAATCTTTAATAACAGTAAGAAACTAAGGGGTGGTGGTGTACAATTTTAATCCTAGGACTCAGGATTAAGAGATAAACAGATCCCCTTGAGTTCAAGGCCACACTTTTTTGAGACAGGGTTTCTCTGCAGCTACGAAGCCTGTCCTGGAACACACTCTGTAGACCAGGTTGGCCTTGAACTCATAGAGATCTTCCTGCCTTTGCCTCCTGAGTGCTGGGATTAAAGGCTTATGCCACCATTACCTGGCTAGGAAACCAACTTTCTAATTAATTAGTAGATCTTTTAAAAATTTTTCATTTATTGCTTTATTTTTTAAAGCTAGTATTCTTCATTTCTAGAAGTTTGTGCTAATGCTGTTTGCATATCAGAAAAGAATTCAGTCAATACAAACACAGTGGTTATTTGCTCAGTGCTTTGGTGTAGCTCATTGAGACAGAGTCAGTGACTGAACATTATTTATGTAGAAAAAAAGTTGTCTTAGATCATGTTGTGATTATTGAATAGCAATTTATAAAGATTTTACTTTTTAATAAAGTTCTTTTTAGGAAATGGAAAAAATATATCTAAGGGAGTGATTGGAGAATCCAAATAAATTTAAGTAAATTAATATATATATATATATATATATAAAATATAACATATATATAATATATAGTATTCTGCCTGCATATATATGCCTGCAGGCCAGAAGAGGGCATTATGGATGGTTGTAAGTCATTATGTGGGTGCTGGAAATTGAATTCAGAACCTCTGGAATAGTAGTCAGAGCTCTTAGATATAGAGCAAAGGATAATGAGTCTACAAAACACAACCACAGAGAAGCTGGGACAAGGAGGACCCTAAGAGAGACATACATAGTCTCCTGGAGAAGGGGAAGAGACAATATCTCCTGAGCATATTGTGATCACGGTGTATGGGGGAGAGGGAAGAGAAAGAGAGGGGAGGGGAGGGAGCATAGAGAACATGAGGAATCAGAAAGATCAAGTTGGGGGAAAAGTAGAGGAGAGCAAGAAAAGAGATACATTAATAGAGGGAGCCATTATAGGTTTAAATATAGGGCATCATTTGGGAGGCCAGGGAAGCCTATGGGGCCTCTGACAATGGAACCAGTATTTATCCCTAGTGTACAAATGTGCTTTGGGAGCCCATTCCCTAAGGAGGGATATTCTGTCAGCATAGATACTCCAAAAGGGCATAGGTCCTGTCCCAAACGATGTGTTAGACTTTGATGATCCATAGTGGGAGGCCTCATCCTCCCTGGGGAGTGGATGGGGTGTGGGTTGGGGAGTTGGTGGGGGTCAAAGGAGGTCAAGAGGGAGAGGGTGTTGGTATGTAAGATAAGACTATTATTAAAAAAATTTTTAAAAAGTATATATGTTTGCTATGACATAATGCATATTATTAAAATGAGATGTTTTTCTCTATTTGCAATTGAAAATATGTATCAAACAATAATCTCATATAGTTTATATGAATAAAAATACCAACTTGGGTGTTAGTGGCACATGCCTTTAATCTCAGCGCTTGGTAGGCAGAGGCAGGCATATCTCTGTGAGTTCCAGGTCAGCCTGATCTGCAGAGCTAATTCTAGGACAGGCTTCAAAGCAATGCAGAGAAACCTTGACTTGAAAACAAGCAAAACAAAACAAAACAAAACAAAACAAAACAAAAAATACCCCCAGTGCATAGGAGTTTTTGTTTTAAACCAAGTCAAGTGTTCCAATGCAACAAAAAACACAATTTTCATATAAAATGATGATCTACCTGAGCTCTGATGAGATATTTCTATTCCAAAAGTCAAAATTTTGACTTTCAAGAATTTCATTGCAAAATTTAAAATGAGGTAAGGTATCATTTTCTTGATGTGAAGTACTTGCCCATTTTGAAAAAATATATATTTGCTTTAATGACAAATAGAAAATAAAATAAATATTTATTTTTCATAGAAAAGCAGCACATCTAAGTAGATCAGATGTTTATATTCTTAATCTGTAGATGACATGACAACTTGAGAGGAATAGAAACTATATAAAAAAGACAGATATGAAGGCACAATAAAAAATGATATAGGTTAAAAACATCCAGGAAAAGGTCTCAGGAGGTCTGGACTCCAAGAAGTTTGGTTCACAACTACCTAGATTTAGGCAGAATAGGAAATCTAGATGTTACCAGTTGCTATTTATATCAGGAAAAAAATGTAACTATGAAAATAGATTCCAGAGAAAAGATGCTTATCAAAATGTTCTAAAGGCTGAAGATGTAGGTCCTTTAGAAGATTGATGCCCTAACATATACAAAGCCCTGGGTTCAGTAATACACTAAGTAGGGACACATGCCAATAATTCCAGCACTTAGGAGATGGAAACAGGAGGATCAGAAGATTGAGGTCACCTTTAGTTACATAATGGATTTGAGTTACATGAGACCCTATCTCAAAACAAACAAAAACAAAGCCAAGTAAACTTTATTCAAACAATCAATTCAAGAATGAGTACCATAAGAAATTTAAAGAGAAACACTAGTGAAACTATGAGTTATAGTTATTATTAAACAATAGTGCCCCAGTTTGCTAGGACACAGCAAATAAGGGTTTATAGGACTACTGTGTTGAAATTGGGATAGTCCTGAGCACATTAAAGTCACCTCCCACATACTGTTATTGTCCTTTTTGTTGTACACACAAACATGGCCGAGGAGAAAAAGTTAACTTTCTAACATTGACATTTGAAAGAACATACCATGATAAAATTAATTAATTTGAACTCTTAGTGCAACAATAACAGCAGGGTAACAGAGCAGTTTCATGGGTATTAACAGCACATTGATGTATCAAGCAAAGTCAAAGGAGAAGACAGTGATGCAACTTGAGCCAAAAGGAGAAACAAACAAACAAAAACAGCTTTTTAGAATTCTGTAGTGAATAAATATTTGATGTTTTTAAGACATGGTAAATTCCATTTATAATGCATAATTTTATCTGGGTTTGAACCGAAATGTAGTAAAATAATACATTTCTGCAGCTAATGTGTTTCTAAGAGTGAAGTTTGGTTAGTATTAGTTATGCTCTTATTTTAGGAAACACAGGGTGCCATTTGGAAAAGTTAAGCTACAAATTCTTCAAAATATTGGTCTGTAATGTTTTTACTAAGTACTTGCTTTTCTGAAGTTGGCTTTTGAAATCAGGCACTATGCTACACAGCCATGTAAACCATCATTTTGAGAAATGTTTTTTGACCATATCTCCCTATTTATACCACACGACTTTTGATTTTCTAAGTACTAGAGAGATGACAACTAATACGGCCCCAGCCTTGAGCAACTTGGAAACTACTTTTAAAATAGAATTGATTAGTATCAGTGTGGTGAGAGGTTGCAGGCTTGCACATAGAACATGGTGCTCATGGGAAGGTTAGAGGAGTAAGATTTCTCCTTCTATTGTGGGTTCAAGGTATCACGAAGATTGTTAGGCTTTCATGGCAAGTCCTTTAACCAACTGACTTTTTTGTCCTTTGGAACCCAAATTTTATGTTATCTGAAAAGTTCTTCACAAGGTCACATAGTAGTAAACTGATAAATATTTATATTAGAATTATTTCAGGATATGCTTGAATTGTTTAGGAAAAGAAATACAATTTCAAAACTTCAGATAATCATAGGGAATATCTAAATGTCAAAAAAGAACTGTGTGTGAAAGGGAGAAGAAAGAGAAGTTGCTATTTGAGACAAAATATGTTGAGGGTCATCATAATTAGGGAAGATGGGATTGGGACAATTCATTTTGGGGTCATTCATTTTATTCCTCCACTTTAATGACTGTCAACAAGATACAAGAATATTCCTATGCCAACAGGATAATTGAACATATTAAAAAGAAGCAAGTCTGTTTTCTACTGAACTTACTGGTGTTCCATGTCTTTACAAATTTAAACAGAAACAACAAATAAAAACATAATTTCAAGAACTAGTGAGATTGTAATGAACATATACACATCTGGTGACATAAACTATTCTGACTTAAGGGAATAGGGACAGTCTTGAGCAAAGTAGGATAGCTAGTCACCTTACACTATCTGCCACACAGCAATTCCATTCTCTGCATGTACTCATAGATTTCTGTCCATGTTCATAAAGGATGCTTAAAGTTCACCACACTTTAAGCAACTTCAAGGTATAACAGTAAAAATGTTTGCCAACAATCACATGCATCAATAATTTCTAATAAATCATAAAATGAGGTGGGAAAGAGCTGTAACTAAATGGATGCTAGCATAAACATATGAACTAAATGGAAGAAAAAGGAGAGAACAATTCATTAAGTACAATCCATTTTTACAGGCCATAAGTTAAAAAGTAAAACTTGGTGTTATCAGTTAGAACAGTGATTAACCTTAGGAGGAAGTAATGGGTTGCCGGCATGTGCCAGCTTCCTAAGGTAAGTGATAGTCTGCATTTGATATGAGCCCTGGTTCCTGGATGTGTTTACCTTAAAACTCTTCCAACTGTACACTCATAATTTGTATATTAAATTTTTTTGAAAATTGTATACTTAAGTGCATTGTATTTACCTAAATTTACTCCTTCATCTCCCCTACCTCTCTCCTTGGCCTCCTCTTGAATTCATATATATATATATATGTAAGTATATATATATATATATGCATATATAGTATATATCCCACTGCATATGCTTATGGAGGACTATTTAGGATTGGATGACTAAAGAGGAATATATCCCTAGAGCAAACCAATTAGTACTCTTGCACTAGCTATTAATTTCCTGTGGCTTTTTTGTTCAGAAGTGTGGCTTTGTGAAATATTTTCCCATACGCTTTGACATGTTGACTGGTGTGGTCTTGTGTATGTTTTGCATGGCCAACTGTATTATTGAGATTTCATGGGTGCAACATCCCTTTCATGTCTACAAGATACTTTCTTGAAGCAGACTGTCTGGTCCTCTGGCTCTTAAATCCTGTCTACCCTTTTTCTTTTTCTACTAACATTTATTTGAGATTCAACTTAAGGTCTGAAAAAAATAAAAACATCAACTCAGGGTCTTACCAGCAGTTTTACCTTCCATGATAACACCTAGCCATGGTTAATATCAGATTGGAAAATTTTAAAAGTATATAAATAAGTAACCTATGTTCCTTTAGGAGTTCATTGTTCCTAGCAGCATTATGTAACCTCAAGCTGCTTCTTTTTGTTCTTTCTTAGTATGTCAATCATCCCTGACAATCATATTCAGTGTAGCCATGCTGTATAAAATATTTGAAGGTTGATCACTCATCACACAATGATATATCTTGGCTTCAAGTAATCCTTGTGTAGTCTCTAATGCTCCTACAGAGTTCAATAAACTTTACACATGGTTTTAATGCTATGCCTCAAAGTCTAGCTCATTCAGCTTTCTTCATCTCAGTACATAAAAACTGCACTATTCTACACTATTACAAGAAGAATGGTAAGTATAATATAAAGAGACATTTAGAGAGAGATACCACATTCACATAACTTTTTAGTGTATTGTTATAATTGGTCTGCTACTTCTTTATTTACTATTGTTAATCTTTTACTGTGCCCAATTAATAAATTGTTTTTATCATAGTATATGTGTGTAG
Organism: Cricetiscus sungorus; assembly: GCA_030556225.1. Lineage (NCBI taxonomy): Eukaryota > Metazoa > Chordata > Mammalia > Rodentia > Cricetidae > Cricetiscus > Cricetiscus sungorus. Next base: position 3,638,512 of record JANBXA010000392.1, on the reverse strand, counting down.
GAAAAAGCATAATGGGTATAGAGTTTAATATTATCTTCAGTTACATGAATTTATGGATATATAACAAGGAAGATCTGAGAATTTCGGTCTTATAGATAAGGAAACAGTATACCACATATTATACATACAAATTAAAAATTGTTTCAGCGAATTCTGGCATATCCAGAGCAGTTAAACAGGAAAACCCTATCTCTTATGAGGATTACTTGAGTTGAAGTGTTCCTTGTATGTACAAATCAGCTACTAACTAATAATATTATCTGTCGTATTATCTGCTGTATTGGCATATGTAGTTAATCCTAGCAGCTACAGTTAGAATCATTACCATCCCTATTGTATTCCCTGGAACTGGAGTTACAGATGGTTATGAGCTGCTGGACATAGAAACTAGAGACTCAGCTTTGGTCCTCTTCAAAATCTGCACAATCTTGTAACCACTGACCTTAGATGTCCATTATATTAAAATTGAAATGAAGACTTAAGATAAAGCAATTACTTTTTTTAATTGTTTCCGTTGAGCCTTCTAATTTCTGTTATGGTGTGGATGGACCATCCTGTCTTTGGCAAGATATCAACTCTAGGCTCCACCACTGACTTCCATTGCAAGGGAGAAATATTAAGGACAATCTGATGGAGCCTTGCAAAGATCACTGGGAAGAGATTTGTACTTCAGGGAATATAAAGAGAGAGAGAGACCATCACACCAGTGGAAATCATGGACTCTTGAATTTATGAGAGGCCATTCCAGTCCATCACATTGCATTGTTGAATCTTGTTCAAAGATAAATTTATTATGGTGTTTGTAGGAAAAGCACTATTCTGAGTCAGTCTCTGTTGAACCATCTAATGATAAAATCACATGGCTTTTGAGGTTTAGAGATATTTTTCCACTCCTAGAGCTTGCACAGCACTTAATTGGCACTTAACCTAATATAGAATGTATCAAAAATTAAGTAGGCATTAATTAGGAACACAAAATGTGAAGTAGCCTTAAAAAGTTAATTATAAAATTGGTAGAGCTATCTGTCAGCAGCCTCACATAAGTACCCTGTTAAAGCGGTTTCATTTTTTAAAATGTAATATGTTTCTTAGGATGTGATTACACATACAATGTATGGTTGTAATTTTGAGCTAATTGCATAGTAGCTAGATTAACTTTTACATCATTACACTTTAATCAGTGTTTTTCATGATTAACGTTCATTTACATTCGGGGCTTTTGAGTTCTTCCTTGCATTGTCTGCTCTCCTCCCCTCATGCCATGTGCTGACTTAACCTACCACCATTTAAAGCTCTCTGAGGACGAACTTCTGCATCTTCTCACTTTAGGAGAGGGGAAATGTTCTATGAAACCACCACGTGATTTCTAGAAACTGCCATTATCTCTAGCATAAAAGAGTGGGGAGATGCTAGTGGGGATAGGCGTATTATCATATCATGCAATATGCAATGTAAGACTCCCTATCATGTAGACTTTGGTGTTAGTGAAGATTTAGCTTTAAGAGGAAAAGAGAGATTTCTCTTTTCTTCCTCACATGTATCTTCAACAACATAGAACACACCAAGAGCTTTGGGAAAAACCAGTCAACTTTTAAAAAGCATGTAACCTTCGTATAAATTTGCCCATCTGTTGTGAGCTTCGGCTGAGCTGAATCCACCAGTAAGAATTAGTAAAACAACAAATTAAGTAATCTTTTCTGATTTTATTTTCTTTGAGGCTGGGTCTTATGTATTCCAAATGGCCTTGAGCTTGCTATATAGACAAGGGTGACCTTAACCATCTGGTCATCCTGTCTCCTCCTGAGGGCTACAGGTTTGTACCACCATACTTGCTTTGATGTGGTGCTGGGGACTAAATTCCTTGCTTAGTGCTATGCCACACCCCCAGCTTCCTAACAGTTACAAAATCTTTATGAAATAAAGGTTATGATGTAATATGTCATCAAAACACTAACATATTCTATTCTACTCCCACTCCCAAACCTTTTTACTTTTTACTTTTTTTTGATACTATCTTGTCATGGAACCTAAATAAACAAATAAACACAACAAGGTTTATATTAATTATAAATGCTTGGCAAACAGCTCAGGCTTGTTACTAGCTGACTCCTACATTTTAATTAACCTAGATTTCTATGTTTTGCCATGTGACTTGGTATGTTTTCTAAAAATAGCATGCCCATCTTGCTCTTCTCTGTCTGTTCTGGGGACTTTGGACACCACCCTTCTTTCTAGCATCCTCAGTTTGGCTTTTCTGCCTAACTTTATTCTATTTAGACATTGGCCAGTCAGTTTCTTTATTAAACCAATTACAGTGACATATATTCACTATATTCACACAGTGTAAAGGAATATTCCACAATCTAATCTAACGTAGCCACCAGTATCTTGGTTGATGTCTCCAAGACATGCCTAAGAAAGTGAGACTAGAATTCTGTGAATTTGAGGTAGTTGGTTAAACACTACTTCTGGCTATATCTGTGAGTTCAGGGACTGAGTGGGGATGGCCCACGGTCATCAGTATGAATGGCCACTATCTGTTCTTATTCAAGTCTAAGAGACAACAACAGCAACAACAAAACAGAGGAAAGTAAGTCTTCTTTATCTTGTCCTCAGACATCCAGCCTCTGTCCTGAACATTGGTGTTTCTGCTTCTGAAGCCTTGGCAAAATGGAAAAACACTTGGATTCTGTTCAGTTTCTCCAGTGAAATGTCCTACCATTTATTTATTTATTTATCTATCTATCTATCTATCTATCTATCTATCTATCTATCTATTTACTTACTTACTTACTCACTCACTCACTCACTTACTTACTTGGTTTTTCCAGACAAGGTTTCTCTGTGTAGCTTTAGAGCCTTTCCTGGAACTCACTCTGTAGTCCAGGCTGTCCTCGAACTGATAGATATCTGCCTGCCTCTGCCTCTGCCTTCCAACTGCTGGGATTAAAGGCATGAGCCACCACCTCCTGGCCCTATCATACGTATATATATATATATATATATCATATATATATATATATATATGATATATATATATATATGGAGTCAGTGAGTAGCAGAGCATACTGCAGACTCATTTATTGATGAAGTTATATCGGCCTTTATACCCCTTCCCAAGGTCACATTGGCTCAGGCAATTGATTCTTTCTTCGTTGTCCTTTCCTCATTGGTGTCTCTGGGTCAGGTGTCGCTTAGGCTTGGCTTGGTGGCTTGGCTCAGGGAGGAAGTGCATACTGCACATGCTTATTCAGGTTGGCCTGGGCACCAGGGCAGGGAGATTGCAGCTTGAGTAGGCTGGCCACAGTTTCTCCTAGTGTTGAATTCCCTGGAACTGGATTTACAGAACACTATTATGAGACATGTAGGTGGTAGGAATTATATCTAGGTCCTCTGCAAAAACAGCAAGTACTCTTAACCAGTGTGGCATCTCACAAGCCATTATCTTCCTATTTAAAAATAATTTTCTGATATTTTCCAGTGATAATAGGCCAAGAGAAATTTAGCTTCACCATTTAAAATCCTTTCTTTCATGCTTTGAAATTAATAAAAAAAACATTTCTATACTTCAAAGAACCATGCCTTTTGCTTTCCAACACATTAATATAACAACTGGATTCACAAAATACATTTTTGATAATAATTCCTTGAAATGCAGCCACAGCTGGTGGTTGATCTATTCCCCTATTTTCCTTTCATGTAGCAATTAGTTAACTGTAGATTCCCAACAGATATTGCTTGGCTGGCAAAGCCTTTAGGAGCTCCTGTCGTGATGGGCCAACAACTGGTTGGGCATATTTGCCTCGTATTGTCCCTGACCTTTTCACATTTGGTTAAATCACTAGGCCAGAATTCACAGTTGTCTGGAGCCTCCCATGTCAATAAACAATCAAGAAAATGATCACTCAATTATGGTTACAAGCCGATCTAATGGTAGCATTTCTTCAATTGCCCTTCTTCTTTCTTGTATACTCTAGCTTGTGTCAACTTGAAGAAAAACTATGCAGCACATTGATTAAGTTTCAGTCTTCTCTGTTGGCAATAATATTTAAATCTGGTCAACTTCCAAATAACCATGATGCAAAATAATTTGAGAGCAGTATGTTAATTGATTAAAATTTAAATATGCTTGCTCTAATTCAGACTTTTATCTCCTTAAATTAGTCTCAAAAATATACGTGCAATGGATTTATGTACACATGTGTACATAAATTCACTGTGTAATATTCATATTCAGAAAATAACTAAGTTTACTTATTCAAGAAGATAGTTTGTGAAATGTCAAGTATGGAATATCACAAGATGGGATTTGAAGATTTGACATCTGACTATATGGAATCTGTGGGAAGTTCTAAACCAACCTTTAAACAAACCAGTATATCAGGATAATACATTGGTTTTCTTTAGGAGTAAAATAATGTGTCCATGTATAAATGTCTAATAAGCCAAAGTTTCACCCTGAGTCTCTAACAATAATAAAACTCTTTAAGACAACTGATTGTGGTTAGGGAGAGAGCATCTTCTATAGTTGACTGTATGTTGCTTACTGTGATTTAAAGTTTTCAGAGGGATGATTTATTCATGTGTTAGTTGTGTAACATAAGATCGATATGGAGAATGATTAAGCCTTTTAAGGAAATGGGCTGTAAGGAGAAGTGAGCTTGTAAGACAGCGAGAGCTGCTTCTCTGAGGAGAAACTATGAAATGATGAGAATCGATGATGTCAAGTTGAAAATATTTAGAAAAATAAAGAGGATTGGGTAAGTCATGAAGATTGTCAATGGGTCCTGGCTGGGAGATCCATATTGCACTTTATGATTTTCATTCTCCTGGTATTGTAGTACACAGAAATATACACTGATAGCTTGTGCTAGCCACACACTACCTCACTAAATGGAGAAACAGATAAAAAGGCTACATTAATAGCTTTGAAATTTGCATGTGGAAGGAGCCATCTTAATATTCAGAACTATGCTAGCCTATCCTTCATTCCTCCCTTATTGTTAGCTCTACTACATTATTTAAATTTTTTACATTCTTTCTATGAATTTTACAAGCTAAGTTGACCATTCATTTTATCCAGAATATTAAAAAATAGAAAAGTATAATTTATTTCAGTCTTGGAAACCTTCACCATTTTGAAAATCCAGAAAACAAGGTGTGTGCAAAAAAAAAAAAAAAGGATATTGTAATAATGGTTGCCAAGAAGAAAGTCGTTCAATACAGTTTCAATTAGGTTGTTCTCTTCCCCTAGGTGTCTCATTTATGCGTCTAAAGCAAATTGTAGTCTGATTCTGAAGAGGGAAAAGATTATTTAAGGTAAAAGTCTCTGAGCACTTGGAAGGCAATTGGATTGCTTGAGGAGGTGTTTATGTAAAAGTGACTGTCTTCTAGAACACTCAGAGTTGAACAGCTAATCTTAATACACTGAGTATCTTGTGACCAGTGTTGAGGGATGCTGTCCTCTGTAAATAATCTATTCAGAAACTAACTGCGGGGGCGGGGGGAGAGAATGCAGGCTTAAAGGTCACAGCAATTAAAATGAAGTGCACTGCTACAAATAGGGCTGATTGGCGTCTCCTAAATCAAACTGATGGCTACTAAAGAAAGGTTTCACTTGTATCTTCTTACATTAAAATAAAATGAAATTTAGGAGCTCCTTGGAAACTGTATAATTTCAGCTTTAGATTTTTAACATTTCTGTATTCTTTTTATAACTTACACTTTGGGAGGAGAAATGTTAATAAAATAGCATCAACTTTGACTTAATAAGAACTCTGGAAATTTGCTTTATTTTCTCAAAAAAGAATTAATACAGATGCTATGCATATTCCAAAATACAAGTGATTTTTATGTCTATCTATCTATCATCTATCTATCTCTGTATTGTCTCCCTCTTTCATTTTTTCTCTTCCTTTGTCTCTAATCTCTTCTTGCTGTCTCCCTCTCTCATCTTTTTCTTCCTTCTCTTGCTTCTTGCCTCTCTTCTGTTTCTCTCTCCTCCTTTCTCTTTTCTTCTCTTCTCTTCTCTTCTCTTCTCTTCTCTTCTCTTCTCTTCTCTTCTCTTCTCTATTTTCTCTGTTCCCCTCACTACTTCTCACCCTCTCACTACTCAACATATTTTCACACATCAGCTCTTACTCATATACAGAAAATAATTATAAATAGGAATTTTAACTTATTGTTAAAATTTAATGATCATTTTTGAAAAGAACAGAAGAAAAAACACCTTACAAAAACTTGAGTTTAAATGTTTGACAAGTGAAAAAAGAACATTTCTCTTGGGAGTCTGTGACCATCTGTGCTTGTTATTGGGGAACAAGTATTTATAATATGCTGTATGAATGATTTCCTATATCTGTTATGCAACTTAGTTTGAAACATGTCAAAAGTGTTTTCCATGGACTTGAAGCCAAAACCCTTTCTCTATGTAGTTGATACATTAAAATCCTAATCCTGAGAATATTTGAAGGTGGATATTAGGAAAGTCATTAGGTCATGAGTGTTGGTCCTCAAGATGACTTTTTTGCCAGTGTAACATGAGGAGGAGGCCTGCCAGGGGATGGGTGAACACCAACAATCCTAACAAACAGGAAACTGATAATGCAGACTTCTGTAACTTACAAACCAGCCTTGGCTACATGATCAGAATCTGTCTCAAAAAAGTATCACTCTCCTTGGTGAGAATGCAATGTCTCTGGATAAGAAAGAGGGTCCTAGGCTTAAATTTTGAAGTCAACGCATTATATATATATAGAATTAAATATATATATAGAATTAAATATATATATATATATATTTAATTAATCCAGCAGTATTTTTCCTTCTTTTTTAAATAATAATATTTAAAAATTTTACATGTGGATCCCAGTTTCCTCTCCCTTCCTCCCTCCAACTCTCCCTCTCTCCATCCCTCCTTTCCTCCCTCCCTCTTACCCTCTTTCCCCTGTGACATGCACCCTGGCTACCCTTCCCTCATATATTTAAAATGCTTTGACTTCAAAATTTAAGCCTAAGGACAAGTTCCTGGGGAAAATGATTTCTAATTTTGTTTCCACAGAAAATGAAAAGCTGTGGATCCCTTCCAGACTAATGTGGTTTGATCGAGCAAGACCCCCTGAAGCAACATCAATAGGACAATGCAGCCTTGCAGACCACTACAGCCAGGATTTCTGCGTCTTCTTAGAATTCCCCCATGACAGCGCCCCTACCACCCCTACCAGCAGTAAGCAGCTTGGAAAGAACGACGCCCAAATTCCCAAATATTGTTTATAAATGTTTTCATTTTTAAAAAAGGCATGTATAATTATGTCCAGCATAAAATAAATAAATGTTAAAAAAAAAAAAAAAAGGAAAGAGGGTCCTAGAGCCACATAACAGGTTTGAACTTCTCATGCCCCAGAGCTGTGGGAAATATGTGTAGTCTAAACCACTCATTCCATGGTAATGAATTTTGCATTCATTTGTTTGTTTGTGTATAGGGTGTGTGGAGGGTACATATCTCAGCTGTGTGGAGGTCAGAGGACAACTTGCAGAAGTCAGGTCACTCATTTCATGACAAGTTTCCAGGGATCAAATTTGGATTGTGAGACTTGGTTGAAAGTACCTTTACCTGCTGAACCATCTTCCTGGCCCTGTCTATAGTAGTTTCTATCATTGAACATGTTAACTGACATAGTAGCATGACCACACTCTATTCCTTTACCCCACATTAACTTCCACATGTTCCAGAAAGAACATGACATGGATACAATTTAGTGTAAAATGTGACTGAGATTTAGCTAAAAAGCTTCATAATGCAGTAGCCAATGTGTTGTCAGTAAACAGGACATTAATACTAAATTCCAAGCCAGGTATTATTGATCCAACAATATTAGGAGACAATGATGTTAAAGACAACACATAGCCACCATGACAATTCATACTTGGAATCCCATGACTCAGTAAGACAAGTAGGAATATCAAGAATTTTAGGCCATCATGATCTGCATATCAAGACACTGTCAAAGAGGGAAAAATAGAAAGACTATGAAAGAGAGGGGGAGGGAAGAAGAGAGAAAGATATAGGGGTGGTAATGAATTACCCTATGATCCAGTAGTTACCATGTAACCTGTCCTTCCTGTGATGATTCTTAGAACTAGGTGTATGATCCTTGAGAAATCATCATTCTCCAGTTTACCCATGAATCAAAAGGAAGATTACTGGAAGTGATAAGTAAATTCTCTTACAGCTTGTAATTCCATGCTGTTTTTCTATGTTCCTAAAAAAATTCTCATGACCATGGAGCATAATAAACCAAAGAATACACTGAAAGCCATTTCAGCCATTGTTTAGTACTTGTTTGGAAGTGTGTTTACATGTGAGCAAAAATAGTATAGAAAATTGAAAGAGAGTGTCTAGAATTCTGTTTCTCCATTGTCACAGCACCTGAAGTTGGGTCTCCATGTGAACAATCTCACATGAGGTTGATTGCTTGGGAAAGTCCACATGTACTACGTGATAATGGGACTCTTCCCTTTATATAAACTTATGGTTAGATTATTTTCCTTCTGGACTAGGATATCACACTTCCTTGTATTATGTCTAATCCTTTATCCATTATTTCCTACTGTGCCATATCCTGTAGGTTATAGTTGGGGGAAGTAAATATCAGAAGGACTGTCTCTGCACAGGGTGTTTTATCCCCATTTTTCTTCCAATTTGCTACGTCAGATAACTTCATAAACTATTCCCCAGCATTACTATAAATTATACCTACTTCCTCAAACTCTTAATGAGCTAAAAAGATTAAATATGTTAGTGTATTTATGCTAATTTTTATGTACTTCTGATTCACCTCACTGTTTTTCATTTTCCAAAAGTAACCTTGCCCTTTTCTCAAGGGTGTGTAACAGATACAAGTCAGTGATGAATACTTAAACACTGGTTACTGAAGTGTTTTGATTTTCTTAATCACTACACTGCATTCTCATGAACAATTGATCTAATCACTAAGCAAATGGTAAAAAGACAAAAAAGTAATACCTTTGAAAATAATTCACATAGTGCCTGGCTCACTGTATATAATTCTGATTGATGATAACACAGAGATCTGTAGTCACCCATGATCAAAAGTGTCACTAAGGGGCCTAAACAGAACAGAGAGGTGGAAAGAAAATCCAATCTCTGACTTTCTGCCTGAACTGGTTGATCTGTACTTTCCCCTTGGTTTAAGACTCACACAATGACTCATTTCTCAGGATATCAGATTTTCAGATTGAGATTTAAACATGTTTCCCAGATTTCTTACTTCAAGTCAATTGGATTATGTAATCTGGGGAGCTAATGGCTCTCCCCCTAATTCCCTCCCCTAAACTTTTCAGTTTCTGAGGTAGTTCTCATTATTTATTTATTATTATTTTTTCTTTTATTTTACATATTGATCCCAGTTCCCTTTCCCTCCCTCCTATGCCCCTGACCCTTCTCCCATCCCATCCCCCCCTTCCCCCCCACACACACTGCACAGGGAGAGTGATGCCTTTCAGGAGAGATCATCAAAATCTGTCAAGTCATTTGGAATAGGGTCTAGGCCCTCCCTCCTGCCTCTAGGCTAAGGGAGTATCCCTCCATGGAGAATGTGCTCCCAAAATCCTTTTGTGCACCAGGCATACATCCTGGTTCCACTGTCAGAGGTCCCTTAGTCTGCCCAGGTCTTCTAACTGAGACCCATGTTCAGGGGGTCTGGGTTGGTGTAATGCTAGTTACCCAGCTATCAGTTTGGGGGTCCATAAGCTCCCCTCCTTGTTCTGAACAGCTATCTCTGTTGGTTTCTTGACCCCTTTTATTATCACTCCTCCCTCTCTGAAGCTAGATTCCAGGAGTTTGGCTCAGTGTTTAGCTATGGTTGTCTGCTTCTGTTTTCATCAGCTACTAGATGAGGGCTCTATGATGGCATACAAGTTAGTTATCAACCTCATTATCAGGGAAAGGTAGATAAGATACCCTTTCCAATGTTGCTCAGATTGTTAGTTGGGGTCACCCTTGTAGGTCTCTGAACATGTCTCTAGAGTCAGTTTTCCCTTCAAACCTATAATGACTCCCTATTTTTTTTTCTGTTCTCGTCTATTTGTTCTCCGACTCAACCTTCCTGGTCCCACATGTTCTTCTCTCCTCCTCTCATTTACTTTTAACGGATTCTTCAATATAGTTATACTCAAGGATGCTAGTGGCTTTATTTCCAGCAGTTAGAGCACAAGTTGCAACCAATAGTGTGAACTGGTAATAGAGACACCAAAATATCAGACATGGATATTCTCAGTCAGTTAGAGGAAGCAAAGAGATCAGTGGCTTTGTATAATTCAGAATATTTTTGGAAAACTGATTGTAACAAGGTCAGCTGGATGTTCATAATATCACAGAACAAATTGGTAAATGAAAAAGATGAGCCTGGGGACTTGAATTCCCTCAGAACTTTATGTTTTCCAACATTACTCACTGAGTCAAACTTTCTTTAGAAAATGTGTTAAAATAAACACAATTTAAATATCATGAACTGTAATACTCAAGTGAAGGTCAAATAAAAATTATACTTTACAAGGTAGATAATATATCATCTGGGAGTCCTCTTATTTTGCAAAGTGAAATCTCCTACAAGTTAAAACTAAATCCATGGTAGGGCAATTTTGTACTACTTTGGGGCACAAGGAAGTGACTATTTCAAGCTTGATTTAGAAATTAAACATGGATTACTTCAAAATTATACTCCTAAAAAATAGTCATGAACCCACAATTACAAGGAAAATAGCTGTCTGGATTGTGTGAGGGTTTAAAGGCATATATAACATCACTCCTGTAGAAAACAAACAAACAAAATACACCTGTAGGTATGGTAGTACCTTAAATCCCAGCACTTGGGAGGCAAAGGAAGACAGATATCTGTCTTCAAAGCCAGTATGGTTCACGTAGGGAATTCTAAGACAGCCAATTTTTCCCTGTCTCAAAAATATAAAATAAAAGGTGTTTATTTAAGCAACTGGTTAAGTTACAAAGATGACAGATGGGGAAAAATGCAAAAGAAGATCAATAAAACTAGTCACTGCTAGCTTTGGATATATTAGAATTGACATGGAGAGTTCTGCTTTGAACATGGGTAGTGATTGGAGAGCTATGTAGTAAAATATTGTGGGAAATTCAAGTTTACAGTCATGAGTAAAGTGTGAAGGACATACCATGAAGGATTGGCTGAGAACAGCTAGTTAAATATTTAAGTTTCCATTTTCTTATCACTCTTCCCCCTCTGCATCTGGATTTGAGTTCAACTCAGTGTTTAAATGGGGGTGTCTGCTTCTGTTTCCATCAGCTACTAGATGAGGGCTCCATGATGATAGATAAGTTGGTCATCAATCTCATCATCAGGTAAAGGCATTCAAGGTAGTCTTTCCACTGTTGTTCAGATTGTTAGTTGGGATATCCTTGTTGGTCTCTAGACATTTCTCTGGAGTCAGTTTTTTCTTTAAACCTATAACAAGACCAGGCTACAGAAATCCACAGAGACAGCTGACCTAAACAAAAGGGAGCTAATGGACCCCCAGACTGATAGATGGAAAACCAACATTGGACCGACTCAGACACCCTGCACATGGGTCTCAGTTAGAAGGCCTGGGCAGTCAGAGGACAGTTGAACCAGGATGTATTCCTGGTGCACAAAAGGACTTTGGCAGCACATTCCCCATGGAGGGATACTCTCTTAGCCTAGAGGCAGGTGGGAGGACCTAGTCCCTACTCCAAATGACTTGACAGATTTTGTTGATCCCTCCTGGAAGGCATCGCCCTCCCTGTGGAGTGTGTGTATGAGGAATGGGATGGGAGGGTGGTCAGAGGGCATAGGGAGGAGGGAGAGAGAGAGGGAGAGAAGAAAGGAGGAAGGGAGAACTGGGATTCATATGTAAAATAAGAAAGATTAATAAATAATAATAAATATTTAAGACCCATCTCAAAACCATCAAATCAGTACCACTAACAATGGAAGACCCTCACAGTTCTTAAATAAAAAATAATTAAATGTTAGAGAATGATACAGAAGACAAAGATGATCGTTCATTTTAGTGGTGTTCATGGAGTTTTTCTTTTAACAGATTTGAAATCTCAATTTTTAGCATAAACTTGTAAATCTACAAAGATTTTCAGTGGGTTTTCCACAAGTCTTACCAAACAGAAGTGTTTCTGTGAAGGAAAGGAATGCTGTTTTTCCTCTTCCTCTTCTGGTAAAGAGAGTCCATGGATAAGTCATGCAGGCTTAGAAATAAGAACAGCTGGCCATGGCAGTACCCTGATTGGACAACAAGGGATGGCCATAAAACCTTCACTGTTGTCATGCTGCCCGCTTAGCCTTCTGACTACTAGTGGGCAGATGCAGCCCTTGGTTTTGAGGACATGGGTCAGAAACTTGAAGGCCCGACTCAGTGCTTAATTCAACCAGCTGATTTAACAACATAAAGTGCAGATTTACTGCCTTGTCCCTAGCCCTGAGCCACCACCTTCACCTGAAGGTGGCTCCACCTGGGAATTAAGCAAGAGTATGACCAGCTGTTTGCCCCAAGCACTAGTGTGCTTTTTAAAACTTGTATTTGTTCTCTTCTTCCTCTCCCCCCTCTTGTCCTCTCTCTCTCTCTCTCTCTCTCTCTCTCTCTCTCTCTCTCTCTCTCTCTCTCTCTCTCTGTGTGTGTGTGTGTGTGTGTGTGTGTGTGTGTTTAAGTATTAACTCTCCTGTTTAAAATTCCCGGACTATGAGTCAGACCTGCTCAGTCAAGCTACTGAAGAGTCATTTGGTATGCTGTGTTTAGATGAAACTTCACCTTAGGAAAAGGTGGAAGACAAATATCAGAGGAGCACTTGAGGCTTTTGTACGTGCATGCCCTCATTCCATGTATGCAGATATCTTTGCTGTTATATTCTGGTAGATCATATCCATATCATGCCCTGATTTTCCAGATACCGAGACAAAAGAGAGCCAGACAGACTGATATAGAGATATGTACATACAATAGCAATGCCCCTCTCTCTCCCCCTTTGTCACTTTACCTTATTTCTGCACATAGTTGAAAGTTTGATATGCCAAGGAAGCTCATTGCTTCCTTGAAAATAGGATGAAATAGTAGCTTTGTAGTTGTGTTACTGCACTGGGATGCCTGTTGGGTGCCTTCCCTTTCCATTCAGAACAGTTAGACTGGAAGTCTAGCATTACCTAGAAAGGACTAGTAAGCTTGTCCACTCACAGTTAGTCTGTGTTTCAGTTCTTGTGCAAAGTCCTGTGTTCACATTTTCCCTCAACTGACTATGATGCTTCCTGGGTGGGTGATGTATCTTGTTAACATGATCAACAAACCTGCCTTCTTCTAAATGTTAACCCTGGTCTAGAAAGAAATGATATTTGAAGTTTACTTATGCATTTATACATATATATTTTTTGAGGTAGGATCTTAATGTAGAACAGGGTGGCCTCAAGAGCACTAAGCAGCTGAGAATGACCATGAATTTCCAGTTCTGCTGCCTCTACCTTCTGAGAACTGGGAACATAAGCATGCACATGTGAAACTGCTGGAAATCAAAACTAAGACTTGGTGCCTGCTAGGCGAGCACTGAACCAACTGAGCTATGTCTCAGCCTAATAGTAGGAGCTCCACATGGTAATACTCTCTAATTATAGGTAGACAGGACTGAGTTAGTTATGAAAACAAATAAAAGAAAAGATCCACGTTCAAGATGAACAAAGAAATAATGTAAGTAGTTCTTTTAAAGGGAAAAGCTCTTTTTTTAAGATTATAATTAGTTATATTTATTAAAACTGCTAGTAGGTTCACAGTTTCCAACCCAAATCAGACACATACAATGCAGAGGTGGGTGAAGAAGAGCTTTCATTGGCAAAACCCACAAGAACTCATTGAATATCTGTATAAGTGAGATACAGCAGCCAAAGAGATGCTCTGCTCTGCCAAGAATAAGCACTCAAGGTGACTTTAGAACTGTCTCTGAATATCTGCATAAATGGGCTATAAAAACCAAAATTTATCAGTTAGTCATATGTTCTAGGAGCATATGGTCATGGCTGTACATTCCTGGGTGCGGTCAAGGAATCAGGATTGCTGGGAACTTGCCTCCCAGGAGCTTCAGTCACAGACAGATGACTTGTTGGCCATCAAGACTGATGCCTAGCACAAAATGAAGTCTCAATAACCATCACATTGTTATAGGATATTTGTTTGCACTCTGTGAAGATGTGTCTAAGTTTTGTCTCACCTGCTTAAGGCACCTGATTAATTTAATAAGGAGCTGAATCATCAGTAGGTAGGCAGGAAGAATTTAGGTGGGACTTATGGGGATAGTGTAAATGTATTGGGAAAACTCTCTTTAAGTGACTGAGAATGCCAGCAAGATTTTAGCAGTGGGTTGGTGTCCAAGGCTATTATCTGGATTCATTCATTTAACTATCATTTACTGAGAACACATTATGCACCATCACTTCTGGTGTCTTTTAAATCAAGGAAAAGAATGTTATAGCCCTGCCTGTGTATATTCCAGCTTGGAAAATGAGGGTTTGACAAACAGACAGTTACCATTTAAGAATAAGAAAAGGATTATGAAAACACAGGTACAGAATGATGGGTTTCTTGTAATATTCACCATCTGATAAGGCTTCACATAGGAGGTAACCCATGGGGGTCCTCACAGTAAGCAGGAGGTGACTAGCTGAGTAACAGTGAAACAGGGGATGTTCAAAGACAAATTCATTTTAAAATAATCATTTCTTGTCAACCAGAACTGGCCAATGTTTCAGAGACTTGAATGTGTCATAAACTTGCACTTTTATTCTGGTCCAGTCCTAATGCTAACTAGGAGAAGGTTATAAGCAGGAAAAAGCTAAGTTCTCTGTCACACTAACTCATCCATTCATTCTCTGTTTCCCTGTCTCTTTCTCCCTCTGCTGTTCAGCTTTCTGATTTCTAGACTTCTGAGGACAAGTGTCATACTCCACTTAAATAAAACAGTTTACAAGTCATCATTGTTGATAACACTCCAGGCTTACTCAGGTTGTTCCATCTGAATCTCAGTATTCATGGTTGGAGATTTTCACTTGCCAATCTGCCTTGTATCTGAAATGAGCTCAGCTATGGAAATAACGAATCCAGAAAACAAACCTCAACAAACCTTGGGAAGAACATTCTCAGATTACATTGACTATTTCTTGAGTTTGTAGCAAAAACTCCCTCTGTATATAATAATTTTACTCTGGATGCATGGAAAAGAATTATAGTCTAATAGGACACTGTCACCTTTTGCAAAATGACAGCCTAACTTGGCTGACTTTTTTTTTTCCTTTTGGTTTGTTTATAATTATCCATTTGAGTGTTTATGCAGAAAAAAGAAAGGAGCATCTTTCTAGGTTTCCAGAAAAAAATGTGTATCTCTTCAAACAGGAGGACAGAGGCTGGGCTATAGAAAATAATTTAATGTGGATATCTGGCATATTTTTTATCCCTGCAAAGTCACTAGCTACCAGTATGTTTAAAAAAATTATTATGCTGAATATATGTGTAATAGTAGAATTTTTTCTTCAGAAGGCCTTGTCTTCCTATAGTCAACCCATCAGGAACATTCAGCGAGACTAGAAAGTCATGAAGGATGCAGTTATGAAGGCCTGTAAGTACCTGTGATTTATCCCCAAATATTCCTATTATGGAAACAAAGTAGACTGGTGCTATCAGTTTCTGATTGTTGTTTCACAGATTCACTATTGTCACCCATTTTATTTAAAAAAATATGTTTTTAATTGAAAATTGACTTCTATTACTTTACCTGTTCTTTTTCCTCCCTCCAGTCCTTCCCACTCTCATTGTTACACACACACACACACACACACACACACACACACACACACACACACACACATACACACACACACTCACACAAGTGTATATGTATGTGCATATGTAGAAGTATATAAATACAACTGCTGAGTCTTATTTTTGTGTAGTTTGTGTGTACATGCCTCTGGGCTGACCACTCTCTATTAGATAATCAATAAAAAGGCTCATCCCTAAGAGAGAAAAATTGTTTTGTCTCCCAGAAATTATGTTGCCTATATTTCTTCATATGGCAGTGGGACCCTGCAAATTTTACTACTTTGTAATGTTAACATGTTCATTAAGATTGCCATTATTCTAATTTTGTCTATGCATACATTTCTAGGAAAGAATATTTCCTGGTATTTTGTCTCAGAGTATTTCTGTGCTGTCTTCTGTGATGTTCCCAGGGATATAGATGCAGGTGGTATAATGTACATGAATCCATTGGGCTTAAGATTTCCACCATCAACTGATTTCAGTATTGTGTCCAGTTGTGGTTTTCTGTGACAGTTTCCACTCTCTGTAAAGATTATTTGAAGAGAGATGGTAGCTACACTTAACCTGGTTTTCTCTGGCTATGCTGTATACTCACATCTATGGTATAGACCTAGGAATCATAAATGAGAATAAGCATGAAGCATTTGCCTTGCTTGGTCTGGGTTATCTCAACCAATGTGTTATTTCTATGTCTTTACATTTACCTGTAAATTTCATTTTTTATTTGAATAGTATATCATAATATATATGTACCATATTTCATTATCTATTCATCAGTCTAAGGGTACTCAGGTTGCTTCTATTTCCTAGCTATTGTGAATAATGCAGCAATGAATATACCTGAGAAAGCATCTATGGAATAGAACATTCAGTCTGTGGGGTATATGCCAAGGAGTTGTATAGGTGGGCCTATGATAGATTTTTCTTTACTATTTTTATTCTTAAACTAGAAAGTCACCAGAAAACTGGTATTGATTAACTTGGATTATGTTACAGAAATGATTGAGAGATAATTTGCTTCAGTATTTTCATAGACATGTTAGCATCTTGACTGAAAAGGGGTACCCCAGAGTCACATCCAACAGCGCTCAAAATTGTATTTATGAAACTCCAATAATTGGCCATCTCTGAATGGTTTGTCACTTGCTCACATAAGGTACCACCTGGGGGTTTCTGATGGGTGGACACTCTTCTCTCAGGCAGGGCTGAGGTTGTTCCACCAAGTTCCACACAAAGTTGTTATGTTCCCACATGAAAGAGGGTGGGTAACACAGAATTTGGGGAAGTTTTATGGGCCAGACCAGTAGGTAGTGCAAATTACTTTCATACACACACATTCAAGAGGATAAATCTCATTTACCGGCTACCCTCAAGTGTCAGCATTTGGCAAACATAAAGAGAAAATAAGAATCCCTTGGCTAAGTATTCCTAGGCGTGAATAGAAACAATGGGATTGTATAATTCTGGTATAAACAAATTTGAAAACCACTTGGCCAAATATAAATCCCTATATGAATTTCTATGACATGCATTAATTTCATGCTGTTTTGTTGTTTATGGTAAATTAAGTATTAAGTAACCTAAAATACTACACAACTCTCACACACACACAAACACAGGATACTCAATTGAGACTTGTTTTCTAATTTTTCAAGTTGATAAAAATTAGAGATAAAAATAATAATAATAAACAAAGAGAGCAGAACAAATGGCTTGAGGAGCTGGTTGATGGTCCTTGGCTGTAATCCCAACACTTAGAAAATTGAGCCAGGAAAGTTGGTGTAAATTTGAGACCAAGCTGGACTAAACACCTAGTTGTCAGCCCAGGCAGGGCTGCGGACTGCAATCTTGTTTCCAAACAAATAAAGATGCACCAAAAGAAGAAAAGAGAGAAATGATCTAAAGAAACAGCCTACAACTTTCTTACCCAAGACCATGTTTTAAATAAAATGATTTTATTTATGATAATTGTTTGTTAAATTGGATGCTGCTGAAAAATGATAGTAAAACCGCTCATTGTTAAGTAAAATGATGAAATCTCCAAGCTTCTTAGTCTCAGCATTTGGCTGTGTGCCTGTGCCTCATAATGTTAAAACCATCTTATACATTCTCCACATTGTCTTGGTTAATTAAATCTATATTTGTTAAAGATTTTAACATGTGGTTCTGCTTGTTTATTTTTACAGGAAATTGTGGTAAAGAATTTATTTTGCTCTTAGGGGAAAGAAAGTATACAAAACTATACTTTTTATGGTCAAGCCCAATGCCCTAGACTTCTAAATGTACTTTTCACCAAGTCTCTGGAGGAAGTGTTTATGGTTTGTAACCCAGAAACCATTGTGAGAAGAGGTCTGGGAATACCATGCAACAGCACACTACCATAGGGTTGATGTGCTAGATTATGTCATTCCTCATTTTTAACAGATGTCAAAAGAAGAAAACTCAAGATGGCAACCCACATATTAAGCTGTTTTTTATTTAACAGAAGACTTTTGTCATGAGTAAGTTCCCTGAGCTAGGCAATGAATACTCAGACCCCTTCTGTATTTGAAAGAGAAAAAGACATAAAAACATGAGAATTCCTAGAGGAGATACTAGGAAGAGAGATGAAGATATAGGTTTTCTTTTTTCATTTACTTTATTTTCATTGTTTTTGCACATGTATGTATGTGGTATGCATGTAGACATACTGGCATATGTGGGAATCCATGTGTGTGAGTTATGCATGCATAGGTGTATATATAAATGTGATGGCCCAAGTTTAACTTGGGTGTCTTCTTTCATTTGTGGCTCTCCAATTCATTTACTGAAGCAAGGTTCTTGGTGAACATAGAGATCATTGATATTTTTCAGTCTACCTAGCTGGCTTGCCTCAAGGATCCCTTGTTCATGTCTCATGAGTCATAGGATGCTAGCATGCCTACCTGATTTTACAAAAGATTTTGGGATGTTTAACTCCTGTCCTCTATTTGCTGAGCAAGCGTTTTACCCACTGTATTGTCTACCCAGGCCAGGTGGTACATTTTAAAGATGTATGCTGAGATTGACCTCTTTCTATTATATACTCCCCATGTCTCAGGTGAATCGTGTAATTTAAGTGACAAAAGCTTGTCTAGTCACAGGGCATAGAGACATTGTCTCTACTCTCTATTTTGAATCAAAGAAGTTTTACTATAAACTATGTGGTTTGAGTTTTCCTAAGGATAGAAAAAGTGTATATAATTCAGATTTATTGGTTTCCTGTGTTGATACAGACTTGTACTTTTTCATTAAAAAAAAGATGGATGCATATGAACAGGGTTTGGAGAAAGTGAAAGAAAACAATTGTTTCTTCATTTAGCTAAAGATGATCAGCTGTGTCTTTGCTAAATGCAGAATGCTAGTAGCTGGTTCATTATTTTTCTCTCAGTGTAGGACTGTGTGTGTTGACCATCTCTGAAACAGAACAAAGCAGGACAGCCTACCTGTTGTGTTCAGAGCATTCACAGCATTCCTTTCCTGAGTCAAGTAACATTGCATTTGGAATTACCATGCACTTCTGGATTTTTGAGAAGTCTCAACTAAGGAGAAGGTACTCGTTCCTTCTTTACTAAATGTGTAAGGAACTTCTCCCATTTGAAGCATCATCACCTTGACAATTTGATCCTCATTAATGAAGTGAGTTCAGCACAGGCTGGGCAGCATGAGTATTGCTATTCCATTTCCATCTAACCACACACTTTCATTTGTAAATGTGCAAACGCCCAGCAAGAACATGGTTTGGCGTCTATGTTAGAGAGTGCTGGTTTAAAAGAACGATGGAGCACAAGCACCGAAAAGGGCTGTGTCTCATTTTAACTTGTAAATAGCATGTTAGGATTTAACTCTGAATAATTGCTTCAGTGTTGTCGGAAAACCCTAGCTCAAGGGCAAATGGGTGTTAACTTTGTAAATTTGACAGTCTCGAGCAGGGTAAACAAAGGTTTCCTATGATGCTGCAGGCTGCCATTCTCCATTGTGTTTAACTCTGGCTCCATTGCTGGAAAACAGCTACAGTGGATGCTTAAGTCAAGGCACACAGTGTGTTCCAGCAAGCCCTTGACACGCACTAAAACAAGTGTCAGGTTGGATTTGGTCCATGGCTCACAGTTTGGTAAATTCTGCAACATAGCAGCCTCTTCATCATAAGTTAAATTCAGTTCTTCCATCTCTGGGATTCTGAGATTCAGCTCTCAAGTGATTTAGAATTGCAACTTTCTCCAAAATATGAACAAGAAATTGTTAGGCCTTTGTTCTTAAGGGCAGGACTCTCCTGCTGGATTGAGCAGAACCATGCCATTGCCATCTCTTTCTGTGCCTTGCTGTGGGCACCAAGGACCTGTAGGAATTGGGAAATGAATTCATCTGTCAACTAATAGCTAAAGAATTTGAAGCAAGAACACAGAGTATTGGTTCCACAAGATGCTCTATTTAATAGGACACTGCAGAGAGGCTTAATGTTCAGCACAATGAGGGACAGACTTGAAAATAATGACCTACTTTCTCTCAGCGAAGCCAACTCTGAAAGAGGATGATATCTACAAATGAGTCCTCATAAAAGAATATAATTAAACACTGATGCTCCTTGGAGTGGAAGGACTTTGAGATAATGATTACAGTGGTACACACTGTACCAAAGAGAACAAGATGTCACAGTTCTGTATTCGCAGGTTGATTTAATCTGACAGGGCTTTTAGCAGCAGTGAACTTGGTTTGTCAGAGCATAACAACAGAGTCTATGTGTTCCACAGATGGAGCTCTATTCGTGTTTTATAATCTTACAAGTGTCAACTAGCAAAATTCTTCTGGCTAGCTACTCTTATGTGGAGGGGTTGTCCCTGTATGCATTCATTTTATATAGTAAACTGTAAATCACTCTATTTAAATAAAGTCCTTAAAAATTCTCTGTACAAATAGATTGCTTTTACTTTTTCTTCCTTCCTTCTTCCTTTCTTTTCTTTTCTTTTTTTTCTTTTTCTTTCTTTTTTTTTTTGAAGGAGAAAATAATGTCTCTCTGTAGAGTTCTAATCATTCCATTTTCTTAAGTATACTGAACAAGCAATTAGACACTAGTAGTCTGGAGTTTCATTTCCCATTAGCACAAGAAAGAGGACTAAAGCGCAAGCTGATCTATTGACAGAGCAACCCCACAGGCATAGCTATGTGGCTCCTTAGATTAAGATGAACAGATCCTGTAAAATACAAAACAACCATGCAATTTAGAAAATTCAAATTTTCAGGATCCATAAATACACATACAAAGCCAGATACTCTTTGTAACCTATGTTCTAGCTCTGTTTTGTTTGTTTGTTTGTTTTGTTTTGGTTTGGGTTATTTTGTTTTTGTTTTTGTTTTGCTACAATAGGGGAAGATAGTAAGACCAGAAAAGACTAGTCCAACTCTACTTCTTTCTAGAAAATTTTGTAGTCAACCCTTTACCAAACGACCTTTCAAATTCCCTTTGCAATTTTATTTTAATATAACTATATTCCTTCCTGTTCACATGTTCCCTGCTCAGTTGCCCAAAAAATCATTAGGGTTTGGGAGGGATCCAGGATAGTAATGAGACCTTGACTGCATCTGTATTGTCATCTCTTTCCTATAAATACAGAATTCAGACAGTTGTCATTTTCCAGAATGCCAACAGTTATGCAATGGTTAAAGATTCATTAAGTACTGTCAAGTACATTGCTTCATCTAGTCTTACACACTGGGAATAGTCTCTTTGCTTCAAGGAGATGGAAACTGACAGTCAGAAAAGACACTACATGACTTTCTAAAACTAGTATAAACAGTAGATGATAGTGATGATCACACTTTAAACCTTAATTTGAGTCTTACATTATCTCTACATTAGCACCTTCTTTCAGGGAATCAGAAACATAAAATAATAATCTGTGGTCTTATATGCAAGCCATAGACCAAGTTGGTGTGAAAAGAACATGGGGAGTGATTCTCTTCTTCTCTTCCCTATCTTCCTGGCATAAAACCAGTAACAACTGCAGGCAGAGCTCCCTTTCTTTACATAGAGTAGAAAACAGCAAGTGTTCTTTCATCTGCACAGTAATGAGCTCAGGCATCAAAGAATTCAGAAGCAGTATTTACACTGTAAAGATTTAACATGTCAACCAGTGAGCCACTTCCATTTTTGGGTCTGCTTAGGTCATTTTCCAACGGCAGTGAGAGGAGTGTATTGAAAATCCAATGATACCACTAGAGTAAATCCAAAGCTTTTTAAGACTGATCTCAGCCTTTTGCCCATACTCTGCTCCACCCTCTATCACCTGACTGTATCATTCTAACCCATTCCTGGCACATTGGTCTTTTGTACCCCTTATCAATGGTACCTTGCTACTGCCATGGCCACTCTATTCCCCGACATAGTCAGAGCTTACTTCTTCCTCGAGTTATAGTACCACTCAAATGCTACCTTTTGTGACCATTCCCACCAGCTGTCTATACTGATATGCTGACTTGTTTTTTCTTAGCATCACATCACTTTATTGATGGACTGGCACAATTCTTGGTTGCCCATTTTTCTCTAGGATAATGTAGGGTGTCTTGGAAGGAAGACTTTGCCTGTGCTTCACCAGCATGAAGTACATTGCATAGCAGAAAATTTATATGCAATACAAATATGCTTAAGTACAGTGAGTTCACTCTGCAAGTAATGAAAATAGAGTCTAAATTTTCTAGGGATATAGGTTACTTCTGCTGCTTCTGACCACTATGGACATCTTTATCTAAAGACATACTCAGATGAAGGCCCTGCTTTACAATTCTGTAGCCTCTTGTGATTCTGAAGCATCTGAGGGTTATTAGGAATCTAAAGGTTTTAAGCTTTCACTCTTTGCAGCTGGTTCAAGTTACTATCTTAACAGGAAGTTGGAATATTTCAATTATGCAGCTATCAAAGATGACTCTTCCAAGGCAAATACTCTATCTTTTGATGGGCCCAAAATAGTAACTACAGTCATTTTAAGTATATTCACTCCAGTGGAAATCTGTGGCAAATAAGAACTTTAAGTTGCATTTGTAAAGTGGTGTGTGTATGTGTGTATGTCTGTGTGTGTGTGTGTGTGTGTGTGTGTGTGTATTAAAAGTTGTGTTTTGACACACTATAAATGATGCATTGCTGTAGGTGTGGTTGTAGCTCAGTTGCTAGAATGCTTGCATAGTATGCACAAAGCACTGGATTAAACACCTTGCATTGTAGTCATACATGCCTGTATTCACAGCACTTAGGAAGATCACAAGCTCAAGGACATCTTCAGCTACAAAATGAGCTCCAGTCTAGCATGAACTATAAGAGATCTTGTATCAAAACACAATCAAAAGACAACATGATAAAAAAATAAAAAGAAATAAATGAACACTCAAAACAAACAAAAATGACACATTGCCAAGTATGTTCAATATCCAAAAGATGGCTCTTATACTAATTATAACTGAGCAGGTTCACATAGACATGTTTTATTTTAAGCACATGTGACTTTCAAATTCTGAAATATTTGAGAGGAATGGTAGGTTTAATGAAGTTTATTCTAAGATATTCATTAGGCTGGAGTTGGACTTTGCTTAAGACCTGGTGACTTAATAAACCAGCAAAAAAAGAAACACACACACGCACACACACACACACACACACACACACACACACACACACACACACATACACACACACACACACACACACACACACACACACATTTACCTCAAGAGGAGAGAATGTGCACAGTATATTTCATTATGAAATGTATGAAATGTAGAAGGGTCTTTCTGAAAACAAGCCAAGTAGATGCCTCCATGGTATGAAGTTAGAGATGAAAGACATGTGTCTGAAACCATCAATTTGGATATGATTGCAAAGGAAAGCTTCTGTTTGCATAATTTTATATACTTTTCTGTTTTGATCAGTGTAAGTCAGAACAGTGAATTTTCTCTTGGATGTTTTTTTCTTTTCTCTATATTGTCTTCCCACGGCTATAATTTCCCTCTTTGTGACACTCATTTTCATTCCAAGCCCGACATATATATTTATTGCTTACTTTCCATTCAGTAGTAAAATATTTGCTTGAAAAAGGTACACAGGACATAGCATTTTATTTGTTTGATGGTTTGTTTATTGACACAGTTTCACTCTTTACCTGCCATAGTTGGGTTTTCATTGCTGTGATAATGGCACAAAGAAACTTGGGGAGAAAAGGGTTTATTTCATTTTATAGCTTGTAACCCATCATTCAGGGAAGTCAGGGCAGCAACTCAAAGAAGAAAATGAAGCAGAGGCCGTGGAAGGGTGCTGCTTACTAGCTTGTTCTTCTGGCTTGCTCAGATTGTTTTCTTATACAATCTAGGACCACCTGCCCAGGAAGCACACTGTGCATAGTAAGATGTGCCCTCCTATAGTCAAGAAGTGTGGAGTGAGGGGGAGAGGGAAAAGTGGTCAGGATGCATGTGAGGGGTGGGGGAGAAAGGAAAAGAGAGAGAGAGGGAGAAGGAACTGGGATGATATGTAAAATAAAAAAATAAATTAAATAAAAAAATGACCCACAAACTTGCTTAAAGGAGATCAAAAGCAGACATTTTCTCAAATAAGACTCTCACTCCACAGATGTGCCTAGATTTCTGTCAAGTAGATATAAACTAATCTATACAGTGCCCTAACTGGTTTTGTACCTACTACTTAGATCAGGCAGACTTCAAAGTTATAGCAATCTTACTGCCTCAGTTTCCACAATGCAAAAATTGTAGGCATATGCTACCATACCTAGCTAGGACACAGATTTCTAAAAGATCAATTTACATTGTATACATTCATAAAAATTTCAACAAATAAAGATATTAATAAAAGTAAAGAAATGGCTCTTATACATGTGGGCTTCTTTCATATATAGGTTGCTATGGAGACTCCATGCCAGAGATTAATTTTAGACCTGTAGGAAGGGCTGGACATGCATTTCCCTATCTAGTTCATGCATAGGCCTGACAGTAGCACTGAATTACTAAGTTAAAGTTACTATAACTGGAGGTGGTAACCAGATAATGGCCTTCTCATGACAATGAAATTCATGGGCCAATGTGTTTATGCACAGAGTAGATGGCCTTTTTAAGTCATGAGAATCCAATTCCATTGTCATTATGTCCATTGTGCCAAATGACTTGTAAAATAAAACAAATGAGATCTCCAGCACCTAGCAAGCTAAGACAACTCCCTATTCATCATCCCCTGCAAAACTGTACTCTGGTACTCTCTAAAAGAGGAGGAGAGAGGGGGTTATTTGTGACCTTCCACCCATCAGAACAAAGTGTTATTCTTGATCTCACTTCACTGCTTTCTGGCTAGCACAGCACTTTTTGTATTATTTCCTTCTGTTCATAAATCAAAGTGAGACTCCAAAGAGTGATAGGACCTGCTGGACCGCCACTGATTTACAGAGCCAGCTCCTTTGGTGGCCATGGAAGATTTTTGTACCTGAATAAGAGGCAAATGTTAAGCTAGATGAGATGTGTTAATTCTGTGAGTCCTCCATAGGAACGAAAAACAATAGATCTTGGGCACAGTTTGATATATGTGTCAGTAACCCAGCCCTTTGTAACTTTGTAATGCATATTTACTCAATATCTGAAATGTAGAAAGAAGAGAGAAAGGGGCAGGACAATGAGAAAACATATACAAAATATTGCTGAATTCCAGTGACAGGTCTGGGCTTGGCTCTTATTGGTGTGGTTTCAAAGATTTGAAATCATTTGGCCACCTTTATTTCATTGTTTGTGTCTGAGAATATCTTTTGTCAGGGTCATGGGACACAAGCTGCATATATTATTTTCACCAATAAAACAAAACAAAAACCAGAAACCACTAACACAGGACTGGAGATGTAGTTTAGATGATATAGTACTTCCCTAGCACTCAGGAATTGCCGGGTTCCTGCCACAGCAAACATTATTGTGACACAGCAGGGCTTGTCTGTAATCTAAGGACCTATGAAGTAGAGGGAGCACAGGTTCAAAGTCTTCCTTTGCTACATGGCATGTTCCAGGTCAGCCTGAAACATATGAGACACTACATTAAAAATGAAATAAAATAACTAGTCAAATACATAAAGCAAATAAACCAGAATAGAGGTTCTTGGTTATTACTCCTGGAAGACAGAGCAAATAGACTTTGTTTGGGAGTGTAGTGACTATTCTTGGTTACCAATTTGACACACCTAGTATCTTTAACTCATAAAATAACTCTTTTAATTGGAGGTTTGCTTACAGTTTTCGAGGCTCATCATGGCAAGACATAGACAGGCATAATGCTGGAATAGTTGCTGAGGGTCATAGGTAGCAAGGAGGGAGGGAGGGAAAGAGAGAGAGAGAGAGAGAGAGAGAGAGAGAGAGAGAGAGAGAGAGAGAGAGAGAGAGAGAGAGACTGGGACTGGGACTGGGACTGGGACTGGGACTGGGACTGGGACTGCTGGTATGGGTTTTTGAAAAATATTTCCTGGCTGCCAATTGATGGAGAAAGGTCCAGCCCATCATTGATAGTATTAAGTCTGGGCAGATGTACCTGGGCTGTATAAGAAAGGTAGCTAAAGGTGAACCTAGGGGGAAACACAGTCAGCAGCCTCTCTCTGTGATCTCTGCTTTAGTTCCTGTCTCCATGTTCTTGCCTTGAATTTCTGCTCTGACTTCCTTCAATAACAAGCTATTACCTGAAAGCATAATAGAAAATGATGAACACTTTCTAGAGTGGAGGCTTAGTCAGTGGTTAAGAAGTATTTGCTGCTCTTTCAGAGGACCCAGGTTCTAGAATCCATATGATAGCTTACAACCATATGTAACTCCCATTTTGGAGTTCTGATGCCCCTTTTTGCTTCTGTGACAAAATATTTCCTGAGGAGAGGCAACACCAACATTGACTCAACCCAGATAGGAAAGCCCAGATAAGAAATTGGCCACAGAAATACCCACAAACCAATATGATGGAGATAATTCCTCTGTTAAAGTTCCTTTCTCAAAGATATGGTATTTTGGAGAGTGAGTACCATAGGGTCATGTATTTCAATGTTTAGCCACCAGTTAATGGATTATTTGAGAAGGATTAGGAGGTGTTCCTTGTCATGTCAGTAGGAGTGGGCTTTGAGATTTCAAAAACAACAGAACAGCAGAACAAATTACGGATACTACCAAAGTCTAACTTTGTAAACTGATAAGTTTTATTAGGGTCACTTACAAGAATATGGACAATGGCTTACTTACCAGAGCAGAAATGATGGACATGTACATCACCAAAGCTCACCACAGAATGGGTGACTGCTCGTAAAAGCTGGATGCCTGGAGCACCAGTTGAAGAGTGAAGAGTGTTCTTTTCAGACATCTCAGATGGTTTAAAGCTTCTTCCTGGCAGCTCAACTGCTTCTCCTTTCAGACTGCTGGTCCAGTTTTAGAGTACGTTTGCTGCTGCTTTTCTGCTATGAGGCTCTTATCTGCTGCTCAGCTTGTCTAAGAGTCTTCTTGGCAGCTTTGTTCCTATTGCTTACTCTGGTGGAGAGGGAGCCTGGTGAACCTGGTTGGTTTCAGGGACTTACTGAAACTATTTTGAGTTGGCCTTCCTGCTTAAGGCATTTTCCTGCAGGATGGAGTATTTCAATCTCTGAAGAGACTGTTAGACAATATGTGGGCACAGGAACCCATGTGGTACACATACATACATTTAGGCAAAATACTCACTCACATAAAATGAAAACAAAGAATTTAAAAGAAAGAATGAAACCCCTTCTTCCCTAAGATGCTTTGGGTTGGGGTGTTTATCATAGTAACAGAATGCAAATTAGGACAGGGAAGGTTGACTCACTTTTCCAAAGCAGCCATAAGTGATACTTACCTTTGATGAGTTCTCTGTTTCACGAAGCCTGTCACTTTGAATGGATTGGTATTTGCAATGAAGTCAAACTACCAGAATTTTGGAATTAGACAAACCTGACTATGAATCAATATGCAGAGGTCCGTAATTTACCATGTACCACTTATAAGAAGGTTTTGTGATATTTCTTAGTAGAAAGCACACTCATAACAAACCTTCTGATTTTCATTTTTGGAACACCATTCAATAACTTACATGAGCAAAGGTACTCCGGCCAGCTCAAGTGTGATGAGCATAACTCTGGTATGCCTTGCCCTTCTCCCCAATTCCCTATTCCTTAGTAAAAATAGATAGACTAAGTTCCTAAGACTAGTTACCAAGTTCTAGTTCCTTATTTTCTTTAGCCTCCTGCTGAGGCTAACTCCCAAGGTCCAGTTATCAAAGTACTGAAGTCCAGCAATCAAAAGCCCCTTTGACTTATCTAATTGACATGGCCAATTAAAATTTAAAAAAAAAAAACCCTCTTCCTAACACGGGGTTTCCTATTTTACCTTTATAAACCACCATTTGCCTATGGGCCATATCTGTCTCCTTTTTATGGAGAGTCAGTCCTTCATCCCTCTGAGACAAATATCCATCCCCCCACCCTTGTTCCTTTCCCCCTTTCCCTTATCCTCTATTTCCTGTCTTTATCTCTTATTCCTTGCCCTCTGTCTCTTTGGAGCAAATATATCACGTTTGTTTGGAAACTTTGTCTTGGGGATCCTGAGCTGATACTTTTTTTTCAATGAGATTGTACTATTTGGAGTACATGATGGAGGTCTGGCAACATTGTAAGTGGGACAACATCAGATCTGTTGTGTTTGGGTGACTTGAGCAAACTGCCTGAAGCTGTCAGTTCTTTGATTTCTTATTGCAGTAGTGCTTTTTATTTGTGGTACTTCTTGTTCATGGAACTGCCAACTATATACCAGGAAAGTTTCTGGATACTTTCCGTGTATATTGTCCATTGATATACCAAGAACAGCACCATATATATCTTTGACAGGTCAATGGTCTTGGCTAAAAATAGCAACATCAAAATCCATCTGTTGGCCTGATTCCCAAGCCTTGTCTCCAGCTCTGCTGTAGGGCCACCATCATGGAGTGGCTACTCACCAACCCATTGGATTGGCCAAAGCTATGGTGTTTACCCATACCACTAAGCTTTAGCCATTGCAAGTGTACTGTGTCTTCTTCCAAGTGTAATTTCATTATTTTTACTATCCTCTTGGTGCCCAAAATTCTTTTACAAATTACAGAAACTACATGCTGACACTTGTTTGTAGGATTTCCATTTTATATTGTGCCTTTGGCTTACATGATAAGCCCTGTTGTCTCAATCTCTTTAGGAGTTTTGCCCATTGGTCCAAGACCTTTAGTGCCTGCCCCCCCCAGAATCTATAATTATTGCTTCTCTGAGTTCCATGGGTACCTTTGCACTGTAAGCTGAAGAGGTCCAAGATCTTATTCCTCCAAGAATTTGCTTCCTCATAGTTTTCTGTTTTAACATCATTGCTCTGCTATGAGTGAGTGATGGTTACTCTTCTTTGTCATATGATCTGGCTTATAACAAACTATGGGGCATTGCCAGCTATGTCAATGAGGACTTTTCCAGAAAATTTTAACTGAGGAGAGACTATATATCCAGAATGCAGGTGGCACCGTTCATGGTTTGGGAAACCTAACCAAATAGAGAAAGAAAGCAGAACAGCAGAATTCATTTTTCTCTGTTTGGTGACAGCATATGCAATGTGACAAGCTCACATGCTTACCACTATAGCATCTCCTCTTCAGCATGCTGTCCTCAACATGATGGACAGAATCTCATCTTAAACAGGAAGCCAGCATAAACCATTCTTTTTTAAGCCGATTTGTCAAATATTTTGTCACAGCATCAAGAAAATTTGATATTCCCTGATTGAAATAAAATGAAAATGATTTATTTTCCTACCTGTTATAATATATATGATATACATATGTGCACATATGTGTATATGTGTTTAAATATAAATTATTCTACTTGTGTAGAGAACCCTTATTCCCATCTTCCATTCCATACTGCCCAAAAACCCAAGTACTTGCTGAAGTCTTACCAGACTTCCACGATATGTTAATGCTCAATTACACAGCATATGGTACCCTACAAAATACCCTCAGGCTCATGAATACTTCATATTCTTTTCAATCAACAAGTCATCTTGGTTACAAATACTGTACAGATGTGACATCATATTTGGAAGCTAGTAGAAATGTCAGGCCCATATCACCTTGAAAATAAATGCTTTTTCATTCATTTTTAAACTATGCACAACTTAATACATGGAATATCCTTTCCCATGTTAAGTATTTCATACACACACACCACACGCACACATCTGCATCACACACAGAACCAAAGGAGGGGGATGGGGAGACTTTTCCTTTCCAACTCTAATTTCTTTCTTTGACTTACTGATTAGAACTGCATTCAAAAGCCTCATTCTCCTATTAAAGTGCTATCATCAAAATGAAACATAAAAGTAGAAGAAAATGGAGCCTTTTGCTCTTGTGCAGGTCAAAGTGTTCCTTGAAATAGTACACCTAAGTGTTTTCAAAACCATAGATTTCAGGGTCAGTGCAGATTTTCTTCTCAGTACCAAATATTTCACATAAAAGGTGAAGACAGGCTGAAGACCCAACATTTTCATTGATTTTTATATAAGAACTCAAGAATGACCTCCCGTGGCAGTTGATGTGGTACACAGTCCTGTAATATACACATGTACTTTGCAAATCAGCTTACATTTTAAAATCTGTTGAGCAGTATTTATGCTTATCTCCCCCACACCTGTGTGTATGTGTGTTAATATGTATGGGTGAGTGACAGGTGATTGGCCTGTGGAACCTTCCCCTAATCTGTAGGAACACTTTTGTCTTTAATGTCTGAGAATAGGGGTTTGGGGTGTTTATAATCAAAGTATGAGAAATACAGAAAATTCTATTTTTCTGTTTTATTAACAGCAAATGGTCTTAGATGTGTTACTACTGTAACAGATTACAATGGGAGGAAAAAAAATTATATCCAGGCAAAGCAGGGGCCCAAGAGTGGCTGAGTGAGGAAATCTGCAGCTGACAACAGAAAGGCAGACTCCAATATGTCTAGCTAGTCCTGCCACAATTCTGGTGAACTTTGGAGTTTTGTATTGAAGCCAATTAAAATAGATTATAGCAAATGACAAAGCAGCCCCTATTAGAAATTGCTGTACAAAGAAAGATAAGTATCACACAGTCCTTCCCTGTACCTACATAACAAACATCCTAATATCTTCAGAAATACTTTCCTGTTACTTTTAGATCCTTCCCAACTGGGGCCTCAGATACAGATTTTCAATCATCATAGGTGACATGACAAAGGACAGTGAATTCCCTTATCTATTTGAGAAGCTAATGACTTGATCCAAGAGCTACAAGGCAACCGGAGATCACAGCAGTACACAGAAGATGTGGCTCATGGTTGGAATGTGGCATGACAGTAAAACATTATCAGAGAATGATGCTCTGACTTCAGAGAATTCTACCTTTCTTGTCATTTTGCTGCAGAAGGCACCACTGATGGATTGACTTTTGAACTGAGTGAGTGTATGCTTATATTTCATTACTGTGATAAAATATCTGAAAAAATCCACCTAAGGAAGGGGGCTGTGTTAGCTCATGGTTTTGAGAGGATATAGTTCATCATGGTGAAGGCAAAGTCTCAGGGGCACAGAATGGGTGGTCACGTTGCATGTGGTGTCCAGGAACAGAGTGAGATGAATGCTGTTATTCAATAGGACTCCTCGTTTTCCTTCCTTCCTTCCTTCCTTCCTTCTTTCCTTCCTTCCTTCCTTCCTTCCTTCCTTCCTTCCTTCCTTCCTTTCTTTCTTTTTTTCCCTCCTCCTTCTCCTCCTCCTCATCCTCCTCCTCCTCGTCCTCCTCCTCTTCCTCGCCCTCCTCCTCCTAGTCCTTGTCCTAATCCTCCTCCTCCTCATCCTCCTTCTCCTTCTTCTTCATTTTACTTCATTAATCTGAAACATCATCCCATGGAATGGTGTTGTCTACATTTAGGGTAAATCTTTCCTCCTCAATGAAGTCTCTCTGTAGATATTGTCATAGATATATCCAGAGTATTTTTTCCTAGGTTATTACAGATTGTTATGCTAATAGTGATGAATAACAACCATAGTATGCTATTGCAGTCTTCAGAATGGAGAAGTAGGCTAGCAAGGCAAGATGTCTCAGTGGGTAAAGTTATTTCTTGCCAAAACAGATACCTTGAGTTCCATTCCTAGAACCCACATCCCCCTGAAGTCAAAATATACATAATGACACACACACACACACATACACACACACACACACACACACACACACACGCACACACACACCAAACAAGAAATGTAAAAATAAAAATTGAAAATGTAGAGAAATGATGCTGTTAGGTCAGGTTGGGTCACTGTCTCTCTCTCTCTCTCTCTCTCTCTCTCTCTCTCTCTCTCTCTCTCTCTCTCTGTGTGTGTGTGTGTGTGTGTGTGTGTGTGTGTGTGTGTGTGAAACTGTCATTTAAGTTTGGAGCTTTGGATTTTAGAAGACAGCTGGGTGTGCTATCATGTTTTAAATCAAGGGGAGAAAAACTTTTGAGCAAATAACAGCATAATTAAGCATCCATGTTTTAATAAGGATGGTATAATAGTAGCCTACAGACTTACTGCTGAGTGGTGAGCTCCAAAATTTTCTGACTCTCTGCTTCTGATGTGGGCATTGTTATTTGTAAGAGTACTCATTCTTTTTTATGGTGGTTACATAATCAAGTGTTTCTGAACTAAAAAACACTATTAAAGTATCATAAGTTCTCATAAAAATAAGATAAATCACATAAGTAATTAAATTTGTAGTCAGTGTTTTTCTTGTGGGAGCTCACTAAGGGATTTTCAAGGGAATCATCACAGTCATGTTGGAGGAGCCAGAGGATACTATTGGTACACACACACTTGTTTGGAATGAGGAAGATATAAAAACTTAGAGCCTCATACCTGTGTTGTAAGTGATGGATGGAACAATAAGAAACCATCCTGAGTGAGGTAATCCAGTCACAAAAAGACAAACACAGTATGTACTCACTCATATATGGATTTTAGACATAGAACAAAAGATTACCAGCCTACAATCAACACCACCAGAGAAGCTAGGAAGACCCTAAGCTTGGCATATATGGTCCCCCCAGAAGGGAAAAGCGACAAAATTTCCTGACCAACATTGGGAGTGGGGGTGGGACAGTGAGTGGAGAGGGAGTTAGGAGAAAGAGAAGGGGAGAAGGGGAGAGGTGGACATGAGGCAGCAAGAAGATTGAGTCAGGGAAGGAATAGAGGAGAGCAAGAAAAGAGATACCATCATACAGGGAGCCATTATAGGTTTTAAGAAAAATCTGGCACTAGGGAAATGTCTAGAGATCTATAAGAATGACCTCAACTAACAAGCTAAGCAATAGTGGAGAGGCTACTTTAAACACCCTTCCTCTATAATGAGATAGATGAAAATACCATCCTAGAGCCTTCATCCAGTAACTAATGGAAGCAGAAACAGAGCTCCACAGCTAAGCACTCAGCCTAATTCCTAGAATCCAGCCATAGGGAGGGAGGATTAAAGGGGTCAAGACCATGCTGGGGAAAACCACAGAAACAACTGACCTGAGCAAGTGGGAACTCATGGACCCCAGACAGACAGCTGGGGAACCAGCACAGGACTGAACCAGGCCCCCTGAAAATGGGTTAGGAGGCCTGGGTAGTCTACATAGGGCCTCTTGCTGTGGAACTAGAATTTACCTCATGCAGGAATGGACTTTGGGAGCCCATTCACCCATGGAGGGATACTTTTTCAGCCTAAATACAAGGGAAGGGCCAAGTACCTTCTCCAAATGATGTGTCAGACTTTGATGATTTTGCATGGAAGGCCTCACTCTCCTTGAGAAGTGGATGTGGGATAGAATTAGGGGGTATGGGAGGATGGGAGGGAGAGGGAACTGGGATTGATTTGTAAAATAAGATTTCCAATTTAAATAAAAAACATTTTCAAAAGAAGTCATTTATCATTCCTTAGCAGAATGAAGCTTTAGGTCCTGGACAAACCTACTCCCAGGTTTTTGTTCATGCACGCAGCTTTAGGTATGTGTTCTATCTCATGAAGTGTGTTTTAATCGAGTGAGATTTAGTTGTAACACTCCCACAATCTTTGCGCCATTATTGCATCAACTTATCTTGTTGGTCACCATTATAGATCAAAGGTTTTGTATCTGGATCGATGTTTACCTTTCTCCTTTGATAACATATGTAGAGTATCTACCATTAGCCTTGACATTAGTCTGAGTTGTGTAGGTTTTGTCTTCAACAATAAGGCACTGTCTTCATTTTGTAGAGAGCAATCAATAGCCTTCATAATAGCTTAGGTGGTTTGGGGGATTTCCGTAGAACCCTGTAGCCAACAACTTGATTAGATGTAATCCTTTCCTGACCTGGTATATTTATTTGCCAATGAGAGATGCAAGTTGGGGCTCTATTTTGCCCATTATTTGGTCATTTCTCTTAGATTGCCTTTAACCTTATATTTATTTTAGGAAGCTTCTACTTTGTTAAATTTCTATATGACTTCTCAAAAGGCCATTAGTTTTACCTGACCTTCACTATATTCCCTTACCATGCTCATCCCCATTTACATCTACCGTTCCAATTCCCCCCAACCCCCCTCTGCCAGTACATCAATGACAATCTGTTCTCTTTCCCTTTCCTGGGGAGAGGCACACCTTAACCCTATTCCTTTAATTTATACCTAACCTCTATCATTATATCTTGCTTATCAGTGATTTAAGAGCTAATATCCACATACAAGAGTGCACGTTATTCCAATTTACTTAAATTTGAAACTTAGTGAAAGCAAATGTGATCAGTTTTGGAGAGAGTTCAATGAGCTGCTGAAAATATGTTCTTTTGTTTTTATATGAAATAGTCTGTAAGTATGTTTTATGTACATTTGTTTTATGACATCTTATAGCTTCAACATTTTTTTGTGTAGTCTTTGTCTGAATGACCTGTTTTTTGGCAAGAGTGGGGTATTGAAAGCACTTGCTATCACTGTGTGAGGGTCATTATGTAATTTTATAACTCAGGTACCCCATGTTCATTTCATACATGTTACAAATTTGAATATACTTGTTGTGGATTTACCTAATCATATTACATATCTTTAAATAGAGAGTTCCTGCTCTCAAAATTTCTCAAACTAACTATAGGAAAATCAGAAGTTGCCATTTGTGTATTTATTCCACATTAATTAATTAATTTACCTACATATTTTCTTCAAGAATTGAATAGTATCTATTGAATTGCTAAGACATTATGATACTATCATAATGGTAAAGATAATATTAAAATGAATCATACACATAGTCAGACATGAATCTAACCATGGTTCTTTATCCATAATTCAGAGCACATCAAAACAATTTGACATAAACCAGCGATATTCAGTCATTTTTAGTTCATGGCCTGTTGGAGAATTCTCCCTAACTGTATGTGAAGCTTGGGTATGTAGCGAGTATGTTTTACCCAGCCTCTGGTGTGGTCCCACTGCCATGCCAGCCCCCAATAATAATACAGAGATGCTGTATTTGATATAATGCTGTTGGCCAGTTACTATCATTTCTTATCGGCTAGCTCTGTCTTAAATATTAACCCATTTCTACTAATCTAAGATTGCCATGTGGTCTCATCTTACTGGACACAGGGGCTGGCATACTACCTCTCTGGGCTCTCCATGTTGACTCCTCCCAACTACTTCCTCTTTCTTCCTTCTAGTCTCCTAGCCCCACCTATCTTGCTTTCCTATTGGCCAACAGGGCTTTATTTATTAAACAGTATGAGAAACATATTTACAGAGTAACATCTCCCATCATCTCTTCTTTTCTGTCTAAAATAAAAGAAGGGTTTTAACCTTAACATGCAAAAAATACCATACAACAGTTATCAAAAAAGAATCACAGGTAACAATATTTTTCCATTAACATTTAGTAAGATTTAAGAAAATATTTCATTATCTATCCTATCTTTGTGAGCCTGAAATCTTATATGCAACTTATCTTTAATCCTAACTAAGGAAAACTATAACCATAACTTCCACAACTCCTTCAAAGATCACAGAAGGATAATATATAAACTCTAGAAATGACAGAGTCAATTCACTGCCTGGTAAGTCCCCCAAAATTCTCCTGTAAAGTTCTATCTTCAGCTCATAGGCCATAGTGTGTCTGGCAGATTCCTCAGCAAAGCAGAAAACTTTAAACTGTCCATCTGTATTGAAAGTTTGTCAGTCACTTTTCTTTGTGTCTTGTGTCTTGTAGATTGTCTGGCAGACTCTTCCATGAAACAGGAATCCTGTAGCACTGTCTTTCTTGTATTAGCAGTCACTTTTCTGTGGGTCCTGGACGCCCAGTTTAAACAGCATAAAGTCAAACAGTCCAGACAAGAGCAGTATCTTTCCCAAATGGCTAGTCTTGCCATATTGAAAGCAAACTTTATGACATGTTTCTTCTATGTCCATCTTCCTTTCTGATTCAGATGGTATTGCCAGGAGCAGTTATGCCTCACTGTCAAGAAAATCCCCAAACCATTTTAAATGC
Organism: Cricetiscus sungorus; assembly: GCA_030556225.1. Classification (NCBI taxonomy): domain Eukaryota; kingdom Metazoa; phylum Chordata; class Mammalia; order Rodentia; family Cricetidae; genus Cricetiscus; species Cricetiscus sungorus. The sequence goes on along the minus strand of JANBXA010000392.1, from coordinate 3,602,039 downwards.
CATATTCTGTAGGTCTTTGAAAGGTTTGAAGAATGCCTATTCATCTCAAATACATGTCTGCATATCTAGCAATCCTAACTAACTTAACACCAAGTTTTGACTATCATAGGTAACTCTCTATAATCTGTAGTAAATTATAGCTATTTAAAATGAGCTATTTAAACACAATACCTAAACAAGAGGAGAAATATACATATAACAAAATTGACCTTAAATTTACATCAGCAAATGAAAATCCATTCCATAATAAAGCATTTATATCTATACCATAATTCCCTTTAAAAAGATTGGTTGTGGTCATTGACCATTTATAACCAAGCCCCCTTAAATGAAAGATGATGGGAGATGTTATTCTGTAAATATATTTCTTATACTGGTTAATTAATAAATCCCTGCTGGCCAATAGGAAACTTGATAGGCGGGGCTAGGAGACTAGGAGGAGGAAAGAGGAAGTAGTTAGCAGGAGTCAGCATGGAGAGCAGGGAAAAGTAGATGCCAGCGTCTGCTCCCCGATAACATGACCACGTGGAAATACTTAGATAAGTAGAAATGGGTTAATAATTAAGACAGAGCTAGCCCATAAACAATAATGGTAACTGGCCAACAGGATTGTATCAAATACAGAGCCTCAGTGTGTTATTTGGGGCCAGCACGCCAGACCAGCAGCAGGCAGGCTGGCGGAAAACATACAAGCTACAGATGTCGTCCAACGTGGCTATAAGAACTTTCACTTAAATCTTGATAAAAGCTTAAAAAGAGATTTTAGAAACAAAGGAACAGAGACTAGCAAGACTTTTTGGTAGCAGCATTTTCTCAGTTGGATTTGTTTGCTGTAGACAGAGATTTGCACAGCTCCTTTAAGGGAGGTTTCCATAATTAGCATAAGCAGCAAAAAACCGCCTTGCTTTTAAAGAGCTCTGCTAACAATTCATTGATGTGTACAGAGCTGCAATGAAAATTTACACTGTGTTTTAAAAAATAAACTGGCTTGGGAGAGAAAAAGAAACAGGATACAATGGTTTAAAAAAGAAAAAAGGAAGTAAAATGGATGGGTGTGGCGGCACACGCCATTAATCCCAGCACTCGGCAGACAGAGGCAAACAGATCTCTGAGATTTCAAAGTAAACCTGGTATGCAGTGAATTCCAGGACAGATAAAAGTCACACAGAGAAACGCTGTCTCAAAATATGTAAAAATAGAAGTAGAAGAAATAGAGTAATAAAAAAGCCACGTAAAGATGGAAAGCACAGACAAATTTTGAATACTATACGCGATTCTGTTATCTTTAAATTATTTGATTGCTGAGAAAATAACAACAACTGATAAAAGAAATGCTGCTAGATTAATTCAAGTTATATATTTTAAAAATGCTTTGACTCCAAAATTTAAGCCTAAGGACAAGTTACTGGGGAAAAGGATTTCTATTTTTGTCTCCACAGAAAATGTAAAGCTATGGATTCCTTCTAAATTAATGTGGTTTCATCAAGCAGACCCCCTGAAACAGTGCCCCAGGTGTTTCAACATTCAAGGCAGTTGAGACAAATCCTTGCAAACTGCAACCAAGATTTCTGCATCTTCTTTGGACCCCATGACAGCGCCCCCTATCAGCAGGAAGTAGTTTGGAAAGAACGACGTCCAAATTCCCAAATATTGTTTATAAATGTTTGTTTTCATTTAAGTGGGCTTGGTTATAAATGGCTAATGATCACAAGCAATCTCTTTAAAGGTAAAAAGGGAATTATGGTATAGATAGGAATACTTTGTTTTGGAATGGATTTTCATTGATACAAATTTAAGGTCAATTTTGTGATATGTTTATTTCTCCTCTTGTTTAGGTATTGTGTTTATATAGCTCATTTAGAATGTAATGTATAGTTTAACACAGATTACAGATAATTACCTATGATAATGAGACCTTATAGTTAAGTTAGTTAGGATTTCTAGATATGTAGAGATGTATTTGAGATGGATAGGCATTCTTCAAACCTTTCAAAGACCTACAGAATTTGGCATTTAAAATGGTTTAGGGTTTTTTCTTGACAATGAGGCACAACAGCTCCTGGTAACACCACCTGTGTCAGAAAGACAGATGGACATTGAAGAAACGTGATATGGAATTTGCTTCTAATATGGCAAGACTGGCTATTTGGACAAGGTACTGCTCTTCTGGACTGTTTGACTTTATGCTGTAGAAACTGGACATGCAGGACCCACAAAAAGGTGACTGCTGATGCAAGATGGACAGTGCTACAGGGTTCCTGCTTCATGGAAGAGTCTGTCAGACATTCTGCAACAGAGAAAAATGACTGACAAACTGCCAATATGGATGGACAGTTTAAAGTTTCCTGCTTTGTTGAGTAGTCTGTAGACACACTATGGCCTATGGCCTGAAGATGGAACATTACAGAAGAACTTCAGGTGACTGACCAGGCAATGAGTTGTCTGTCATTTCTAGAGTTTATATATTATCCTTCTGTGGTCTTTGAAGGAGTTGAAGAAAGATAGTTATGGTTATAATTTTCCTTAGTTAGGATTAAAGATAAGTTACCTCTTTAATCTTATCTTTAGACTTACAAAGTCTAACAAAATGTTAATGGACTAAATATTGTTAACTGTAATTCTTATTTAATAACACTGTTTTATGATATATTTTGCTATGTCAAGGTTAAATCCCTTCTTTTATTTTAGACAGAAAAGAGATGATGGGAGATGTTATTCTGTAAATATGTTTCTCATACTGGTTAATTAATAAAGCCCTGGTGGCCAATAGGAAACTAAATAGGCGGGGCTAGGAGACTAAGAGGAGAAAAGAGGAAGTAGATAGGAAGAGTCAGGATGTAGAGCATGAAGGAAGCAAGATGCCAGGCCCGATCTGGCTGATAAGATGAGCCACGTAGAAATACTTAGATAAGTAGAAATGGATTAATAATTAAGACAGAGCTAGCCTATAAACAATAATGGTAACTGGCCAACAGGATTGTATCAAATAGAGTCACTGAGTGTTATTTGGGGCCGGCACGCCAGACCAGCGGTGGGCAGGCTGGCAGAAAACATAAAAGCTACAGAAAACAAACATTTATAAACAATACTTCGGAATTTGGACATCTTTCTTTCCAAACTGCTTCCTGCTGGTAGGGGGCACTGTCATGAGGGATCCTAAGAAGATACAGAAATCTAAGCTGTAGTCTGCAAGTCTGGCTTGCCCCAACTGTTTTGAATGTTGGAACACCTGGAACACTGTTTCAGGGGGTCTGGCTTTATCAAACCACATTATTCTGGAAGGAATCCACAGCTTTTCATTTTCTGTGAAAACAAAAATAGAAATTCTTTTCCCCAGTAACCTGTCCTTAGACTTAAATTTTGGAGTCAAAGAATTTTTAAAATATACAACTTGAATTAATTTAGCAGTATTTCTTTTATCAGTTGTTGTTATTTCCTCAGGAGTCAAACAATTTAAAGACAATAGAATCGCCCATAGTATCTAAATATTTTCTGTGCTTTCTATCTTTAAGTGGCTTTTTTATTACTCTATTTCTTTTATTTCTATTTCTACATGTTTTGAGACAGGATTTCTCTGTGTAACATTTATCTGTCCTGGAATTCAGTCTGCATACCAGGTTTACTTTGAAATCACAGAGATCTGCTTGCCTCTGCCTCCTGAGTGCTGGGATTAAAGGCGTGTGCCACCACACCCAGTTACTCTACTTTCTTTTTTGTTTTTTAATCCATTGTATCCTGTTTCTTTTTCTCTCCAAAGCCAATGCATATTTAAAACACACTGTAAACCTTTATTTCCAGCTCTCATACACCAATGAATTGTTAGCAGAGCTCTTTAAAACCAATGTGGTTTTTTGCAGCTTATGCTTATTTTGGAAACCTCTGTTAAAAGAGCCATGCAATTCTTTACTTGTCTCTCTCAAAACAGAGTCCAATCCATAAAAATGCTGCTACCAACAAGTCTTAGTTGTCTCTGTTCCTTTGTTTCTAAAACATTTCTTAAGCTTTTCTTAGTTTTAAGTGAAAGTTCTTATTAGCCATGTTGGGGGCCAATTGTAGTGAGTATATTTTGCCCCACCACCACCACCAGTCTGGTTGCCCCCAATAATAATATACAGATGCTGTATTTGATATAATGCTGTTGGCCAGTTACTTTTATTTCTTGTCGGCTAGCTCTGTCTTAAATATTAACCCATTTCTATTAATCTAAGTATTGCCACGTCGGCTCATCTTACCAGCCAGAGGGGTTGGTGTACTACCTCTCTGGTCTCTCCATGTTGACTCCTACCAACTACTTCCTCTTTCCTCCTAGTCTCCTATCTATAGGTCATGATAGCCCCGCCTATCTTGCTTTCCTATTGGCCAACAGGGCTTTATTCATTAACCAGTATGAGAAACATATTTATAGAATAACATCTCCAATCATGGGTATAACAATTATGTCACCTGGAGCAACACCTCCCAAGAACTACTTAATATTTAGTGATAGAATTTACCAATACTGACTATAAAGCACAGTATATAAGGGAATTCATTATGGTATAGATATGAATACTTTGCTTTGGAATGGATTTTCTTTTATTGATACAATTTAAGGTCAATTTTGTGATATGTATATTTCTCCTCTTGTTTAGGTATTGTGTTTATATAGCTCATTGAAAATGTAATGTATAATTTAGTACAGTTAAAGAGTTACCTATGATAGTCAATACTTGGAGTTAAGTTAGTTAGGTTTCTAGATATATAGAAATGTATTTGAGATGGATAGGCATTCTTCAAATCTTTCAAAGACCTATAGAATATGGCATTTAAAATGGTTTAGGGTTTTTCTTGACTGTGAGGCACAACTGCTCCTGGTAACACGACCTGCATCAAAAAGGAAGATGGATTGAAGAAACTCGTTATGAAGTTTGCTTCTAATATGGCAAGATAGCCATTTGAGCAAGGTACTTCTCTTGTCTAGACTGTTTGACTTAAGTTGTAGAAACTGGACATGCAGGACCCACAAAAAGGTAACTGCTGATGCAAGATGGACATTGCTACAGGATTCCTGTTTCATGGAAGAGGCTGCCAGACAGCCAGATAGTCTACAGGACACAGAGAAAAGTTTCCTGCCTTATTGAGGAGTCTGGACACACATTATGGCCTATGGGCTGAAGATGGAACATTACAGAAGAACTTCGGGTGACTGACCAGGCAATGCATTGTCTCTGTCATTTCTAGAGTTTATATATTATCCTTCTGTGGTCTTTGAAGGAGTTGAAGACAGATAGTTATGATTATAGTTTTTCTTAGTTAGGATTAAAAATAATTTACATATAAGTCTTTAGACTGACAAAGATAGGATAGATGATATTTTCTTTAAGTCTTACAAAATGTTAATGGACTAAATATTGTTAACTGTGATTCTTATTTGATAACTGTTGTATGGTATATTTTGCTATGTTAAGGTTAAACCCCTTCTTTTACTTTAGACAGAAAAGAGGAGATGATGGGAGATGTGATTCTGTATATATGTTTCTCATACTGTTAATAAAGCCCTGTGGCCAATAGAAAACTAGATAGGTGGGGCTAGGAGACTAGGAGGAGGAAGAGGAAGTAGTAGGTGGGGGAAGATGTAGCCCGGGGAAGGAGCAGGACGCCTGCTGCACGGCTCCCAGATAAGACGACGACGTGGAAATACTTAGATAAGTAGAAATGGGTTAATAATTAAGGCAGAGCTAGCCCATAAACAGTAATGGTAATTGGCCAACAGGGTTGTATCAAATACAGAGTCTCTGAGTATTATTTGGGGCTGGCGCGGCTGTGGGCCCGGGCTGGCGGGCTGCCGGAAAACAACATGCTGTAACAAATTCATTTGTTAATTAATTCATTAATTCCATTAAATGTTGAGAGGGTAGTTCCTGGTGATAAGTATATTTAGAGATGTAGAGAGTAAATTGAGACACTGAGGTTCAGGACTGTTTCAGGTTGCATTTGTAGATGATCTACTTTCCTGTTCTCTTACCTAGTCTTTTTGTCTTTCCTTTGTACTTTGGCCTGAAAACAGCATTCCATTATTCTGCTTTACATCTGTTTTCCTCCTTCTTTGTCCCTAAATAGGATTGCTTTCATCTCCTCTCTGTTATTCATATCTTTCAAGGTTAGGGACCAAGAAATGTCACTTTGTTTCCCTGAGGCCTCCTTCCACATCCTCAAATACACCTTCAGCCTTGGAACAGGGCTTACATATGTACTTACTTTGGCCTCTGACTGCAGTGGCTTGCCTTGTAAATGATGTAAGTGGGTATTGTTAATCATCAGGTACAAATGCCATGAGGTCACAGATTCTAATTATTTGTGGAGGGCTTCTTAGTTGTATTTTCAATGTTATTAAATTATTCTTACAGAGTCATATCTTACCTCTGTGTCTTTGTTTCTTTTAGACAAAGTTAAATTTAAGTATATACTCCCTCGATGAATAGTGGATATTCAACTCTGATAATTATTAAGACACACTCTTTCATAATTAATCAACCACCCGTAGACCTTAAATGCATCCTGCACAGCATGGCAGTCACTTCTTGGTAACCATTGCTCATACATTCAATGTTTTTAAAATAGTGTGTGTCTATGTGTGAGTGTGTGTGTATGGGTGTGTTTATGTGTGTAGTTTTTCATATATTGCCCATTATTTAAAGTAATTAAGTGCATAGGTCTGTCTGTGTAAGTGTATGTGCCTATGTGAGTGCAGATGCCTTCAAAAGTCAGAGGAAGATATGGAGTCCCTGGGCCAGTGTTATAGGTAGTTGTGTGCTGCCCATCATGGATATTTGAATCCTAGCTTGGGTTTTCTCTAAGAACAATTCATGCTCTTAACTGCTGAACCATCTCTCCAGCCTCTTGTCAACAATGGCCTGGAACCCATCATGATAGGCTGAATGACAGAGCAGCCCCAGAGAAATTCCTGCTTTCACCTCCCCAACACTGCAGTGACAAAAAGAACATCACACTTTAAATTTTAATATAGCTTAATGTGGGAAACAACATTACAAGGTTTCTTATTTACTATCTGAGCTACCTTCCAATTCTTAGTCTTTGACATCTTTATTTTTTTTTTAATTGCCAGACTAGATTTTATGGTAATGGTATGAAAATCCCATCCTTTTATTTAGCTCAGAGAAAGTTTATTTTTTCTAATTACATGTGTATTTGCTTTGAAAACATCCACTACCTGTTTGCCTACATATCCAGTAGAACCTCTTTCTTGACTTTAGACTTATAGCAACAACATGTAAAACTGTCTTTAACAACCTCCTGTTTCCAAGCTTATTTGCCTGCTTGGGACAGGTCATACTATTTAACCAATTGTAAGTAGAAAAAAATAACATCATGGAAATGATACAACTTCAGCTTCAAGCAAAATTTTCTTTCAAACTGTGAGTAGCTAAAAAATACAGATTATCTTGATATGTGTCTCAAAGACACAGGGAGTTTTCTTAATGATCAAAGTATGCCAAATTTTGGGAACCTACTGAAAGAATAAGTTATTTCAAGGGAAGGAATACTCAAACAGAAGTTTGGAATGGGTACGATGCCTCCAAGCATCTATGTCCTAGATTCTAGGAGGAGGTGAGCAGGAATAAATGGTCTCCATGCTGTTTGTCATTCAGGCTTATTTATACTCTTGGCACCTATTGTTTTATAGCTATAGTGACAAGGAAAAGAAAAAGAAACCTGTAAAAACACAACTTTAGATATCTCATAAGACACCAAACACACTTGAGAGTATTGCTTCAGGATCTCCATAACATAGTTACAATATGTGCTTTGAATATTGAAGACTCTGAACAAAGCTTAACATGGTTTAATTTTAAGTGCTTTCACAATGATGTTGTGAAAGCATGTCCTAAGCACACCATGGTAACATCTACCACAGAAAGTGTTTGATGGACACTTTGGAAATTGGTAAGTCCTAGGGTGTTGGTTAAGTTCCCAGGACTCTGTTGCAATTGGAGTAGGTGCCAAGAACACATAGGTAGCTATGGTAATTTGATTTTAAAAAGCCTGTGTGTTTCTCTATTGAAGAGCATGCATCATCAGAGCCATGGTAGATCACATTTATAGAGCTTATTAAGTGGGAAGAGATTTGGACACAGAGTTATCTAAAGGGACTCATGAAAGTGGGAGATGATGTTTTCTACATTGTAATTTAGAAGAATATTTCATTAAAACATAAGCTCTAGACTCTTCATACTGTGTCTGTAGTGTTGGAAGGGTGGGTAATACTTTGAAAAAAAAACCCTTGAATTCCAGATATGTTTGCTATCTCCAGGTGGCAGTCAGTAAAGTACTCTCTCAAAGTGATCTTTGACCTGCAGTACCAGAGTCAAAGCCATGAGAACACTGGTTACATCTGAATCTCTCTCTGTCAACAAATAATTGACATAAATTAAATAATATCTTTCCTCTATCATCTTGACTAATTATTAAAGAAGCTAGTTGTTAAACATTCAAATAATGCTGGATTTTTCTTGGGACCACATCAGGTTGTGAAAAGAGTTTTTCAGGAGTAGGAATTCAAAGCATTGTTAACAAGGACACTTTTGTAGATTCCTCAGCTACAATAAACATCTTTTCTGCTTATACTGAATACTGGAATTTGTCACAGTGAATCATCTCAAATTCTAGTCCTTTAACCAAAATGCTCAACAGGAAATAGTCTATTTCTTTTAAATTAGGTTCAGCGTCTGAATATTAAATGATCTGTATATTTTTCTATATCACATGTTATACAGAAAAGAGTTCAAACAAATCTGCAATAAATTTTAACATACATCAATTTTAATTTTATATAGTACCTTTAGTAATGGTTCATTTTGAATACCAACTTGACTGTACTGAAGGACACTAGGGAGATGGTAAAGCATCACATTGTAGGGTGTGTGACAAGTTGTTAGTATAGAAGGTGTGTGTGTGTGGGGGGGTGTCTGTCTGTGGAAAACCCTGAAAAATGGTACCTTTTTCAAGAGATAGTCATTGATATTTCTAGAAAGTATCGCTCTATAAAGTATTTTTCACCAAATGGTGTATTTAGGCAGGAGATCTGTATCATCTGTACCTAAAATAATTTAATGTCCTAATTTTTGACTGTACAGTGGCAGGAATGGTTACTCATATGATCATGCTACCTTTCTTTTTAAATATTTATTTTACTTTAAGTTATGAGTGTGTGCTTGTGAATGTGTGTGAGTTTGCCTTTGAAAGCCCAGAAGGTAGCAGATCATATGCAGCTGGAGATGACTGTAAAGGCAGCTGTAAAGGCCTCCAATGTGGGTGCAAGGAATTGGATTCAGGTCTTCTGCAAGAGCAGTAATCACTTTTAAACACTGATCCACCTCCTCAGCTCCTTCTCTGTCTTCTTTTCACCAGTAGTGAAAACATTAAATATTAAGAAATTACATTCAAGGTCATGTTCATCTTCAGTCGGACTTTCCATGCTTTGGATAGGCATTGCCAACTGAGATCTACAGGTGTTAGAATTTGTCTTGAATTTGTCAAAAAAAAAAAATGACTCAACATTCCCATACATTTTACTATAGGGTGATGTTGAAATTGTTCTATTTTATTGTTACTGTTGTTTGTTACTGCATATAATTCATAAATTATACTATTATCATAAATATTCATGTATTGAAAGAAGCATACAAGGCATAGTGTTGGTTACTGATCTTGGCTTCTGCAGTCCACCAGGAGTCTTGAAACATGCTATGCTAATGCAGTCCACCAAGATTCTTGAAAAATGCTACTCAGCCACAACAGAATTCTCTATTTGAATGTGTCAACTCTGTTGTATAGAAAAAGCCTTATTTATTGATTGATTTGTTTTTAGTCTGTCTAATGTAGTCCAGGCTGGCATATACTTTCTGATTCTTCTGCCTATACCTTAAAAATATGGCGGTTGCAATGCTAAGTAGCTGTCCCAAATATAGGACAATGTAAATGTTCTGAATATATTTGAGGTAGTTTAGGACAAGTTCTGATATTCACCAGGTTAGAGGTAATCAATGCCTTTTTGATTAACCTTGTTTTAGTAATAAGTACATCAGAATATAACTCCACCATAAATAAAAATGCATATATCTGTTGTTGCAAAATATTCTTGTTTTGATTTGGTCTATGGTTTCTTGAGTCAGGGTCTCACCATTTTGCCAAAATGAACCAATAACTCCTGGTCCTCTGTCTTTAGCTTTCTGAGTCCTGGAACAATAGGTGTCAGTCACTATTCTCAGTTTTTTTTTTTGTTGCTTTATTTTATTTTGCTTTGGTTTTACAATGCTGAGAAAGAACTTCAAGTCCTTATGAATGAATATTAGCAATTTTGACAATTTTCTATTAAGGTAATAGGAGTTAGGCAATTTTAATATTATGATACATAAAATATAACAGAACACAAAAATGTATTGGAGTTATATGTGTGCATGTATCTATACATATTTAAAATATAACACAGACAATTGTGGTACAGAAGCTAGAATATATAATAATCTTTACTAATAAGATATCAACAACTTTAAGAGCTAAACAAGAAGCAACTGTGGTTGAAATTGCTTATGAAACAAGTGAAAATTTCCATGATCTGGGTAAATCACAGGACATTTGAGAAGGTGTAACTAGTTGAGTGTGATTACACATGATTGTAGTCTGTACACTTGCATAGTAAAGGAGGCAGGATTAAGAGCTCAAGGCCAGCCTTGGCTAAAAATGAGTTAGATGCTGCTATTCTTTGAATATATCCAAAAGGCTCATGTGTTTGGACATACTAATTATATATCACTTATTTTTTTCATTTCTAATTTTGTTGAAAGTACTAATAACCTGATATTATCCATAAATATGTCTCATATATAAGAATATCATTTTACTTGAACAGATAAATCCCAACATCATTATGGAAGGAAACACAGTAACTGTAAAAATTCTACGTCATTCCTCCTGCCTCTACTGTACTTCACAAACAATGCTTGTGGCTGGTGACAAGACTTTTCAAATACCTTAGTTAAAATTCCTAGTGAATTTTAGAGAAAACAACTGCAAAAGAAATAAACAAAAAAGGAATAAAAAACATTAGTCCAGATGATGGTGGTTGATAAATATTTGTCTGTAATTGCTTATGATCTAATAAAGTTGCTGGAGATAAGAATGCAAAGCCATAGAGTCCAGGCAGTTTTGGTACATACCTTTAATCACAGAACTCAGGAGACAAAAGCAGATGATTCTCTGCAAGTTCTAGGCTACCCACAGCTACATGAGAGTGAATCCATCTAAAGAAGCACAGAGCTCACACCTTTAATCCCAAAACTAGAGAGGCATTTAGGACAGGTGCAGGGTCTCAGGGCTATCAATTAGTCTTCAGCCATGTTGAGGACAGGATTGTCTCAGCCTTGGTAGAGTTAAGACCTCTTTGGCGACTTGGCTGCTTTGCTTTTCTGATCTTCAACTTGAACCGCAATACCTGTCTCTGGGTTTTTATTATTTGTGCTACATTTATTCATTGGAGAATAGTTTTGATTTTGTTTTCCTATTATCTCAAAACTTGTAATGAAGGGGTAAAGAGATGGTACAGTGGTTAGGATTGCTTTTTTCTCTTGTATAGGACCTGAGTTTAGTTTCAAGCAACCACGTTGGGTTTCTCACAACTACCTGTAACTCCAGGATCTGACGTCTTTTTCTGGCCTCCACAGATACCTGAAATTACACGCACATACCCCCATCATGGATAGACAGATATGATTTAAAACAAAAATAAATCTTAAAAGTACTTGAAATGAGTAATGCAATTTCTATTACTTATATATTTGCAATAAAAAAGTACTTTTGTAAACTCACCAGAGAAATAACTATCATCTTCAATATCTTTAAGAACACTTGATATATCAGGAAGAGAAATCAATCATATTTATTAGCACAACTTTCTGTCATCTACATAATAGTGTTCCACAACCCAGTAGGAAATTACAAATACACAATGAATTTCTTTTGCAGTAAGTAAACACTGGAATGCTTGGCAGAATCTAGATGTTTCTGTGATTATCCATATCTATCTATATGAAGTTTAATCTTGTGTGTACAGGACACTGCAGTAACCTTGATTTTGTGTCACACTGCCCTTTGAGTCTTACATTGGGGTTGGACCTTAATGGTCTGTAAGGAAGTACTGTTAATGAAGGTTAACTGCCTTATAGTTTAAACAAAAGGAAAGAGCCTGTGATTCCTGTGGCTTTCAGATAAAATGAATACAGAGATGAAGGTTCTTTGTTAGCTATAATATTCTTGATTTTCCTCTATAGCTCTTATGTATACCTGTACCTTGCTTGAAAAAGCCACATTAACTAGGGAAAGATGGGTTTTTATTACAATTGAAAAATCAGTGTATGTATTCATTTTACATGGTGATGTAAGGACATTTCACAAATTATATATTTGTAAATTGTGCACATTCTTCTTTAAGCACTTTTCCTTCTCTTTCTCCTCCGACCTTGTTTGTCACCTTTGTACCCATGATAGCTTCTCTTCTACATTCATGTCACATATGTACATGATATTATAGATCTATAAAAATTCCATGGTTTACATGTGAGTTAAAACATATTTATCATTCTCAGACTGGCTTAATTTAAGTAATTGATTACCTCTAATAATACCAATTTTCTTGTAAATGACATGACTTTATTCTTCTTTTAGGATAAAAAAGAACTCCATTGAGTCATATGCCATACTTTCTTTACTCATTCCTCTTCTATTGGGCGCCTAGTTTGCTTCCATAACTGGACAAATATGAGTAGTGCTGAAAGAAATATAGATATGCAAGTGTCTCTGTGCTATGCTGCCCTGGAATCCTTTGGGTATATAACCAAGAGTTATACATCTGGTTCGTAATATAGATTTGTTTTTAGAAACTAAGAATAGGTTTTCTTAGTGTACTCATAGGTTCTCCTAATGTCCCCATGAACATTTCCTAGCATGCTTTCCTGCTTATTCAGAGTACAGGTAGCCATTATCACATTGAGCTTACAAATCATCTGCTGAGCTACTGAAATCCTTTTGCAATAGATCTTTGTTAGTATTCAGTAGACAAAAACGACAGATATAAAAAATAAAAGTAGAATAACACTGTTCTGCAGTTGCTGATGGATAAGAGTGGGATAGTCTACGAAAAATCATAGCTATAATGAATGACAAGGATCATAAGACAAAAGACATGACAGTATGCTTGACTGTCTGGTTCATTATTATACTCTGTATATGTAAATCCCAATGGTACCATTACTAACTCATCTATTTTGACAGTGTACACAGTGCTAGATTGCAAAGTAACACTTAACCAAACTCCTTTTGATAAAGAATACAGTTTGAGATGAACATTTGCTGACAGAAACCTCTTTCAATGGGTATACTTGAGACCTTGTACTTTCAGAAATAATACAGGTTTGTTTTAAGCATAAGACATATAGACATTGAAGAAGAACTAGTCTCTCTTTTATGATGGTGTACATTTCCTTCCCCAACTAGCCTCACATCATTGTTGGTACATAGTATGTGCTCACCAGGTATTTGTTAAGTATATAAATTCACAAATACTCACTAATTCATGTACACAACGATCAGTTTAGGCTTAAAAACTATGTGCATAGACATGATGGAAAATAAAAGTTTAGCTTTTGCCTTCACTAATTTGACAAAAGTAAGTTGAAACAAGGAAAATTCAATCAATACATACCAAGCCCCAGTGTCTAACAAACTACCAAAAGAATGCATTTGAAAGCCAGCAAAGCCCTAGAGAAGATATTGTGGGAGAGTTGCTGTGCCTTTGCCCTGGGTTTTCAACCAGTTTCTTAATCACAAGCACTCTACAGTTATCGTTTGGTACAAGCTTATACCAATTTTGCTGTTCCCTAGTCCTCATTACTTGACCAGATGCCACTTTCTATAGTTTCCCAGCCTCCAATTTTATCAATCTTGAACATGGACCAAGAGCTCTTGCATTCCTTGATAGGATCACATCTCCACTGTACATGTTAAGGTAGCATCATGAAAATTGATTAGCATTCTTTAAAATGAGTGAATGGAAATCAAACACGAGTTTCATCTCATCCCAGCGGAATGACTATGAATAATACAAAAGCGGCAAATGCCTGTGAGGATGCAAGGAGAGAGATATCTTTGTTTGCTGCTTGTAGGAATGTATACTAATGTAGGTGCAGTAGAAACAGTGTTGTTCTCAGAAAATTGAGAAATGATCTATCTCAAGAACCAGCAGTATCACTCTTAGGCATATATCCAAAGGAAGCTCACTCATACAACAAGGACATTTGTTCAACTACATTCATAGCTGTGTTGTTTGTAATACTAAGAACTGGAAGAAACCTAGATGCTCTTCAGCCAATGAATGGATAAAGAAAATGAGGTACATAAACACAATGTACTATTCAGCAGTAAAAAATAATGGCATCTTGAAATTTGCAGGCAAACAGATGGCACTAGAAGAAATCATCCTGAATGAGGTAACCCATACACAGAAGGAAGGAGGAGAATGGGGAGGGGAGAAGAGGAGGGAGGAGCTGAAAATGAGGGATCAAAAAGGTCAAGTTGGGGGAAGGACAGTGAGGGAGAACAAGGAAAGTGATACCTTAATAAAGGGAGTCATTATGGGGCTAAGGAGAAACCTGGCATTAGGGAAATTCCCAAGAATCCCCAAGGATGACCCCAATTAAGAATTTAAGCAATATAATGGAGAGGCTACCTTAAATGTCCTTCCCCTATAATGAGATTGGTGACTACCTTAAATACCATCATAGAGCCTTCATCCAGTAGCTGACTAAAGTAGAAGCAGAGATCCACATCTAAGCACTGGACTGAAATCCTGAAGTCCAGTTGTAGACAGGGAGACAAGTGGTCAAGACCAGGCTGAGGGAACCAGCAGAAACAGCTGACCTGAGCAAGTAGGAGCTCAGTGACTCAAGATTGACAGCTGGGAAATCCTCATAAGAGTGAACTAGGCACATTGAATGGGGGTGTCAGTTTGGGGGCATGGGCAGTCTATGGGGCCAGTGGCAGTGGAGCCAGTATTTATCCCTACTGGTAATAAATGACCTGGTTTTTTGAAGTTCATTCCCATGCTCAGCGCAGATACAGCATGGAGGGCCTTAGTCCTGCCCCAAATGATGTGACAGATTTTGATAATTCCCTATGGGAGTCCTCATTCTCTCTGAGGGTGGATATGGGTTGCAATGAGGAGATGGTTAGGGGAAATGGTCAGGAGAGTGGGCATACAGGAGGGGGAGGGAACTAGGATTGGTATATAAAATGAGATTGTTTTACAACTTAAAAGGAAAAAGAAATAAGTGTGGTGCCTAAGAAAGAAAGTTAAAAATAGAACTACTATATGATCAAGGCATGCCATTTCTGGAACAATCCAAGTCAGGTTTCTGTACCTCCATGTTTTGCATCACTGTGCAAATGGTCAAACCATGCAATAGGCTTAGACCCAGCAACAGATGATTAGATAAATAAAATGAGGAATGGTTTCAAATGAGATTTTAATTATCCATAGAGAAGAATGAAAAGCTGTCATCTGCACAAAGTCAAACTTTAGGTGATCATGTTAAATGAGATGACCACACTTAGAATGACAAATACTACATGTGGAAGCTAGAGGCAGAGGGAGGACAGGAAATCAAAACAAAACCTATGGCTGTAAAAAGGGAAAGGGAAAAGGAGAGATGGGGAGCAATCTTTGAACATAATCAAAGGGCAGGGGGATGAACTGGAGAAATGTTTCAGTAGTTAAGAAGACCGATTGCGCTTCCAGAGGATCCAGGTTCAATTTCCGCAGTCCACATGTTGGTTCACAGCCCTTTGTAACTCCAGTTCCAGAGAATCTAATGACCTCTTCTGGCCTCTGCAGGCACCAAATATGCACTACACATGAGGTGCAGACACACATGTGGGCAAGGCACCCAAACACATAAATAATGAAATAGAATTAAGGAGACGATTAAGAATGAAGTACATTATATACATATGTAGAAAAGCTGCCATTAAATCTTATTTTAATATCTACCAATTAATATTTACCAATAAAAATACAGTAGCATTGGCCAACACTTAAATTCAAGTAGTACAATCATTGGTAGTAGAATAAGACAAAAAAAAAAATTGTAGTGTCTTGTCTGCAAAATCATCAACTGAGATTCTAACAGTCCAATATTAGCTTAGATGAAAAAACACTGAGAGAATTCCAGAAATAAAATGACAGATTGGTATTACTAATTATCTTATTTTTAAATTAATAGACAAATGGGATAGAAGGCAAGGCAGCTGGTTAGGAATGGGAGAAAACAAGATGTAGAATTCATGTGATAAAGCCATAGTATCACACTATGATTATTGAAAGCCACCACAGAGCTAGAGAATACACATGGTGTTGATATCTAAACCTCACAGATGGCCTTCAGAGTGTTTTTTTTTCACAGCTAGCAAATAGACACAAATAATCAGATACATTGAGCGAGCTGACTAATTTGTTAATGGAATATTTGCTCAGAGGCTGTACCTACACAGTAAAACCCAGCAATTAACCTTTGAAAACAAAAGGAAAGGCTGCCTAGCAGGTTTTCCAAGCTTAATTATTGATAGACACTGAAGGGTAAATCTAAAGCTGACCTTAAACACTCTTTACCTTTCTCCTCGCTTCTTATTTAGGCAGTGAGGTAGTTCTGTCACCAACCTGCTCACTTGTGTACTGGGAAGGAGAGACTTGTCAGTGTTCTGTCATTTGATCCAGACAGGCTTTTCTCAGATGCTGAATCTCCTTGTTCCTTACAACTGGAAATAGGTCACCCCATGCATGAAGTCACTTTCTTGATTCAATTTATATATTTATTTCGCAGTTATTTAAAGTGATGACATTCTGTATTTGAAACAAATAAAACACAATGAAATAATTCCAAACAAGGAAACACAACTACCCAAACTGGCAATGGAGGGGTAAAATAGAAATGGCAGCAATTCAATCATGCAAAACTCTAAATCTTTATGGTGTTATGTTGCACTTTGCTGTTTGTGCCTGCCAACAAACAAAGAAATTGATCATGAACTATGTGTCTTCTACATAGTTGATATTCAGTGACTATGTGGGATTGAATGAAGGTAAAGTACGATGCCAGAGAATATGTAGATATGTAATGTCATTTCTTTAAATACACTATGTTTCAATATCCTGTAATTTAGTGACTGGATCAATAACATCCAGTGACATGAATCTAAGATCTATACCTGGGTTGGTTTGTCTTTTTATAAACCCCAAGAGTGCTTTTTCCAAATAGTCAATGAACCTTTTCATATGAACTGGGTAATCACTGGAGATTGTGTTCCTCTGTGAATTCACAAGAAATCAGAACAGAGAAGCTGACTTCCTGGTTAAATGTTACAGCACACCATTAACAATCAGTGGAGTATAATGAGCCCTGTAAAAGATGATCCCCTCCAAAATTTCTTTCTGTACTATGCAATTCTTTGTTTTGTATGCTGTCTATATTTTTTCTCATAAAAGACTAATTTATGTTAATAATTCTCATTTTAAAATGCAACTATTCCTGTGAAAATTAAATTGATTGCTATTAATTCTCCAAAGTGAACTGATTAAATCAAATTGCTTCGACACAGCTAAATCTCACTAAAGAACAGGCTTTACAACTCAGAGACTTCTATCCTTAAAGGGAAGTCTAAAGAAGGCTTTTTGTAAGAGGACAGTTGAAGTTTGGCACTGCAAGGTGATTTGTGCACCCAAAGAGCAATCCAAATCAGTGGATCCTTGGTTTAGAATAACAACGAGTAACAACTTGAAGAGAAGTGCAAACACGTAGTTTATTTAGCTAACTGATTTAGGTGTGCATTTGTTGTCAAGACTTACAGAGCAAAATTATTTTTAAACATGTCTCCCTTTTAGACTACATAATTGTGATCTGTCCACTGACTTTTTATACTGCCAAAGTAGACATCAATTGTCTTTATAGTATGCTGTTAGCTATCAAAGAAATTATAAGTTTATACTAAGGGTTAAACTGTATATGTGGACAGAGAGACTGTAGGCTGTATGAGTTGATTTATGGGGCAAGGTTATGTGGTCAACTATGGTGGGGAAGCCATGGCATTAGATGTCTCCAAAGCAGAAAAGATGTAGTACTGGGACTTCTCAGCTCATCACAGTTTGGTAGAACAGAAAGAAGAGAGTAAACAGGAAATAAAACTAGCCTATGAATCCTTAAGGTCCTCTCCAGGTGAACTGCTTCCTCCAGTAAGGCCCCACTTCCTAAAAGTTCCACAAAAGTTCCTTTTAATCAGTACTACCAGCTTTAGACATTATATTCACATTCATGAGTCTCTGCACTCCTGTAAACCTTAACACTGCAGTCAAAGATAGCTCATATTGCTCTCAAAGAATTTGCAGTACGATCTGTGCATGCTTGTGGGGTTCTATAAAACAAGAATTGTCTGGTTGTGTTACATGCTAAATACCAGAATCTAAGATATTGGGTGTTGTATTAGGGTACTACACATAAGGTGGTTTAAAGCAGGTAGATAGATGATAGATAGATAGGTAGGTAGGTAGATAGATAGATAGATAGATAGATAGATAGATAGATAGATAGACAGACAGACAGACAGATATGTGGATAGATAGATTCTTTCTGAGCTCTATAGCTAGAAGCCAAAAATGGGAGGGTTAGCATGGTGAAGTTCTCTTTGAGACTCAGGCTAAAATCCTTAGGTTCAGTATATGGTATCATCAGTACTAAGCATCCCTTGGTGTGAAACTGAATCAATTCAGTCTCTGCTTGCTTGTCAGAAGACTGTCTTTTCTCCTTCACAGGTGTTTTATCTTTTTTTTAAGGACACTAGTCATGTTAGGTAAGGTCGTGGATGGGCACTGCAAACCCAAAGGTACCTTCTAAGGATCACATCTTAACTACATCTTCAGAGACCATATTTCTAAATTTCTTTTACAGTTACCTGGAATTAAGACTTTACTTATCCTTAGGAAAAGGACATAATTTAACCCACAAAACTAAGTAATTTCTAAGTAAACAATGTGCCTTGACAATCCAGCTCCATCTGTGGATACTGAGGGATCCTGTGACCATTTGCAGTGAGGCTTTTGAAACTCACCCAAATATTAGTTGAAATGGTGAGTCAGGGCTAGACTTTTCTCCTTTAGGTCTCATAATGTCCCATAATGAAGCACTGAAACTGATTGTTTCTAAATGGTACTAAAAACTTAACTAAATTATGGAAAATACAATTATATGAAATTTTAATGAAATGTCTCTAACGGAGATATGTAAAGATTGGAATTCCTACAGAAGAACAGATGCTTTTTATACGTTATGATAATTGAAAGATTTGGTTTTATTTTGACATCAAGATACATGTGTTTTCAAACCTTAACCTTTTCAATTCAATTCAATGCCACCCTTGTTTTCTGCATTCCACCAGTTATATACAGTAGGCAATCTTACCACCTTTAAAAATAGACACTTAAGATAATCAGTGAGCAAAAGGTCTCCCCAGCCTCAATCTGTTTTAATTGTTTTGATGATGATTTAACTTCCTATGCTGTTTTTTATTTCTTCAAGCAATCTTAGTCTGCTGATGACTTTTCACCAAGTGCCTACATAATTCTTTAATTTCAAATAGTCAGACATAATTTCTGCCTTCTAATTTATATAGAACAAAAAATTTGAAACCAATTTTGTGTGTGTGTAAATCATAGAGTGTCACATATATTTGTATGATAGAATGTTTAAAGATGATTTAATTTAAAGATTTTTTAGGGTATATAGTCTATAAGTTTGAGGTGATTATAGTTTATAGATTTCATTCTTCAGTACCATTGAATGAGCTACCATTGAGAGGTTGCAATTCTATTCTAGTTATTTGTAATAAAATGTTATTGATTGATATGCTTTCAAACCCAATTGCAGTGTTAATATAAATTTCTCAAATTGCTAAGTGTATAATAGCCATATAGATCTCATTTGTAAAATTTATAGTCTCTATAGATACAAATGGCCTTTTTGGCACTATACCAAAACAAGTCCAAGCTCTGACAGCCTGATTAATTATATTTCAAGTCACCACACAGTGGCTTTCTAGATTGCCTTTTTCTATCACCTGAAATTTAATCTCTACATCAAAATTTACACATATAAAATTCTGTGTAGTTAAGCCTCCTTTCAGTCTTCTCTAGAGCTCTTGGTAGAAAAAATCCCATGTGATCTTTGGTCCTGAGTAATATGTAGCATAACTATTGCTCAAGTGAAATGCACTTCCATCTGTGGCATAAGGGTGAACTTCATCTTGTTTACCAGAACAAAACCATTACTTTTTGGAGTGTGAGTGAAGGTAGTTTTCAGTGAATACAGTGTCTCAAACAATATCACTTTGGATTACAGCAGCTTATCTCCTTGGAGTCTCCGCAGTATGTGCTATAGGTGAAATTGTGTCTTTCCCCAGTTTTTCTTGCCTGTGTTCTCTCATCAGAATCTTAGATGGTGACATCAGAATCTTAGATGGTGGAAACAAATGAATGAGTTCAGATGAGGACATACTGAGGACACCATCAAGTTAGGACTATCTCCTTATCCTATTGGTATTGTTCATACTGAAAAATTTTGGCATAGATATTAACATAGAGAGTGTGAAATAGCCAAAATTTCAAAGTAGTATTCTCAAACTTAGAGTCCACAGAGTCTTTTGCATTAACCTCTACCACCTCCTACATCTCATACTTTGTACATCCTAAACTGGGAGATACTGTCTGCTTTACTATCATCATTATTATTTTGTGTGCTTTTATGTGTGTGTGGTGATAGGAACTACTCATATGGCACAGTGTATATTTGGAGGTCAGAGGAAAATATTGAGAGTTGGTTTTCTACTTTCATTTTATATGCTGTATTGGGATTCTCTAGAGCAGTTGTTCTTATGCTTCCATAATGCTGTGACCCTTTAATACACTTCCTCATGTTGTGGTGAATCCCCCAACCATAAAATTATTTTTGTCTCTACTTCATAACTGCAATGTGTGAATTTCAATGTAAATATCTGTATTTTCTGATGGTCACAGGTAACTCCTGTGTAAGGGTCACTCAACTGCCAACAGGGGCGAGACCTACAGATTGAGAACCACTGCTCTAGAGGAGTAGAATTGATGGAATGAGTATTAAGGTTAAATTATGATTTACTAGATCAGATTACACAATATGGTTCTGGTAGCTTATCATTGGATGCTTCATACCAGAGTTGTTAAAAATCTAGTACTTGCTTAGTCTACAAAGCTACATATGTCAGCACTGCAAACTTGATACTGAAAGTCTGGAGAATTCCTGGAGTACCACTGGTCTCCAGTCCACATTGGAAGCCTTAAGAAGCTGATTACAGAATGAGTGAAGGAATGTCATAGCCAGAGGCTAGACAAATTTGCCAGAAAATGTTGAGGCAAATAGACAAAAGCAAAATCTTCTTTCTCCCAAGTCCTTTTATTTGAACTGCCACCCAAAGTTGCTGGCTGCCTATATTTTGGTTGGGTGTTCATGTTTCCACTTCACATAACCTGGTCAAGGAAGTCCCTATGGGATTACTCAGTGGCTTTCATTTCAATTGGGTCTAGAACCAGTCAAATTGTCAAATAAGATTAGTCATCACACATAGGTTCTGGGAATCAACCTCAGATGGAAAGATTTGCATGGGTAATGTCTTCATCCACTGAGCCAACTTGTCAGCCCTAAAAGTCTATTTTTTGAGGAACACTGTGATGGAATTTTACTACAACAGCCCTAGAGAACTCATGTATGAACCTGTGAGTAGCTGAATAATATCTGCTCACTGCAGAAACACAGATTTTATATATATATATATATATATATATATGTATATATATATATTTATATATATAAATATATACATGCACAATGTATGATAGAGTAAATAGTACAATACAATAACTAATGTACATTTACATATAACACACATAAAGAAATGTAACAAAACTACTTTGTGGAAATACTTTTTTATGACTTAAAACATTAAGTTTAAAGTTATTGATTATAAAACAAAATCCTACCAATAAATATGATGAAATTTTATGCAAAAATATCCAAAAAACAGCTAGACACATAAATTCTAGGGTTTGCTTAGATTTTCTATGGCCCTTGTTTGAATAAACACATTGTTACTCAATTTTAGTATTACTATATATTAGCAAAGACTTCAAATAGGAACTCTCTGGCTTATGATCCTTTGAGCGCTCATAATTGCCTATAAATCCATGTAATACAGTTTCTGTTTATCACCATACGGTTCAGTCTGATATAATATATGCCAGTGTGGTATGTACTTGCCTGAATATACATTCACAGACAAGCAGGTGCATGTGCTTAAAAAGCTAGATTTCTCACAGAAATATGGTAGCAGTATGGATGCTAGAACAGATTGTAGTCACACTATCTATATGGGCCACAAGTCACAAGTCACAAGGCCATATGCTGTGATGTTGAGAAATCTGATTTATTGCCAGCACACATTACCATATGTGGAATATATGACTATTATTTTGTTTGCTTTTCCATTAGATTGTCTCATTGGACTTTTATGGAATGAAGGAATTGGCAACTGTGTTTATAGAAGGACAAAGTTTAATGATGACTTATTTTGGAGCACTTGGAGTTGATGAGCATTATTTTCCATCTTTAATACATTCTTTGTCTTTCTCAGTACTGTGACCTGATACTTGACAAGAAGCAACTGCAGGGTTGAAGTTTTTCATAAATCATCATGCAAGGTACATAACACTTCTGGCGGGGAATGTGTGGCAACAGAAGTGGCTCACATGCGAGTGAGCTGGAGCTTGATCAGATCTTGTGGGTCAGGAAGCAGAGAAGAGAATGCTGATGGTCACTTGGCTCTCTCTCCTTCCCCAATTTTTTATCCTAGGACCCCAGCTCTTTGAATGGTATTTCCAAAATTCAGGGTGATCTTACCTTCTCAGTGAAACTTCTCGTGGAGATGAAACATCTTCACAGATGTGCCCAGACTTGTATTTCTTAGGTGATTCTAAACCTGATCTTCTTGGCAATGAAGTTTAATCATCACAGCATCTTTCCTAGGGGGTCAATGTGCATTTATAATTTTTCATTTGCCAAATATACCTATGAAAGAACTCAGTGAAATAATTATCACATACTTGTTTTAAGAATGCAATCTGGGAGAGTGGGATAGATATGCTTTTAATACATATATACACTGTCATCATTCTTTACAAATTCACAGTATTTTATTGTAACACAAAGAACGTTAACTTCTATCAAGGTTAACTTATTTATATTTCTTATTTCCATAACTTGTATGGAAAAAAAGGGATGATAACCCAATTGAAAATATCAAAGAGCATTCATTTATTATGTTGAAAGCTAGCCTTTTCTATTATCTTCATAATGTAAGATATTGTGCATGCATACATATAAATGTCTCTGAACTATATATTAAAATATGTCTACAATACAATTGTTCACTCTTTTCACATTATTTAAAATTACTGATTCCAAATTATTTTTCTATTAGTGAAGACTAATTCTACTCTAACATACTGAAGAATGTGACCAATGACACCTAGCTCTCCTTAGATTTCATGACCAATTACATACAAGATGTGGCTGCCAGGGAAACCAGAGAGAGCCCACAGACAGAGGAGTCACTTGTTTTGAAGTAGGAGGTTTCTGTTGATTATCAAGGATATTTCAAGAGAACAATCATTTTTGTTTCTGAATAATAACTAGAAAAACTGGAACATGAAGATTTTCAAAAAAGAGAAAGAATACCTGATTACTCGCAGCAATCTGTTTGATTTTATTAAAGGACCAGCATCCCTGGTGCTTCATACCATGTGGAAAAAAGTGAAAAATGATTAAGTCCTGCATTTCCACAGCTCTAATGACTTATACTAATATATTCCTTCATCTAAATACAGATTTCTATTTAAAATTCAGCATGCAGAGGTATTATGAATTCTACTCTAATGGATTCCAAATAATTGCCCTTTATAAATGACGAATAGCTGTTTAAACCCCCTGATAAGAACATGCTGCTCCTTGCTAAACAATAGGCCCTCCACATTGACTGTGTCATATATGCCTGAAATTAGTTTATTAATTTTTTATTGATATGCAAAACCAAAGCAATGACAAATGGAAAAAGACCCTTCCCCAAAAGCCCCCAACTTGTTCCCTAAAATAATTGTTGCTGCTTCTGTGTGGAACAAATAAAAGCATCAGTGACAGCATGTCTGAGAGGAGGCCAAGCCCGGAAATCATTTGTTATTCTTTTTGTTTATTTTTGTGTGTACAGTTCAAAATGAAATGTGTCTCAGGTGGTCACAATGACCAGTTGTTTCCACAGCATGAAAGTGAAGCTGATTTGTTGTCCTCTGCTACCTGTCACTCCATAACATCAAAGAGCTTTATGATGACTTCCCCCTTTAAAAGGCAGCAAAGCAATTTAAATCAAATAGACATTGTTCATCTCTCTTATGTAGCATAGACCTAAGGGTGGCTTTATTTTGGTATTATATCCCTTATTAGGCTGTATGGTGTTCTATACTAGTCAAAAATAGTATTCTGCCAGTCCTGAGTAAAATAAACACAATAAAAATTCTCTTATGTTGAAGTAAAGTAAAATTAATCATTGGACTGTTAGCATTTTCTACATAAGCAAGCAATATTATTTCATAGTATAATTATATCATGGTGGGTATGTTCAGTTAAAAACACTCATTTGTGAAAGGGAAGGAAAAAATTTCAAACTAAGCTATGACAAATGACACAAGGGAAAATCCAAATCAACTGTTATTCACCCTAGTGAAAAGGTTTCCCTTTACTACAGTTAGTTGTGACTTTCAAAAAAATAAGAAAGAAAATCAGAAAGAGAGATAAAGGAAAAAGAAGAAGTGGAAAAAAGTATCCATGCTCATTACAAAGTGTAAGAACAACAATCATCTATTGGAATCAAAATGTAGTTCAGAACTTATAAGATCTTTTTTTCCTTATGGGGTGATTTAAATAGTAATTATGCTAAGAGTACTATTTTATATTTAGAACAGCCTGTGTATGTTATATGTACATTTATATATGGAGTGCTCTGCTTATGCAGATAAATACATATAAATCAAGAAAACTACAGGGAAAGGAAGATTTCCAACTTACTCCCTGTATACCCTCCAGAAAAATATACATCACACATTAAAAACACATTTCCCACTTCATCTCTGCCATCAATATTAATAAGATTCAAACTCCATTCAGGAAAGAAATGTTGGTGGGGGAAGAAAAGAGAAGGAACATGGAAGCCAATCTGAGGTATATATATATTTACATACATACATACACACACATACACACACAC
Source organism: Cricetiscus sungorus (assembly GCA_030556225.1). Lineage (NCBI taxonomy): Eukaryota > Metazoa > Chordata > Mammalia > Rodentia > Cricetidae > Cricetiscus > Cricetiscus sungorus. The sequence goes on along the minus strand of JANBXA010000392.1, from coordinate 3,576,545 downwards.
ACACACACACACACACACACACACACACACACACACAAAAGTGGGAATGTTGCAAGTCTCAACTAAGGAAAATCAAAGCAGAGAAAACAGTACTATGCAATATAGCTACTAAAATTATAGTGTTTTAGTGTAATGAGTAAAGGGTACTTTTAACTTCTCATATTTGTGTATAAATCTGGTGGGTAGGTGTTATTTGAAGGTGTTCTTTTTAGTAGTGGTGTTTCCCTTTTTTTCCAGGACCTTTTTGTCTTTGGGTTTGCTGTCCTTCCTCTACCTATGGGTACTCACAGAAGAATGGTCCCCATTTGCTTGCCTGCCTGCTCACTGTATTCAGCTGGTCTTTCAGGTCTGTTGACTGCTGCTATACAAGTTAGCTTTTATGCTCTGATGACAGGTTTGCTGAAGCCACACAGTTCTTGAAAAGACAATCCATTTGCATAAACAATTCTATCCTAGGAGGTCCACTGGAAACACAATCAAAATTCATTCAAGCAAATCCTCCTGGTCAACTCTTTCTTTTTTAGCTAACACTTCCCAAAGTTACTATCTATATTCTAAAATGTGTCTGAGAGTTTTAATAATTCTACTTCTCCTTTTCATGTGCGCCCAGTTTTCTCAAACAATCCATATGTATGTTTGTATGTATGTATGTATGTATGTATGTATGTATGTATGTATGTATTTTCCCAGTTATTCTGAACTGGATTCCCAAATTGTGGTATATACAGTGAGGACTACAATGTGTGCTAAATGTTATTAGAGACAAGCTTCACGTCAGCTGGCCAGAGCCTTCCATTCCGCTTGTCTTCAGAGCTTCATCAGAATACAGATTCCAGGTAGGAAGTCTCTATCCATGGCCCCAAGAGCTTTGGGAATCATAGAGGGTGAAGCATATACCTTACTCATTCAACTCCTTCCCTTAGTTTCCTATCCACAGAAATAGACAAAAACATGGGAACAATTTTAAAAGAGGCTAGAAAAGCTGGTAAAATAAGACTGCATGCATAAAATCAAGAGGGGCATTATTAAGCCAGTCACATTGATGGCAAAGCATTACTGGGTTTCTAAGCATCTTAAAGCAAATCCAATCTAAAAAGTGGCCCTCACAACAGTACTTAGAATTTTTCAGGTGATAAAGATCCCAAGATTATAAATGTGTGCCCTGCCAAGCAATAAGGACCTCCTCTACTATCTAAAATCATGGACATAATTTGGTTTCAATCTCTTTTATTTCATGGAGGCAGTAAATGTTATGACCTACTAGATACTGAGGAACAACAGAAATTCTTCTAACATCCTTTTACCTCCTGTTTTGTTTGCTGGTATAAAAAACAATCCAATATTTTATTGGCCTACTGGATTATCCAGTCTTATCCCTTCTTGTCTCCCCACTAAAAATGTCACAGGAGACCGATAAATGTGACTTCCCATAAGAAGTATAAGAATTCTTGGAAAAATGATGGATCTCTTACCTGTGGTAGTAATGGGTAGAATGTGAGTATTAACAGGAGGATACTTCTTTATATTTACTTAATTAAATGATTAATTTAAGATGCGATCTCACCATGTAGCCTAGACTGGCTTTGAACTCTCAGAAATCCCACCTCAGCATCATTAGTGCTGAAATTGCAGGTTGTGCCACAACAACAGTGAATTCCACATTCCTTACACATATATAGTTTATTGATTTTTCAAGGAATTTGGTATATTTAGCATTTTAATTTTGCATAAAAGACGAAAGTGATGCATTAATAAATCTTTACAGTAAATCAAACATTTGGAAAAAGTCTTCTGGGTTAAGGAGATGACTCAGTTGGTCAAGTATTTGTTGTATAAGCATGATGACACATTACATGTAACAACCCAGCACTGTAAGCAACATCTGTAACTTCATCACTGGGAAAACTGGTCAGATTTAGGTAGATTCCCAAAGGTCACTGCCCAGCTGGTTAAGTCAATCTTTTATTGAGCTTCAGGCTCACAAAGAGTCCCTGTCTCAGAAACAGGGTAAAAAGCAACCTCGAAAGGCATCTGACACTGACTTCTTTCCTGTCCCCTCCCACACACATACATCCATATCTACAGTTCCTCACACTATACAATATGCTCTGAACTCTCTTGGGTTCTGAACAAATGTTCTCACTCAAGTAGAAGGGGAAGGAAGAGGAAGAACAACCACCACTGGCCCCTGCCAGTCTGTGAGTATATGGAACCTGAGGGATATGAACTAGGATTGGAAGCAAAAGATGCCACAGAGTCTTTTAGTTATGGTTCATTGGTTGTCAGGGAGTGTGAGGAGACAGGATTCATAAACTTTTATTGTGTTTTTCCTGAGGTATAGGCAGCCGGTCAGACTTCCTTCTTTGCGTAGAAACATACTAAGCTTCAGTAACTCAGGCCACTTACCCTGTCTCACCTAACCTCAGCTCTTTAAGAAACTTAGTGATTATGGGTTTCACCAAGGTTTCCTGTTTTTCAAGGAGAACTCATGATAACATGAACATGGCTGAAGATATCAGAACATTGAGGAATAGAAAGATTTCAAGACAAGATATCCCTTCTATAAAAACAACAAAATCAAAATCCACCAGTATGCTGGTCCCAGGGAGGAATCCTTCAGTCACTTCACACAATATGTAAAAGGTTCAGAACAGGACTGACAAGCTAGTGGGGACTTGGGAATGAGTATTTTGTCCCTTGTTCATTTAGTATTAACCTGCTTCTTCATCCCACCATAGAGATGAGCTGAATTCTGCTTGAGCCTCCTTGTCTTATAAATGCTGGAAGAGCACAAATAGAGAAGGCTAGTGGAGTCACCTGCTTTACAATTTTTCATGACTGCCTATTCCAGGATACAGAGCAAATGCTCCTACCTTATGACACTAAAACATTCACTGTCAACAACCTATTTTTCTGAAGCCTCTGCTTCAGAAGTCCTTTATTACCATGTTATCAAAAACCTTTGTTGAATATATGGGTCACCTAATCAATTTTCTTGGTATTTCATAATTGCTTTCACCATGCTCGATCCCTCAAGCAACAAGGCTACTTTTTCTTTAGTCCTCCATCTTCATAAAATAGGCCCAATATTTCATGGGGTTTTTGAACAATATGCTCTGGCATTAAATCAGACTCACTTGAACATGCTGTTTCAACTCTTGTGTGAGCTTTCAAGATAGCATCCTTCCAGTTGGAACCAAGCCAACAAACTGAGCTATGCCCCCAAGGCTCTACAGACCTCAAGATCTCTTTGAGATTCTTGCCTGTTGGATTGATAGTATTTTTTCCCAGTGTAGTTATTGGAAAAGGAAAGCTATCCTCATCTATAGGTCCTTGAGGTTTTGGACTTGGTACTTTCCTGGTTGTGTAGGGTTTTTGTTGTTGTTGGTGGTGGTGGTGGTGGTGATGGTGGTTTTTGTTTTAAGTTTGATATGTATTTCAATAGAGGGCAATTTGGTTTGTAACTTCAAGAGAAAAAAAAAAAAAGCTTTTTTACTTATCAGGGCCCATGCTGTAAATTAACTATTTGTAATCCAGCTGTTCACCTCTGATCCAGTTTGCTCTGTTTCTCTTCCCTTACCTCTTCTGATGCTTGTACCCATCATCACACCAGTGATGTATAGAGAACTTTCTACACTAGGTCTTTTACTAGGGAGTAAAAGACCCAAGATCTGATGTAGAAGCTGACTTTACATCCCAAACTAAGCAAAACTCAACCCACTGCTCTTGAACTGAAGGAGAAGGAATCCAGTGAGTCACTGTTCCTTTCACTCCTCATAAAATAGCTATGTATAATTTTTGAAACTTTCTAAAGGCTGCTTATTATGCCTGGCCACAGATTAACTCCTCCAGAATAAAGTGTTACCTTTCTGGTACAACAATTAAATCAGCCATAGCTCTTTGGTTGTAGAAAAAATTCTATGTCATTTTTGGCTGTCTTAGTCCTCTGCAAGCTTTTATGAGAAAATTCTCTCAACTGAAAGTCAACATGTTTATTGTATCTGGTGTTACTGAGATGTGAATTGGCATTCTTGAAGACTAACTTGAAAATCTACTCCTTGGTCACACTGTGACCCTTATCCAAAATCAGGAAGAACGTATTCATTGGGTGTAACTGTATCCAGTAATGGAATTAATCATCTCAGGTGCTTCTTGAGTGAAGGTTCTATGAGCTAAATATTATATAGACATATTCTCAATTTTCAAGATGTTGCCTTTACCTTTTGAGTCATTCTGTCTTTCTTTCTTTAACAAGAAACTCCCCACCACACTCATTGGTACACCATCAAAGAAACAGCCTCTCTGAAGGGAAGATGGAAGCTATTACATTTTATCCTGGTTGCATTGTGTACATTTTTGTCCTTTGCGCTAACCATTACTAACTAATGAGTTAATTTTGGAAATAATCAAAATAAAATGAAATAATACTATATATCCCAAGCTATAGAACCAAACACTGCATTTTTTTTTGACAAAAAAGAAAAACAACCAACCACCCAGCAAAATGAAAGGAATCATCTTGGGTTACAGAGATGTAGGAGTCAAAGAGTCAGTAATGGTGTGTTGATTTTCAAAATTGTCCCATGAAGAAAGAGTCCTTCAATGCCTTCTCGGTGTGTCTCAAATGCAATCAGCTCTCTGGTCTATTATCCCTATTACTGGAGAAAATTTCCTATGAACTTTTCCCATTCTCTGAAACATATGGCTCAGACTTTTTTCACCCATGCAAAAGTTCTCTGTGCCTCTATATCTTTCTATGGACATTCTTGGTCAATTCATTTCTACTTATGTCACCTAGGTATTGGTATGTATCAGCACATATGGGGCAGACTAGACCACCCATTCAAAGAACAGGGACTAAGGCATGTCTTTAAACAAGCTTAGGCAACTTAAGACCTAGAAAGCTACTGTTAAGTCTTACCCAATGAATGTTGTGGGTTTCAGCTAAGAAACAGAGCAAGCATATACTTTTCATTCAGAGAGTGACAATGAGTGTTCTTAGGGTTGTACCTTTTGTATAAAATAACAATAAATTTACCTCTCCCCCCAATGGTAAGACATTAGTCAAGAAGTATTATACAATCTGAAATTTTCTAACATCAGTTATACTGATTTAGTATATGATTATGCCCTAGAAGAAGACCATGTTAGCTTCAACTCTCTGGCCAAGCTTTTTAAAGGCTATGTAGTAACGTTAGAGTCTAGGCAATCATTAGCATGCAGGTCTTACTATATCTGGATTGTTTTCTAGAATGAATCAAAGTAGAAATGTTAAACAAAATTAGCTGATTTGAATTACAACAGTAGATTTTGAGTTCCCCTATGGTTTATTTGGTGAGTTGTGTACAGAAATAAGGTAGGGAACTCTGACCAAGGCTACCTTTGAACCAGTTTCATTGTGTTGTTCAGAGTCCTATTGAGAGCTCTAATTCAATGATAGACAAAGTGAATAGATTTGGGACCTCTTTTTGTCATTCCAACTACTTAGTGGCTGACTTGAGCATATTGATGGTAATGTTTGGTAAAAAACAAATAGTCAAAGGATGGGAAGTAACAAAGGAAAAGGCAAATGATGGGAGATGCCATTCTGTAAATGTTTTTTTTAATTGGTTAATTAATAAATCACTGTTGACCAATAGGAAGGCAAGATAGGTGGGACTAGGAGACAAAAAGGATTCTGGGAGATGTTAGAGAGGAGAGTTCAAAATGTAGGACCAAGAAGAATAAGAGGTCCAGACCCTTTCTCTGGTAAGATAAGACCTCGTGGAAACACTTAGATTAATAGAAATGGGTTAATATTTAAGACAGAGGTAGCCAATAAGAAACACTAGTAACAGGACAACAGCTTTATATCTAATATAGCATTCCTGTGTGTTACTGGGAGCAGACCCAGCTGTTGGACCAGCCTGTCGGCAAAAACTGCTAGTAATAGTCAAAGATTAAAAGAATCCCTGAAAGGTATGTGCTAAACTGTTGATTCATAGCAAGGCATTATGCTGATTGGCATGTAATTTGTGTTTTATGTATGTATCAATAAGCAGATGATTGAATAGCAGAATGCCAGTATTCATAGAGAATGAGGTAAAATTTGAAAATAAATGCCAGATTCCTAATTCAGTGTGTAAATGCTTACGCAGCCTTATTTTTTTTAATGTATCATATATTTGGTTTGAAATAGTTTTCTGAATTTCTATTACACACACACACACACAGACACACACACACACACTTTATCCTAAATACATTTTAAAAGCAACTATTAATACTTGAACACAGCTTACCCCATTTTTTGCTTGTAATTGTGCACATATGATAAGAATTCTGACTTTATATCACAGATGAGACAAGTAAGATGAGCTAATAATTTCTCATGACTCTCAACATGGTTCTGGACATCTTTACAAATGTCAAAGGGAACTGGGTGGGAAGACTCAGCTTTGTGGAATAGTTCCTCTGGACTTTGCAGATCTGCCCCATCACCTGCAGTATGTGCAGACCATTCATGTGCATGAGCTTAGTATCATCATGGCATGATTGTTCCATTTTTCACAATGACCAAAGGCTTACAAAGCTATAGTCTAGTAGAAAGCACTACTGAAGCTCAAACATGCAGAACATTTTTCAACTATAATTACTTTAACTGGAGAATATTTCTAAAATTCTATTTAAAGTAATGACACCTTTTTTTTCCTCCTTCATGATAGATAATTCTTTATTGGAAGTAGGTTTCAAGGCTAAGTAGCTATTACTAATTTTGCTAGAACAAAATCTTTAATATGACACTGAAAGGAATTAATAATAAAGGAAAGTAAGATGTTCACGGTGGTGGTTCTGAAAGGAGGTCAGGATAATGAGCCTGTCCTCAGAGAGGAAAGAGCATGCACAGGCTCGTATTTTAATTACCTCAACATGCCCGCCTATTGCCACTTTAAAAAAATAATCATTCCTCAAGTGCTAATACAGTTGTTCTGTCATTATTAAGATGGAAGGTGTAGGGTTTTACATAAACTCTCTTCTCAGGAAACTCAACATAAGAATTACCACTTCAGCGGCATGTTTTATAACCCAGGCATTGCAATATATTCTCAACAAGCATTGGATCACTTTATTAGGTTTTTTTTCTCACTATGACCAAATACCCATGAGAAACAGCATGAAGGAGGAGAGGCTTTTGTTGTGAGTTTCAGAAGAGTCCATCTTATCAGAGAAGTCTTGCTTGCTAAAGTGACTTAGTCTGTGGTGGGTGAAGCTTGTGGCAGCACCTCTTCAATTTTCCATGAAAAGCAGACAGGAAATAGCAAGTTCTAGAATGGAATCAGAGGCCCATCCCTTGTGGGTAATAACCACAAGCAACCATCAAAAGTTTCACTGTCTCCTTACAGTGTTACTGTGGGGGACCAAGTATTCAAACATGAAACAGAAGTGAACACCTCACATTCAAACCATGACAATAATGTAGGCATCAAAGTTCATCACTATGTAACATTACACTTGTTTTCAAATGCAGCAGTGTTGGCACAGACAGGTTGCTAGTCAAAGGTTGTATTCTAGCAAGAAGGATACCTGAGATTTGAACCCAGAGAGGTATATATCGAGCTCTTATTCAATGTATAACCTGATAACTTCCAGTGTTTTTTATCTGTATGCTCACAGACTTGAATACATAATATTTTTGTTTCTTTTATTGAAAATGGTATTGACCCACACAATATATTGTTATGGCATTTACCCTCCCCCAACTCATCCAAAATCCTACCCACATTTTCTTCCATACCATCCATAATTCTGTATCTCTTTGGGAAACAAATGGGCAGGTAAAGGAAAAAATAAAACAAACATCAACAAATGAGGATAGGAGAAAACAAAGAAGAAAAATAACAGAAAGGAGAAAGTAAAAGAAAAGAAGAAAAGAAAGGCATAAGAAACATATAGATGCAGATGCAAGGGCACATATTTTCATACACATTATCTCATACAAACACAAAATTGGAAGCCATAATATATACAAAAGACCTATTAGAAAAAAATAGAATGCCCTGACAAAACATTATGAGACGAAAAACTTCCAAATAAGCATTGGAGATTATTTTGTGTGGACATCTACTGCTGAGCACAGGGCCAGTTCTTAAGAGTAGCTTGTATCCCCAGTAAGATTAAGTCGGAGAGAATTTTTCATTTGTCAGTGATTACCAGTTGGAGATAGCTTCTCATTTAAGGAATGGGTGCCTATGTTCACTTCTCTAAGATCTTGAACCCAATCTGGCAAAAGATATCTGCAGACTCTGTGCAAGCTACTACAGTTTCTATGAGTTCCTATGTGTGAAAGTCCTGTTTTACTTAGAGGACCTTGTTTCCTTGGTATCATCCATCCCTTCTGGCTCCTACACTCTTTATACCTCCTCTTCCACAGGGTTCCCAAGTTCTAGGGGAGGGATTTAATAGAGATATTCCATGAGGAAATGAGTGTTCCAAGGTCTCATACTCTCTGTGTGATGTCTGGGTGTGAGCCTCTATATTTGCTCCTAACTACTACAGGAGAAAGCTTCTCTGATGATGCATGAGCAAGACACTTGTCTACAAGAATAGCAGAAATCCATGATCTGTTTGGTTTGTTACACACTGTTTGGGGATGGGCTCCAACTCATGGAGTGGATTTAAAGTCTAATCAGATAGTGTTTGGTTACTCTCATGAGCTGTGTCACTTTTGCACTAGTTTATCTTGCAGGCAGATCGTCATTGTAGAATGAAGAGCTTTGAGTTGGGTTGACCTTTATGCTTTTCCTGTAGCAGTATACAGAGTAACTTGCTCTGCAGTGAATACTTGTCCTTAAGAGTGAAGGAAGGTTCTAAGTAGCAATCATATCGATTATCTTTGCTCAGTTAGTTGTGTAGGCAATATCTTCAGCAATATGCACTTACTTTTATTTTGTGAAGAGCAACCAATAGCCTTGGCAATAGCCTGAACATTTAGGGCTTCCCATAGAGACCCTTTAGTCATCAACGTGATTAGATGCATTTCTAGCATGAGAACCTTCATTTAGTGATAAGAGCCATCTCATTGAGACTCTGTCTTCTCCATTATTTGACAATCTCATTTAGATCACCTTCATATTTGTATATACTTTAGGAAGCTTCTAGTATATTAGAGATCTGTATGACCCTTCAATATAGCCCTTCCCATATTTCCTTGCTCCCTTTCTAGCCCCCCCCCGCATTTAAACCTACCTTTCCTGCATGTCCCCTCATCCAGCTATGCCCATCTATTGTATTTCTCCTTCCTTGGGAGATCAATTCCTCCCCCACTTTTCCTTACTCTATACCTAAGCTCTGAAGTTAGACAAATTGCTGCTTAAAACTGTTAAAAACTTAACAGCTAACAGCTAAATATAAGTAGGTGTATACCATATTTGTCTTTCTTGGTCTCAGTTGCCTCATTTAGAATATTTTTTGTTTTTTCCTAGCTCTATTTACCTGAAATTTTCAATTTTTAAAAAGGTTGAGTAATATTTTGTAAATGTAGCACAATTTCTTTATCTTTTCATTTATTAGTGCATATCTAGGTGGTTTCTAAATTTTTTGTTATGGGCCTAGAACAAGAATGGGCATTTTGAGTGTCTATGTAGTAGAAGGAAACATTCTTTAGGTTTATGTCCAAGAGTGGTATAACTGGATCTTGAGGCAAATCTACTTTTAGCTTCCTAAGCAACTGCTACACTGATTTCCATTGTGGCTATAAAAGTTTATAGTCCCCTCAGCAATGGATTAGTGTCACCCTGACTCTCTGTCCTTGCCAGCCAACTTGAGCTATCAGTGTTTACTGATTTTGGATATTCTGATTGGTGTAAGATGGAATCTCAAAGTAGTTTTGATTTGCATTTCCTTGATGGGTAACGATGTTGAATGTTTCTTTAAGTTTTTCTCAGCCATTTGAGATTCCTTTCTGAGAATTCTGTTTATAACTGTAACCCATTTTTGATTGTTTGTTTTCTTGATGTTTTCATTTTCTACATATTTTAAATATTGGCATTGTATCAGATGTTAAGTTTAGTAAAAATGTTTTCCCATTTTGTAGGTTACTGCTTTATATGAATGATGTTGTCTTTTGTAATTCAGAAGCTTCTCAGTTTTATAAGCTCTAATTTAGTAATTTTTCTTTTTAGTGCCTTTGTTATCAGTATTTTGATTAGAAACTATGATCCTCAGTGAGTTCCAGACTATTCTCCACTCTCACCTATGAAATTCTGTGTACCTAGTTTTATATTGAGATCTTTGGTACATTTGGAGTCGAGTTTTGTACAGGTGATAGGTATGACCATGTTTCCATTGTGTTGTTTCTTAGTTTTATCCATTATACTCAAAGCACTGGACTTGCTGATACCCTGGTCTGGCAGATTTTCTTTCTCATTGCTTTGGGGTCATCACAATAGGGTGTACAGCTCACCGGATTTGAGACTTTTAAGTTCTACCTGTCTCTGATCTTCAGTATCAGCTGTATGTAAATGAGAATTTAGTACATGTCACCTGTCAAAGTATGTATAAAATAACCAATGTTTTCATATGTTGCTAGATTCTATCTAGTTCCAAACCCAAGCCATCTAAATGCGTACCTTAGTTTCCATAGGAGGGTTAATAAATGATCAATCCTTGAAGACTTTTTGTCACTTTCAAATACATTTGATGGTTAAACACATGGCAGAAGAACTTAGAATTTTCTACTTCATTTCTCTTTACTAAAAAAAGGGGGGGAAATGAATGTGATGGCATCTGATGTGATGGCCAATTTTATTGGCCAAAAATACAAAGTCTTCATGTCTGTGAATTGCCAAATCCTCAATGTAAATCAATTGGGTAGCTTTGCCACCCAGAGAGCAGCTGTGCCTCAGAACAGATTCCTGCATCAATATAAAACAGCAGTAATTATAAGTATTAGGTGTGTGTGTACTACAGCCAGTCTGGAGGAGGAAAATTGTCTGCACTTCAAATTTTGGGACATGCACAGGAGGGAAAGTGTATATTGTATTACTGCAGCCCAGTCCCCACTACTCTAAACTCAGTAGGAGTCATGAGCAAGATGTTAATGTCCATGGAAACAGACATTAGGCTTGAATCACAGGTTACTGATGCAAAGATAGGGTTGAACAATCATGACATGCAAACGTCTCTTTGTAGTTTGTCACTAGCCAGGTGCTGCTCATAGTGTTTCATTTTTACTGGCAGTCTTTCAGCCTAGTACATCTGACATCCAAATGCAAGTTGATAAAGTGTGTACAATGTCTTTTAAAATGCTTTTCAAGAAATATTCTGCCATCCTATAATCATCTTATTCATGCTGAAGGCATACTACTGTCTTTGGGGAATATGTGAAACATGCAAAATAGGAATGAAGAGACACTTCTCAAAGGCTGCTAGAGAACAATGACTTGTTACAGCATTTATCCTGGTAGAAAAAAATGATAAAAGATGTTTAAAATTAACTAAACAGGCTGTTATCCCAGTAATAATATTCCCAGGCTCATTAATCTACCATTAGGAATTTGGCAAATGTCAGTTTGCTTGAATAAATTATTTTATTTCAAATTACAAGTTTTTAATTTCTTGATTTCAGTTTTATAAAAATCATTTATAAATCTCATGCAGATATCTACTAAAAATACCTTAACAATCCCTTAAAACTAGAAATGCCTGAGAAAATGATAAAGTCAAAGTCATTATGCAATCCACAAAACTTCCCCCTTCTCAGATTCACTTCTTGCAGATTATCATAACTCAACCTTTGATTTCTGTTAGCAAGCTTTTGCTTTTATCCCACAACCATTTGATTTCCTGGAGCCCTAGGTGTTAAGCAAGCACATTACCAATCTTCAGGAAAACATGGCAACTAATAAGGAATGTCACAATGAAGCAAATTGGATTCTATTAGCATTTTCTTTTGCTTACCTTTCTAGCTCACAGAATCAGAAAGAAGTGGAAAATACCAGGCTGTTTTAAATGCATCACATTCTGCAAGGTGACAGTGGGATTTTGTGCAGCTGGAGGAGAATCTAGGTGATCAGGCCTTGCGTGCATGCAGCAGCATATCACAGCACATACAGCCATTAGAACACATTTGTATTTACATAGTGTGACACTCGTAGAAGATAATTGAGGCACGTGTTATCATTTCTGCCAAAAAAGATCAAGTTGTTAAATGTTCTGCCAAAGAAACACAACACAGAAAACTGTTGAGCCGAAGTTATGACTTTATGGTCTCAGATATCATACATGTATGTATGTATGTATGTATATGTGTATATATATTATATATATAATAAATTGAATAACAAGATGCTACTTATTTCTCATATAATAAAAGCTCACACTATAAAAACAACTCAATAATACTAGGAGTACAGATATACTGATAATTTTACTTTTAATGTTTTGCAAATTACTTGGCTGAAATTCAATTGCTGTTGTAATGAAAGGGCTTAAAATGATATGAAAATATGAAGATCAATTTAAAGTTGTATAATATATTTTAGCACTGCTTGTCTTTATTTATCTTATTGAAACTAAAAACAATGTGTACCAGATCAGATGTGGTTTTAAAACCTCTTACTGTGATCCTGTTGGGACCAGCAGATAATTGAAAACACTTAACAGAATATTTCAGGGAATGTTGCCAGCGATTGAATAAGAGAATTGCATTTCATTTTTACACGCCAGACAAAAGTCACCTTAAATGATGGTAACAGTGGTTAGAAGAGAGAAGGGAATTGGGCTTGGGAAAGGCATAATTTACATAAGGTGCTTTTTATCTAACATTTTCTTTCTTTTGTTGAATTTGACAATTTACCAGAGCCTTTTCAGAAGTGTCTGACAACCCTTTTAATTAAGCAGCAAGCAGTGAAAAAACTGACAGGCAATGTGTTTCTAGAGTATTAATGCATTTCTTGAGCAAATTTACCCCCTCAAGGGGAGCTCTAATTCTGAAGACAGCATTCAGTGTTCAGTTTTGTCTTCCATAGAATCTTAATATGGTTTAAACCTGAAAAGATGTGTTTATGCATTTTGGTTAAATCTTTCTCACCTCTAACTTAAACTAGCAATATGTTCTTGTGCTACATTTAAGCCTCAACATTTTATAAAAGACAAGGAGTGTCGTATATTTCCACTATCATTACTAGGAAGTAACAGCCAGTGATTTGAAGGGGCAGCAAATACTTAGAACTAATCAGCAATGTCAATTCTTAGGACAGAGTTTGCATTGCTACGGTGTTAGATATTTTGAGAGTTCCATGTTAGTTCCATGGAGTATACCAGAACTTATGCAGAAAAACAGTCTCAGATGTCCTGTCCTTTCATCATCTGTTCTACAACTGCACTGTTAAAGTTACTTTGCTGTTGCCAGGTTGGTAGTATTGCTCACCATATCACAGCTTTCATTTCCTTTCCTGTTTTCCCAGTTCAACACTCCAGTTGGATCTCTCTACTCTTTAGGCATTGTGTTTTATAAAGAGACCTCTTCCAATTGGTATGGTCAGAGAGAGGAACAGAAAGACCTTAGTTGGAAGGAAACTCAGAACTACATTGAACAGAATGGAGCAAAACATTCAGTCTTGATTTATTCATAGAAGTAAATGTAGTTTCCTTAGTGTTTCACCATATGAAGTTCTTGTTAAAACTGACTACAAGAATTCAGTTTCAATGTGTCATTTCTCTTTTAGTGTTGCTAATTTTTCATAGGCTCTTTGTCAGAAGAAAACATGGCAAAGAAACCAGATTTTTGAAGTATGGCATTAAGGACCAATATGGAACTTATGGGGCATCCAGATACTGAGGGTCATTTCAACATGTAGTGTGATGGTTTGTTTAGAAATGTCCCTGATAGTCTCAGGCATTTGAACATTTGGTCCCCAGTTGGAAGCACTGTTTTGGAATTGTGGTGGTTTGCATAAGAATGGCCCCCATAGACTCATATGTTTGAATGTTTAATCATCAGAGAGTAGCACTTTGAAAAGCCTTGTTTCAGGAAGTATGTCACTGGGGAAGGGCTTTGAAGTTTTAAAAGCCCATGCTAAACCCAGAGTCATTTTCTCTCTGCCTGGCTCATGATGTAGCTCTCAGCCTCTCTTCCAGTGCTAGCCTGCATGCTATCACGCTTTCTGCCATATTAATGATGGACTAACCTCTAAAACTGTAAGCAAACTTTCACTTTCAATTAAATGCTTTCTATGAGACTTTCCTTTGTTGTGGTGTCTCCTCACAGCAATAGAATAGTAACTAACACAGGGAAGATTATGTGGTATAATCCTGCTGAAAGAAGTATGTCACTGGAAATGGACAATGAAAGTAAACCCCCCCCCCATCTGATTCCAGTTTGTTCTCTTTCCTTCTTGCTTGGCATTCAAGATGTGGACTCTAAACTTCCTTTTCCTACTATCATACCTGCCACTTGTGGCCACTCTTCCTACCATGATAGGAATCATTGGCAAGGACTCTGGATAAAGTGCTAGGAACTCTGACTGGTAGATTTCTGATTTTCATTGCCAGACCATGTCAGGGTACAGAGAAGGGACTAGTTAAAACTAGGTGCCTGAGATCTTCTGGGGCAAATATAAAAGTCTACCCTATTACCTATATATGTAAATGTCACCAAGTTAACATGGATGGTAATAAAGGTAGTGACTGACTTTTCCCTACCTTTGCTTTAAGATCAAAAGGAATTAAGTGTTTCTCACAAGAGGTGGAGAATTTGATAACATGGCCGAGTAACTGATAACTTGAGGCTGAACTTACATTTTGAAAACAGCTTTGCTTTGGAAGATACGGAAAAGAGAATCAAGAGGAGAAAGAGGGATGTTGCTGAAATCTTACCACTACTTTCTAGTTTAGAGTTTACCAGCTCAGTTAACATGGCAACCACTAAAAAACATGTCTGGAGAAATTCAAAATCCAATGTAACTTGTTCTCAGTCAAAAACAGCATTGTCTAAACAGATACTTTACTGGCAAATTATTTACTGAAGATATTCTTAAATATGATAATCCAATTTACCATGATGACTATTACCCAAAATCAGTTTGGATTGAGGAGATGGTCTTATGGTAAATGTCTTGTTCTTCTCAAATTAGATCACTAAAATCCACATAAAAGCCATGTGGGAGTGTTAGCCTGTCTGTAATTCTAGTAAATGAAGGCAGAGACAGAGAATCTCTGAAGCAAGTTACGTAGCCAGACTAGTTGAAACAGTGAACTCCAAGTTCAGTGAGAAACCCTGACTCAATACACAAGGCAGAGAACAATCTAATAAGACCAGCCATGGGCCTCCATGTATGTACACACACACACATGAACCCACAAATATGAACCCCACCCACCACATATGTATGAACATTGTCTTGATTAGCTTTAACTTTCACTGCCATTACCTAGAATAAGCTACAAAGACTCAATTGAGAAATTGGCCAGATCAAATTGGCCTGTGGGCATGTTTATGCAGGAGGAAAATCTTGATTGCTAATTGATAGAGAAGGGACTGTCACACTGTGGATGACATCATTCCCCAACCATGAAATGGTCTTTGGCTCTGTGAGAAAGCTAACTAGGAATGAGTCTGCAAGCAAGCTATTAATCATCATTCTTTTCTGTTTTTTGCTGTACTTGCTAGGCTGTGAGTGAGTTCCCTGTTAGTGATATTGATATATGGAATGGCAAACAGGCATGCCTTTAAGTTCCTATTTGAGTTCTGGCCTGATTTCCCTTAGTGATGGATTGTTACCTAGCACTATAAGCCAAATAAATTCTTTTCCTTCCTTTAGTTGCTTTTTAGTCTGTAGCGTGTATGTTTCCACCAGCCCGCCAGCCCGCCAGTCTGGGCCCACAGCCGCGCCAGCCCCAAATAACACTCTGAGACTCTGTATTTGATACAATCCTGTTGGCCAATTACCATTATTGTTTATGGCTAGCTCTGTCTTAATTATTAACCCATTTCTACTTATCTAAGTATTTCCACGTGGTCGTCTTATCGGGAGCCACGCGGCAGGCGTCTTCCTTCCTGGGCTACATCTTGACTCCTACTACTTCCTCTCTCCTCCTCCTGGTCTCCTAGCCCCACCTATCTTGTTTTCTATTGGCCACAGGGCTCTATTAACCAGTATGAGAAACATATATACAGAATAACATCTCCCATCATTAGTCAGAGTGTTTTATCATAGAAACTGAAACCAAACTAGAACACCTATAATATACCCATGCACACAAAAAAATTAAAACTTCATATAAATGTATATGCAAATGCCATACAGAAAATTTTGTAATAATATATAATAAGTAATAAGTATATCATTTACAGAATTATGTGGCTTATACGGCATATTTATAGATAGCACTCAAATACTCAAATCGAACATTAACTTGAATCAGCTCTATGTGGGACTTTGTAAATTGAAAGGTGCTTTAGAGTTGGTTCTTCTAGTTGATGTCAAGTTACAAAGAAATGGTGGTCTGGTTGGATTGTCCCTATACTCTGTGGAGAGGAAGGGTTTGTTGGATTCTTGCTTGTGTAGGTAATGTCACCCAATCTACTAAAGAAAATGTACACAGAATAACAGATGGACAAACTTCACAAGTTTGAAGACAAATGCCACAATGCCCTAATCAAAACCTTTAAGAAAATAAATGAAAGAGGGCTGAGCTGACAGTGGACTATGGCTCAGCTCTTATTTTTGTGGCTCTTGAGTTAGCCCTAGTGGAGGACACATTTTCAACCGAGAGAATCAAGATGCTTTAAGTCAGACTCCAGTTTTGGTAACAATGCTTTGCTTGTTTGTTGCAACCATAAAAGAAAGAAGTTCTGGTAGCTATTTAGGTCTATGCAGTGAGCAACAGGGGAGAACAATGAGATACTCTATTTGTATCTGGCAACATCCTTGCATATAAATTCTTCTATACAAATGTAGATATGAAAGTTATACTTTTGTTAAGAAGCTTGCATAAGTTCAGAGAATTTGGCAGTGAGATATTTCAATTCATGTCTGCTAGGACCAACAACCATATATACCAAAGCAAGCAGGTATCTACTATATATACTGTGTAGGAGGAAGAAGGAAAGAAAAAGGAGAGAGCTGTTCAAAACATAATCTTAGTTTATTTTAATGTCATATGTTTAATTATCTGAAAGATTTATAGGTATTTTTATTTTAATTCTTAGTAGCTACAAAAATCAGTAATATAGAATATATAGCTTTTTTGGAGTATCATTTTTTTTTCTGAATCATAGAGCAATCAATAATTGCTACCTACCTCTGTGGCTATATACCCTCTTAAATACTGTAGGTTACCAATAGGAAATGCAAGATAGACACCAACTTGACCCAAGAGGAATAGCTTAACATACTATTCAGCAGACCAATATATTTATGAACCAAAAACCTATTGTGAAGCAGGGTGTGTATTCTAGATCAATCAGATATTTGATGGATCTGCATTTAGGTCTTTTATAGATGAGAAACTTTGTATAACATCGGAGTTATACAAAATATTTTAGTTGTATTCAGAGTTTATAAATTCAAAAGGGAATTTTGCCATGCACACACATTTTACAGATTATTGATGCTTTCTGATGGAAGAGATCCCATCCCTTCTACTGAACAGGACTCAATGTGGTATTTTAGCATAAGACATCATTTTTAAAAAAATATCCATTACCAGGATCTACTGTAAGTTAGAATGCATCTTGATTTTGCAATGGAAATTAGGACTCCACATTGTATAAAACTATTTTAGTCACTCTGCAAACATGCTGTAGCCAGCTGGCAACTAATGAATCTCGTCATTTTCACTGATTTCTAGAAACCATTGGGTTGTTCACTTCCTGAGCTTAACAGGTTCCCTTTGGGATGAAACAGTTCACATCTCTTTAGACTGTCCTATATTTTAAGGAGCTTGCCTTCAAGATGGAGGTTCATCTCAGAGGAAATGATTACACAGCTCCCATTTACTCTTCTTGCATACAGTATTCAGCTTTTAGTCTCCTATTGATACTGGTGGAAGCTGTCCTTGCTCTGCATAAGAGAAAACACTTTAATCCATGACTTATTTTTTTAATTAATCCAGTAGCATTTTTCCTTCTTTTTTATTAATAATATAATTTAAAAATTTACATGTGGATCCAAGTTTCCTTTCCCTTCTTCCCTCCAACTCTCCCTCCCTCCCTCTTACCCTCTTTCCCCTGTAACATGCATCCTGGCCACCTTCCCCTCCCATCCCTCCACCCCCATTCCACTGGTAGGGCTATATTATCCAGGTTGGGCCGTATAAATCTGTCAAGTCATTTGAAGAAGGGACTAGGACTTCTCTCCTGTCTCTAAGTTAAGGGGGTATCACTCAATGGGGGATACGTCCACAAGGTCCTTTCGTGCACCAGGAATAGATCCTGTTTCTACTGTCTGAGGTCCCCCAGACTGCTCAGTCCTTCTAGCTGAGACCCATATTCAGCGAGTCTGGGTCAGTCCCATACTGGGTTCCTAGCCATCAGTCTGGGGGGCCCAAGCTCCTCCTTGTTCAGGTCAGCTGTCTTTGTGAGTTTCTGCAACCTGGCCTTGTCCCCTCTCTCTGCATCTGGATTCTAGTTCAACTCAGTGTTTAGTTATGAGTGTTTGCTTCTGTTTCCAACAGGTACTAGATGAGGACTCCATGATGGTAGATGGGTAAGAGTGGCAGGGACTCTAAAGTCAGTTCTGTACCTATTCATGTGATGTTTTTAAGATTAATGTCAACATTTAGCACAATTTATGGTGTTGGTTCCCAA
Organism: Cricetiscus sungorus; assembly: GCA_030556225.1. Taxonomy (NCBI): domain Eukaryota; kingdom Metazoa; phylum Chordata; class Mammalia; order Rodentia; family Cricetidae; genus Cricetiscus; species Cricetiscus sungorus. The sequence goes on along the minus strand of JANBXA010000392.1, from coordinate 3,557,755 downwards.
GAATAATATTCTCTTTTTTTGTAGAAACCCATCATTGTTTAGGTTTTATATTGGCCTCATTGTTCAGTAGTTGTGCAGACCACACATGTTTTATGATTTTCTTAAAGATTACTTAATCTCCTTGGGTCCACAATGAAAGAGAAGCACAATACCTGTGCTGGACAGCACTGTAAAGAAGATTAAATGAGTGTTTATTCAGAACTCACTTAAGATGGTGTCAGAGACTCAATAAGCAATATGTTGACAATTCTTAAAAGAATAAGAATTGAATTTATTTAAAAGAATAAGAATTTATTTCCTTGGTTGTTTTTCAACTGTTGGGCTTTGAAACTGTCAGCTTATTTTCTGTGGAAATATCAATATATAGACACACATAGGTGTCAATGTCATTGCAGACATACCACTGAAAACATACTCTTCCATCTCTACTAGCATGTTTTGGTGTGATGGTTAGTTTTGGTTGTCAACTTGACTATATCTAGAATAAAAGAAACTCCAAGCATTTGGGCATTTCTGGGAGCTATTTTCTTGATGTATCATTTACAGTATGAAGACCCACATTATATTTTGGCCATACCTATTCACGAGAATTCACGTGATGAAAAGAAATGGAAGAAAGGAGTTCTTTATATTTTCCCCACTTGAGCTGGAAAGTTCTTATATTCTGATGCTGAGGCATTCAACTGCTGCTATTAGAACCTACTTCTGGATTCCAATGCAGACTGAGGATCATCAGATCTCCAGGAATCCTCTGGGACTCCAGTTCCAGAGAGTTAGAGAGTTACTGCTGAGACATGGATTTTCATGGACTGAACAACTGTGGAATTCCTGACCTTCCTATCAGGAGACAGTCATCATTGAACTACATGAACTATATCCTGTAAGCCAATGATAATCCTATCATATCACTCTCTCTCTCTCTCTCTCTCTCTCTATATATATATATATATATATATATATATGTGTGTGTGTGTGTGTGTGTGTGTGTGTATGTATATATACACACACACACACACACACACACACACACACACACACATATATATATATATATATATATATATATATATATATATATCAATTATGTTCCTTTAGACAACCCTGGCTATAACAATAAGCACCCTTGTGCTTTTTCTTATTTTAGTACTCCAGTCTCAGGAAATAGCTCTTTTTCCAGATATAGAGAACTATTAAAGAACACTGGAAAGATCATTAATTTCCCCATTCGCCCACTTTCAAGCTGGACCACATACATTTATCAACCAAACTGTTTCATTCTGTTTCTTTTGTTTTTCTTTTTTGTTTTTTTTTTGTTTTTTTTTCCATCATGATGTGGTTCCAATTTATGTTTGCTCTACTCCAAGGAAGATATTTTTTTCACAGGTGAATGAATTTAGTACTAATAACATTACTCTCTGTTTTCAGGGAACCTTTGAGGGCAGAACAGTCCAATTAACATTGCCAGTTTTGCTTGTTTTTGGTTACTGATCAAGTTTAATTATTTCCTGTGCCATTGTTGGAACACAGAGACATCAACTTCTCAACTCACAATTCATGTTCAAACTGAGTGGTCACATGGAAAGCATCTAAAACCAACTGCATAAAGTGACTCTAAGATGCAAACCACCTCCTTTTTCACATTTCTCTACCTAAGCCCCGTGAAGTCATAGGAAAAATGTGGTGGTAATTTCTGCTCAGAAGAAACAGCAATGAGGGGTTACAAGGGATCGGGTGTTTCTACATTTGCTTCCTTATTTTTAGATTAATTTTTATTTATGTGGGTGTTTCTATATGAATGCATTTAATGCTTCTGCAGATGCCCACAGAAGCCAGAAGAATGTGTCAGGTCCTGTAGAGCAGTTACAGACAGGTGTAAGCACCAAGACCTGTCCCAGAATGTTCCTTTAAATTTTCACTGTTAATTGTTTAACAATGACATGAGGAAATAGAACATGTACCTTTAAAAAAAACATTTAGATACTGGCTAATGACTAGCTATTTTCTTCTTAAACATTCTGTTTTCATTATCTAAAAGATAAGGCTTAAGCCAGGAATCTGTTGTTCTTAGGAGTGCATTTACATAAGGATATTCCATTTACTAGAGTCTCCAGAAACTTTCTTCAGCTTGTCCTCTATTCATAGGGACTTTTCAGCCATTGAAGGATATACTGTAATTGACTCTGAAATCCTGATGCTACACTTAAACCAACATTTTTGCTGAGGATTAAGATTACATTCTTTGTGGATTTATTTATTTAGTGCTTGGATAGAGCCAACATCCAACCAGCAACTGCTGGACATGCATAAACTTTGTTCCATACTGTACTTCTTGGAGGAGAGGCTATGGTAAAGATAAACAATAAGCATCAGCATCTTTGAAATTTTTAATTAGAAAGAGGTCTATTGGTCCAGCAAGTATTCTTTGGTACCCAACACTTGACCAGTGCAGTATAAGCTTTGTAGACATAAAGAAGGAAGATAAAACAACAACAACAACAACAGAAAAGCAACAACAGATATTCTTGGTATGTAGTAGTCTAAGATAATTATTATTTGTTCAATGAGGACAAGAGTGGAAAACAGGTTAGATAACCCTGTTTCGGAGGTTCTCCCTATTAATTATAAAATTATCTGAATTTAGAATCACCCTGTAAATATACCAATTAGTTGGTCTAAGATGATGTTTCCAGCAACATTTAAAAAAATAATGTCTATCTTAAATGTGATCACTACCATCCCACATGCTGGGATTCCAAATTGCTCAAAAGGAGAAAAACAGTTGAGCAGTAGCATACATATATCTCTCCTTATGAGTACAAGCAAAATATGACCAGCCACTTCATGACTGTTGCTGGCTACATACTGAAGAACTGAAAGCTAAAACAAACCCTTTCTCCCCTAGGTTGCTTCTTGCCTGTCCATTTGGTCACAAGTGAAGTATAAAAGAGGTCAAACAATGTAAACAGAAATTCTTGCTTTTCATAGAACAGGATTACCAAAGTGTTTGCATACGGTAAGAATGGAAATGTTTTAGCAAGTGAAAGCCTATAATGTAGGCCACAGGGACTCAAGTCTGCTCTAACTATGCATGTGTAACAAAGGAAAGCATGAACTGCATGTAACAAAATCTTCTGAGATACAGAAGCCAGGAATATTGACAAAGTTTCAATGTCTTATAGAAGTGAGATCTGATGGAATGAAATGAAGCTGATAAAGTCTCTAGAGATTGTAGTCAAAACTACAATAGCTTTTGTAGTAACGAATTGACTTTGAAAGCCTTTCTTGTGTACCAGGTAGAGAAAAAAAAAATGCATTAGGCAAAGCTGCTTTCTAATGAGCATCCCAAAATAAGTTGCCTAATGGACTGTCATGTCCAAGCACTGTTCCCAGTAGTTATGTCCTTAATGGGTTCCTGTCAAATGATGGGATAAAAATAATAAGTTTCTCTTTGTACTTCTTTTTCTCATCCTTACATATGATTTTATTTTTATACCTTTGTAACTCAAAACAGTGCCCTTTAAAGGAAAAGAATGCAAAGCTGTAAAGAGATTTAATCTGAGTCCATATTTCCAATGTTCATAAGATCTGTTTCAAATCATTAGAGCACAGTGAAGGAAAACACTATAGACCTGTGGTCTTTCTTCACTGAGATGCAGTATGGTTTCAAGTTGTTCTTTGATCTGCTGTAGGCACTGGTCTCCATGGCAATCATTTTTTGTTTGTAAATATTCTTGTTACAGGTTGTTCTGGGTTTAGTAGGAGCAACTGAGTTTCTCTTTCTCTTGGCTGCTTATGATTTCTTGTTAGTTCAAAACTTTTTGTTTCTTTTTTAACATTTCAAATCTACTAACCAATTCAGATGATTGGTTAGTATCTTTGAGTGGGGGGGACTCTTTAACCTACCATTGTTATTTCCTTTGCTTTTTCACTTTGAGTATAGTTTTCACTATGGTTTCAAGTTGTTCTTTGATCTGCTGTAGGCACTGGTCTCCATGGCAATCATTTTTTGTTTGTAAATATTCTTGTTACAGGTTGTTCTGGGTTTAGTAGGAGCAACTGAGTTTCTCTTTCTCTTGGCTGCTTATGATTTCTTGTTAGTTCAAAACTTTTTGTTTCTTTTTTAACATTTCAAATCTACTAACCAATTCAGATGATTGGTTAGTATCTTTGAGTGGGGGGGACTCTTTAACCTACCATTGTTATTTCCTTTGCTTTTTCACTTTGAGTATAGTTTTCACCATTCTTTTATTTGCAAGCTTTCGCTAATTTAAAATGTGTTCAAATAGAAAGTTTACTTGGTTATGTAAAAAAGAGAATTCATGCACCAGATTCTGAAATGAATTTAACATTTTAAAACACAGTCAAATAACATGAACTTCTTGACCAGTTTGCCACATTAGTCATGGCTGTCCAATGAAACATGACTTATGTAGAAATGGGATCACACATTTTGGGAAACCAAGGAGTACAGGATAACTGTTGAAGCTGAGGAACCCAGGAATCCAGAGTTTAATTATGTCTAAGTCTACAAACCTGAGAACTGTGGGGAACTCTGGTGTAAGTCTGAAGGCCAAATATATAGCTGCTATAGTGCCCAAACAACAGAAAAGTCCCATTTCAGAGAAATAATCTATCTTTTTCTGCCTTTTTTGTTTAGCTCAGACTTCAAGTGTTATCTGGTACATATGGATGAGAATGATCAAATTAATTCAGCCAATTGATTTAAATGCTAATATAGTCAGAGACACATTCAGAAACAATAAGTTTCAGCAACTCAGAAACCCTTAGTTCATAGCTTTTAAAAACTGTGGCTAGAAACCCAGAAGGCATTAACTGAAAGTGGGGGAGTGGTCAAAATGTGCTAATAGTAGAAATGCTGATAGCACAATGACCAGCAATTCAGAAGCAAATGTGCCACACATCCAAGGTACTTCTAACAGCATTCATCTGTGTTGTATTCTGCAACTTCCCTCCATCCTTGGTTCTGAACATAAAACACATAAACTATGAGCTCTATAGCCTGTTACACCATATAACTATAAGCCCTGTCTGAGGTACATTTGTTCAGGAACAAGACCACTGTATGTAATGAACTGACAATCTTTTAATTTATATACAAAGTTTTCTGTTCTCACAGAAACATAAGAAGACAAAGAAGCTTCTTAATTGCTTCTGCAGTATCAAATATTCAGCCATGATTTAAATCTTTAAGAATAAACAAACACCCATCTCACTCATAGGCAAGTTTGATTTAAGTTTTAATAAGTGATAACCTTGTCCCAAAGAATTGTTGTAAAATAAATTTTGTTGTGATTTGTTATCAGTAAATGTTTGATTTGTATACCTCTTTTGTGCACCTATGTACTTAGGCCATGCAAATATTTCTTTCATGAGATGTCCTCTCAAGAGAAAAGCTTTTTAGAAATCCTATGTAAGTGTGTTCTAATTGAACATATACATTTCTCATCACTTTTGCTATCTCTGAAAATATTATAGAGCAGTCATTTTCAACCTTCTTAATGCTGTAACCCTTTAATGTAGTTCCTTGAGTTGTGGTGACCCCCAATCATAAAATTATTTTCTAGTTTTACATCATATCTGTAATTTTGGTACTGTTATGGATCATAATGTAAACATATGTATTTTCAAATGATCTTATGTGACCTCTGAAAGGACCATTTGACCTCCAAGGGGTCATGAAACACAGGTTGAGAACTACTGCCATGGAGGTTATAACTGCAGGAAGGAAATTCTATTATGTGGGACCAGAGAACAAAAGAATAAAATGGATATAAAAATTGGAAAATTTAGAAGGACCCCCTGGACTAGAGAGATGGCTTAGCAGTTAAGAGCACTGGATGCTCTTCAGAATGTCCTGAGTTTAGTTCCCAGCAACTACATGGTGTTTGGTCACAACCATCAATAGTGGGATCGGATACCATCTTCTGGCATAAAGTCATGCATGTAAATATGTAAATAGAGCATGGATATAAATCTTAAAAAAAAAGTGTAAGCTATCATGTCTGTCTAGAAGAAGAACCCCTACTTAGGGACTCAAACCACTGAAGAGACAGTAGTAAGTAGCTTTGTATGGGTGAAAGAAGTTGGTCCTGTAAATACTGGAGGAAAATACACCACAGAATCTAGTAGATTTATTACTTCCTGTATCAAGATCCATGTGGAGAAAATGGTGTCTCCCTGGAGAGGCAAATGGTGAGCCCTAGTTTCACATAGAAGAGGGAAAAGGTGCAAGGTGGCAGATGAAAAGCAATTAGTAACTGGTGCACATAACAACTTGAGTTTATTTTTCTACCATTGTTTTCTTGTTGAACTACTACCAAAAATTTCTCAGATTCCCTGGCAATTCATGCATAGGAGGAATTGCTCTGTATCAATCATGGTTATGTGTGTCTCCAAATCTAACAACTTTTGATAATGCTAAAAGAAATTGGTAGTTTAGTATTGATACCATAAAAGGACAGCTCCTTCTCTCTCTTCTCTCTCTCTCTCTCTCTCTCTCTCTCTCTCTCTCTCTCTCCTCTCTTTCTCTTTTCTTTCTCTGTCTCTGTATGTGTGTGTGTATTTACAGATGTTTGTAACTCTGTATATATATATGTAGACATATATATCAGTAAAGCCCTGTTTTTTGAAAAGTAATACATATTAGTCTGAATTCAGCTCCACTTCTCAATGACTTTAAATATGTCTTTTATTATGCACTGGGCATAGCACTTGGTACTGGTAGTTTCGATTATGTCATTTTGTGTTAAGAGTTGGAGAGATGGCTCAGTAAGTAAGGTTAAGAATACTTACTGGTCAAGCAAAAACCAGTGGCTTATTTTCAAAGGCTCTGTTGTGTAATCTGGCCTTTTTGGCACCCGTATGCACATGGTGCACATACATTTATGCAGGAACTCACAGATACACGTACATTTAAAAAATTATTTTTTGTTTGTAAAATAAAATATTATTAACTACAAATGCACACTCTTTCCCTACACCTCCTTTACTTTTGAATTTCACAAGTTGATGAAATAGAAAGGCTCTGACATGTTTATAATGCCTCATTCTCAGATTGACTGATTGATGGTTGATTGAATGATCTATTGATTGATGTGTAGTGAAGATTTCTGGAAGAAGGAAGCAGGGCTATTCTGAGAAACACTCTTTGAAGATATTTTAAAAGTTAGGCAATTTGTCACTCAATAAAAATATGTCTATGTGGTACATGAAGTTTTGGCACTCTAGTTTGACCAAATGGCTGCACATGTTGACAGCCTAAGTGTCTGTGTGCAGCTAGACAATGTATAACATGACTTCTATTATTATAGGGTGTACTCACCACTCCTGCATAATGACTCAGCCCCTTTCAGTTCTACCACTACACTGTGCTTTAGTTTCAAAATACTATCCCTAGATAGTTGGTTATGTCAACATTTTATACATTAGCAGTTCTTTTGATGTGTCTTTAATCGTCTTTTCTGGATACAGCAAAACTGCAATCTAATTAATTACATAACTGTATTTGTATCAGGGAACAACCAAAGTTTGTCTAAAATTGCTTTAAGCCATCTTATTAAGTGTACAGTGATCACTTACAGGTACCTAATTATACTATCACCTTAAGATTTCATGAATTTTTTTTTTTTACTGATAAGGGTTAACCCACAAGTCTCCCAAGAGCATTTACGTAAGTTAAGCACACAATGTCATTTCTTGTATTGAAAATCTCCATATGTTATTTTCAGTACATAAATTTGGTGTGTGTTAAAGAAAGTTATCTGGTGAAGAATAACCAAGAACATTAATGAGTAGTAATTTGATGCAATGTTGTATGAGATACTTTATCACTGAAGCCATCCTGGCGAGAGACAGACACAGTTTTTCTATGTTTCTTATGGACTTTTTTTTTTAAACAAAATCCTCTGTACTCACCCTAAGGAGACCAAGAATATCAATGACTTAATATTTGCAAGCAGTAAGATTCACATAGCCAAGGACAAAGTATCTCATTTGTAAATTATAACCTCAAGAAACTGAACTGCATGTGAAATCAACTCTGCCCAAACTACATTTCACTTTGTATTATAAGGAGCCAATTTGCATTGTTGACTAGCTTCCATGTTGTTAGTTTTTCATTCCACTTTATCATGTGGACATGGATGGATAGAAAGATGATGTTCTGATCATTTTGTCTTCTGTGATAGAGAAAATTCTGAGGAATCATTTTACGGAGAGTGGCTTAAAAAATATCACAGCATGCACACAATTTAACAACTCTGCTTAATGATTATAAATATTCAAAATTATAGAGATTTTTTGGAGTTGAAAATTTCTAACTGGCTGATGTACACAGAGTTAAGAGGCTTTCTAAATGTTACACACTGTCATACAGGATGGCATTTTAGCACACTCCTGAAGTTGTGTTGTCAAGAACATTGGGTAGTAGATTTATTAGCTAGGATTGATTAAGTTCTTTAAAACACACACAACTTGAATTTGGGAAGAAGGAAATTTCTTGCCATCGAGGACAAAGAAACATGAAGGCACAGAATGGAAACTAGTAAGGGACAAAGGGGCCTTGACTTAGCCAGGCTGGGGGTTGACCTATCTTGTAAAGACAGCTTTCGGCAGGTTTTTCTCTTCTCTCAAACACACACTTTAGAGTCTGATTTTTGTTTCTTTGGTCTGGTTTTTTGTTTGTTAATTACTTGTTTTCATATTTGGCTTGAGGGTGGATTTTAGTTTGTGTGTGTGTGTGTGTGTGTGTGTGTGTGTATGTGTATGTGTGTTTCTTTAATTTTTGATTTGGGAACAAGTAGACATTTGATGCATGTGAAATATTTTTCTGAAGTGGAACACACTTTTTCTGTGTGGGACAACGTGTGATCAAAGCTCTCAGGGCTGAGCTTTGGTTCCTTCGAGGCTTACTCTGTAGTAAGTCCCCACTGGCTTGTAATTGTTATCAGTAGATCAACACCTGGAAGCCCTCCTTAACAGCTGCACCTTTGCTGCACTTTGGTTCCCAGCACATCAACACAGTTTTGATGGCAGCGAGCTGACGTACTGGGTGGAACAAGCTAGATAGACACCACACTGCTTCTTTCAAAAAGGAATCTAGTCCTCAGGGATATTCAGAGTATGGAAATAGGAGGCAAAAGTGCATTCCTGGATGATCAGCTACTCTCAATTATGCTTTCATTCCCAGGTGATACATATTTAAATAAATGTTCCCTCAAGACTCCCAGTAACAGGTAACTCTTCTCTTTTGAGCTCTATTGTCTGCAAGAAGTGTTTTAAAACCAGGAATTAGGCATTCCCATTCTTTTGTAGTCATTATACCATTATGGGGTATTGTACTGTTGCTTTGGTTTTGCTCTCTAATATGCACTAGGCTGGCCACAGACTTGTGGCAATCCTAGCTTAGCCTACCAAGCAATGCCATACAATTGTGCCATGCCTATGTTTCCTACAGAACTCTTTCCACATAAACTTTACTTTCTTTTGTTATTGCCACACCACAATTTAACTACAGTGTTGGAGAAGTGGTGGGTGGAGATTTCAGTGTGAGCAGTTGGGAGATATTAGGAGCTTGGCTGCATGCAGCTTTGTGTATGTTATTGAATTACTTAGAGACTAAAGATTTGCTCTTTACATGAATGTATAGAAGTCTAAGGAAGCCTCACAATTTACTAGTAATTAAACTTCTTGTGAGAATGGCTGTTCATCAGAGGGTGACACTTGCCCCTAATGGACAGAGCATGGCTAGAAGTGCTTGTAATGGAGATTATTTTTCTCTCTCTCAATGAATGTGATTTTACAGGTCTAATATTGTACATGATCTTTCTCCTATGCAATGATAAGCACTCTGTGTAAATTTGCAAGGCCCTTTTGAAAAGCCTTTCTTTCTTCTGGGCTCAACAGGGATAATAAATACACATCTGTCTTTGAAGTGGAGTGGAGACTGATTCCATGAACTCAAAAGGCCATTATAAAGGAATGTGAAGGAAAAGGTGAAAAACTTGACTAACAACCATTTGGAGATGAAAATGTGTTTTACTGGGGAATTCCATTAACTGATCAAAGAGAAGTGTGTGTGAGTACATGTATTTATGCAGTTTCTAAATGAGAAGTTGAAATTTGTCTCTCTGTGTGTTTTATCAAACAAGTTTGGCAATCATCTTATTGACACCAGCTCTCCAAAGGCACATCAAAGCTGGTTTGCCTGGTACATCTCTGCAATTCATTTCATGAATTTCCTGTCTCATTATAGTTTCATTTGTTCACTGAGGGATTATTTTTCTCTTTTAAGATCAGGGTTCTATTCAAAGGAGACCATTGTCATTTCCATTGGTGACACTGAAACCAGACAGAGAAGTGGTTTTTCTGCAAGGTCAGAGAACCTTGTCTGTAGCCCCATCTTATAGCCAAGAGAAGGTCCAGAACTTTTAAAAGTTTTACTGAGCCAGAGTCTGTATCAAACTGATTTGATGTTAAAAACTATCAGCGAACTTTGAACTGTTGAGTAACAGCGCTAACATGTCCAATGGCTTAATTGTAATGAAGTGCATCATGTTAGCATAGAACACATACTGTGATAGCTCTGACGATAGACACAGCATAAGCTCAGTCTCTGCACTCCTGGTAGATACTGGGGCTATGGAAAACATCTGTTTGCTTTCAAATATCTCCTTTAGACATATGTACCAAGACTCAAAGAAATTTTAATTTCACCCCCTCATGTCTATACTGCCAGTTTTCAAGATGACTATGGATCTAGGGCAACACACACAGAAGAGATGGGAAGTCCTGAAACTACTTCTAATACACTTTATTTTCACATGCTTTACTCTTTACCAGTATCATCCTCTCATTAATCCTAACTACTGTGCTGGTGGTGTCAACAGTACTTGCATCAAAACTGAAGGATATGGAGATTAGCATGACACCAGAGTAAGGATGACACTTAAATCCCTGAGGCATTTCATACTTTTCCCTCTGATTTTTCATCACCAACTTTCGTGAACTATGTTCTCCAGCAGTAAAGATTGTGTATCACTTTGAACCCCCCTGCCCCCCCCCCCAGTGTTCTGCTAAGCCTGGACTGGGCAAAAAGATCCAAGTCTGACCTAACATCATTTCCCAGGCAGCACATCTTTCTCTAGGGCAAAGATACCAGAATCAGCTTCTTCTAATGTGTATTGTCTAAATTGTTTGGTGCTTAGTATCAGTATCACTTATTTGGAAAATAAAAATATTCTATTAAAACCATCATTGTCCTGTCCTTCCTAGTGTTCAGATGTTGGCAACAACAAAACGTAAGTAAACTGAAGCCTGTCTGTGTCTAGCAGCACAGCTTGAAAGAATAGTGCTCTGAGGGGTGCTGAAGGGTGCTTCTCACATTACTGCCTAGCATGGAACTTAGTGCACACACATGTGCTTGCTTAGTCTAACAGCATCTGTTTCTGAATCAGGTGAGATTTGTTTAGAATGAAGGTCTCCTTTCTCCTCGACTTTGATCAGTTGGCAAATGTAGACTCGGGTTAAAATGACAAGCTGAATAAATGCTATAAAACTTAAGAGCAAAGCATTGGGCATGTCAGTGAGATTATATATATCCAATACTTGGTTTTGAAACAAGAAATAAAGAGCGTTGAAATTCTCTTTCCTCCCAGGCTTCCAGGCCAGGTGGTCTCTTTCAGGGTCTTGTTTTAAAAGTGTAATGAAGCAGGAGTTATTTCAGGCCAGTACTGCAGGTAGGCTCTCTTCTGGTGAATATTACCTGATGGCCAGATCTTTCCAGTGAGAATTTCAATAGGCAAGATGGAAATGATGAGCAATGAGAAGCATTACAATAGAAACATCATTTACAATGACAGCCTCACATCTGTTTCACTTTCTAATTACAAGTACAACACTCCCCCAGACACCCAGCTCAGGCAGCAGGGGTATAAATCACAACCATAAAAAAGCTATACACAACAATGTGATTCTGATTGTCATAGTTACATGTGCTTTGTATTCAGAACCCCACACATGCTTCAGTTCTGTGCCTGTCCTGTGTCACAGGAGATCTGACAGGATGGAAGGAGAGGAAATAGTTTTTACACTAACCACTCATGTTTCCCATGGATATTCCTAAACATCTTGTATGAACAAAGTAAGATCCTGAGAGGAGTAAAACAAAAACTTCCACGTGAGAAAAAATTCAACTTTGGAACGTTTTCTCAGACATTTGTCAATAAATATTTATTAAATCCTACTATGTGGTAGGTTTGGTGCAAGCCTAAGGGGACAAAGGAAAAAACAAAGCAGATACTCTTAGAACTGACAACCTAATTCTTGAGAGAGACATTAAAGATGATTGCCCACAGAAATACATAATTACTGCTGTGATGTTTCCATGAAAGCAAAACTTCAGTACTCTACAGCAATACAGCATTCAGGGGAAAATCCCAAGAAGATAGAAAACCCTAAGGGAAACAGCAAAAAGTCTACTGAAAACATTTGTCAGCTGCCCATCAGAACCTCAAGCAGGGTCAGATTTCTAGCATTTTTCAATTTCTAAAAAATCTGGTATTTGAAAAAGAAAACAATATGAAAAAGAATATTGAAGGCATATTTTACAGATTTAAATCTCAATTCTTTTGAACATACAGAATGAGAACACTCCATTATTGATGTTAGCTTTTACACTGAGAAGAAATACGGTTCATTTTGATTAGTGTAGAATACTCTGAAACACAGAAAAAAGTCCCAGGATTATCTTGACCCTGATACAAGAGAAGATTGCTTATGACACCAGATTGCACATCTCTAATATGATGTAGTTCAGTACTTGGAAAGAAGAAAAAAATGCTATTGAAAAAACATAGGAGAAATTGTATTGTGATGTGTGTGTGTGTGTGTGTGTGTGTGTGTGTGTGTGTGTGTGTGTGTGTGTGTGTTGGTGTCCATAAAAATGACTTCACTTCAACTTGACTTAAGGTCAGAAAGTTCACAACTATCCTTACTCTTCCAAGGTTAAAGTCATAAGACCTAAAGATCTTAGGTGTGGCTACTCCAGGATGTTTTGTCTTAGAGTGGATGTCTTATCTAAATAACAAGAGACTTGGTCTAAGGCATGGTTACTCTTGATCCTCAAGGCCAGATGAGATTTAGCCTAAAGAGTGGTTACTAAATGTTTGGAGAACTAAGGAAGAAAGTCTGTTTCTTCCTTATGTCATGAAAGGGGATTTTGCCCCTTTCCCCTTCTTGGTTTGGGTATATTAGAATACTGAAGAATAGAATAAACTTGGGGTGTTCAGTAGTCACTGAATTGCCCTCCTGACTCTATTCTTAGTATCTTATTTTCTTAGTATCTTTATCTAATGTCTCTCAATTCACACTTCCCCTTTCAGGTACAAACCAGGCAAGTCGGCTGAATCCAACTGAAGCTTCACAAAGACAGGTTACTACAGTGTTGTAACTTTTATGTGAATTTATGCATATGTGCATACTTTAAATACTGCATATCCTATCAACATACTATTAAACTTAAAACTATGATATAATGCATTGGCATATGACTATATGTATTAGTTAGGTTTTTCTTTTTGTGATAAACGCTGAAACCAAAAGCAATGTGAAGGACTTCACTTGCCTTATAGTTACACTTCATTATGGAGAGAAACCAAGGCAGGAATTCAAGTAAAGAATCTAAAGGCAGGAACTGAAGCAGAGGCTAGGGAGGAGCATTGTTTACTGGGTTGATATGCTCAGCATGCTTTCCCTTCAATCTAGGCCTTGGGATGGCACCACCCATAGTACATGGCTTTTTTTTTTTTATCAGACCTAGATGTAAAAATTATTAAATATTGATTATAGCTCATTCTAGTAAGTATTTCTTAATCAAAAATTGAAGATTATTGTTTTCCATTTATACACACAAGGTTCCCATCCAGGTTTTTCTACTTAGAGGAATGTGACCAAGGATTCCCCACAGAAATGTTCAGAGTCCCAAGTATTTTAGATTCTGTCAAATCGACAATTAGCACTGACCATCACAGTAAGCAACTAAAATCCAGGCAAAACAAAACAAAACAGCTCCCTCCCCCATTAACAATAAATCCCCAGGACTGCAGTGCAAAAACGTTTTTTTGCCCTTCCTTCCTCAATTAAGTGTGGCAACCAGCTGGTCCCTGTTGTACCCAAATTCTGAACCCTAAAATCACCAAGAGATCCATTCCTGTGCAAAAGCAAAATGTCTTTTATTATTTAACATGTTACCTCAGGTCTTCCATTCCTGTGATATGGAAGGCAGGAACAAGAAAGAACCTGGGGAACTGTGATGTAGGAAATTTACTGGGTGTACAAGAGGAGTGCCTAGGGGTATGCAACAGTCTCGGGATTGGTGCATTTCCGGGCTTGGGAAACCTGTCCTGTGTTGATTGGTCAACTGGTTGCTATGGCCTATAGGCCCTCCCGGGCAGTTGCTATCCTCTGCCCATCACTGTTATGCCACTTTTACCACAAAGCGTCATAAGCACATAAAGAGGGCGCCAACTAACTTGATTGGTTCCTTGCCACAAAAAGGGAATCTGACCTCCTAGTGACTAGGGCAGGTCCTGCAAAGTCAGAAGGCTGGAAACTAAGCAACATGTGCTGAGTCAGAGGCTTACATCATGGGTCTTTTTCTGCAGCCTGTCATGGCTTCCAAAGCAGGGGACTAGGTGAGGGTCCCCCTTCTGCTTCATGTAAAAAAAATCACTGGGAACCCCAGCCTGTGTTGTGCTTTAACTTTTGTAGCCTCCAGCTCACCACTCTATACTGCACCTTTTCTACACTAACTGTGAAGAACCAAAGTGAATGTCATGATCTATGCTTTAAACCTGCCTAGCTTGGCATGTTTTGACTTTTAGTAGTGTGGGATGTCGAAAATAGGATAAAGTCTAAATTTTATAGTTAGGTTTCAGGCTGCCTTTTACTAAAGAGTAGAAAGCTGCTGATTCAGCCATTGGATCCCACTAATTTAACATCAGGTGCACTTGCAGTGTCTTAACAAATATTTGAGCATTTCTTGTTCCTCTTTATATTTCTTTAGGAACATAAAAAAGGAATAAAGCTACAATGTTCTGTGATAATTTTGAAAGTAAAAACAAAGCTATTGTGGTCCACACTACATGGTTAACTGTCTATTTCCATTCCACAATCTCCCAGCAACCTATCTTGTTAGCTGTAGTTACTAGAATTTTAGAACTGTAAGAGGCATGAACAGTAACCATATCCAGTGTTTGTATAGTAATACCAGGTAAAAAAAAAAATGACATGTCACTTGGAAATGGCTTATTACATCACTTCTCAGAAACTATCACTGTCCCTTGTTTCACAGAAGCCTGAAAAGTTTGGTGATGATAAAGAGTTCAAGTGACTTGCAGCATAGATTTTTGTCACCGACTCTTTCAAAGGCTCAGCGTGCATAGCCAATGGAATTTGTGTTTCGATAGAATATGCTTTGTAATGTGAATATCACTCAACTTTATTATTCACAAAGAAACTGAGCCCCAAAATTACTGGTTATCTATCAGTTTTCCTCATGCCTGCAGTGAATAAAACCAATGATGTGACATATTGATCCATATATGGATGTTACCTCTGCCCACAAAGTCATGCTCCACTGACTGTTCATGCTTTCATATGTATTCAACAAGCACATGTATAAATTTACAATTACTTCTGATATGTCTCCTCCCCATATTTTTTCTAAACTTGCTTCTGTAAATGTGGTGATACAAAATGTGCATTCATCAGATAACATTCTTTGCTCAGTCTCTCTTCTGTGCATCTTTGTATTGTGTAGATGTGCATGTACATGTGTGTACATGCTTATGGGAGTCAGAGGAAAACCTTGGCTATTGTTTCTCAGGGCCATCTACTTATTTCTGAGACTGAGTCTCTCATGAAGTAGGCTAGACTGTCTGTCATAAGATCCCTAGAAGTTCACCTGTTTGCATGTCTCTAATACTGGGATTATGTGGATGTGCCATAGTCCTTTTTTTTTAATGTGGCATCTGGAGATTGAATTCAGGCTATCAGAAGGACCTTGCAAGCTCTTCACTGACTGAGCCAGCTCCCCAGCCCATTTTTGTCTTGTCTTTGAATGTGTATTAATATAGCAAGCTTCCCAGGTTCCAGCTATAGTTATGTGTGAGGAAATGACAAAGTGTGAGGCCACTATGAAGTTACAAAATACCTCAAGAGTTGATCAATATTAATTTATGAATACTGTAAGGAACATTCCTCCTTTTTTTTCTTTCAGATGACCATTTCTATTTCCCAGCAAAAGCCTCATGGAAGAGAACTATAAATGTTTTTTCACATTGGCTTGAAACTGGAAGCCAGGGAGAGCATAGATTTGAAGAAATAGGTCACTTTTTATTATTGTGTTTGACCCACAGAAAGTGTCTTCATTTCCTCCATAAAGAAAAACTCATTTGAAAGATCACTGTGAGACCCTCACTTAACAGAGAAGAGCTATGCATTGTCAAAAACCTGAGTGGGAAAGTGCTTGCAAATTGATTTCATAGGTGGCTTTGACCAATCTGCTTTTCATTAGTTCCACCAGCATAAGTTCTAAATGTATAAAAATGAGAGGTATTTGTGTATGTGTGCTTACACATGCTATTTTGTTTCAATGTGATTTATCACAGGATCACACCCCCAAAGCTGTAGCCTTCCAATGAAGGGGAAGGGAAAAATAATGACCACCCCTCTATGGGTCTCAGGCCTGAATTACTCCATTTTCCCAAGTCAGCAATTCCCCTGCACGTCTGAGGCACTAAAGGTGGTTCCTGAAAATATCGCCTGGTGCTTAAATCACCCACAATGGATGGGCTCTTAAAGAGGCAGACAGGCTTTGAAATTTATTACCACATGCCTATACATCTTTCCAAGATCTGCAAGTCTCTGCAGTCTTCCTCAAACAAGGCTTCCAATGCTTGCCCCTGCAGAGGGCAACCAAGAGCCATGTAGCCTGACAGACACATGCTTGTACCTTCAAGAAAAGTTAGCAGGGACTTCTTTGTGTGGGTTTTGGCAGGACCTTGACAGTTGATCCAAGCCGTGGGAATGGCTTGAAGCTGACTCATCTTTATTTTTACTTAAGAGTATACATAACTGCTTGGAGAGAACAGCTTGGTCGATGGATATTAATTCTAAGGCCTGGCTTTTCTGGCTGTTAGTCAGTTTCATGTACACACCCATAAACAATCTGGGGAGCCAAATTTTTCCACACATCTATAGGTACCCAGTTTCTCTGACTTCCTGGCATCACTCTCTCAAGGTAACCAAGCAAAGTTCTACTGGACACCACAGAATTTGTCCACACCATTCATACTTTTTATAAGCTGTTTTGGAATTGGCTTGGTTCCATCTCTTATCTGCTTTTCTGAGCTCCCCAGAAGCCAGAATGATGTTAACTGGATTTCAGAGAGTCTTAAAATCCATTTTGCTCATACTCAAATTTTCTAGCTGAATCTGTCTGGTGTGCGTAGGATGGAACCATTTAGAGCATGGCCTGTCAAATTTGAAAACATTAAGTTTCAGAAGTAGTTTATTGAGACTGTGCTCTCTCCTTATGTGAGCTTTACATCCTGCCTTCCTGTTGCCAACAGTGTTTGAAAACCTGAAGTATGTTTGGTGTACAAACCACGCTCAGTGTACATTAGCTCTGTCATTGGCATCTCAGAAGTTTGGACACAGAAGGAAGCACATCAAATAGCTTCAGCCTGAGAAGTGAGGCCGCATCATAACAGCTTAGGTTTCTAGACTATCTCCATAAGGACCACCAGATCCTAAAGTTTGCTAGACTCTTGCCCTACCCCAAGTTGATCAAGAGAAAAATCTTGGTGTGGAACTCAGCAATTCTACATTTTGAATCTTATGGACTGACCTCTGAGAACTTAGATATTTCCTTAGATATTTTTGAGGTTATTGAGAGGAATTTTTACATAATGTAGTTTTATCTATTACTTAGTGAATTCATCAAGTATAATAGTTTTCCAACTGCTTAAATATGAAATTCTTAGACAATTTAATCAAGAGCAGTTTTGCTAATACAGACTACTCCAATGCAGTCCACTGTCCAAATACTTTACCTGGGAGACAATATTCTACTTAAGGTAGGCTTATCTGGTGACATTATTTATGGATGAGCCAGGTATCACTGCAATGACTGATCATTGTAGTGTGTATGTTTCTGCCAGCCCGCCAGCCCGCCAGTCTGGGCCCACAGCCGCGCCAGCCCCAAATAACACTCAGAGATTCTGTATTTGATACAATCCTGTTGGCCAATTACCATTATTGTTTATGAGCTAGCTCTGCCTTAATTATTAACCCATTTCTACTTATCTAAGTATTTCCACGTCGTCGTCTTATCAGGGAGCAGCAGCAGGGGTCCTGCTTCTTCCAGGGCTACATCTCAACCCCTCCCTACTACTTCCTCTTTCCTCCTCCTGGTCTCCTAGCCCCACCTATCTTGTTTCCTATTGGCCAACAGGGCTTTATTAATTAGTATGAGAAACATATACACAGAATAACATCTCCCATCATCTCCTCTTTCCTATCTAAAATAAAAAAGGGGTTTAACCTTAACATAGCAAAATATAACTTACAACAGTTAGCAAGTAAGAATCACAGTTAACAATATTTAGTCCATTAACATTTTGTAAGACTTAAAGAAAATATCATCTATCCTATCTTTGTGAGTCTAAAGTCCTATATGTAACTTATCTTTAATCCTAACTAAGGAAAACTATAATCATAACTACCTGTCTTCAACTCCATCAAAGACCACAGAAGGATAATATATAAACTCTAGAAATGACAGAGACAATGCACTGCCTGGTCAGTGACCTGAAGTTCTTCTGTAATGTTCCATCTTCAGCCCATAGGCCATAGTGTGTCTCCAGACTCCTCAACCAAGCAGGAAACTTTAAACTGTCCACCTGCATTGACAGTGTGTCAGTCATTTTTCTCTGTGTCCTGCAGAATGTCTGGCTGCCTTTTCCATGAAGCAGGTATCCTGTAGCAATGTCCATCTTGCATCAGCAGTCACTTTTTGGTGGGTCCTGCATGTCCAGTTTTTACAACATAAAGTCAAACAGTCCAGAAGAGCAGTACCTTGCCCAAATGGCTAGTCTTGCCATATTAGAAGCAAACTCCATAATGTGTTTCTTCGATGTCCATCTTCCTTTCTTCTGTAGGTGATGTTACCAGGAACAGTTGTGCCTCATTGTCAAGAAATTCCCTAAACCATTTTAAATGCCATATTCTGTAGGTCTTTGAAAGGTTTGAAGAATGCCTATTCATCTCAAATACATCTCTGTATATCTAGAAATCCTAACTAACTTAACTCCAAGCTTGACTATCATAGGTAACTCTCTAATCTGTACTAAATTATACATTACATTTTCCAATGAGCTATATAAACACAATACCTAAACAAGAGGAGAAATATACATATTACAAAATTGACCTTAAATTGTATCAATAAAAGAAAATCCATTCCAAAGCAAAGTATTCATATCTATACCATAATTCCCTTTTTACCTTTAAAAAGATTGCTTGTGGTTATAGCCATTTATAACCAAGTACATTTACATTTAATGAAAACAAACATTTATAAACAATATTTAGGAATTTGGTCATCATTCTTTCCAAACTATTTCCTGCTGGCAGAGGGCGCTGTCATGGGGGTCCAAAGAAGACATAGAAATCTTGGCTGTAGTGATCTGTAAGGGTGCAATGTCCCATTGACGTTGCTTCAGGGGGTCTTGTTTGATCAAACCATATAAATCTGGAAAGAATCCACAGCTTTTCATATTCTGTGGAAACAAAACTAGAAATCCTTTTCCCCAGTAACTTATTTTTAGGCTTAAATTTTGGAGTCAAAGCATTTTTAAAATATATAAATTGAATTAATCCAGCAGCATTTTTTTTTATTAGTAGTTGTTATTTTCTCAGCAGTCAAATAATTTAAAGACAACAGAATCACGTATAGTATCCAAAATTTCTCTGTGCTTTCCATTTTTACATGGCTTTTTTATTACTCTATTTCACTGATCCATTTTATTTCCTTTTTTGTTTTTTAAACCATTGTATCCTGTTTCTTTTTCTCTTCCAAGCCAGTGTATTTTTTAAAACACAGTGTAAACCTTCATTGCAGCTCTTGTACACACCAATGAATTGTTAGCAGAGCTCTTTAAAAGCAAGGCGGCTTTTTTGCCGTTTATGCTAATTTTGGAAACCTCCCTTAAAGGAACCGCGCAAATCTCTGTCTACAGCAAAACAAATCCAACCGAGAAAATGCTGCTAGTAAGAAGTCTTGCTAGTCTCTGTTCCTTTGTTTCTAAAACATTTCTTAAGCTCTTATTAGTTTTAAGTGAAAGTTCTTATAGCCACGTTGGGCGCCATCTGTAGCATGTATGTTTCCCCCAGCCCGCCAGTCTGCCAGTCTGGGCCCACAGCCGCACCAGCCCCAAATAACACTCAGAGACTCTGTATTTGATACAATCCTGTTGGCCAGTTACCATTACTGTTTATGGGCTAGCTCTGTCTTAATTATTAAACCATTTCTACTTATCTAAGTATTTCCACGTGGTCGTCATATGGGGGATCCGTGGCGGGTGTCTTCCTTCCTCCCAAGGCTACATCTCGACTCCTCCCTACTTCTTCCTTTGTCCTCCTCCTGGTCTCCTAGCCCCACCTATCTTGTTTCCTATTGGCCAACAGGGCTTTATTAATTAGTATGAGAAACATATATACAGAATAACATCTCCCATCAGATCATAATGTAAGTATGTAAAGAATAGTGAAGGAGGGAGAAAAGATGAAAAAATGAGGGGATGGAGGGATGGAAAGATGAACATCTGACTGATTCTTGTTAGATGTATTGGTATACTTGTGTAAAAAGTCAGATTTCTCAGCCAAATGCAATCTAGATGTAAATTATAAAACTACTACCATATTTAAACCAAATATTGCTGCCCTTGAACTAGTAATCTTCCTGATTGGAGGAACTACAGGTGCATATTACCACATGTGGTTTAAAGTCCACCATGTTTATGCCTCAGGTGAATACTCTTAATTTGTGTGCAGATAAAACAATAAGAATTCATAGCTTACATGTGTTGTATTATTTTCTTCTATTATATTTACTGAAATAATCTTTTATAACTATAAAAGAAATAGAATGAACTAACTCCTCAAAATCAAAGGAAGGACAAGGAAAAAAGCTCTGGATTGAATCAAGACTGGTAGAAAGGGCACAGCTTTAAGTTAAGTGCTCCCTACCTGTATTTAACAGAGAAAAGTCAGTATCCTTATAACTAATCTTTACTGTGCAAATGCCTATGTAGACATGTTAATGCATCTTAAGGGTGTATGTTGGTAACCAGAGGCCCTTAAGTATGTGATTGAGTGGGTGTCTGATTCTTGTGTCTTCTCTTGAGCTCTTTTCCTTCTGTTGTGTTACCTTTCCAAATTTGGTGACATATTTTTGTTTTATCTTATATTTTATTTTTTCATGTTTGATTATTATCTTTTAGAAGTCTGTTATTCTCTAATGGGATATAGAGATGTAGTGGATCTGAATGGGAGGGGAGGTGGGAAAACCTTAACAAGGATATATTATATGAGAAGATAATCTATTTTTAAGAAAAGAAGGAAGAAAGAAAAAAGATAGATAGGTAGGTAGATATCTTATGGCATATCTCAAAATAAATTCTTAGCCTTTTCTGCTGAATCTCTGAAGTCTGGAATACTTTCCTTTATTCCTTTGTCTTGACTCCTACTTGAACATAATATTTTCATAGTTTTCTTTTGTCAGTTTCTCTCTGAACATTTCCTACATTTTTAAATATCTTATACTAACATTGACTTACACTATGGCCTCCAATATAACACATTTACATTATGTTTTGTTCTATGAGTGACTGGGAGATGATATGCAGTATCAGGGTGAAGTGTATGGCTTATATGCAAAAAACTCTAACATTATAAAAGTTAATGCAAGACATGTGAATCTTGGTGTCCACACAGCATCATGTCTATTGCAGAAACTGGGAAAAAACTGTGTTGATATCTTATACTCTAGGATTCTATTCTGTATGAAGGAGCTGGCACATGGCTAGTTCTGTTCTTAAACATTGTTGAACAAATAAACAAATAAGGACAGCAAAGCATTACCAGATAGGCATCTAGAACTATTGTCATATGAACTGATATGAATTTTTAGTAAAATTGGGGGAACGGTGTATTATTTATTTATCATTTGCTGGTTGCCTTAGTCTTATCTTCATTGACCTAGTCTCATATTCCGTAGACTGTGATTTGGTCCAGAAACCTTAGATTATGTTAGAGAGGTATGAGCCATGATGATTCTCCTCCCAACTGTGTATCATTTTGATTGGTATTTCATCTTTTGCTCTGACAAGATGGTATCTGCAGTGTTCTACTAACTGTATCAGTTTGTATCAGTTGTGTTAATCTCTCACATGTGACAAAAAGATTTCATAGTATGTGACTATCTCAACCTGTTAAATACTAAATACTATACTATATATAAATACTCACAAGGAAAATACACAATTTAAATGTATGATGTTGGCATACTAGAATTCTTCACATTGTTAGACATAATCTGAAATAGAGCTCAGAAGTTCATGCCTGAGCTCTGCCAACACATGCGTGGTACATTCATTTGTAATGAAGACCTGAAAGGCCAGTCTGGACCTGGCATATTTCAGAAATTTAAATGATTATTAAGCCACTAGAAGGAAGTGACTTTAGTTTTGCAATGAAAGGAATTCTTACTGAAGTGAACAGGATTTTGTTTTGACACAAGGTAAGCAAGCATTCTGAAACAATAGTAACATTTAAATATATCTGTGCAACAAAAAGTAAGTTGAATTAAACAGGAAAAAAACATTTCGCTTTCTCTACTGAGTATCCAATATTATGTCATCCCATGTTTTGAATTTACTATGCTAGATTATCGTTATCTCATTTTTGACTGCTACAGTGGATGGTCTATGGCTACTTTGGGACTACAATTTTATTTTTTAAATAAATAAAAGCTGCAATTTTCAATCAAAATTTTACTTCATTTTCTACTTTGTGTTTTGATTTGTTTGGTATCTGTAAGTATGGAAAAGGAACAGATAATAGAAATGTAGAAAACCCCCTTACACTGTACAAGGCGAGTCAAAAGCTTTACTGAACAAAGGTAGTCCTTTTCAGATACCATGTGAAGCATCTGAGTCTAAGAAAACTTTTGGTTTTTCTCTCAAACTAGTTTAAATTCAATGGCTTTGTTCTTAAACAGGCTAAATATGCCAATGAGTTTAAGTGTCAACATAAGACCATTTATTTTTATTTTTTATTTTTTTGTAATATGAAAATCCTAGATAAGGGAGGATTGCTGAAGTGAAAAAGAAGAGTGTAAATATTTGATCCCCTGTGAGTTGGGACAAGGCTATTCATTAATTTAGAGCTGAAAGCTGAGAGGGCATTAGAAGTAAGTAATGAAGCAAACAGGTCATTGATTACCTTCAATGATGCAATCTGAAAAGTCAAGAACCTAGTTTGTAGCTTAGCCAGGAGAAAAGAGCTACGTGTTTGTTCACCTTTCAAAACACACGATATTTTGAATTACAAAGGAGGATTTATTGTAAAAATTCAAAATCCAAAAGGTATTTCAAAGATTATCCCACTGCATGTTAGATAGTAAATAACTTTAAAATGTAATAAAGAAGTAATAATTAATATTCTCCAATTATTCATAAGCAAAGACATGCCCCAAAATCCAACATATATAAGTGCAAAAGATAATGAAGGCATTAGAAAATAAAAGGATTAAGAAGAGTTACAAAATTACTATTCCTAGATATGTGAACTTTGGAGTCATTGGGAAAAAAAAACATTACAAGTGATTGCTAGAAGAATTAATAATGACAGTAATGTAAATCATCCCAATATAGTGGATCTAAGTAAACTTAGTTGTCTTTTCTTACCTTGCTTCCCCTGCCAAGAAAATGACATTATAACAATGTCTCTCTCATGGAGGAAGTTTGGAAACTGAATTCTCAAATCTTATATTTCATAAATAGCAAATATATGAAATTATGCTCTATATTACTTACAAAATACAAATTAAGGGGAATTTGCTAAAAACAGAAAAACAAAAAATAAAGAATACAAAGTATTTGGGGGAAGGTGAGGCAAATGATATTTCTTGAATTGCTGGTTGTATTATTAATAGACACAATAACTTGAGAAAGATAATTGACATCAGCTCTTAGATAGCCACACTATTGGGTGTTTACCACCCCACAGGATAGCCTTGTTTCACAATGGATCTGTAGGGTGGGGTTTATGGTTCATTTGTACTAGTCTCACATTGGAGAAAAAATGAATATTCAGCAATATTAAATAGAATGAACACATTCTAGTATAAAACTATTAAGCAGTAAAAAGAATTAAGTACTCATACACACGACAGCAAGAGTAAATGATAAATGTAATGAGTAAATGGAATTACATCCTCAAGTGTACCACATCCCATATGTATTACTTCTATGAAATTTGAAAACAGGTAAGACAAGTAGGGGACATTCTGCTCAAATTTGTACTAAGAGTCAAGAAACCAACCTGGATAGAAAGACAGTTTGCCAGTACAATGATTATTTTTAATTACATAACCTAGATTCAGCTGGAAAAAGGCTCAGTGAGGGATTGTCTAGATCAGGTTGCACTGTGGGTATATCTGTTCATTGTGTTCATTAACATGGAAAGAGTTGGTCCACAGTTGGGGGCCCCTGTTTTTAAGATTTGGTTCTTGGAATTTATGAGGACAGATAGTGAGTTATGTACAGGCTTGCTCGGGCCACCAGTCACTGTTAGAACACATCATAACCTCAACTGTCCAGTGGAGCCAGAATCAATGTTAAGATTTTATTATTACTATTACTATTACTATTACTATTATTATTATTATTATTTAAGAAGTGTGACTTCACTTCAAATGAAATAGCAATAAATTTCTTTTTATTACACACATTTTTACACATTCCAAGTTTTCTTTGAAGACTACTTTGTGAGACTTGAGGAAACTACAAAGATGGGAGAAGAGGAATAGCTTAAGGGGAGGTGGATAATAGAAAACAAGTGACAGGAAGGGGAAAGAGAAATAACAAGAGGGGAGTTTAAGTAACAAGAGGAATGGGGGTCTGACAGAGAAGCGAAAGGGAGGATGACTAATACTATTGAGAAATCCATATGGAAAGCTAATATTTTATAAGATATATATATATTTATATGAAATAGTTTAGTTGGAGTTACTTTACATAGGGGATTTGCTTTCCAAGAAGCCATAGTTAGCCAAGAAAAAAGCCTATGGGATGGATTAGGGATGGGTTCTGGAAGGAGTTGGGAATGAATATGATTAAAATTCATTGCAAGAAATTCACAAAATTTAATTAAAATACTGTTTAAAAAGAATATACTATGCTTCTCCATGCACTCCTTTTCTTTTCACTGGACCACTTAACTAATATTGGCCATGATTTACAGACCATGTACAATCATTTTATATTTCCCCCTAAGTGAAACAGTTCAATTATAAAGATTTTTAGAACAATCTTACTTTGGGAAAAAAAACAATTGAAGGGAAATATAAAAATAAATAGAAACAAGGAAGCCATGGGAAAGTGCCTGGTCTTCAGATTTTTATTCTTTGGACTTGAGCATTTACTCAGCAAGGACCTTCTCTGCAGGTGGGAATACTATTTCTCTTCATAATGTGAACTAGACATCTCTAGTTGGAGGAAGGACCAATTGCAATAGACATACAATGAAAATTTTAAGAAATGATGCACACAGCAAAAGCAAAGCCAATCAGCACCACCTGGAATTCCAGGGCAGTTGGCTATACATGTGAAGCACAAGGTTGAACCCTGGCCATTCTCTGACCACACTCATCAGGCACAGAGGCTTGCTAAGGGAATAGCACTTTTCCTGACCAGACTTCTCAGTCCTTTACTGTGCGTCAGATTAAAGCAAGGCTACATGTCAGTACACCGTTTGCTCTAGCACTATATGCTGTAAACAGTTTTAGCTGAAGATGATTAGAAGATTCCTGAATGTTTAAAGGAATAAAAGCAAATGGTTGTTGAGATTTCGACATGTGCTTATCGCCCTCCTCACTTTATTTGGCATCTGCCAAACACATTGGCCCACTTAGATCTTCAGATTGAACTGTGACCTGTGACCTCACTTCACTTGAAACCAGATCTCTCTCATTTGAGAAAAGTCCAGAGCTACCTCAAGCTTGAAAGCCAAACAGCTTCTCTCTCTCTTTCTTTATGAGTGTGTGTATGTTATGTGCAAGTTATGGAAGCCAGATCAATCCCCAGTGCCTATCAAGGGTAGAGCTCTGATTTAAGACTAATGGATTGGGTCGGCATTATTTTCACCCCATATGAAATCGTGATTGTTCCCATCTGGCTGCAACCTGAGTAGGGCTTGAGATTATTAACAAGGCAGTTAATAAAAGTGGGTTAAGAAAGGGGACAAACTCAATCTCGACTTATCTCAGAATTTTCAGGCAAACAGAAGAGTCACCTTTTTAACAAAGAAATGTGATCACATAGACCACAGCTGCAAATTCAGAATAACTCTGCCAATATACTGAAAGAAGTATTCTTCCTGGTAAGTTATTCTAAGAATGTTATGAACTTAAGCAACAAAGAGATTTACACACACACACACACACACACACACACGTATGCTCACATGTGCACGTATATACATGCTATTTTGGACATTTTGCACCTAATTTCTTCATACCAGGGAATAATAACAACACAAAAGAATTCTTTTATACTCTTAACTATCTGTCTCTCCCTTAGTCATTTTATATGAAAAAAACAAATACACATATACATGGATTAAATGAAGACATAATAAAAGAGGTATGACTACTGAGAGGATGAAAGATGTCCTGGTCATTGAGTTTTCTTGAAATTAATCTCTTGACTTGTAAACACTCATGAATTGATGCCCTTCAGATATGTTGTCTCACATTCTGTACGGCACTGCACACAGGGTGTATGGAGTATACAATATTTGATGTGACATAAAGATAGAAATTGAGAATATAATTAGATTGAACATAAAAGTAATCCTACATGGTGGTCAGAAGAGCTTGCAAAGCTAAAAGAATATATAACATACAATAACAATTTGAGGACACATGTAGCTTTTTACTTCTGTTTTTATTTTTGAAGCATTTTCTTTAGCTTCTCCTCTACCCATACTATGAAAAACACTAAGTGCATTCCAGAGCCAGTGAGAGTAAAATGTACAAGAAGGGTGGATGCTTCTGCTTTTCTTTTCTATGCACACAATGGGACAATATAAATTAACCAGGTAAGGCAATAATTACACATGCCTTTTAGAAAATAAAGTTTTCACAGCCTCAACACTTTGTCCTAAAGGTTACTATGATGTTAACATTAGTGTGGTCCTTTCCTTCATTTTTAAGAAGCACATGGCGATGCCTAGGAAACAGAACTAAAGAGGTAAATGGTGGAGTTCCGATGCAGGAGATGGCTTCAGAGACATGTCTTGTGTAAGGCTGAGCATCATGGCTAAAGTACACAAGACCCTGCTAGGACTATAAATTTTTACTTGCTTTCAATTAATAAAACCAAGATGAATAATAATAATTTTGCAGGAAAGCACATTCTCTGTATCAAGAATCTGCTTTACTGTACAATGTAATTGACAACAATACAGAAAAATGTGTTTTGTTCTCTGATGCCCAAAAGACTGTCTTCAATAAAAACAAGTGGTGTTCAAGATGACAGCAGAAAGAGCCTTTTCTCCTCAAGGGCACTTTTGTTTCTACTTAGTCTGTCTTTGGGAGGCCTGGCTTTGATCACTCCATGGTGATCTTTGCTTCTGCACTGATATTATTTGCAGGAGATAACTGTGTTTCACAACAATGTTTGTAAACTTGGGACTCTGGCTGACAAATCTAAATGTTGCATTGCATTTTAGTGTTCTGTTACACTGTGTGGATGGATTCAGATATTCACACCCTTTGGATACTCTCCTCCATATATAAGGAAGTTGTTTGGATTAATAGAATATGGTGAAAGCATTGCTGATTCAACCTCAGAACTAAGTTCTAAGATGTACCAGTGGTTTCTGCTTTTACATTTGTGTGAGGCCCAACTACCACATAAAATATATAGCAACCCAGATGGGGAATCATGTGCTGTGGCCATGTAGAAATAACACATGGAAAAGCTGAATTCCAGAAACCTGTAGGAATTCCAGATAACTGTAGGAAAAGCAACAAGGTTAACTAAGGGACAGCATGAGTGTCCCAGACATGTCAACTGCTCAATTACTTTCTTATTGCGTGGAGTAAGTAGCAGAAAGTCGGTTAATCTATCAAAACTGTACTCTGGAAGGAGAGAATGGTGAGAGTGTTTTCTGCTTTTTTACATAGAGTAGAATCCAAGGCCATGGAATGACATCACTCTAGTGGCCAGTCTTCTCATCACAAGGAGATCCCCTTGTAACATCGTGAAAAATAATAAAAGAATGATGGCTCCAAACATGAGCTAAACAAGGATGACCCCAGTGGACATGTTAAAGTAGATGATGAAAAGTATAAGAAGTATCAACCCTACACACAAAACAATAGGTAACTAAGGAAAATTGAGAATAAGAGAGATTTTCTTCCCTATGGAAAAAAGACTAAAAAAAAGACTAAAAAAGACTGTTGTACAGAGCTGGTCATCCCTGAAAACATGCATGTAACATTATATTTAACAATAACATGAATTACAGATATATATATATATATATATATAGAGAGAGAGAGAGAGAGAGAGATTGATATATATATATATAACTCATATTTATGCATGTTACACACCGTTGCAAAAGCAATTAGTGAAAAAAAGAGGCCATGAATTTAAAGGAGTGTGAAGAGGAGTGTATGGCATAGTTTCAAAGGTGAAAAGGGAAGAAAGAAATGTAATTATATTATAATCTTAAAATAAAAAAAGGAATGCCAGTTTAAAACATTTATTTTCCTGTAGCATACTACACAGTCACTCAAAACCAAAATACTTCTATTCTTGACAGCCATTACTTAGAAATAAATGGGAGTTTGTTGTTTTCACAAGCAGTAGTACACTGAGGTGTTGCTTCAGTCCAGTCTTCCAGTCTGAAGTCTCCAAATAAAGATGGCTATTATTGTTGTTGGCCCCAAATAACACAGGCTTGTGCCAAGAAAATAGGTTGTTCTCCACAAACTTACAGGAAGGCCCCATTACTGCAGACAATACCCAAACAACTCATTTGATATGGAGAGGTAGATCTGGTACCTACATAGAACCTTGATCACCACATTCTATTGTTTTTGATGGAGGAAGGTACTCTGAAGACTACCAAAAGAGAAATGTAAACACAAATAAAACCATTAAACTTTGATATGAAATTTGCCCTGCTTTCAAAATATGCTAGGGTAATGGTGGCACAAACTTTGTGCCAATAATCAGCTGATGTCTGATTTGAATTAAGGCCCACTTTCTGAGATGGAATCAATACCTGTCATTGCTTGGGTAACCAAGAGGCAAAGAATAGGTAGCCTAGAGATCCAAGGTAAAACCAAATGCTACTGGTCTAAAAACTTTAAAAATGTACTAACAAATGAATCCCAATGATATTCTTGCTATACTCATAGATCAGAGCCTTATTCAGCCATCATCATCAGAGAAGGTCCCTCCTGCATCAAATGGGAATAAATATGGAGATGAATAGCCAGACATTACACAGAGAGTGAGAACTTGAATACACAGCTCTGAATGAGATGCCCCATCAAATCCATCCCTTCAGAGTTCAGGGAACCCTGAGGAAGAGGAAGCAAAGGTTTTGGGAAGACAGAGGGGACAAAGCACACCAGGAGAACAAGACCCTCTAAAACAACTAAGCAAAGCTCATATGAATGTACAAAGACTGAAGTAGCAATCACAGGGCCTGTATGGATCTGTACTAGGTCCTTGGCATAAAGACTATATGCTAAGTTTACTACTTTTATGGGACTCATGAATAGGTAAACAAGTGGGTCTCTGATTCTTGTGCCTTTTCTTGGGGCTCTTTTATTTTTCTGTTGGCTTGTCTTCTCTAACTTCTATGGGATGATTTTATTTTATCATCTATTTCTTCTTGGTATATTCATTGTTATCTCTTAGAAGCCTGTTGTTTTCAAAAAAAAAAGAGACACAAAGGGAGTGGATCTGGATGGGAGAGGATGTGGAGAAGAACTTGGAGGAGTAGAGGGAAGTATTTATATTATATTGTATTGTATTGTATGAGAAAAGAATCTATGTTTAGTGAAAGAGGAAACTTAAAAAGATAATGGAACTCAGCAAAACACATTCCCGGAGTCCATTATCTTCCTGGACTCAGACTCAGCATATTTAAGATATTTAATTTACTTGTTTAATTTATTAATGCCAAGATCTTTTATACAAGTAGCTACATCTTGAAATTTTCTTTTCTTTTTTTATGCATTCATGTAACCTGTTTTTCATGTCTGTTCTGGATTTCCTTTAAGTGTTACTATAGAGCCAGGCTGAAAGGGTATCATAGCTATAAGTTTGGATTTCTCTATTTAGAACCTACTACCCATTCAGTGAATGTACCTTACACTAAATGAAAATTAGCCACTACATAATTTAACTGAATGCACAAAGACTGGCGGAAACAAACAGAAGAAATTTGTAGCATATTTCTTAAAGTAAACTTTCTCCATTGCCAGTCTCTCTATCCACCCACAAAAGAACCCACTCTCACATGTATGCATTTCACATGTGAGTTCCATGCTCAGATGCCAGGAATGGAGGAGAGCAGTGGGAGGCCAGGAAGTTAAATAGATTGTGAGAGGCAAGTAAGATTACTTTATTTGCTGCTAGACAGACACCCAATTACATTCAGGCTCAGATGAGCCCCACAGAGGCAAGTGTAGGAACATACACAGACTGGCCCTCAGGCTTTACAGAGGAAGATACACAGGCCTACAAGCACACACATGCAACCAGGTTGATGAAGGTAGAGGCTTAGGGCAACGGTCCTGACTCCAAGCACAAATTTATACAGAACACACACAAAAGTGGCATTATTTCAGCAATAGAGATGTAAGAAACCATGTCATTGTCTTTTTGTATGGTTCTCTGGACAGTGAGTTATCCACTATTTTGTACTGACTTGTAGGCCCATGTATGTTTAATGTCAACCATGTTTTTAATGATTCATACCCAATATATATATATATAGTGTCCTGCTGTTCAAACATAAACTGACCCTTAGGATCCTCTGTTCCCAATACTAGTCAAGTTTCTTTTCTGTCAAACATTATATAGACTTTGTGCATCATGTTCAGTAAACTATGCCCAAATTCCCAAATATTGGTTATAAATGTTTTTTCATTTAAAAAAGAGGCATGTATAATTATGTCCAACATAAAATAAATAAATGTTTAAAAACAAACAAAAAAAGAAACAAGACATAAAGATGGAAGGGAATATGCTTATATGTGCATGTGGTAGGGCTATGTCCAGGGAGAGATACAAAGGGAAACAGTGAATGTGTATGATCAAAATATATTTCATACATGTATGAAGGTCTCCTGGAATATAAAATATTAAATTTAGATGACATTCTCTTTATGCATGATATCAAATTTTTACTAAAAATTTTTTTTTCAGAAAAGAAGAGGTAATATTGTAGTTGTACAAGAACTATATGCTTGCTGGTGGCTAAACATAAAGTAAGCATGATACTGAACATGATGCACTTTCTTTATTTTAACCTATTATTTTTCAAATATAAGGCATTCAAATTCAAAACCATATTATCTCAGATTCTTGTAGGCAATTGAATTTTCAAAAGTTCAAGGTTGTTGTGACATTGTTCTCTATTCTTGTATTTATCACAGCATTTACAACAGAGCTATTTAGGAAGAAGTAGCATAAAAATTAATGAAAGGATGGTTATGTAAGTGAATAAATGAATGCATGAATAAATGATGCAGGACTCAAGAGCACAGAAAGTTTCTCTGGTGCTGTACATTTTATCTCAGTATTATCATAAGATAAAACAGAGCCAGGTTATGAAGGCCAGGCAGGAAGAATGCTTGCTTAGTCTGGAATTTGTTGAAGGTGAAGAGTTTCTCTTGTTCCCATGAGCAACTTATAATTTATTGAAAAATAAATCTTACCTCAGTGTTGAATTTAGTTCCCTAAAATAACATGATAATGATACAGCCAATTGATCTAAAAGGAGAACTGGAAGTTTTAGTTGGCTTTAAAATAAAGCAATAAGAGCAGAATCAGCGAGCAGTTGTCTAAGGCAGGAGCTGGGCAGATTCCAGAGGACCGTCTACTGTGGCAAGATTACAAAGAGGTATAATCAACCCTTGGCACCATTCTAACTGTCTCTGAGACTAGAAAAGTAAGCACGGAAACCTCAGAGGCTGAGATGCTTGCTCAGCCTCAACCATATCAGGATGATCCTAGCATTTTTCAGCAAGATCCATTTTAATGGTATCTACAAGGAGAAGATTATAAAAACAGAATCTAAAAACAGTACAAAATGCAGAAAAGAATTAATGGCTATAATTACATCTATAAATTAATATCACCAATGAGAAATATGAAGTTAGAAAAATACATAGAGAAAGCTTGAGTGCTATAACCTAGAAAAAAGCACAAGTATGAAAAAAAAATGATAATAGGAATCTGAAAGGTAACTTCATCTGCCACATAAATTAAATGGGAGTGGTAGTTTGGCAGATATGTGATAATCTGTCTTTATGATAAAATCTTATTTGTTTTATGCATAACAGGCTATACTGAAATATAGTAGTTTATAAAGGAACAGCTTGTTTGTTCATAAGCATATAATCTGAGCTGAACTTGGCTTTTGTGTGGTGTCAGTTGGGTGTCCCAGCTGGTGTTGGAGTTTCTACTGTGGTAATAATGGTTCCTTCACTTAGCTGACATGTTGATGTCATGCCAGTTGTAAGCAGAAGCTCAATGGTTGCCAGCTAGAATCTAGCATCTCCACCACATGCCCTTTTCCTGCATGGAGGCTATCCTATTTCTATCTCTCAATGATCCTGACTTCTCAGTTTTGTAAAAATCTCTCCTTTGAGTATAGTGGAAGATTTGTTCTCAGTGCCTATTGTGATTTTAAGGTAAACTGTTCCACATGACTATCAGCTGGTAGTATTGATTTTGGAGATTTTGGAACATTTAGGGAGTAGGGCCTGGCTGGAGGAAGTGGGTCTCTGCTTCCCATCAAACCAAGATGTGAGAAATAAAGAGAACCCATCTGTGTAACCATGGAGCAGGCCTTCCATGCAATGAAGACTGCATTCCTTTAAACTACAAACGTCTCAAGCAAACTCTCCCTACTTCCTTTGAGTTGTCTCCTGTCAGATAGTTGATCACAATAATGAGACAAACAGCTAATGCATTCCTTAGTTTTCTTCCCAGTATTGATGAGTTTTTTAAGATGTAGTTCCTCATGGTCCAAAGAACTGTGAACTAGTTAGACAAGTTATCTGTTTATTAAACCCCCAACGAATAATATCCAAACCAGGGATGAGCTGTAAGTATAATAACTTAGTGGCTTTATGTCACTTGCCACCAAGTTGCGCCATCAGAGGTCAATCTCTAGGACCCACACTGTAGGATAAGTAAAATAAGAGAATTAGTTCCCACAAGTTGTCCTCTAACCTCCACAAGCACCATGGCATATGGACATGTATAAATACACACACACACACACACACACACACACACACACACACACACACACACACCACTAAATGAGTGTAATGTTTTTCTAAAAGAGAGAGTACAAATGGCATTTAGTAATCAATGGTCCAAAGCAATTCTTGAATCATTCAGAGTAAATGGAAACATTTCCTACATTCTATCAGGCCTAGAGTTGGCCTTGCACTTCTTGTGAGCTCTGTCCTCTAAGCTCTCCTGCTTTTTCTATAACAACTAACCTACATTCACCTCTTTCCTATCAGTGGAAATCTTAAGATCTAAACAATTCCCTTCATTTTGAACTCTGTCCACTTTCATCAATGCATAAAGTGTTTCTGATAATGTAATTACTTTAAAAGCTTTGTCGATTTCCAATGACTCATTTGATACCCTGTTTTGTTAAAATGGAAGAGATAAAATAGACAAAAGTTCCACCAAGTGTATCAAAAGGAAACAAGTTTTCAGATTCCTAGAAGTCCCCTTTACTGGTTGAGAAGCTTAAGGAGGCATATTCCTTAAATTATTAAAAATCTTATGATTTAGGAGATGTCTAGAATTATCAGCCAAAATACCTTGAAGGATTTTCAAAGTGTTTTGAAATCTCAAAGTGTTTTGAGATTAACTAAGATACTATATTTCGCAGTCTGTTACCTGATCTGGTGTTTTTCTCTAGGGAATTCCTTATTCTAAGTAATGGTTGCAAAACCCATGAAGCAGAAACTGATCTGCAAATGAACAAATATACCCGTGGTTTCTTTATGTTGCTGCTTCATGTTGCTTGTGAACAAAGATTTATTTCTTTCTTCAAAGAAAGAATTCCTCCAATCTTTGCTATAAATGGTCAAAGAAATAACCCACTCCTGACATCAGATAATGATAAACAGATTAAAATACAAAGGGTGTGATAAAATATAGGTTATATATTTTATTCTAGAAGAAGACACATGAGAAAACAATGACCCATAAGTTCCCACTCCAGGAAACCATGTCCAGGCTTCTCTGTGACCCAATGAAAACCAAGAGAGCAAGCTTGTCTCAGACCAGACCAAATACTAAACGCTCACCTATGCACCTATGGCCACACCAAAATGGTTGTGGTCAATGCCACAGGTGCAGCAGGGTGGATCTCTCACTACAAAAGCATAAACATTCACCCAAGTCTCTACTGGGAAATCTTCATAGGGAGATTCACCAACAATGAGTATTCTCTCTTTCATCTACAGTCCTGCAGATGGAGATCTTATTCATTTTCCTGACAGGATCATTTTCTCTAGCCACTAATGGCAATTTCCTATGAACTTTCTTGGCATATGGTACAAGTTTCCTTTAGGGTTCTAATTTTCACCAACCCCCCAAGTCAATTATTATACATTCTTTGGTATCTTCTTGCTGTCTATCTCTACTGAATGTCCAAATTTTTAAATTTTATTTTCTGTTGCAGCTTAACCACTACATACCTTATTGGCTTAAAAATTATACTTGCCTTCATGAGTTCACATCTGGAGTCTGCTATTGCATCAGACATAATATAGTTTCATATTGAAGGGCTAGGAGGAGCCCTGCTACAGATGTTGGACAGATCTGAACTCTTCTTAGTAGTTGAGTTTCCCAGTTTTTATGCATACTGCCTTTCCATAGAAGACTTTGAACTTATACACAAAGGTCTCCAGGTGGTTAATTTAACAATAGTGGGTGCTTTAGCAAAAGACAGTAAAATTATCAAGCCAATTTAGTCTAGAATGAGTACCAGACAATGACTTCTGTAAGTTAGATCAAGGCAAAAGACCAGCTGTTA
Organism: Cricetiscus sungorus; assembly: GCA_030556225.1. Taxonomy (NCBI): domain Eukaryota; kingdom Metazoa; phylum Chordata; class Mammalia; order Rodentia; family Cricetidae; genus Cricetiscus; species Cricetiscus sungorus. The sequence goes on along the minus strand of JANBXA010000392.1, from coordinate 3,522,064 downwards.
TTTATGTAAAGTACCTTGGTACCAAAGCATATCCTTTATAAAAGATCAAAAATGTTTATAAATTATCACAATAAAATCCATTATCATTGTTACAAGGAATCTCTACCAATGATTCTTTTTATTCTGATTACTTTTTAAAAGTAATCTTTCTTTCAAATACGAGGGCCTCATACGTATTTATCATATTTTGTTCTCTTTCATTCCTTGTTCATCTCTCCCTCCTTTTTGATAGTTCCCATTCCCTTCCATGGTAGTCCTGTTTTGTTTTGTGTCTTGTACATTTAATTACCTTTTTGTTTTCTCCATCCACCAAGAACTCTTCCTCCCCTTTATGCCATAGAATAGTCATTCTTAAGTCCCAAGGCTGCAGCATTATCACCACCATGAAAGTTCCCATGAATAAAATTCTTGTACTACATCCCAGACTTGAGGAATAGGCCCAGTTTATAAACCCTTTCAGGTATTTCTGATGTATAGTGAAGTTTGGGAATCAAATGAAACTGAAGTGTATTAAATAGAATTAGTGCCACATAGGGATAAGTGTAAAGTGAACCATTTAGCTGACTTTTGCTATGAATGAACAATTCACACTTATCTATGGTCACTTTTACTAATAATGTTTCTGTGAACATTAATCTATTAGTATAAACTGTTCCCTATAACAGTGGCGCATGTAAATTCATCAAGAAAATTTAATAAACAATCCGAATGCTTAAATGAGAAATCACTGAGAGATGGATAATTATTCCTCCCCTATCTCAAACACACACACACACACACACACACACACACACACACACACACACACACACGAAAGAGAGAGAAAAGATAGACAGTTAGACTCTGACTGACTTACTGACAGACTAGAGAGACACTTCCTTTCCTCACTTGCTTTTTATTATTTTTATAGTTGCATTAATATTATTTTATATTTGGATAGCTTTTGTATAAACAGTTCATTCTCAGAGATATAAGAGGGACAATAGGCATATTTAAAAAACAAAGGAAAGCATACATGATAAATAGTGTCAGAATATGAATAATTTTTAAACAACACTTTTTTGAAAACCAACGTGGAATGTAAATCTAAGATAAAGATTCCAAATCAGTAGAGAATCAGAAATGTTTCCTCTGATATCTGGTGAAGAAAAGATTCCATATCCATCAATTGTTCCTTTTTTAGTTCACTGAGTAAGGATATGTTGGAATTTCAGTTGCTGTGGCTATGGAGTCTCTCAGAGTAGTCAAGTGTTTGCAAAATTAACCTCTCAAAATATTGCAAGTGGAAATGGCCTATTGAACTCCATTAATTGATTAAATTCTACATGCCATTAGTGCAGCACTTATTTGATTGCCAATAAAAATGAATCATAGGAAGTGGTTTGCTAGGAACAAGAAGGTAAAAATAGAAAGGATTCCAGTCACATTAAAACTGTAAGAAACATGCCTTATAGATTCTAGGGAAAGAGTTCTAAGACCAAATACTATTTAAAACCTAAGACTATCCATTGGAATATTAACGAGGATCATTTTGTGAGTGGAGAGGCCTTTGGCAGGTTACTTTTTTACCTTACTATCAATGTTTTCAAAGTTTCTCATATTTAGTAAAATCTCAAGGCACACACAATTATAATAGGAACCAATGATGAGCCACACAATACTCAGATCACCCTTATGATCAAAACAGTATTGGTGGCCACGTTTTCTATGTAGAAAGAAAATCAAAATGCAAAAATTATGATGAAAACTAAGACCAACTATATGCAGAGTCCCTGATCAAACAGCAAGGAGAAATGGACCCTTCAGCAGAATTTTAGATTTTCACTTTGAAATTCTGACTGTATACCAGTAGGATGTACTCTAAAGGAATTGGAAAATATGCTTTACATAGTTTATCCAAATAAAACCGAAACCATGGCCACTGAGAAGACTGCACTGTTGCTTCATATTTTTAATTATTTTAATTTATTTAATCATCCCAACTTTCCCACTGTTAAAAGCAGAACAAGTCCTCACCTCCACCTCCACCCCACTCCCCAAAAGTTAGGAGAGCAGAATTGAGCCAGAAATGTAGAAGAATCATGAGCTTTGTTTTACAAGCTGTCATGTTAGAACTGTGATCCTTCCCAAGTGTCATCTCAAAGACAACTGTTTAATAATCATAATGGGGGGCATAGTACAGTTTTGCTTTGTTGGAGAATATGAACCAGCACCTTGGGAGGTATCACTCCCTGGTTCTGCCTCTGCTTTATATCAATTTGTAATAACTAGTCAAATTTCATGAACGCTTCATCATCCTTCATGCTTGCTTTCTAAGAGAATACTAAACATAAGGAAAGTTAGATCCAAATGGTAGAAGGAGTTAAAAGCATTGAATTGGGAAGGGCACATGGCAAAACAAAAACCTAACATCAAAAAGATTAATAGTATACAAGAAAACAGACATTTGTAAGAAAGGGCCAGACATAAGACTGGTGAAAGCACGCGATGTCAGTGAAACAAGCCAATAATCACTATACTTCTTGCTCTGTTTTATGATGTGACTGGACATTAGTCAGTTTGAATTAGGGGGAGAATTGGCACCATTTGCTATGTAATAATTCATGTCCACAATATCTGTGATCTTGGCATTCAGGATGATATTGCTTTTTTTCCCCACCCCATGTCATATATCATTTGAAAACTGTGTCCTTACAAAGTCAAAAGTGTGGGCATCAATTTAAATAAGCAGAAAAACAAGAATTGGAAAACCTGCATCACTTGCATCTGCTTCTCTCATTTGCAAACCAGGCGACGGGCGGGAACAAGAGCTACTAAGTTTAGCAACAAGGCATCCTGTGTTTCCCTAAGTGTCCCATTTAAACTAAGAGGCAACTGTGTATAATCCCCTCAGAGAGGAGCTTGCTGTTTGGAAGACCCTTGGGAACAGGGGCACCTGCACAGTGGAGGCCCACGATGCTCCTCTATGTGAAGGGTGCCAGCCTTGTCTATTGCACATCACATGCTCAGCATCTGACCAAGGGTGTCAATAGTTTCTGAGAGCCAGTTGGCAATAGAAAATAACAACAGCTTTGTTGAGGCTTTCTCTTTGCTTTTCTCTCTAAATCTGACTGCCCTCTTTCATGCATTGACCCATCTTCTACTGTATAGCCCAAAGCTTGGGACATTTATCTAATTTATAACTGCTAGAGGCAGAAGGAAACACCAAGACAGCTGTACAGATAATGGGAATTAGATAGCACTTAGTGGTGCTCATTTTTTTGAGTATTAAGTATTCAGGGTAGAAGGGTAGCAGCTCTTTTATGGGATTTAAACTGTTGCTTTGTAAGGCAGGAGTCATTTCTGTCATTTGTCCAGGTCTCAGTGCATACCTGGCAGAGTGAGTGTCAAAACTACCAAACGGACAAAGGGCAGTATGGTAATTTATGTAAATATGAGTCGATCGGGACTTTCATTTTCTTTTATAAGTATACTTGAGTAACTTTCAGAAGGGAATTCCTCAAGTATTCTCTCTTCCTTCCTGTGTTCTTTTTCTTTCTTTCTGCTATTTTGTCCTCCCTCTTTAACATCCTATAAGAAAGAAACAGCAGGCAACAGGTAACAGTCCTACATCTGTCCATGGTAACAACATTTATTTATTAGATATTGTATTTGAAAACACATTAGGTCAAACACACATGGGCATTTTGAAAATGTAGTTTTCTTTCTTATTTAGAGTTTGCTTTCTTAGGTATTTGAAAAAAGTTGAGCACAATACACTGATTTTTCATTCTTGATCAGAGCTCAAATTATAGCAGCTATGTCAGGAGTAAATTTCCAGTATATTTTAAAATCCTTCCAACTGTCAAGCACCCTGAGATAAGAGGCCAAACAAAACAGTAAATGTGCAGGCACTAGTTAACCTGGAACAAGGCAATGTCCCAGGAGACCATCTACTTTGTCTTTACATCTCTTACCAAATGTATCATTGAGACTGTTTTACAAAAGACAGAAGTGTGAGTTATTCTGTATCAACTGAATTAACTTTCTTCGTGTCTGAGAAATTCTCAGTCATTAAAGACAAACTTGCTATACCTGAAGAATAGGTCAGGTCACAAATATATTGTCAGCATGATTTCCTACTTGAAGTGTTTGAAACAGAAGCAAATGATGTATCCTACAGAAAGTCCAAAGCCCTGGTGTTAAACTACTACACAAAATAAAGCTGTGCTTACAAACAGAACTGTATTTCCATTTAACAATTACATTTCCAACACACTTATTTTCCACATAATATTTGGAATTCAGAACTATTGCCATATTCTATCCTGTACCATGACCTAATACTATCCTCTCTCAGTCACCTTTTTAAAATTTTGGATATATCATCCTTAAACTTGTTTACATATTTGCACATGAACATGTTATGTGCTAGGATCCTCATGGGGAGGGAGAACACATAGGCTATATAAAGGATATACTGCTAACTTCTGTTCTAGTCGGACTTTCTGTCTTCCATAGTGAAATATGTGAATTCTATTTTATGTGTACTGAAATAGCAAGAACCATGTTTGCATTCCAAAATAATATACCATGTGTTGTTCTTTTGAAGTGACCATTACAAAAGTCAGTATTGCTTAATTCCATTGCCATTGTCAATAAGAATTAGGTACAACTAGTCACTAAAAACGTCATTGTGTTTACAATGTGAACACATGACAAACTTAGGAAAAGCGATTTCTTTTAAATACTGTGGGATCTTGGGGGTTTGGGGGCATTTTGGAATCTGCAATTTCCCTGTTCTTCTGTTTAAAACTGTATCAAAACTTTCCATTATCTGAAAACTGTCATGTAAATCATATTGCCACACATACAATATAGTTTAAATTTAAAAAGTAATTTTGCTTGATATAACAAAAATAAAAAGTTAAAAAATAAAATCAGAATTATTTTCATTGTTTCCCAGAGCAGACTTACTTTGGAATTTTGAAAATATCTTAATTCTGAGAGATGATTTTAAACTTAATAGTTTCTACATAGCCTGACTAGTTATGAAAATGCCATATTTGAAGGGACTTTCTCTACAAACAGAAGCTATAGAGTCATCATAACATAGTAACTATGAGCTTAGCTTCATTTTGATGTTTCAAACAAAGGCATCTGAAAACAAAATCAGTCAGGTCTATTTCATTCTTTATTCTGGAAAAATATTGATAATTTTGATATCTGAAACACTAACAGAATATTTTCTACTTGGGAACACAGAAAGTCAAACATGGAATTGTATATCTTATTAATGGTGAAAATTGAAACAGAAAGGGAATGTATAATCTGTTTTTAATATTTCTTAACATGGAGGGAAGCTGAATGTTCTTGGAAGGTCCTAACTGGCACACCTCTTTGCCACTTGTTGTAAGTGTTTTAAAATAAACACAGTGACAAGATGAAACATAAGAAAAAGTTTTGTTGTCCAGTTTGGAGGGTTGATGTGAGATACCCACATGTAATTTTTAAAATACATATTTTTTCTTCAAGAACAAAATATGTGAAAGAGCTATAGTTAAGTTTCCTTTATATGGACAAATATAAAAATTCCACCTTTCAAGTAATAGAAAACTGTATTTCTCAAAAATAATATATATGTGTGTATTCATTTATTGCACAAATGCATTTGTATACTGTGAAAATTGGAGTTTTATTTACCTAAATGAATTCATTTTTATTTCTGTATCCATATTTGAATACATGTGTGAAACCTGATTGTTTCTCTCTAAAATCAAAAAACTAAAAAGTTTGCAGAGGTGGCAATAGTGAAGATAACCAGCCAACTCACTCCTATTGCTATGATCAGTCTCAATATTCACTTATTTTCATGGACTCTTGGAAGCAGTGGATAATGCACTCCTACTAGCAGACTGACAAAGCACCATTCTACTGTGGATTATTCCACCATATAAAAACAAAATAGAAATATATAAAATACTAAAAACATTCTATTATGCTGTCTTTCATAAATCAGAATAGTACAAAGGATGTTGGCTCAGCAACATCCAAGTTGTTTAGATATTCCATTTTCCATGGGTACACAAATCATCTCACAGAGAGGACCATAAAGCTTTGAATCCTAATGGCAACCTGAGATCCGCCTATTTTAGGTGTGACCTGCCCAGTCCTGAATGACCTTATGTATTTAATTTCTCAGTATTTCACCACTTCCTAGAGGTACAGAGTTGCTTTGATGTATTTGAATGAGTTCACCTTCCCTTTCTGTAACCATCTCTTATCAATGTACTTTGCCTTTTTCTTCCTTTCATAGTAATTTATCACTGCACAGTCTTACCCGCAATGCCTCAGTTCTCCAGCCGCCTAAGTTATTCATACAAAAGTGAACTATTTCCCACTCGGTGAAATTTTAAAAGAGGTGAAAGTTATCTATACTAAATGAACAGGAATAATATTTGAAGGGTATACCAATATAATAAAATAAGTTGTGACAGTTTTCTGGAAGAGAGGTCCTGGGATATTAAAGCATAATCATTAAAACATTAAAGTTTATTAGTCTGACAGAATGGTCAGAATTATCACATTGTTTGAGCATATTTAGAGAATGATCAGGGCAAAAAGTAAGTGGAAAGGAATTAGCTTTCAGGATGGGAGTGTGGATATAACTATGTTGTAGTGTGTTTGCTGATCAGAAATCAGGTAATAGGCTCAAACTTTTATTTTTAAGATTTATTGTTGTGTGTGTGTGTGTGTATGTGTGTGTGTGTGTGTGTGTGTGTGTGTGTACATGAGCATACATACATATACAAAAACCTGTATGAGTTCATGTGTAGATGCCAAGGAAGGCTGGAAAAAGGCATTAAAACTGCAGAAACTGGTTGTAAACTGCTTTGTTGGTTCTGCATACTGAAAATGGAAACTGGTTCCTCTGCAGGAGCAGTGCTCCTAACCACTGAGATACATTTCAAGACCCCAAATCTTTACCGGCAATAACAACAGCAGAATTCAAGAGCCTTTAATATGGTGTGTATACAGAAAGGCAGATGACAAATGATCTAACTCTACACATGTGACAGGTTCTATATCCATTCATAGCAATCCAGTATACCTTTCCAAAGTTCTATTTCTTAAAGCCAAGCTGTCTGAAATGTAGTGGATACAAATAAATATTTTCTACTAAACTAATCCTTTTCTTTTTTTCTTTATCAACGTTCTTATTCTCTTCATTGTTCCAGATCGGTAAATTTCTTGACTTTGAGTCACCCCTAAGTCATACACAATTACAGAAGGTTTGTCTATCACAGTGCTCACTTATAGACATGCCGGGGTGGGGGTGTGTGGAGACACAAGGGAGTTTTTGATGATTACTGTTGTCAACTTGAGAGAATCTAGTATTATGTAGGGGACGGTTCTCTTGGTATGCCCGCTGAGGATATTCTAGCTTTCCTTAATTGTCATGGGAAGACACATTCTGACTGGAGACAACCAATCCCATGTCAAAAACTTCTGGGTTCCATGAAATGAAGACGCAGTAGAGCTCCAGAAAGTATGTGTTGCTTTGGCTGTACAGTGATAAGCTGCTTCAAGGTCTTGCTGCCTTGACTTCCCCCACTGTACAAGTTGCTCTTGTTTTTTTTTTTATCACAGCAACAGGGAAAGAAGCTAAGATAATTTTCAAGTAGAAAAGTCTTCTCCCCTGATTCCAAACTCAAATACACATGAAAGAGAGCATAGAAACATAAAAATAGACATTCAAACCTTTTAAAGTAAGAAGGCATAACCTGATAGAAACTTGTCCTTCCTATTTACTGCCACCCTGTCTGTGGAGTCAACTAGCAGTAGGTCTAACACAGTAGGAGCAAACACTGTATCAGTATTGAGCTTCTACAGATCTTAGCTTTTCTTAGCATGAAGGCAATTAACAATACAATGTAATATCTATTTATATGACTTTTTATTATTATTATTTTATTTTACATATTGATCCCAGTTTCCTCTCCATCCCTCCCTCCGTCTTACCCTTTCTCCACTGTCACATGCACCCTGACCACCCTCCCCTCCCTTCCCACCACCCCCATTCCACTTGTAGGGCTATGCTACCCAGGTGGGGTCATGTAAATCTGTCAAGCCATTTGAAGTAGGGACTAGGACTTCTCTCCTGTCTCTAGGTTAAGGGAGTATCCCTACATGGGAGATGTGTCTGCAAGGTCCTTTTGTGCACCAGGAATATATCCTGGTTCCATTGTCTGTGGTCCTTTAGACTTCTCAGTTCTTCTAGCTGAAATCCATATTCAGGGGTCTGAGTCAGTCCCATGCTGGATTCTCAGCTATCAGTCTGGGGGGGATTAGCTCCTCCTTGTTCAGGTCAGCTGTCTTTATGTGTTTCTGCAACCTGGTCTTGTCCTCTCTCTCTCTGCATCTGGATTCTAGTTTGACTCAGTGTTTAGTTATGGGTGTTTGCTTCTGTTTCCAACAGGTACTAGATGAGGGCTCCATGATGGTGCAAAGTTATTGCATTGTACTAGATACTACAAATAATCTATAGATGACTTAATATGTGTAAGAAAGTATTCATGGTTTAAGTACTATACCACTTTCTGAAAGGAGGTTGAGCTTCCCTGGATACAAGTATCTAAGAGGAGTCTGGGAACCAATCTGCTCATGAAACAGGACAGTTTTGATAACCATAGAGCTGATCAAAATCAATCTATTACCTTGGCCTGATAAATTCAATCTGTGAATGATGGACACTACATCTCTGGGGGAATTTTTCTCTAAATCCACACAGAAATTTCTCTTGTGAGATCCTGTTTTCTGGACATGATATGACCATTGCCCTCTTAAACTCTCACAACTATAGTTACCTGAACAGCAGTAGGACCACAACCTTTCTGTCATACAGTGGGGGAGGACTCATGATATACAAGCAGTTTATGGTTACCAGCTGGGAGGAGCTATTGAGGCTCTAATGCTCCCCAAATGAATAAGGTTAGAGAGCTTTTCCTCAGGTTTAGTTTCCAGTAGGTTGTTATGATACTATAAGGAATTCCTACTAAAGGCAATATTTCAGCAAGCTACATTATGGTAGAGTTATCTTTTGGTTTTCACTGGGCCCTATCTGGAGTAAGCAGGCATTTGTTTAAGTCTTCTTAGGAAAGATTACAGGACAATTTCCAAAACTAGGTCAGAAACTTGAGTAGTCTAAATTTGACCTTTTGGTGTGTTATATTGTGTTTGTATCTCTGGATTTTTCAAATTCCCTATTTTTTCTTTGTTGTATGCTTGTACTCTTCTGTTTGAAAGATTTTCAGACACTGACAGGCCACAAGATGCTACTTTCCAACCTAATATTATTACAATTTCATCAATGACCCAGAAGGCTAGTTTATGCTATCACTAACTAGCTTTTGGTTGAATATAGATAAAAATAAACAAGTTTAGTTAATTTTGTGAAGTCTAAATGAATGCAGTTCAATTAATTGACCATGGGTCCACAGTCAGTTTTGAAGATAAAAGTCCTACAAAAGCAACTTAATTAAAATGTTCTATACTCTATGTGTTTTATAAGATTGTATTCAATAATTAGAGTTATCCTTAATTAATTAAAAGGTTAGATAAATTTTTATTCTATATTTCCTATCAATGAAAGCAATCAGAAGGACCTGAGATATGAAATTGAAATTTAGGAGAAAAAAGTTGGGCTGAATTGGGGAACCTATTTCTTCATATTTACAAAATAAATCTTGAGTAGACTGAATAAATTCAAATTTGGAACTCAAGACATTGTCCTCATTATTGGTGCTGTTGGAAAAATATCAGAATATTTGCTGACACTACAACAACCATTGACTTGTCAAAAAGTTTTGTTACAATGCTGTAATCAAGACTTAGGTTGCCTTAGTTGGATATTAGACAAGAAAATCAATTGTGCAGCAATACTAATATTTGAAAAATGAAACTTCAGCCTGAATTTTACTATGATATATAAACTAAATGATAATATATGTATATATCATAGTAAACTATATACACACAAACATTGTGTGTGTGATTATGTGTGTATGTGTGTATGTATTTCTGTCAGGCACGTTTTATAGATGGTGATGTGGTATAATTACTAAGTTTATGTGAATCTGAAAATTTTATGTCAATTCAGATCTGTGTCTGCAGCAATATTGAAAGGAGACAGAAAGATCAGGAGCTTGAAGCCAGCTTCAGCTTCAACTGTTTCAAAAACCTGAAAGGCAGCTTGAAATATATAAAACCTTATCACAACAGTTAACAACCCAGTCTCAGACTCACCTCCACTTTACTAAATTCTCTAACTCTGTTTCTTCTCATCAATAACACAGTGGCACTAGTACCTAAATCAGAGTCAATAGGGGGGGGGGTGATGGGAGATGTTATTCTGTATATATGTTTCTCATACTGGTTAATAAAGCTCTGTGGCCAATAGGAAACAAGATAGGCGGGGCTAGGGGACAAGGAGGAAAGAGGAAGTAGTGGGGAGGAGTCAAGATGTAGCCCAGGGAAGAAGCAGGACGCCTGCCGCGGCTCCCCGATAAGACGACCACGTGGAAATTCTTAGATAAGTAGAAATGGGTTAATAATTAAGACAGAGCTAGCCCATTAACAATAATGGTAACTGGCCAACAGGAGTGTATCAAATACAGAGTCTCTGAGTGTTATTTGGGGCTGGTGCGGCTGTGGGCCCAGACTGGCGGCAGGCGGGATGGAGCCTGCAGGGGGGGTGGGGGAGTGGGGGGGGAAACCTGCTGTAACAGGGGGGTGAAAGTGCATTTGCAAAAGAATAAGGCAACTGCTAGACTCATTGTCACCATTTAAGAAGATGTTATGTATGAAACAGACTATAAAACAGTAAGTACTTTTACTTTATTAGAATGTCAAAGTAATCCATAGTAAAGAGAGAGAGAGAGAGAGAGAGAGAGAATATATACATATATGAATACATACACAGTTTGCATTTCTTTTTGTTTTTACTATGGATTACTGTTTTATGAGTAAAGCTAAATACTAAGCTATGCCCAGAGGTCTTTTGTTGATGTTGCAGTTGTCACAAACATGTGTTTTAAAAAAAAATTACAGAACGTCTAGAACAAAAAAAAAAGTCCATTGAACTGAACTCCACTGACACCACTGCAATGACTTTGCTGTGTTGGCTTTCATCCCTTTCCATGACTCTCCACTGTCACAGTAGTCAACTCCCCCAGGTAATTGCTATCTTCTGTCAACGTTGTTGTCTTAGAAAGCAAAGAAAATAAAAGAAAATGATGGACTTACTTAAGCTCTTAACAGCCCCTAGTGCTCAGGGTTCAATTTCTCTGATCATCTTCCTTTGCCCACCTAAGGCCCAGTGATGACAGAGATGAACGCTCAAGTTGGAGTCCCATGTACTGATACACACTTCAAATGGCGAGGTAATTCTCTAATAGGGTATGATGGCCCTTAACTTTTACATTTCCTTAAGGAAAACAGTAAGTTTGTCCACTAATCACAGAGTCCTGACATTCAAGAGACCCTCTGTTGTGAATGAGAACCAGATCAAAGAGCAGGAATAGTTGTTTGTTTGTTTGTTTCTTGAAAAGATTCAATAAGCATTCCATCATGTCTCACAGCATGCAGCTTTCCATAGAATCTGGAAAGCTCTAGGTACAACTAGCTTGGAAAACATTAAGGAAAAAATAAAAGCAAAAGTCTACCTTCTTTCTTCCTTTTTATCCTTCCTTTTTAAAGTTCCCGTGACTAGCATTTTTAGCCCACTAAAATCAGCAATGTTTAAATGGAAAACAAAACAAAACAAAAATATTCATTCCTACTTCTGGAAATGATAAAGCAGAATTTATGGAATAATGCTCTCAAACTCTCAGAGGAGAAAATATCAAAGTTATTACTAGGAAGTTAGGCAGGTTTCCTCGTATTCATGCCCAACAGCTGCTTAATATGAACAGAGTCCAAGGAATGGAAGTCCAGACAAACATTCCCACTTATAATGGTTATCCAGAGGACATGTCACTATGCTTTCCCAGGAAAAGATGCTCTTTCAATGTATTCTTGCAAGGTATTGTTCATGTTATAAAGTGAAAACCCTTGTTTTACAGACTTCGTTTTACTCTTGGAACAAAATGTTATTTTTTTTTTATTATTGCATTTTACAAAGGACACATGGCTTAATCAAGGTTCCTGACAAGCTAGGGAGCCCATGAAAATCAAAGTGCAGCTCTCAGCAAGTACCATCTTCTGGGCCCTCCTGTAGATATGAAATCCTAAGTGTCTAAGTGATGGGAGATGTTATTCTGTATATATGTTTCTCATACTGGTTAATAAAGCCCTGTGGCCAATGAGATAGCAAGATAGGCGGGGCTAGGAGAAAAGGAAGAAGAGGAAGTGAGAGGGAGGAGTCAAGATGTAGCCCGGGGAAGAAGCAGGACACCAGCCGCGGCTCCCGATAAGACGACCACGTGGAAATACTTAGATAAGTAGAAATGGGTTAATAATTAAGGCAGAGCTAGCCCATAAACAGTAATGGTAATTGGCCAACAGGATTGTATCAAATATAGAGTCTCCTGCATGTTATTGGGGGCCAGGACGCCAGACCAGCTGCGGGCGGGCTGGCAGAAACTTACATGCTACATCTAAGTAGTATTTTTACCAGTGCAGTGACATGCCTACAACTTTAACATGTCATCCAACCAGCCTATTTATGAGTTAAACTTGAGGACACTTGAAGTTCCTTATGAACATTAACAACAGACTTCTTCCCTCCTCACCCCAAGAAATATAATTTTAGATTGTCAGTGTAACTGTTATCTGAAGTAAGCTTATTTCTGGTGGGAGTAATAATAATAAAAAAAAGTTCATTGAATTCTAGGAGATATGTCTTAGGTTTTAATTACTGGTGATGAAATTTCCCTGTTTCAAAGTTTATGAGCTTTTATATTACTCAAATAATTTGGTGCAGATGAAAACAAATCCACCACACTCTGCAGAAGAACTGAGGACTCATTGTGCAGGGGTCTCTAGAACCTTTGCCCGTGCCCATGATAATGAATACATCATTTTTTCCTGCATGAAACTTTGGCAACAAATAGCTCAGCCCAGTCTTTTCCAGCTCTGTTATCCTGTTTTAAAAAACACTGACATTTTCTTAAACAGAAATAATTTACAATTTTAAAGAGCACAATAGTGTCTTGGTGTTTGAAGGCCAGAAAGCAAACAACAGTCCATTCAGTTCGATTTTTTTTCCCCCCAAAGCGGAGTCCTGTGCTTAGCAAGTTCACTATAGCTTAAGGACAGAGAAATGGGAGTCGAGGGAGTCCCAGCACAGCACGTGAAGGTCTTAAATATAACTGCCCACATTTCATGGAGGGTCAAAGTCAGGGGACTGAGCATCGAAGAGCTGTGCCCAGTGAAATGATTTCTGAGGCATCACAGTGGCACTCTTCCTTTACCTGGACACAAGTGGCCCAAGGTTTTTTTTTGTTTTTTTTCTAACATCCTTCTGAGGAAAACAGCAGCTCTGTGGATGTGTCTGTACTTCAGAGCTCCATCCATCAGGCTCTTCTGTAAATTCCACACAAAGAGAGCCTTACCAGTGTCTATGTGTTTGGATCAATATCTGCAGCAATGTTCGATTTCCAGTGGGGGCAGCTCAGCCCAAGTAGATAAATGGAAGGCTGTGTAGGATGACACCTGTCTGTTGTTTGAAGGAGACCCTGGAAGCAAAGGTCACTTGTAGAAAATAAAACTCCTAAGCTATTATTTGCAGACCTCCTGATGAGTTGCAGTGTCCTGGTAAAGTTTCTCTTCCTGTATTTTCTAATAATCCTTGGTTAAACAGCTAGGGTCTTGTGGCTTGGAAGAGTCTGAGAGGAAATAAGTGTATGTACCTGTGTGTATTCATTGTCTAACATTTCCGAGGGAGACATGGAAAAATGTATATTTATCAGAAATAAGGCACCAAGAGAGACCAAAGTAAGTGTTCCACCCAAATTTAACTTAGGGGCAGCAATGAACTTATTGGATTTATAGAGCACAGATGAAGAGTTATTTACAGGAATATGAGTGACCCCAATACATCTGTGTCTGGTCAAAGTTTAACCCCTTCATGAGTTATGACTTCATAGAAGCTGTCTCGGTTTCAGATAACCTTCCATTTTAAATATACACATGAACATGGGTATGTGCACTCATGCTCTCTCTCTGTCTCTTTGTCTCTCTTTGTCTCTGTCTCTCTGTCTCTGTTTCTGTCTCTGTCTCTGTCTCTCTCTATCTCTCTCTCTCTCACACACACACACACACACATACACGCACACGGATGCACACAACATCATCTTCCAAGATTACCTGCTGTTGTAGGAGACAGGGAATAGTAATGATTGAAATCATGGTTGAAAGTCCTGCTTAGGTTTTATTTCCTTCCCCTTCTCCTATTGCAGATTATTAACAGCTTCATCACCATCACATTACATTGAACTATCATTGTCCTTTGTCCTTGTCTAGGTACATGGCTACTAGTTATCACTACTCCAAATGAAGATGAGATAATCATGTAATGCCTGGAATTAAAAATCCATATTATAACTATCTCTCCCTATACTGTGCCCCCCCCCGTGTGTGTGTGTGTGTGTGTGTGTGTGTGTGTGTGTGTGTGTGTATCTATGAACACATGGCATTTTGGCATTTTGATCAATAAAAATAGAGGCACAAAAATAGAGGATTATAATGGAAATGAAAACTTCCTATTACCAAGTGATGGTACTATCATAATAACATTGTAGTATGACATGTTACTTGTGTTTTTCTGGTATGCTGATGGAAGTAAATTCACTGTATTACTGGCTGAATAGGAGTATATAGCACTCACAGTTACATGGGATATGTAATAGCTGATAATGGTGATAAATGGTGAATGGTGTTACTATATATTTACTGCACTACACATTTTATTGTTTCTTTAGAGTGGGCACTTTCTAATGATTAAAATTTACTTGTTACAGAATAGAATTCTCTATGCTGTTTTATGCCAGCAGCATAGTTATACTATCTTTCTCATGTATGTGTATGTGTGTGTGTATGTCTGGTATAAATCAGACATCTTCAATTACTTTCTCTTATTTTTTTGAGGGTCTCCAAATGAACCTGGAGCTCACAACCTGGCCACAGAACCTCAAGGATCCTGTCTTCCTTGCAACATTGAAATTATATATACATAACTCTAAACCTCTATTATGTAAGTGATGGCTATCCAGACTCATGTCCTCATGTTTATGGGGCAGTCACTTTTACCACTGAGCTACCTCCCCAGCACTTAATCATATCATTTTCTCTTGCACTTCATTTAAATTAATTTTTGATGTGTCAGAGTTCCAGGAACAAGAACTTATAAAACACATACATGGGATGGCAGGAGTAATAAAGAGAGAGGCAGGAAGGGGTGGGGAAGGAAGAGAGGAGAGGAGAGAAGAGAAAAAAATAATTAGTTTATATATGAATATACAAAAGTATATATATCATATAGCTCAGGAGTATTTTATGCCATCTAGGTTCATGCAAGTATGATACATCATCTTAATACACAAATTTTCATTATTAAGCCATGCACAGAAGAGACATGTGTATGTCTCTTTTAGACATACTGATCATATGTATGCATATTATACATGCATATATAGTTAGAAGCATACAGATAGGTTTTGTATGGAATGTACACACACACAGCTCCTTTTCCTATAGGAACCGTTTTGATTTTATTATTTAACATATCATGTGTGTGTTCTATCTTAAGATATTCAAACTGACAAAAATTCCAAATGCAGGATGAAACCATTCACCTGTTCTGTCATATTATTGGCATCATCCACACACAGCTCAATGTCAAGCTCTTCCACTGATTTGTCTCATACGCCATTGACTCTAAAAGACCCAGAAAGACAATGATAGACACAAGGATAATTACCACCACATAAATGCAGTGATCAAGACACAGTGGCAGAATGAAGGAAGAAAAGGCCACTTCTATGGAGCAAGAAAGAGGGATCTACCTTTGCAGGTAAAGAGTTTACAGATATGGAAGGACATGGCATGTCAGAAAGATGGCTGGGGGCACCACTAAGAAGCTTGGGCACAGAGATATGCAACGCTGTCATGCAGATCTTGCTCAGGAAGAATGCATAAGCATAAAAATATAAGATATCAAGGGGCCTAGAAATAAGATTAGTTCAGCAGAAAACAGTGGGTCACATATGGTGATGTCTAATAAGTAGCTTGTTTTTTATTCTAGACAGCTTGATGTCACTTCTTTCTGTGAAACACAAAAACATGGATGTTGGAGAATTCCAGAAGCTTAACAACAGGAGTTTTCCACTTTACTGCCTTCCAGGGTAGGTGCAAAATACAGAGCAACATGAGTTCTGTCCTGCTGCACTGCAGGGGTTTTTAGTTGTTTTTGTTTTTGTTTTGTTTTTTGTTTTTTGTCGTTTTGTTTTGTTTGTGGTTTTTTGAGACAGAATTTCTCTGTATTGCTTTGGAGCCTGTCCTGGAACTAGCTCTATGGACCTTGAACTCATAGAGTTCCACCTGCCTCTGCTTCCCAAGTGCTTGGATCAAAGGTGTGTGCCACCTGCACTTCAGGTTTTGTAAGGGAAATTGGTACTATAGCTTTACTCTGGTGTCTTAGTTAGGGTTTCTATTGCTGTGAAGAGACACCATAACCACTTCAACCCTTATAAAGGAAAACGTTTAACTGAGGCTACCTTACAGTTCAGAGGTTTGTCCGTTATCATCATGGTGTGAAGCATGGTGGTAGGCAGGCAGAGAAGGCACTAGAGAAGGAGCTGAGAATTCTGCAACTTGATCTGCAGTCACCAGGCAGTGCAATTGTTAGCCACTGGCCTGGCTTGAGTATCTGAAACCGCAAAGCCCTAGTGGCCCACCTTGTCAGACCTACTGCAACAAAATCATACCTTCTAATAGTGCCCCTCCCTATGGGCCTACCTAGGTGGACCATTTTTATTCAAATCACAACATTTCATTCCCTGGACCCCACAGGCTTGTAGCCATATTATAATGCAAAAGGCATTTAGTCCAACGTCAAATGTCACCATAGTCTTTAACAGTCTCAAACTTATTTAAAAGTCAAAGTCTCTTTTGAGACTCAAACAAACTCTTAACTGTAATCCCCTGTAAAATCAAAATGAAAAAGCAGGTCACATACTTCCAACATATAATGGTACAGGATATACATTACCATTCCAAAAGAGAGGAAAGGGAACATAGTGAGGAAATATTGGACTAAAGCAAAATGGAGACCAGCTGGGCAAACTCCAAGCTCTGTACATCAAGTTCTGATGTCAAAGCACTCTTCAGGTCTCCAAATCCTTCCAGATCTGTTAACTGCAACCCTGATGGGAGATGTTATTCTGTAAATATGTTTCTCATATTGGCTAATTAATAAAGCACTGTTGGCCAATAGGAAAGCAAGATAGGCAGGGCTAGGAGACTAGGAGGAGAGATGAAGGAGTAAGGAGGAGTCAGCATGGGAAGCCTAAAGAGAACAGCATGCTGGCCCTTCCTTCACTTCCCTGTAAGATGAGCCACATGGAAATACTTAGATTAATGGAAATAGGTTAATCATTAAGAAAGAGCTAGCCGATAAGAAACTAGTAACGGGCCAGCAGAATTATATCAAATACAGAGTCTCAGCCTGTTGTTGGGGGCTGGCGTGGCAGTGGGACCGACCAGCAGGGAAAAATGTGCTCGGAACATAATGGTGTCAGAAGCGGTGGGACCAGGCGGGCTGGCGGCAAACATACTCGCTACACAACCCACTTCCATCCTTTGGGCTGGTTCCAATCCCAGTTAGCAGCTCTCCTTGGTAGTTAGCCCATGGCTCTGACATCACCAAGATTTTGGGGTCTCCAAGGCAATCCAGCTTCACCTTCACAGCTTTACACAACAGCCTTCCTAGGTCGTTGTTCAGGGGCACCCCTGATGCATGTGTGGCCTCAGCATCTTTCCTCAGTCAGAGGGATATTCTATAGCCCCTTTCTTTCATCCTTGACTGTAAAGCTAGAGCCATATGGTGGGCAAAGATGTCAAGTTCTGCAGCTTGCTGTACCTGGAATATGGCTCCCTCTTTTAGTTACATCACCACTAGCATTTTGTCTTTGGCGGTTGTCCGCAGTGCCTAAGCTTGGCTGTCCTGGAACTCACTTTGTAGAGCAGGCTGTCCATGAAGGCATACATCCACATGTGTCTGCCTCTGGAGTGCTGTGACTGGCTGTGAACTTTAATTCCTTTTTACAAGATGAAAGCTTACTTAGCTCATGGGATCCTGTCCTGAAGTAACCACTCCCTCTATCTATCCCATTTATCTTCAGGATTTTCTTTAATCTGCTTATCTGATTACTGGTGTTAGCCCCATTTCATTTCCTGGTGCCCCTTTTCTCCTTGAACTGTATATTTTGTATTTTTCCTTGGTCGCTTTCTCCTTTTTGTTATAGGTCTTCATAAGAGTGAACACTAATAATCATATGAGAGAACCAATACTACACCGCTTTGAAATTTCCTCTGCCAGTGCAATTAATTCTTAACTCTTCAATTTAGCCTCAGGCATATTTTGTGGACAAGAACAGAATGCAGCCACATTCTTTACCAAAATATCACACAGTCTCCAGGACATATGTTAGCATTCTTATCCTCTTAAATGTCTTGAGTCAGGCTTCCACAGTTCAAATCAGCACCACTGTTTGTTCCTACTAGGAAGACTCATTAAGACACATTTAAAGTGGTCAGCTACTTTTCTGATCTAAAGTCCCAAAGCCCACATTTCTCCAAACAAAAGTATGTTCAGGCCTGTCACAATAATATCCCAGTCCCTGGCACCAATTTCTGTCTTAGGATTTTATTACTGTGAAGAGAGACCATGACCACAGCAACTCTTATAAAGGAAAACATTTTATTGGGGCTGGCTTACACTTTCAGAAGTTTAGTCTATTATCATTCATGGTGAAAAGCAAGATGACATGCAGGCAGACATGGTGCCAGAGAAGGAGTTGAGAGTTCTACATTTAGATATTCAGACAGCAGGGAGTGAAACTGTAAGCTACTGGCCTGGCTTCAGCATCTAAAAACTCAAAGCCCACCCCTTGGTGATACACCTCCTCCAACAAAGCCACACCTACTCAAACAAAGCCACTCCTCATAATAGTCCCACTCCCTATGAGCCTCTGGGGGCCTATATTATTCAAACTACCATAGTACTATACCTTTACTCTGGGAACAATATCAATGAAACACAGAGGTCAGCAGGTTCATCTGTTTCTCTCCATTGCCTTAACTCCAAGCCAGGACAAATACAAAATATCAGGAGGAAAGGAAGAAGATTCACTTCAAATGCTACAGCTACAGCTTGCTCATTTGCATGTGGAGAGATATGAAGGCCTGGACCAGACTGTTGGCTCTTAACTTGGGTGACTTTGCCACTGCTTGTCCATTTTAATGTCAACCCCAGTAATTTCAAATGCCACTCACACCAAAGGATTGTCAGTATCTCTGTCATCTCTTTCTGTCTCTCTCACTCCCTTTCTGTCTCTCTCTGGGTGTGCATGATCATTTGTGTGTGTATATATCCATCTGTGCAAGTGTTCCTTCCTGTGCACAAGCATATAAGGCCAGAGATCTATGTCAGTTACTTTCTCGTGTGTGTGTATGTGTGTGTGTGTGTGTGTGTGTGTGTGTGTGTGTGTGTGTGTTTGTGTGTGTTCACACATGGTGAGGCATGTTTTATCTGGGATGCATTGGGAAGTCAGAGATAAGCCCAAGGGAATGTGTTATCTCCTCATGTGGGAAAAAGGATTAAACTCAGGTGGTCAGGTTTAGTAGCACAGGCTTTAACAGGTTGTGCTGTCTTCTGGTCCTGAATCTCTACCTTGTTTGAACTCTTGTAATGACCACTTTCAGTCTGAAGACAATGTGTTACAAAGAAATGGGGAAATATCTGCAAACTGTCCTTTCAGAGTAATTTATAATACTTTGGTGCACATCCTTCACAGCTCCTCTCTATTCCACACAGACAATACAGGTCACTTTTATTTACCCTTGGTATTTAGTGCATCTCTCAGCTTTTTTCTTCTAGACATGGATCAGAACAATTGTGCCCATATCTACCATCTGTCTATAGCCATGGATCCTTCTGTCCATACATTCCTGCTGAGAAGAAACTTCCCACCTAATGAAGCTAATGCCATAATGCAGGTGGAGCTATTTAAGCTTAAAATAAAGCCAGTAGCCTAAATCTTTTCTTTTCAATTTGATTTCTATGAAATATACCCTCAATACCCTTTCCTAAGCACTCACAGTCAATGAGGTCAGGGCAGAAACAATGTCCTACTTTGTCCACTAGAACTTACTTCCCTGTAACGTTTATTCTGCCTTGTGGCACCCACCACAATTTCCAAAGCAGAAACTCAGAGGGCTTTTGACTCATTTCCCCCTGGGACTCAGCATTCATTCATCAGGCAAATCCTGTTAGTTATATCTCGCCATGGCCCTCAGGTACATCTCTTCCTCTCTACATTCACCTCTGTGAGATTAGCTCAAATTTACAGTATTCTCTGTTTTTGAGACATACTGCCATCTGGCCAGTTCTTGATGCCTCCATCTTAAACTCTTCTCCACATTATAGTTACCTAATCTACTAGTGCCCTTATACACAGGATTCCTCAAGTTGTTCAAAGTGTATAGATAGCTTCTCACTGAGCTCCTCACACTTTCATGTTATTATCAGAGCCTGCTCAACCTTATTTCTACTCAAGTTTAGAACCTCAAAGCTCTGTGACTCCTACTTTGAAATTTTCTTCAATTCCCATTTGCCTACTACCCTTGCAGAAATATCTTTACTCTTCAACATCCTAACACATTCTTGTTATTTTTAGAATGTTTTAGTTATTGTTCATTGTTGAATTTGGGCTATAAATGGTTCATTAAGATTTTTTCTTTTTTTAATCTTATCAGTCATTAAACTCTATTCATCTGCTGGGATAAACTATCAAATAATTAGAGGTATGCCCATGGTTTGTTCATACCTAACCTGTTTTCCACATACCATACTTGTACCAGAAAAATGGGCAGATCAGTGGTTCCCTCTCCTAAAG
Source organism: Cricetiscus sungorus (assembly GCA_030556225.1). Classification (NCBI taxonomy): domain Eukaryota; kingdom Metazoa; phylum Chordata; class Mammalia; order Rodentia; family Cricetidae; genus Cricetiscus; species Cricetiscus sungorus. The sequence continues at coordinate 3,500,909 of JANBXA010000392.1, read as the reverse complement.
TTACCTACAACATATGGCTGTGTTATGCTTAAAGCAAAGGGAATTAAAGTTGCTGATGAGAATGAAGTTGTTCATCATGTGGTCGTGAGGAAGGGAAATTTATGTGTAGCATCATGGTGTGTGTAGTGCAATTCTAATGTCCTTCATGAAAAAGGTGGGTGGAAGATAAGGTCAAAGATAAGATCTACTGCCATGTAGATAGCAATGAGTTTGCTTTTGTTGACTTGGAACAAGGGAGAAAGCAGCAGAAGCCCAGGACAGTAGCTGAGGTCTAGAATTAGAGAAGCAGAAGACACAAACAGACTGCCTTTCAGGAGCTCTCAGGGGAAGGTAGCTCTGTGAAACCTTCATTCTTGCCAGTGACATCTATGTTGTATTTCTGACCCTTAGAGCTATGAAGCAAGAAATCTATGTTGTTTGAAGCCACTAACTTCATGGCAATTTGTTACAGAATCCACAGTAAATGACTCAAATAGTATATTTGACTTCAAGAACAAATTACAGAGTGACTTGAAGGGAATTTTTTGCTGAACTTGATTAACTGGTTAACTTTCAAGCCTCATAAGGGATATATATATATATATATATATATATATATATATATATATATATATATATATATATCTTTACTTAGACAAGGACTACCAAATAGTTAGCTAGACTTATGCTGTGCTCATTTGCAAATGTTGTTACGCCCAAACAGTTAGTCTTTGCATTGAACTGAGTATCAGGTAGAATTGAGTGCATCTTTAGGTTACTCTTGGCTCCTTTACCAATGTGCTTTCCAATGTGGCTGATTGCTGAGCCCAGTTCTCCCAGTGGGGAGCACTTATCCTAAGAGGAGTTTTAAGTAGCATGACGTGTCTAAGGTTTCTAGAGAGGAAAGTGTTTGTTTGCCTTGAGGCTAAGGATTTAATGTGTCTTTTAGTTTCTCAGTAACTTCCTAGACCCAAGGCCTGAGGTAGAGAAAAAAGGAGTAGTGATTATATTCAGTGAAATGAACAAATAATGACAGAATGAGAAATTCTGTTAAAATGTTGGATGTGCCGCCGAAGGCAGGGCTGCTGTAATTATAGTAATATACTACCTCTCACATGTAGCTCTGAAGTAGAAAACACAGCAACTTACCTACCCTTAATTAGCTGTATTTAGTATTTTTATGGCCACTGAACATAGTACTTGAATTACCATATATTAGCATAGAATTTGCATACACTCCTCAAGGTATTTGGTTTTATTGCTATTACCTTTTGTGGCCCTATTTCAGTAATGACTCTAATGGAATACAAAGAGGAGATTTCTGACTCAATTTGTTTATATTTTTGAGAGCTATACAAAGAAAAATCCTACATTTAAATATAAAATCTTTCAAAAACATGGCTTTGCCTTATTAGTGTGGTCAATTGCCTAGGTTCTTACTTGGAAGATCCTAATAAGAACATTCCCTTTCATTCTGTCCTCAAAAAAAAAAAAAAAAAAAAACAAACTTTTGAGTATAAACTGTTTCATGTTTGTTGAAAAGAAAAGTTGCACACAATTTAATGAATCTTATCAGTATATCAACAGCTAAAGGCCCAGAGAAAGAAAAATAACAGCTGTAGCTAGAAATTTTGGAGAGAGGTCAGAGGTCAGTATCTACATCTGCATTTGGAGGGAGACAGAGGAAAAGAAGGGGTGGGGGGGACTCCTTTGTAGCCAGTTAGGACTATTTTAGGATGTGCAGCTATTGACTTAATCACCAGCATTCCCTTTTACTCTGGGGTGCTACAGTGGGCTGTAAATCAATACCTAATGACACACAGCTAAAAGCACTAGAACACTCAGCCCTTGTGGGAGCATTTTGTTGGGTGTTTCCTCCTTTCTATTCTTAGTGCTTGACATCAGAAAGTGATCGAAGGGCAGAGCCTTTACTGAGGAACTGGAATACAACCTGAATGGAAAGCAGACTTTTGAAATCCAGAGAGTTTTGCAACAGGAGTTTAAAGTTCAAATCTGTGTAGATTGTCTACTGTTGGTTAATTTATTTTTTTAATATTCATACTCAACCCTGAAGTTTAATTACATAAATAAATTATTTGCTAATTTGAAAAATTTGAAAGGAAACCTTTTTTTGTAATTAAAAAGAATAATTTCAATGCACTAGCATTCATTTTCCTGTCAACATGCTTTAAATGTTTCTACATCAGACTTTAATAAATTAGAGAATGTGGGATCTGATCCCTACAAATGGTTGCTAGTCTTTTCCCCTGCTTTAAAAGTTCATTTTACATTCTGATCACAGTTTTCCCTCCCATCCCTCCTCTTGCACCCCTCCTGTCCCCTCCAGCCCAGCCCCAATTCACTCTTCCCCAAGGGTTAGGGATCCCATGGGGAGTCAAAGAAACTTGGCCCATTAAGTTGAGGCTGGACAAAGCCCCTCTCCCCTGCATTAAGGCTGACCGTGGCACTGGGAACTGGATTTTGGAGATGTGAAGGGATTAATACTTGGAAGAAGTAATATGCAAAACGAGAGAATATTCATTCCCAAGAAAAATGGTCTTCAACTAACTTATTTGAAGGTTTGAAGAATGAGAAAGCATTCTTGATTTTCTCTTTTCTGCAAAGGTACTATATGGGATACAGAGCTCAAGAGTGGTTTGCAGGAAAGTTTTACTGCATCTTCACTAGACAACTGTATAAGGACTGTGACTGCCCCAGTTGGTAATTATATCTTTATGGGTCTGACTACCAGACAGAAGAGAGATTTGGGTGTTAAAACAAATGAAATAATTATACTGATTTTACCAGAGGGAAAGTGAACCACATAATACAGATTACATCCTTCAATATTAATGTCTTGGGGCTTGGCCTATGAATTTAAAATGTCTATCCTGTAAGTTTCAGTGCATATTGTAAATATTGAAATATATTTGACTATACATACACATGCACACAAAATTACACATTCACATACATACACACTCAGAAACACATATAACCCAAGCACCATAAATAATTACTGAAGTTTGCTGTCATTTCTTGATATCTTTTTTCACACTTAAAAAGTTTTAGGGCTGGGGACACAGTTCGATGAGAGCATTTATTTACTTATCATGTACAAAACCCTGGGATCAATCCTCTGTGGCACAATAATAATAACAACAACAACAACAACAACAACCTGATGTATTGCAGGGCTCTTTAATTCTTTTCAACTTTCCACTCACTTTCTTCTTTTGGTTCTTATACAAAGTACTTCAAAAATCTCTATTGGAAATATTTTATAATATGCATAAATGTCATTTGATCATTCTTTGTAGACATTCTACATAGTCTGCAATGTAGTCATACAATTTAGAGCAGGAATATACCTTAGTAGCCATCTAGTTTTGTTTCAAGTGGTAGGGACCATAGCTATTGCTACAAGAGCTCTGCTGAAAAGAATACAGCAGTTTAGTAACCAATTTATTTGCAGGAAAATTTCCCAATAATTAAGAGATGCGGTTCAATGCCTTGCTTTAGGGTGGCAAGTATTTATTTACCTAATTATCTCTACAAAGCTTCCCACTGATAATGGAAAAATCTATTACCTACTCAGCCTGGACAAGAAGAGCTTTGCCTGAATGAAATGGCAGCAAAAAGTAGCACTGGATGTTTCGCTGGACTTCATCATCAAAGAAACATGAAATTAAAAGATGAGATTTCTTGAATGTTCTCTTATGAAAATTGGAAAAGCTCTCCATCCTATACCACAGTGATGAACCTCACATTGCCGTAACTATTCAGATTGCAAAGCACAAGGCATAATGGAGAGCAGCAGCTTCCCTGCAAGTGGATGGTATACTGCCCTGGGTCCTGGCTGCTCACCTTGCCCTCAGAGACTCATTGAACATATGTACACTCTATCAGCCAGTCTGCCAAGACATAATATCTCTCCAGGGTTTCCATATTACCCCATTTCAAAGCCCAAAAGATGCTCATAATTGGTTATTTTGACCTTAGACAAGAGCAGCTCGGTCTTTTGTAGATTCTTTCACATATAGAACTGAACTAGAGGCATGTTCCTGAAAACAAAATTATACTTGAGGAGTAGAGCATGATACTCTTTAAAAATAATTTCCTTTTGGTATTTTCTTGCTGAAAACAAAAATAATATCAATGATAAAATCCTTCAACAGAAAACCTCAAATTTCTTTTCTAAGTCATGTGTTTTCCATGTGTTAACCATTGAAATCATTCATAAATAATGTTTCTATGTTGTTGACAATGCAATAAAATACATATTAATGTATATGATTATATAGAGAGTAACATACTTAATATTACACACAGAAAAATAGGAAGTAAAATCATAAATCTAATGGCACATGCACTTTGAAAGTACCTACTAAGAATTCTTTGGCTATTATCAAATGGAGAGTATCTAAAAAAAAAATCCCATAAAATCTCTTACCTATATTTTTCAGGATGGAAGGAAACCCTGTTAACACATGTAACATGATTATAATAAAAAAGGAGCAAAACAATTCACCAGGCTGTACCTGATTTTTAAGTGGCAAAACCAGAAACCATTTGAGATTCTCAAGATTGCTTTTGTCTGTGCTTTGATAAAGCATCTAGGAACTCATTTATGCACAGTGGCAACCAGATGGCCTAGGGAAGGACACGAAAATAGACTGGATTATGATAGGAAGCACACCAAGACCTCAGGAGTTTTCATTGAGAAATAAATCTGAGAATTGTCAAAATGTGAGTGAAAATTGTCAAAATCTGAGAGTAAGTGCTAGGGGGAATGTGCAGTGTTCTTCTCCAACACCTGGGCAAATGATAGCAGGTGAACAGCTTGCCTGGTTGACTCTACTCCTTATAAGTTAACGACCCTGCTGTGGCCTTTCTGAAATAATCTCAATTTCTCTTAAATTACCTGTTTTTGAATAAACATCAGACTGCCAGAAAAGAAAGGTTTTGTATCATGGTTTTTTTTTTTTTTTTTTAGGAAATCATCAGAGCATTTTAAAAGAAACATGAAATGCCATATTTGTCTAGCTGATAAACTCCCGTGGGTCATTTCACTCTAAACTGAAAACTATATAATATATGAAATGAAATTTATTCTTAGTTTTTGTTGTTGTTGTTGTTTTTCTTCAGTTTGTCATCAGTTACCCAGATAACTTTGAGCTCTATGTTCACTCTCTTAATTCAGCTTGATTTAAACACATCTCAATCATCCTTGTTTCAAGTTCAAGAAAACTGTTATGAATACGTTATATGTTTCCTCTACTACTCTGAAATTCTGTTTAACAAAAACACTAAAAAGTTATTTATCTAATATCTCCTTATTTTTTCCAAACAAAAATAACAAAACGCACAATCTTCACATCATCCATTTGTTAGAAGTTCCTTTCAAAACTCTGCTGAATCAAAAGCAATACTGGTAGAAACAAGATGAGTGCATTCCATGGCATATCTGAGCTCCATGTATGAGAAGGGAGCAAAGCCTTCTCCCATTCCTACCACAGTCTGTAGTACTTACAATCAGACTCCAGGGGGGGCTCTTTAGCAAACCAAGATCTTGGTTTATACTGTGGATTCCTCTTCCAACCCATCAAATATGTCATTTTGCAAGTCAAGGACAAATCTTTATCTCTTTCCTCAGCAGGACAGGAACCATAGCAGTAGCTAGCTCAATGATTGCCACCCTTTAGATACCTTAATTCATATAAAGTATTTAGTGCCACAGCAGGTAGGCAGTGATCAGTACATAAATATTAAAGAACAGTGATCACTATAATCAAAGTGATGAGTATAAAATGTTTAGAGATTTATAGAGGAGTATGTAATGTGTTTTTAATGATGGAATAAAGGAGTTTATCTGTTGTAGTGCTGATGGGAGATGTTATTCTGTATACATGTTTCTCATACTGGTTAATAAAGCTCTGTGGCCAATGAGATAGCAAGATAGGCCGGGCTAGGAGAGAAGGAGGAAAGAGGAAGTTGGAGGGGGGAGTCGAGATGTAGCCTGGGGAGGAAGGAAGACACCTGCTGCAGCTCCCCAATAAGATGACGACCACGTGGAAATACTTAGATAAGTAGAAATGGGTTAATAATTAAGACAGAGCCAGCCCATAAACAGTAATGGTAACTGGCCAACAGGATTGTATCAAATACAGAGTCTCTGAGTGTTATTTGGGGCTGGCGCGGCTGTGGGCCCAGACTGGCGGGCTGGCGGAAATATACACGCTACAGATGGTGCCCAACGTGGCTATAAGAACTTTCACTTAAAACTAATAAGAGCTTAAGAAATGTTTTACGAACAAAGGAACAGAGACTAGCAAGACTTCTTACTAGCATCATTTTCTCGGTTGGATTTGTTTTGCTGTAGACAGAGAGTTGCGCGGCTCCTTTAAGGGAGGTTTCTAAAATTAGCATAAGTGGCAAAAAAGCTGCCTTGCTTTTAAAGAGCTCTGCTAACAATTCATTGGTGTGTACAGGAGCTGCAATGAAGGTTTACACTGTGTTTTAAAAAATGCACTGGCTTGGGAGAGAAAAAGAAACAGGATACTATGGTTTAAAAAAGAAAAAAGGAATTAAATGGATGGCTATGGTGGCGCACACCATTAATCCCAGCACTCGGGAGACAGATGCAAGAAGATCTCTGTGATTTCAAAGCAAACCTGGTATGCACTGAATTCCAGGACAGATAAAAGTTACACAGAGAAACCCTGTCTCAAAATATGTAAAAATAGAAGTAGAATAAATAGAGTAATAAAAAAGCCACGTAAAGATGGTAAAGATGGAAAACACAGAGAGATTTTGGATACTATACGCGATTCTGTTGTCCTTAAACCATTTGATTGCTGAGAAAATAACAACTACTTATAAAAGAAATGCTGCTGGATTAATTCAATTTATATATTTTAAAAATTCTTTGACTCCAAAATTTAAGCCTAAGGACAAGTTACTGGGGAAAAGGATTACTATTTTTGTTTCCACAGAAAATGAAAAGCTATGGATTCTTTCCAGACTTATATGGTTTGATCAAGCCAGACCCCCTGAGACAGCTCCCCAGATGATCCAACATTCAAAGCAGTTGAGACAAAGCCTTGCAGACTACTGCCAAGATTTCTGCATCTTCTTTGGACCCCCATGACAGCGCTCTCTACCAGCAGGAAGTAGTTTGGAAAGAACGACACCTGAATTCCCAAATATTGTTTATAAAGGTTTGTTTTCATTTAAATGGACTTGGTTATAAATGGCAATAACCACAAACAATCTTTTTAAAGGTAAAAAGGGAATTATGGTATAGATATGAATACTTTGCTTTGAAATGGATTTTCTTTTATTGATACAATTTAAGGTCAATTTTGTGATATGTATATTTCTCCTCTTGTTTAGGTATAGTGTTTATATAGCTCATTGGAAAATGTAATGTATAATTTAATACAGATTATAGAGAGTTACCTATGATAATTAAAACTTGGAGTTAAGTTAGGATTTCTAGATATGCAGAGATGTATTTGAGATGAATAGGCATTCTTCAAACCTTTCAAAGACCTACAGAATATGGCATTTAAAATGGTTTAGGGATTTTTTTGACAGTGAGGCACAACTGCTCCTGGTAACACCACCTACAGAAGAAAGGAAGATGGACATTGAAGAAACACATTATTGAGTTTGCTTCTAATATGGCAAGATTAGCCATTTAGACAAGATACTGCTCTTGTCTAGACTGACTATATGCTGAATAAACTGGACATGCAGGACCCACAGAAAGATGACTGCTGATGCAAGATGGATATTGCTACAGGATTCCTGCTTCATGGAAGAGACAGCCAGACAGTCTACAGGACACAGAGAAAAGTTTCCTGCTTTGTTGAGGAATCAGGACACACACTATGGCCTATGGGATGAAGAGGGAACATTACAGAAGAACTTCGCGTGACTGACCAGGCAATGAGTTGTCTCTGTCATTTCTAGAGTTTATATATTATCCTTCTGTGGTCTTTGATGGAGTTGAAGACAGGTAGTTATGATTACAATTTTCCTTAGTTAGGATTAAAGATAAGTTGTATATAGGAGTTTAGACTCACAAAGATATGATAGATGATATTTTCTTCAAGTCTTACAAAATGTTAATGGACTAAATATTGTTAACTGTGATTCTAATTTGATAACTGTTGAATGGTATATTTTGCTATGTTAAGGTTAAACCCCTTCTTTTACTTTAGACAGAAAAGAGGAGATGATGGGAGATGTTATTCTGTATATATATTTCTTATACTGGTTAATAAAGCTCTGTGGCCAATGAGATAGCAAGATAGGCGGGGCTAGGAGACAAGGAGGAAAGAGGAAGTAGTAGGGAGAATTCGAGATGTAGCCCAGGGAAGAAGCAGGATGCCTGCCGCGGCTCCCTGATAAGACTACCACGTGGAAATACTTAGATAAGTAGAAATGGGTTAATAATTAAGGAAGAGCTAGCCCATAAACAATAATGGTAATTGGCCAACAGGAGTGTATCAAATACAGAGTCTCTGAGTGTTATTTGGGGCTGGCGTGGCTGTGGGACCAGACTGGCGGGCTGGCGGGCTGGCAGAAACATACACGCTACATAGTGTTGCAAAAAATAAATGTAATGAAAATTTTATGGTCTGAGTTACATGCTAGTCCTGTTGCCAAACTCTTGTATTAAAGTCTTGATTACAGAACCTCAGAATGTTACTTTATTTGAGGTCACAGCATTTGGATAGGTGCTTGATGGCATTAAGCAAGGCTGTCAGAATTGGCCATAGTTCAATCCAAATGTCACCTACAAACAGAAGAGTTAGATATGTAGAGATACCTTAGGTTAACTGGTACACAGGGAGAAGACTAAAGGAGGATTCACTGGGAAGGTGGCTATCCTCAAACTAAAGACAGAGGCCTGATGAAAAGTCAACCTGCCACCTAATTGGTCTTGGAATTCCAATTTCAGGAACTGAGAGAAAGAAATGTCTGTTGCTGAAGACATTTCTTAAATATTTTGTTAAGGAAACCCTTGCAAACTAACTCAGAATATGTATAGCATTTGACACAAACATTAGCCAGTAAAACAAGCTCACACCTTTTCTCTTGGTATCTGTATTATTCATTTTTTAAATTGTTTTTGTGATCAAAACCTAAGAAAACAACTTAAAGGAGGCAGGATTATTTTGGCTTATAATTCAAGGAGATTCACTTTGTCACAAGGGTTCTGAAGGTGAGGCAGTTGGCCACACTGTATATACAATCGGGGAGCAGAGAGAGATAATAACTACCCATCCCAGTTCCCTTTTTATCTGGTACAGAACCCTGCTCATGAGTATTACCACCTACATCTAAAGTGGGTCTTCCCATACCAAGTAACTCAATTTAGAAACTTCTTCACAAACATAATTTAGATGTGTGTCTCCTGGGTGATTATAGATCTTGTCAAGTTGACAATTAATATTAACTATCACAGTGCTTCAGCTCTGTGAAGATACCATTTTTTAAATTAGCTTTTTAAAGTAAAGATAATAGATCTACAAGTTGAAGAATATGAACCCACGAGAATGCAACATAAAAGTTGGTTTCCTAATTTAACTTCTATTTGAAATGTGTGAAAAACATTATTATCTATATATTTCTGCATATAGTTTGTGTACTAGGGCTAGGTTTGATTTTATATACCAATGGTCACTAGTTATCCACCCCCAAATAAAAACAATAATGAACACATATCTCCGTTTGTGCTTTGACCACCAAAGCACTTTTACCATCTTCCTCAGCCACACTGAGGTTTCCCAACAGCTGTGTTCTAGCATCTAACTCAGAGTCTTTTGTGCTGTACAAGCTCAGAAAACATTCATGTAATAATTTGATATGCTTGATTAATTATGCTTTGGATGATATGTTTCATAAGCCAGATGCACATGATTTTACTGAATATAATGAATTCTAATTTTGAGTAAAACCTTTATATGGTCAGCTGGAAAATGGAATGGTATTTATGATAGTTCCAGGCATTGTGCTAAATGCTTCTATATGTCACCTTACTTAGTTCATTTGACACAGATTCACTCCCACACTCAGTGCCACATACAAATTTGCATTTAATTTCCTCAGCTTGTGACAGAGAATATAAAAATGAACATTAACTTTACCTGACAAATAAAACCTTTGAGCACAAAGGTTAATTCTGATTAATCCAGATTAATCTGTAGTTTTCCTTAATTTCCTGAAGACCTCTGTTGTTCCTTAAATAATGACTAGAGGGTAAAAGTGACAGGGACAGCTTAAATCACAGTGCTTGCCCAGTGTGACTATGATGCACTAAGCAAGTTCACTCTGTAAACTAGAATTATGCTACCTTAGATTTAATACCAAATTACTGTCAATTTGAATTCTATATGTTGATTAGTTGATTCTTACTATAATCTTTCCCCATGATCTCTTAGGATGCTGTGACTTGTTTTGCTGATGTATCCTGCCAGGGCTAGTTCACATGGATTCACAGGCTCCCAGGAATCACCTTTACCTAGACTACTTGGTCCATGGGCACAAATGCTTATCCTAATGACTTCCTAGAGTAGTACGTAGTGGCAATACTGTTACTTATTTTAAAATGTTATATTTTCAGGTTTAAAATTCTTACACTATAATAATATTATTTAGAAAAAAACTCTTATAAGAGATTGAAAAATAATTTTTATTTTTTACATTCTATTATTTAAAATAGAATTTTACATTCTATTACATATTTTGATCATTGTTCCCCTGTTCAACTTTCATATCATCCCTACCTCCCACCCACTGAAATCCACACCCTTTTTTGTTCATTTACAAAGCATACAGGCAACCAACAAAAATAAAACAAAATAAATGAACCATAATAGGACAAAGCAAATTAACAAACAGAATAAAACGGAGCCAAAGAAAAAGCACAAAAACACAAAATTGGAAGCCATAATACACAGGCAAAGAGCAAGAAGATAAAAATAAACTACCAAAAAATAAAGCAATATGAGACAAAAAAGGTTAAAATATAATACCCTTGTTTTTGTTATGTTGGCCACCTACTACTGGGCATATGATTATCCTTAAGTGTAGTTAATTTACTTAGTGAGGCTCCAGTGCAGAAAATTGAGATTTTTCTTTGCAAGTAGATGACAATTGGAGCTAGCTGCTTGCTTTGGAATGGGGCCTATGTTCTCTTCATCTTCTTAGCACTGGAACCCAATCTGTTTTAAATCTATGCAGGATTTGTGCATCCTGCCATAGTCTCTTTAAGTCCATATGTGTAATACAATTAATAACAACCCAGCAACACATATTGGGGTTCAAACTGAAGATCAGAAAAACAAAGCAGCCAACCTCCAGAGAGTTCTAAAAGGGGTGATCCTGTCCATGACTACAGACTGACTGACTCCTGTCTCCTCCTGTCTTATATTCCTCTCTAGTGCTGGTATTAAAGGCATGCACCACCACCACCCAGCCTCTATGGTTTACTAGTGGGGCTGCTGGGATTAAAGGTGTGAGCCACTACTGCCTGGCTTGTATGGCTGACTAATGAGGCTAGCTTTGCATGAACTCTGGTCTTCAGGCAAGCTTTGTTTGCTCAATCGTAAACAAAACACTGTTTTCCTTGGTATTATCCATCTCCTATTGCTCTTAATATTATTCTACCTCCTCTTTCACAAAAGTGGAAGTGAGCCCCAAGGGGAAGGGATTTGGTTGAAATACCTCATTTAGGACTGAATGATCCAAGATTCTCACCCTCTGCCCATTGTCCAGTTATGGATCTCTGTATCTGTTCTCATTTATTGCAGGAAGAAGCTTCTCTGATAATGGCTGAGTGAGATACAGCTAATTGTCAGTATGAGTCATTTTATTGCTACAATCTCCTTAGCAGAACAGTAGTATTTGATTTCCCCCTAGGTCCATGACCTATATAGTCTCAGGTTCCTGGCTACCTGATTAGCATTATACATCAGCTCCATCTCATGGGGTGAGCCTTAAATCTACTCAAATAATGGTTGGTGACTTCCACAACCTAGTGCCACTATCGCACCAGTGTAACATACAGACAGTTCTCCATTGCAGTTCAAAAGTTTTATAGCTGGATTGGTGTTTACCTTTCACCTCTGGTAGCATGTAGGATGACTTCCAATACCATGGACAGTTGTCTGTGGGGGTAAAGGCTCTAAGTAGGCAAAAGCACAGATGTTATTGTCTTCATTTGTGCAGAGCAACAAATATTTTAAGTTTTAATTTGGATAAATACTGTTATTAAAACTATATTCAAATTGAATTCAGCTTATTTTTAAGGTTTGTAACTTAGATAATGTAATGACCTATTACATATAAATTAAAATACTAAAGTTAGATTTTTCTTAAATCCAATAAACATATAATAGGGTTATAGAGTGTGTGCCATTTTCCTAGTCATCTTTCAGTCTTAAGACTATTTGAGAATATGTAAATATGCACAATACTATTGTAACTTTTAGAAAATATATTTAATTAATCCTTTTGTAATTCCATACAATGTATTTTGATCCTATTCACCACATTTCCCCAACTCATGTCAGATCTACACCTCCTTCCTACACATACAACTTTGTGTTCACTTTCTCTTTATTAAAAAAAAGTCTAGTTTGTGTTGGCCAAATACTCTTGAGCATAAGGCATACCCTGCAGAATAGTGAATCTACCAAAAATGTCTGCTGATTTGGCTCCCAAAGTTCACTGAATTGGAAAAATTACAAGTTTTCCTTTCCCTCTGGCAAGTCATTCTGTAGCTCACCAAGGGAAGGATAAGATGCTGGTGGGGAGGAGGCTACTGTTTGCAAATAGGTGATTTGGTTCTGTCAGGTCCTTTACAGCAAACTGTCATGAATGTTCACAGGACTGTTTAGCTCAGTGTTTAACTTTACATCTGGCAAAGTCGTGTGCAGGTTATTTGGCATACCTGTTCCCAAGAAACTGAGCTTCATAATATTTTATCTGACATGGAGTACCTTTCTGGGGAGTTATTACCTCTCTCCCTTAGACAAGCTGGAAATTTAAAATGATAATTCACCCTCTACTAAGGTTACACGAAGATTAAAAAAAATACTGCATGAGACATAATTAAACATTTTTGCTGCTTATTTGAAATTCAAATTTAAGTAGATGTTTTGTTCCCTCCTGAAACTCTGCTCCCCATACACTTGAAGACAGGTATTTGAAAGTAAAGACACAAAAAGTAGTTAATTAGCCTCACTGTTCTTCATTGCTTGGCTTTAAATTGCTAGGAAAAACTTGCTTTCATCTATATTTGTATCTGGTATCATTAGTTGCCTCTTCTTTTTTTATTTAAGTACACTGAGTATCTACTAATGATTCTACTTTTCTCCCACCATTTTCTCTATTATTTTGCTCTGCACAATATTGAATGATGTATCTTGCAAAATGTCATCTTCAAGGAAGTAGGCTTCCATCTGCCGATCCCCCATTCCTCATATCCACACTGATCTTTGCAACAGCAGCCTCCACTGAACAGCTATGATAGTAAGGAAGAGCCTATGATAGTATTTGTGTCAACTGGAACACTCAAAACAAAACAAAACAAACAAACAAACAAGAAAACAGAACCACCCATTTGAGGACCTAGAAAGAAACCATATTTGCCATAGCTCTTGGAAAGCATGACTTAAAAAAGGCACCCTTTACATACTGAACACCAACAGCAACAAACACATTGGGGAATGTGAGATGTAATAGCAGCAGCTTTTCAATTTTTATTTTCACAGTTCTGTGCTATTGGAATTTTATTCAAGTCTTATGATTTAATGACATCTTATCAAACAATGAAGAGGAAAATAGGATTATCTTGTGTACATCAGGCAAAATGTTGGTGGGTCAGAAAACAAGAACAAGAATACCAATTAACCTTAAGTTTCAGAGAATTTTTTCGAACTCTGGTTGTATGTAATGTAGGGATTTGTCACTTTCTATAAGGATCTAGTGTTGGTTTACGAGATATCTACTTACCTTACTTCTCATGTTGATTAAATGAGTTACTTGATTTCAATGTGGGAATATAGCCTGACACAGAGGGAGTAAATCGGCTTGCTTCTAGAGCATGGTTTAGAAGGGAACAGGGATGGAGCACCCATGTCTTGATAGAGGCAAAAATATGTGTATCTACAGGAAGCTTACAACTTACAATGAACTTTAAGGTAAGTGATCTATCAGAGGTCAGCAGAGGCCAGCTCTACCTACTCCCTGCCAAGGTTCAGGTTTCTTGTCTCAGCATAGCTAAAGGACTTAGAAAGTTTCTAATCTAAGAAGCACAGAATGAGTTCACATGTATGCTGTTCAAATCATGTTCTTTAGTCTTCTCCTTTTGTACTGTAAGGTTTTTTTTTTTATATATAAAAACACACACACAAAGGCAATTCTCTGAGCTTCATTTCTCAGTGTTTAAAGCATATAAGAGCCTGTCCTGTCAGATTCTTGTAGCCCTGGGGACACATGGCTAGAAGGATGACCAGGAAGCACTAAGAAGCAAAAAGGCTGATTTAGGAGGCTTTAGGTTCTAAGAAGGAAAAAAGGGAGTTGGTGCATGATACTGGATTTCTACATTAAAATCCTATATCGGTAAACTTAGGTGAGGGTATGTAGCATATATGTTTTCTGCCAGCCTGCCTGGTCCCACTCTTTGTTCCTTCCTGCCAGCTGCCTGGTCCACCGCTGCCGCACTAGCCCCAAATAACATGCAGAGACTCTGTATTTGATACAATGCTGTTGGCCAGGTACTAGTATTGTTTATCGGCTGCTCTGTCTTAATTATTAACCCATTTCTATTATTCTAAGTATTTCCATGTGGCTCATCTTACCGGCCAGAGAGGCTGGCTTGCTACCTCTCCGGGCGCTCCATGCTGACTCCTCCTTCCTACTTCCTCTTTCCTCCTTGTCTCCTATCCCAGCCTATCTTGCTTCCCCATTGGCCCAATAGTGCTTTATTCATTAACCAGTATGAGAAACATATTTGCAGAATAACATCTCCCATCAAGGGTAGATGGAGTGAATTAAATCGCGTTTTTAGGGTAGAATAGACGTTAACTGAGGTTAGCACTTTGTGTGTGTGTGTGGGGGGGAGGTGATTTAGGGCACCCAATATCCTAATCAGAAAAGACTAACAATTTAATAGGCTGGGTCATGCCACCCCTATCTTGACGATCTGGAATTTGATCCATATGAAGCACTTCTCTCCTGACCAAATGTCAACCAAATACAAGACAATTGCAGAGAGCAGGCTTCTAAGTCTATCTCAGGGAACAAAGTGGAGATTTGATTGTGAGAACCAAGTTTATTGACTGACTAAATTTTTCACAAGAAGTTCCACAGAGTGAGAGAAGTGACCCAATATACCATACCAGTATATGATAAATTGAGCCCAATAGATTGAGATGCAATCATGAAATTACATACACACATCTCATGAGATTACACACTACAATGAGGGTATTGGGGAGACATCAAGCTACTTCAGAAAAAATGAGCAACAGTTTTTAGAGTCAATGTTCCTGCAGACCTTGTCTAGACAGGATTGATTATTCATCAGATAACCTTGCCTCTGGTGGGTTGACATCTGAACTTTAGTTGCCACCTGCTGTAACTCTCATGGCTCCTAATAGTGACCATTTAAAATTTTCAACATAACTCTATAAAGCAAGCACACAGATACAACATTTTAATATTTGAGCCTTGTTCTTTTAAATTTAGTTGTATTAATTGAGAATGTCATACAATGAATTTTGAACCTACTCAATCCCATTGAACTCTTCCTCTTATTACCCTCTGAATCCTCCCATTCCTTCCCACACAACGTTGAGTTACTTCTTCCCTTCTTTACCACTGAGTCTAGTTTGTGTTGTTAATGCTAATCTTAGGATTGAAGTTTCCTTTGTTGTGTGATCAGACTCCAAGAGGTTATATCATTAAAAGAAACTGAATCCCTCTCCTAGTAGCTATCAAGTGGTAATAGCTCCTCAGCTAGTTGGTTGTAGGTCTCCACCTCTTTGCTGGGATTTGTTTTTTTTCTGGAGCTTTCAGGGGTCTTGTTCATGCTCTCACAATCACTGTAAGTTCATATGTGCATTTTCCCTGTTGTGTTGGAAAAACTGTTTCCTAGAAACTCTTCACCACTCTGAGTCTTAACAATTTTTCTGTCCTATCTTCTGCAATGATCCCTGATTGTAGGAGTGAAAGGTATGATATAAATAACCAATTTAGGGCTGATCATTCCACAACTCACTAAAACTGACCAGTTGTGAGTCTCTGTGTTGTCATTTATTGAATTGAAAAGCATTCCTGGTGAGGGTTGAGAGATGCTATGATCTATATGCATAGTGACGAGTCTTACTTGTGTGTCCCTTCCTACGCTAAGCTAAAATAGGCTTTCCCTACTGTTCTGTAGCACAATTACAACTTTTACCTGAAAGAATCATGGTTTCTAGGTGCTTATTTTACAATATTGAATCTGTGTTAGCCAGGGTTTAACCAAAGGAATGGCATGGTAAAAGATGTGCTTTAAGTAATTAGCTTAGTCTATGTGATGATGGGATCCTAGCTCAATAAGTCTGAGTGTATGTGTGTGTGTGTGTGTGTGTGTGTGTGTACATATATACATATATATGTATATGTGAGAAACAATGAGAAAATCCCCTCTAAATTTTTTCTATTTCTTATTTTTTATTTTGAATTAGTAAATAATGCATACATCTATTTAAGTGGCACAGTGTGATATTTTCATATTTGCTTACAATGTGGGGTAATTAGATGAAATTAATTAACAAATTCATTACCTGCTAATTTTACCTGTAATATTTTTAATATTTGAAATTAAAATATTATTACATCATTTTTCTTTTCTCCCTTCTCCATTCAAACTCCAGCTATATACTCCTTCCTCTCTTTCCTTTTTTCTTTAATTGTTATTTTATAAATAGATAAATATAGTCTTCTTGTGTATATGATTATTAAAGTGCATGACTTAGAGCCTAACCATTTTGTACTAGGTAACTCATTGGAAGATTTTTTCCTGGGGAAGACTATTTCTCCCTCTCTCAGCATTTCTTAGTTATCTTTAGTAATTTTTTCAGGATTGGAGGCATGTGAGATCTCTTTATTTTAGTATCACCCTTCTTCAGGTCTTGTTTAGGTAGCCATATTGTTGAGACTTCATGGGTGTAGCTTCTCTGTAATTTCTAGAAAACACAATCTCATAGCAGACACATGTTCCTCTGGCTCTGGCTCTTATACTTGTTCTACCCTTATCTGTGAGTTTAAGAAAAATATTCAGAATACATTTGAGAATTATTCTGGTTTAGTAAAGTGGCCATTGAAGGTTCTTCGCCAAGATCCAATACTATACTACCCTGGATAGTTGGCTAAATTTCTAGTATTAGGAATGAATCCCATCATGTTGAGAAAGTCTTAAGTCCAATTAGGGAGGCGTTAGTTTATGCCCAGATATGAATAGTGCTATGGTATACTTATGGTTGTTGTAGCATGCTGGTTGTTTTTGTTGCCCACAGGAGTCATAGCTTAGTAGGACTATCTTATGTTTCTCTTCTTTGGAAGATTGTGTGGCACCTTTTGACATCATTAAAGGGAGTTTTTAGGAGGTTTTCAAGTGAAAACTAACTAGGATCTACTGGGTTTTGTATATGTAGTTAATGGTGTTTTCAGCAATAGGAATTTATTTCAAATTCTGGGAGGCAACCAAGGACAACACCAATACCTATAATGTTTTGGAAGTCTCTTGCATCTTATAACTGAAAACTCTAAGGGGGGATTTTCATTCCTGGAAATTTTTCCTTTCTTAGATAATTTGTGGCTCTTGTCTGTGGTTACTCTAGATAATATACTCACACCTGAATATTTGGAGTTAGAAGCCACATATGAGAGAGAACTTGCAATATTTGTTTTCCTAGTTAGTTCAGTCTATGTGATACTTTCTAGTTCCATCCATTTGTTTAGATATTTCATTTTTCTTTACAGCTGAATATACAGGTTGTATATTAACTACATTTTCATTTGTTAGTTAAAGGTAATTTGTGCTATTTCCATTTCCTAAATATTAGAAATAGAGCAGCAATGAACAAAGCTGAGAAAGTATCTGTGGAATGAGATGTCCAGTTATTTAGGAATGTACCAAAGAGAGATTTCTGAGCTCAGAAGTTTGACTTTATTTTTAGATTATATGATGGACTTATCACGATCTTCCACACCAACTTCTATAGTGGCTGCACCAGTTTGCAATACCACAAAGAGGGAATGAAGGTCTCCGTTTTTCCACTTCCTCTATAGCATTTGTGGTTGATTATTTTGTTGATCCTCATGATTCTGACTGGAATAAGATGAACTCTCAAAATAGTTTTGGTTTGCATTTCCCTAACTACTAGGATGATGAACACATGTAAGGTATTTCTTAGGATTTTTATTTCATCTTTTGAAAATGTCCTGTTCAGTTACATAGCCCAGGTTTCAAAGGGGTCTTTTAAAAAAATCATTGTTCAGTCTTTTATGCTCTCTCTCTCTCTCTCTCTCTCTCTCTCTCTCTCTCTCTCTCTCTCTCTCTCTCTCTCTCTCTCTTCTTTTCTCTCCCTCTCCCTCTCCTTCTCTCCTTCTCTCTCTTATTTCATCTATTCCTCCCCTGACTCAATCTTCCTAGTTTCACCTGCTTTCCTCTCCTCCACTTCTCTTTTTCTTAGTACCCTCTCTAGTCACAGCTTACCCCCCCACTCCCCATGTGCTCAGGAGATCATGCTCCTTTCTCCTTCAGTGAGGGACCTTATATGAATCTCTTAAAATCCTCCTTGTATCCTAGTTACTTTGGTGGTGTGAATTATAGGCTGGTGATCTAAAATCCATATATGAGTGAGTACATACCATGTTCTCTTTTTGTGACTGGGTTACTTCATTCAGGATGGTTTCTTTAAGTTCCATCAACTTGCCTGTGAATTTCAAGATTCCATTGTTTTTTTCCAAAGAGTAGTATTCCATTGTGTAAATGTGCCACATCTTCTTTATCCATTCTTCAGTTGAGGGGTATCTAGGTTGCTTCCAGGTTCTTGCTATTACAAATAATGCTGCTATGAACATAGTTGAGAACATGTCTTTGTTGTATGGATGTGGATCATTTGGGTATGTGCCTAAGAATGGAATTTCTGGGTCTTATGGTAAGCTAATTCCCATTTTTCAGAGGAACCACCATACTGATCTCCAAAATGGCTTTACAAGTTTGCAATCCCACCAGCAGTGGAGGAATGTTCCCCTTTCTCCACATCCTCTCTAGCATAAGTTGTCATTGGTGTTTCTAATTTTAGCCATTCTGGCAGGAATAACATGATATCTCAAAGTTGTTTTGATTTGCATTTCTCTGATAGCTAAGGGTGTTGAGCACTTTCTTAAGCATCTTTCAGCCTTTTTGATTTCCTCTATTGAGAGTTCTCTATTCAGTTCTGTACCCCATTTTTAAATAGATTTATTTGGTGTTGTGTTGACTAGTTTCTTGAGTTCTTTGTATATTTTGGAGATCAGCCCTCTGTCAGATATAGGATTGGTGAAGTTCTTTTCCCAGTCTGTGGGCTGCCATTTGGTCTTGTCAACTTTGTCTTTTGCTTTACAGAAGCTTCTAAATTTGAGGAGGTTCCATTTATTAATTGTCAATCTCTGTCTGTGCTATGGGAGTTATGTTCAGGAAGCGATCTCCTGTACCAATTTGCTCTAGGGTACCTCCTACTTTCTCTTCTAAGAGTTTCAGTGTGGCTGGATTTATGTTGAGGTGTTTGATCCATTTGTACTTGAGCTTTGTGCATGGTGATAGACATGTGTCTATCTGCAGTCTTCTACATACCATAATCCAGTTGTGCCAGCACCATTTGTTGAAGATGCTCTCCTCCTCCCATTGCATACCTTTAGCTGAACCTGGAGAAATGTCCAGAGACCTACAAGACTGAGCCCCATCTAACAACTTGAGCAACAGTGGAAAGGCTACCATAAATGCCCTTCCCTGATTATGAGATCTATGTCTAACTTATCAACCATCATGGAGACCACATCTAGTAGCTGATGAAAACAGAAGAAAACACCCACAACTGAACATGGAGCTAAACTGGAATCCAGATGCAGAGAGGGAGAACAAGACCAGGCTGCAGAAACACATAGAGACAGCTGACCTAAACAAAGAAGAACTAATGGGCCTCCAGACTGATAGCTGGGAATCCAGCATGGACTTACTCAGACCCCCTAAACATGGATCTCAGCTAGAAGGACTGAACAGACTAAGGGACCTCGGACAATGGAACAAGGATGTATTCTTGGTGCACAATGGACTTTGGGGGCACATCCCCCATGGAGGGATACTCCCTTAACCTAGAGACAGGAGAGAAGGCCTAGTCCCTACTTCAAATGACTTGACAGATTTAGGTGACCCCTTCTTGAGGGCATCACCCTACAAGTGGAGTGGCAAGGTGGGAGGGGAGGGTGTCCGGGAGGGGGCATGAGAGGGGCATGGGAGAGAGAATAAAAAGGAGGGAAGAAGGGATGGAGGGAGAGGGAAGGATTCATATGTAAAATAAAAAGAAAAAATAAGTAAATAAAAAAGAAAAATCACATGAGAAATTTTTAAGAGAATTTAAAAGTTATTGTTTTTTGTAGTTCTTTGTATCTTCTGGAGATTAATTCTCTGTCAATGCAAACTTGTAAAGATTCATTATGGACTATCACTTCACTCAATTGATGGTGACTTTAGCTGTGCTGAAGTGTTTTAGTTGTATGAGTTCCAACTTGTCAACTATTTTGACCTTAATTCTTTATCAAATGGATTTCTCTTCCAGAAACCTTTTCCTACACCTATATCATGAAAAGTAGTACCTATGTTCTTTTTTTTCTGGAAGCTTCGGCATTTCAGGTTTCACATTGAGGTTTTTGATACACTGGAGTCAGTCTTTGTGCAAGGCAATAGATATGGATTTAATTTATTTTCTATAAATAGATCATGTGGATGCCCAGTTTTCCCTGCAAAATTTGTTGAAGGTAATTTCATTTCATCAGTGTGTGTTTCTGGAGTCTTTGTTAAATACAAGATATTGTAAGTTACATGTACCCATGTTTGAGTCTTGCATTTTGTTCCGTTAATTATTCTATGTCTCTGATTGTTTGTTGCTGTCGTTTGCTTGTTTATTTTTTAATACTATGCTATTTTCATTGTATGCTATTACAATGGCTTGTTATATGTCTTGAGGTCTGGAATGGTAGTTCCTCCATCATCTTTTTTTCTTTGTTATTGTTCATGGCTATCTGGGGTGTTTTGTGGTCCCGTATGAATTTTAGAATTGGTGACTCTATTTCTGTGAAAAATGAAATGGGTTCTTTGATTAGTATTGACTTGAATCTAAGTTCCTTTTGGTAGAATTGTCATTTTCATAATATTAAATGCACTACTAATCCATGAGCATGGAATTTCTTTCTATTTTCTCTTTCTTCAGAGATTTAATTTATTTTTTGTTTTTGTTTTTGTAAAGTTCTTTTGGTCTTTCAGCTCTATGGTTAGTTTTACTTCTAGATAATTTATTTTCTTTGAGGCTGTTGTGAATTTGTACCTGCCCATGATCTCTTTCTCTGTGTTTATAGCTGTTGTATAGAATAGCTATTAACTAATTTTGTATGTTGATACTGTGTCCTCCTCCTTTATTGAAAACATAGATTGCTTCTAGAAGTCTTCTGACACAATTTTGACATCTCATATGCAATATAATCTATCTATATAGATAATTTGACTTTGTTTCCTATATGTGTCTCTTTCCTTATTACTCCAGCTAGTGCTTCATGTACAATACTGAGAAGGAAATTTAGCATACAGAAAATGTCATTCATGATTTCAATTGGATGGTGCTTCCAGTTTTTCTCAATTTAGAACAATGTTGCTTGTGGATTTCTCATATAGATTTTATTATGTTAAGCTTTGGTTCCTTCAGCTATATTAATCATTAGAATTTTATCATGAATAAGTGCTGAATTTTCTGCATGTGTTGAGGTGATTATTTCACTTTAAGTCATTGAATGATTTTTTATATTTATTAATTTGTGTATGTAGAGCTAACCCTTCATCTCTGAGATAAAGCCAACTTAATCAGAGAAAATAATCTTTTTGATGTATGCCTGTATTCAGCTTGCAGGTATTTTATTGATCATTTTAAAATATAGGTTCTTCAGGGATAATAGACAGTGACTTTTTTTTTTCATTTTTGTTGTATTTTTACCTGGTTTTGGTCCTGGAGTAGTACTGGCTTCATTGAATTATTATGGGAGTGCCTATATTATCTCTTTATTCTTCCTTCTTTCCTTTCTTTTTATTCCCCCCCAAAAAAACAATTAGCTCTAGAGAATCTTTAAAAGACTGTTAGAATTGTGCTTTTACACCCATTTAGTTCTGAACTTTGTTTTTACTGGAAGCATTTTTATTACTGTTTCAATTTCCTAATCTTTATAGGTGTGCTTTGATTGTTGATCTTTCCTTGGTTTAATTTTAGAGGTTTGAATGAATCTAGAAATTTGCTTATATCTTTTAGATTTTATAACTTTATTTAGTACAGGCTTTTACATTATACCCTTATAATATTCTGAGTTTATTTAGTGCCTATTGTGATGGTCCCTATTCATTTCTGGTTCTGTTTACCTTTTGTATATGTAAGGTATGTTTTGCTTGCAAGAATGCCTTACCATAACGTTTGCCTTGGAGTCCAGAAGAGGGCAACAGATCCCTTTGAACAGGAGTTACTGAGGGTTTTGAGCCACTGTATGAGTTCTAGAAATCAATCTTGGGTCCACTCAAAGAGCAACTGGTGCTCTGCTCAACCATTTCTCCAGCTCTGGTCTGTACCATTTTTCATAATGTGATAGAATACTTAGAACGTACTGTTTTTGCAATTTGAACCATATAAAGCATCATCTTTCATTGCAGTCACCATTCTGAGGAGCCAGTTATTATTCCTCTGTCTAACTTAAACTTTGTCCCTTGTAACCTATATTAATCCACCTTCCATCCACTTTCAACCCTGCCTCGGGCATAAATATTCTCTTTCTCAGGGATGCCTCTTTTACCTATTATTTCACTTATGATCAGGACCAATAGAAGCCCCTAGAATTGTCTCTGGTGTTTACAACCTATGGAGTAGGGACATTAAGTTTTCAAAGAATCCCCACATGAGAAATTAGATGAGTATTTGGTTGAATGACTTGGCTCTGTGACTTAGCAATGATAGAACATGAAAAAGACCATGGCACCATGCGTGTGCTAGGCAATTTACTGAAGACTTTGGGTATTTGCTCATTTAAACCTCATAAGACATTCTGAAGCAACTGAGTCATGGGATAACAGGATCAACTGAACCTGCACTCTTGCCTTTTGTTTAGTTCCAGAGACTAGGCAAACCTCAGCCATGATGTCACCAATTCACACTTTTCATTGTCTGTTCGTTTTCTGTGATTCTCTGTTCCCAATTCTCATCATCTATAACTGTTACTTTTCCTCTCAGGCAGAGGCCCTTTGGATGCTTGTCACTTTTGCTTCCTCTTCATGTGTTCCTTTTTCCAGGTCATGTAATTCTTACCACAATTTCTCAGACTTCAGTGTATATTCCTATTCTTTTGCTTGATGTGCATGATCTGGAAAAAGGAAAGCATGAAAAGGAAGCAAAATTGATAAGCACGTAGAGTGATAGTTGCAGAGAGATGGTCCACTGAAAAATATAGTTGGTATTCATGTGGTTAAAGGCTCAGAAAATTCCAAAGGGCCTCTGCCTAAGAGTGAAAGTAACAGTTACAGATGATGAGAGTTGGGAACAGAGAATGACAGAAAAGGAGCAGACAATGAACACAGAAAAATGACAAACTTCATTAGAACCAAAAGCTCTCTTCAAGAGAATGGCAGGCATTCCAGTTGTGGAACACAATCCCAGAGGCAAGAAAAAGCCCATCTTAATGAAGCCATTCCCTGCTTTCCAGATGGCTCAGGTTCCATTGACACTCCTTCACTAATGTCATCTGAGAAGTATCGACTGAGGAATTGCCTAAGTCAGATTAGGCTTGGATATGTTTGTGGGTGAACTATTTTAAGACCCGCTCTGAACATGGGAGACATCATTCCATGGGCAGGTAGTCATAAGGCCATAAAGATGCTAGATAAGAACCAGCCCATGTGAAAGCTAGTAAATAATGATCTTCCATGTATTTTTTGCTTCAATTTCCTATTTGAGTTTTTATCCAAACTTTCCTAAATATTTGGCCATGACCTGGAGTTGTAAGCCAAATAAACCCTTTCTTTCTCTAAGTTGCTTTTAGGCAGAATATTTATTATAACAACTGAAAGGAAAGGGGAATCAGCTGATGTTGTCTCATCATCATTGACAACATCTGTACCTCTAATCCATTTGTAAATGGAATTTGGTGTATTCTAGGTGTGAGACAACGCAGACTTTCTAACCTAAGAGAAGTAGATGCAGATTTTAAAATCCTTCCTCTATTCAAAAAAGAGTTTTGTTCTTTTGACCAAGAAAATGTTTTATCTCAATGCTTGGGAATCAAATTGGAGTGGCAACAGAATAAGAACAGTTTGAAAAGAAAATAAAATTTTAAAAGATCACCAGAATACAAGTTCATTAAAGTCTGGTGATTATTGAGGCACTTAATTATGTTTTATATTTTTTCCCAAAAGTAATCACTGTGAAGACTTTTCTTCAGACCTCAGCAGTCTAAATAAAATGTTGAAGACAGCCAGACTTCTGTCTTCTCTAGCCACATAGTGTATGGAGATGGGATGTACTACAGGTCCCACTGACCTTCAAGAGCCCAAAAGGAAAAGACTTGAACAGGCAGGTATGAATTCTTTTGGTTTACCAATCAGAAGGATCTGCCAATACTACTTCTACACAAAATCCTGGCATTCTCCTGATATTTTGACCCTGTGGCTCATGTGCAATGAAGGAAACTATTTGTAGGATGTAATCTACACTTCATGTTGTTACTTGGATGACTTTTATCTCTAACATTGAGCCCTCCCAGGAGAACATTTCATTCTCCAGATTATTACTGCTTTAGGAGAAAAATGGATAAAATAAAACTGTCACATGAAAACCAAAGTTTTAAGACTAACAATGTTGCTAACTGTCCACTAACTATTTCTTTCACAGTTGCTTGGAAATTTTGTCTCAAATTATTAAACATTTTAAATACATAAAATTATTGGAGCAGATAATGATAACACTATTGTTGAGATTTAGCAGATGTTAGCATAGTGTATATTATTTGCCTTAGCACATTTCAAAGCTATAAAATAGTGAAGCTTCAATTAAAACCTTACTCACATACTTGTTCTTCACATATTAAACAGGAATAGCTATTTCTAATAATTTGGATGTCTGTGCTTAGACTGCCAGTCTATCCATCCATCCATCCACCCACCCACACACCCACCCACACACCCACCCACCCACCCACCTACCCATCCATCCATCCATCCGTCCATCCGTCCGTCCGTCCGTCCGTCCGTCCATCCAAAATTTGTCTGAAAACATATGTGCTTGGTGTGACACACATCTCAACTTTTTAAATTTTGCACTTTTTGGAGTTTACTTTGATAATTCAGCTTTATAGTTTTTGTCTTTATACTTGATGACATTTTTAAGTCTAATTCAATTGACGCTCTTTAGCTTATCTGTTTTCTGTTGCAATAACTGTCATTACAGAAGCTTTGTGAACTACAATTGTGAACTACAAATGGATAACCATTGCAAGGTTATCTGGTGGTAAAAGAGGTGAGTAATCCGGCATGTATACTTTCTACATATAGATAACCAACCTATTATTGGTTTTCTTCATTATAGGCAATGGGTAGACAGAGCTGTCATGGCGTACACACTTGCAGCTGATACTGTTTCTGCATGTGATCAATGATCATCTGCCAAGGTCATACAAACCTTTCGTACAACAGTTAGTATGTTTGGCCAATTTATGATTGTAGTTTTTTATGCCTTGGTAATTTTATACACATATACAAAACATTCTCATCATTTTTGCCTCCCTCTTAATCTCTCTTATCTCCATCTTTCTCATGATGAAACTCTTCTTCCAAACATGTCCCTCTCCAGCTTTCATGTCTCTTCTTTTGGGGACCCACTCATCTGAATGTGGTAAGTGGTGAGTAGTTATAGGAGCATATGTAAATTAACAATAGCCATACCATTGAATAAAATGATCTTTCCTATAATCTCTTAGGAAGGGGTGGAACTTTATAGGCGATCCTCCATCTGTAATGCAATGTCCATGGGTGCAAGTTGTTGCAAGAATAGTACAGGTAACCACAGCTGCTGTAAATTCATGAGTTCAAGACCACGTAAGGTCCATAGACAATATTGTATAGCACTCCTCCTCATCCTCTGGCTCTTCTTCCCTAAGTAGCAGTGAGGATGGTTATCTCCATGTGCTTATTTGGTAATTTTTACATTCTACTTTAAAGGTAATTTTTTATTGGAATTTCTTCCTTTGTATTGTGGAATCCTTTTACTACTCAGGATAATCATCTCCTGTGATTCGTCTATATGCATTGAAGTATTTACTCTCATTTGCACTTTCTGTATATTTTTTGCCAAACAGAAACTTAGTTTTACTGTCATCAGGTACTTCAAACATGCTGTTAGAAATTGTGCCATTTGTATTTTCTGCAGGGAAATATTTCTCCCCTTATATGTAAGAAAAAAAAACAATAGTAGGTTTCTTTGACAATTCTTTTGCTGGTGATTTTCTTTTTTGACATTGGTCTCTTTGAGACAGGATATTTCTGTGCCATCCTGATAGGTCTTAAACTTGCAGTATTGCCTCTGCCTTCCAACTGATATTGATATGCTGATATTCCATGCATGTACACTATGCTATCTTATTTTGTTTGTTTTTAAAACAAACATTATAAAAAATTTTATAATTTTACTCTTTATTTTAGGTTATAGATCTACTGTAAGGGAAAAATGTTTTTTTTTTCCTCACACGGGAAACTTTAACTTTATTACAATTGTAAAATCAGCTACTGGCTTCTAGGAATAAAAAAATCCCACTGGAGACCCCTCCTACTTTTTCCAATTTTTTTCTTTTTTTTTTTTTTTTAGTCTTACTAGCATACTTTCTGTCTATGGCTGGTGATTTTAACTACAGCAGATTTTTAGCCACTCTTGACATTTTCCCTTAAGTTTTCAGTCTAAGCGCAGACTACAAACTTAATAGAGATGGTAGTATTTCAAGCTGGATAAGTGGATGAGTTATGAAAAACTGCCATCTTCATCTTCATGAAGGCATGGGGTTTTCACATGGAGTTTTCATCTCTTTAAAAATTATGCATTGCTTTTTTTTTTTTTTTTTTTTTTGTAGCTTGCCCTGTTTCTCTGAGAGAAAAGTTTACATTTTTTGTAGTGGATCTGATTCTATATACATCTAACTTGTTCTAATTGAAATCATGCTTACTTTTTTTGTAACAACTGTAGAGTAGATGGAAACTACAAAAACAATGTGAAGATACACCATGTACCCATCTCTTTAACAGTAATATTTTTTTATGTCTAGAACATCGTTCAATCAAGAAAATGACACTGATTCAGTCTAATGACTATACCTAGGGCCTGAAAGTTGATGCAGTAGGTAAAGGCACTTTCTCTCAAGCCTGTTAATCTGAGTTCAAGTCCCAGAACTCATATTTTTAAAGCAGAGAATGAACTCCTGCAAGTTGGTTCAACTTCTCCATGGAAGCTGTGACACCCACCACTAATAAGTAATTCAATGTTTAAAAATCAGTCCTTAGATTTTATCAGTTTCTTGGTTACTCATTTCAAATATATGTGTGTTTATCTCTGTGCAACTCCAGCACACACAAAACCAGGGAAGCACCACCACTGTTAAGATGCAGAACCATCCTGCTGTCACCAAGTCCCTGAGTAACCTCTAACACTGTCCTACTTACTGACTTAATACACTTGACCCACTAACCACTGTTTTGCTGCCACAGGGTTTTGTCATTTTGTGACTGTTATAGGTATATGATTATCTTTGTATTTTTTCCACTTACCTAATTTAATTATCTCATAATGCATGTATAATATTGTGTGAAGTGATACTATACTTTTTATTCCAAATAATATTTCAGACTCAGAAGCTTTCTCTCCTATTACTTTTCTGCATGTTTTTTTCCTATCATCCATAGTCTCTCTCTATTCATCCTTTCATGGAACTAATATCTTTTTTGACACATTCATTTTTTCCCTGATACCAGATATAATTTCCACAAGTCCACATAACTTTTCTGTTTTATATGGAATTTGTATTTTCTCAATAAACAATTATTAAATGAACAAATAAGATAATTCTGTTAGGAACAGGAATATACAAATTTTTAGAGATATGCATGAAAGAAGAAATATACAAATGTGATTACAATTCCTAATAAATGTAATCTGTGATTTAATTTATTAGTATAATTATTTTTCTATTTAATTGAGTAAACTGTGTCCATTCCATTTTAATATGAAAAGCATTTAGTAAGTTGGAAGGCACACCACAAAAGGAACTATCATAGGGAATATATGGTAGCAACAGTAGAGTTTAGAAAAAATGAGGGATAAAATAAACAAGTTACTTTTTTTTCTGAGTTAAGTGAATAACAATCAATCACAACAACACATTCTACAAACGCAAATCTTATGAACACTAACAGCATTATAATTCATATTACCAAATGACCCCATCATTTTTAACAAGTAGAGGTAGGCATTGTACATAAGCAGTGATCTGAAAACACACTGTGAGTAGCATACTTTAGAGTTTTATGTTTAGGTACTATTGTATGTCTAATTAAAGACTTGTCTGAAGTGTACAGATTTGTAGACAAAGAAGTCTCTTTCAGTCTGGAGCTGGTGCCATCCACTACATATGAGTGGAGCACAATAAACTTACAAAATCAGTTCTTCTTTAGAATATTTTGGCAACTAAAGTAATTTGTTTTTCACATATTATAAAATAGACTAAATCTTAGAATATGACATCCTTCACAAACATAGCAACTATTTTATCAGCTCAGATAACTAGCATCATGGTGCATTTTTGTCTGTTGCTGAAAAATCTCCACATACTAGAGTCCTGCCATTCACATAAACACAACATGCGGCACAGCCCTTCAACTCCCTCCAGCTTTCCTCTCCCAGCCAAGTCTCAACAGCACAGCTATTCATAATCTGTCATTGAATCCAGGTTCTATTTCCCACCAACTCTATGCATCCTTGATTTTGCTTTATTGTTTCTAAATTGTGTGGATGACTGAGTCATGGAAAGCATTTACTCATATAGTTCAGTATATGGACATTGTCAAGATGAAAATTCAAATGCTTGGGCATCTGTATACTGCTTATCCATCTTCCTTGGAAACCAGTGGAAACCATCCAAGATGATTCTTACAATCTTGCCAACACTTCTTACTCTGTGTTTGGTAAAAATAGCATGTGGTCCTATTTGAGAACCTGTGTGTTTTCAATTTTAGTCAGAGCCAGAAACTGCCTCAATAAGCAGTTTTGGGAATTGAACAGGTAAATAAAATCCAATGCAGAATTTGAAGAAGCTATGTTGTGGGTTACACATACCAGTATGATCCATTTCATATAAAAAGGCCCACTCGTCAAAGGGAACACTATTTAGGTGTTAATTCAATGCTTTACAACTTACTTTGGATTTGAGCAAGGATTTAGGTTGTAGATTTATGTGAATACTTTATTTCCTTTCTCCCCTCACTGGTAATTTTTATACAGTCTAGATAACTTTTTTCTCAAAAAATGAAATCTGATGTTTCCTAAATATGATAGAAAACTGGAGAATTGTGAGTAAGTTGTTACTTCCTCTGAAATTATACATGATATCTTAAAGGTCTCAATATTTTCTTTAAATACTTCCTTCAAGAAGGCCAACATCAAGATCAGTTGACCTCATTGAAAACTTACCTGAGTCTAACATTCAGCAAAATTATCTCCATTGTGTCACATGGACTATTTTCATAAAAAATAAAGATTATTTGAATTCCTCAATCCCTTTTAGATTTTGTTGGTCACAAACAACTCACAAGAAATGTTTCTCAGACCTGGCATGTATCACTCACTCAGTCACACTCCTGTAGAAAGCCCCCTGCAATGTATTGTACCAAAATTATACTGAAAGTCTAGAACCAGCATTATCCCTTCATTTTTAATACTTCCTGATATGATGCCATGCATATAATGGCTAGTACATTGTTAGGTATATGTCCCTACAGTTCCCACAGTTCAGTTTTAAGTGACTTTTCCCACAGCTTAAGTAAATATTATTTATGACCTGCCTTTCCATAATAACTAAGCTGTCATTTAATAATCACAGAAAATCATGACACGATAAATCTTGGGAGCACAAATTTCTACATAAGCATATAGAGATAGATGCATAATCTATGCACAAAGCATATTAGGTATATAGTTGTGATAGCTACTATTCATCTATAAATGAAACTAACTTAAGCACTTATAAATATACTTCTTATTCTTACAACACTTCTAAGAGTCAGGCTGTTTCTATGCCTATTTAATAGGATTCAGAGAAGCCAAGTGTTGTGTTCAGTGTTTCAGAACGTCTATGGGAAAAGATGCCATAAGAAAATAGTACTCAAAGTTAGATACCAGTTTTCAGAACCTGTGTCAATCTGCCTGAATCAAGGTCAGGACTGTAACCAGAGCTGTGGAAACTCATAGTTTCAAAGATAGCGCTTCACCACTGTCCTGATTTCCAGACCTTCTATCCTCCTCATCGCCTCATCATCATTAAGTACACTACATGCTTCCTGACACTGATAGACTGACATCTGAGGTGGAATGGATCTTCACCCATATCAGACAGTAACAGAATTCTAAATACTATGTATAAATAAATACAAACATTTACCAACTAGATAATCACTATATTACTACTAAGATCTATGGGATCTCTTCATTGGTTTATATATGATCTATACAGTAATGAGCCAATAGAAGCATGCCATTCATCAGCTATAGCTTGGATACTTCATTCTGATGAAATGGTCTTCTTCCTACTTAGACCAAAACAACCCCTTTTCCTTAACTCTATTTGGGAATATTAATATGTTTTGTATATCTGCTATCATTTGGTTTTTAATGAAAACTAGTTACCCTAATAGTAACAAGGTGAACTAAGTCAATCTATTTTCATTATATTTTTGGTTTTTAACAAGGTAAACACAATTATTTAATGTAAGCTAAGCTGCATTGAGTTAAAATGCTAAAAATTATTTTGGCACAAAACTAAAGTTTTTTCTTTGATCATATTAGGCATGGATTTTTCATAGGCTCTGAAACCTTTTATGGAATGTGCATTGTAGTCTTTCTTCATGCTTGTTTTTCTCAAAAATATACTTATTATAAATGTTGCCTGAGCAAAACAGAAAAATAATAACTCTTGATGATTTGCCAATGGACCTTTCTTTTCTCAGTTTTAACAGTTTTAAGTTTCAACATTCACACCCAATACATACATACATACATACATACATACATACATATCAGGGCAAGTTTCTTTCCCCTGAATGTAGAATACTCCTGAAGCATGAGGAGTTAGAAGTCACTTTGTGGTTTTCTTTTGCCTAGCTTCTCTTCAATATTTTGGCCACTGATGATATAGCTTTTAAGGCTAAACAGAAGACTAACACTAGCTTCAATGATAGATCATACACTATCACATGTGACAGATTAATTAGGCTAGAGTGAAAGGGTAACACTTGGGAATTTTTGCTGTTCTTGCAGAAGACCTGCCTTTGGACCCCAACACCCATGTCAGCAAGCTCACAGCTATCTCTAACTCCATTTCCAGGGTATCTTATACTTTCTTCTAGACTCTACAGGCACTTATGCCCATGTATGCATATGTGTGCATGTGTGTGAAAGTTCATGTGTGTTTCTATGTGTACACATATATAAATACTGTTACACACATATAAATAAAATATAAGAAATACATTTTTAGAAATATGTTTTCTTTAAAATTTTAAAACAATAGGCCAATGTGCTAGCTCAGCAGGTAAAAGTATCTTTTCTCAAGCATGACAACTGGAGTTAACTTTTGAACACATATGGTAGAGACAACTGACTTCTATTAGTTGTTCACTGATCATAATGCATGTGTGCCTGTAACACAATCATGCTACTCCCCTCCCACATGCATACACAGGTAGTAAAAACTAAAATAAATACATTACTTTAAAAATGCTCCAATAGGCACAAGAGATATTTTAAGGACGTACTATAGTTTGTTCATTTCTTTTCTGTTTTTACTCATGTACATTCTATAAATTTTGCTTTTGAAGAAATATGCTCATTGGAATTAAGGTTTATCCTTTAAATTGATACCCATGACATCAAAAGAAAGTTCAAAATGGTTGTATTCTCATATGTTAGTGTGTCAGTATTGCTCACATTAAACTTTTGGTTAAGTTTTTTTTCAGGGACTACTCAGCACGTGAAGAATCTAAGGACATGAGCACAATTACAGGATTTCTAAGACGAACTCACCTACCTTGTTGTGGCTAATGCCATAGGAAAACATCACCTTGTTCTCAGATAATAAAGTCTGACATCCTAAAAGGCTAGAAAAGTGGAAAGTATAAGAAAGCCACACATTTGCACAACAAATAAAAAAAAAAAACAGGTGAAACAGTGAAATTACATTAGAAACCATTTGTCAAAAATGAAGTTATTATTGTATACCCAGCAGCAGTTTGCAATAATTATATTCGAAATATATTTTCAAAGACAATCTGTACTAAAACTACTGTGAAGCTATATAAAGACAATGCTTACTATTGTGTTACTCTTTAGAAAGTAAAATCCCTACTACCAGAAAATCATCAGAACTACATATTTTATTTCTGGTATGAGTTTTCTTTCACACCAAGTTAACTTTTTTACAACATCCATCCTGAATTGTTTTACTGTTTGAAACTGTATTTTATCTTACAGAACATATCAAACTAGGCTTACTTTACATGATTATCACAGTATTTTGTTTCATTTGTTGTATTTGTCAGTGTTTTTAACAAGGTATCTCTCTCTAGCCCAGGCTAGCTTTGAACTACTCATCTCCCCACTTCTACCTCCCAAATTCCAAGATTACAGGTATACATGGCAACACAAGGCTACATTTATTTGTGTTCTTTGTTTCCTAATGTTTTCCAAATGATAGGAATCTCTCTTTTTACATTGCTAAACAGTATTCCACTAGGTATAGGCAATGTCTTTTCTTTATCCATTGTAGTTTGATAATCAAACTGGGTAGGACTGTTCAGTCATATGGGTAAGATCTGTGTTTACCTTTTCACAACAGCTGTTTTAAGTTACATTTCCACCCAGAATATTCTCGGGTTTCTCCACATCTTCGCCAGTATTACTTTCCATGTATTGACAAATAGTCATTAACATAGATATGGCATGACTTTTCATGGTAATTTTAATTTACATTTTTATTGACTACTGTTGTTGAACAGTTTATCAGATACCTGCTGACCATTTCTGTGTCATTATCTTGAGAAGTGGCTGTATATGCATGCGTCTTATTTCCTTGTTTGAGTGATTCGGATTAGAAGGATTTTCTGTTGTTTTATAGGGGCTTGCTACTGAGTTGGTTGAGTTCCTCAAATGTTCATTATGTACCTGCCTCTAGTGTTTTATTTTCAAAAATTTCTTCCCCGTATCTTGTTTGTCTCTTCATACTATTAGTTGTTGATTTTGCTATGAAGTTTTTGGTTTGATGTACTCACACTGTCTAGTTTCATTTCTATGCCCTATATTTTAGTGTCTCATCTAAGAATTCTGTACTTAATGAATGTTAATGTACCACTTCCTGTATTTTCCCCCTAGTTACTAAAACTTCACAGTTAAATTTGAAATGTTTAAGTCTTTAAAATATTGAAATTATTTTTTAAAAATAGTGTGAGGCATAACTGGATGCTGGTGTGTAGAAGACTGAAGATAGATCCATATATATCATCATGCACAAAACTTTAGTCCAAAAGGATCAAAAATCTCAACATAAACCCAGCCACACTGAACCTCTTAAGGGAGAAAGTGAAAGGTACCCTTGAATGAATTGGTGCAAGAGACTGCTTCCTGAACATAACACCAGAAGCACAGACATTGAGATCAACAATTAATAAATGTGACCTCTTGAAACTGAAAAGCTTCAGTAAGGCAAAGGGCACAGTCAACAAGACAAAACGGCAGCCCACAGAATGGGAAAAGATATTCACCAGCCTCACATCTGACAGAGGGCTGATTTCCAAAATATACAAAGAACTCAGGAAGCTAGCCAACAAAACAACAAATAATCCAATTAAAAAGTGGGGTACAGAACTAGATAGAGAATTCACAATGGAGGAATCTAAAATGGCTAAAAGACACATAAGAAAGTGCTAAGATTCAGGGAAATGCAAATCAAAACAACTCTGAGATATCATCTTACTCCTGTCAGAATGGCTAAAATCAAAGCCACCAAAGACAGTTTATGCTAGAGAGGATATGGAGAAAGGGGCACATTCCTCCACAGCTGATGGGAGTGCAAACTCATATAGCCACTTTGAAAATCAGTATGGCATTTCCTCAGGAAAATAAGAATTAGTCTACTTCAAGATCCAAGGTCCAGTAATTTCACTCTTAGGCATATACCCAAAAGATGCACATTCATACATCAAGGACATCTGTTCAGCTATGTTTATAGCAGCATTATTTGTAATAGCCAGAACATGGAATCAACCTAGATGCCTCTCAACTGAAAAATGGATGGTGAGAGAGAGAGAGACAGAGAGACAGAGAGAGATACACTAAGATAGAGGGAGCCATTATATATAGGTTTTAAGAGAAAACTGACTTTAGAGAAATGTCTAGAGACCTACAAGGAAGAGCCCAACTAATAATCTGAGCAACAGTGGAAAGGCTACCTTATATGCCCTTCCTTGATAATGAAATTGATAACTAATTTATATGCCATCATAGAGCCCTCATCTAGTAGCTAATGGAAACAGAAGCTAAACGCTGAGCCAAACTCCTGGAATCAAGTTGCAGAGAGAGAAGAGTGAAAAGAAAAGGGGTCAAGACCAGGGTACAGACACCCACAGAAACAGCTGACCTGAAAAAGGGGGGGGGGGCTCATGACACCCCCAAGACTGATTGCTGGGACTGGCTCAGACCCCTGAACATGTGTCTGACCTGGGCTGTCTAAGGGACCTCTGACAGTGGAACCAGAATGTATCCCTGGTGCACAAAAGGACTTTGGGAGCATATTCCCCATGGAGGGATACTCCCTTAGCCTAGAGGCAAGAGGGAGGGCTTAGTACCTAGTCCAAATAACATGACATAGTTTGATGATCCTGCCTGGAAGGAGTCATCCTCCCTGGGGGGAATGGGATGGGAGGGGGCTTGGGTACATGAAGGGAGGGAGAGGGAACTGGGATCAATATGTAAAATAAGAAAAAATAATAAATATAAAACAGGATATGAAAGAAAACACCCCCCAAAAAAATTGGATGGAGAAAATGTGGTACATTTATACAATGGAGTACTACTCAACGGAAAAAAAAAAACAAAAGAAAAACCATAATGGAATCTTGAAATTGACAGGGAAATAGATTGAACTTGAAGAAACCATCCTGAGTAAGGTAACCCAGTCACAGAGTCAAACACAGTGTGTACTTGTAGCATGTAAGTTTCCGCCAGCCCGCCGCTGGTCTGGCGTCCTGGCCCCCAATAACACGCAGGAGACTCTATATTTGATACAATCCTGTTGGCCAATTACCATTATTGTTTAAGGACTAGCTCTGCCTTAATTATTAACCCATTTCTACTTATCTAAGTATTTCCATGTGGTCGTCTTATCGGGGAGCTGTGCGGCAGGCGTCCTGCGTCTTCCCTGGGCTACATCTTGACTCCACCTTTCCACTTCCTATTTCCTTCTCCTAGTCTCCTAGCCCCACCTATCTTGCTATCTCATTGGCCACAGTGCTTTATTAACCAGTATGAGAAACATATATACAGAATAACATCTCCCATCAGTGTACTCACTCATATATGGATTTTAGACATAGAGCAAAGTACTACCAGCCTACAATTCACACTTCCTGAAAAGCTAGGGAACAAGGAGAAATCTAGCAAAGACATACATGGTCCCCCACAGAAGGGGAAAAGCACAAGATCTCCTGAGCAAATTGGGAGCATGGAGGAAGTTGACAGGGAGTTAGGAGAAAGGGGAGAAGAGGAGGGGAGAGGTGGGCATGAGGGAACAGGAATATTGACACGGGAAAAGAATAGAGGAGAAGAAGAAAAGAGATACCATAATAGAGGGAGCCATTATAGATTTAAGGAGAAATCTGACACTAGGAAAATGCCCAGAGATCTACAAGGATGCATTCACCGAACAATCTAAGCAATAGTGGAGAGGCTACCTTTATTGACCTTCCAAGGTAATGAGATTGGCAACTACCTTGTATTTCATCCTGGTACCTTCAACAGTAGCTCATAGAAGCAGACGCAGACACCACCAGCTAAACATGGAGTGGAAGTCCTGCAAGCAGAGAGGAAAGAGTGATGAGTAAAGGGATCAAGAACAAACTGGAAAAACCCACAGAATCAGCTGACCTGAACAAAGGGAAGCTCATGCATCCCCGTATGATAACTGGGACACCAGCATAGGACTGATCCAGACCCCTTGAATGTGGTGTTAGTTAGGAGAACTGGGCAGTCTATGGGACCTCTAGCAATGGATCAGTGTTTATCCCTCATATAGGAGTGGACTTTGGGAGCCCATCCCACATAAAGGGATACTTTCTCATCCTAGATAAATGGGGGAGAGCCTAGGCCCTGCCCCAAATAATATGACAGATTTTGAAGACTCCTCATGGAAGGCCTCACTCTCCCTGGGGAGCAGAGAGGGGGTGGGCTGGGGTTTGGTATTGGTGATAGTGGAGGATGGCAGGGTGAAGGACCTGGGATTGACATGTAAAACAACTTTGCTTAAAATTTAAATAAAAAAGGAAATAAAATGGTATGAGATGAAGCTTTAACCTCATTTCATATTTTTTTCATGTGGAATTCTAGTTCTCTCAGTACTGTTCACTGTGGGGACTTAGGTTTCTCTGTGGTGTATTCTGAGCATCTTGTTCAAAGCCCACTGATTAAAAATGCATAGGTTTGAAGACCTCGACTCTTTATTATTCTCATCAGTCAGTGTGCCTGTTGTTCCAATGACAGAGTGGTATTTTTTTTAAAACTTCCAAGATATTTCACACATACTACAATGGAGCAGAGATATAGTCTGATGTCAAAAGTGACCAAGGTAGAACCAGTTCCACAAAAAATAGTCAAAGCATGTAGAATCAACTACAATCTGCTTTAGAAAACGACAAAATTTCTAAATTCTTTGTCACGGGCAAAAATAATAATGTACTAAGACTAAGGGAAAGCATAAGGACAAAAAAGAGTAAATATTTCTATGAGACTACTCTATAGTTGATTGAATGTGTATAATTTTTATACATTGACATATGCTTATACACATTGAATTTCATTTTTTCTAGTGTATAAATAATACCCTGCAATTGTAGATTTTTATAAAACATATAACCAAATAATTCATTCAAACTGTCATAAATAGGAAATGGTGTCAGATTAAATAATTTAGATTGTAGTTTTATATGAATATATGATATATATATACATATATAGTTTGTCTTCTTATATTCACATACTAACAGACATTTATGTGTGTTACAGAGAGACATGCGTAGTATTTTACTGTTTATTTTTAAAATATTTTGGTTTAATTTTAAATATGTATGAATACATACACACGAGTGCAGTTACCCATGGAAACCAGAGGTGCTGGAGCCAGTGGAGACATAGCATATAAGGAAAAGGTGCCCAGAGCTAAAGTTAGTATAAAACAGCATCAGTCACAAAGGGCAGCCTGAAGACACAAGTAAGATACAAGACTGCAGGAAATAAAACACAGACCACAGTATATGCATTAGATCCAGAACAAGTGTGCCTTGCCTGAACTGTTTTTATCCTCATTTCAGAGTAGACTGGAAGTATTGAAGCAACAGATGAATGTGATGCAATAAAGTTTCATGTACAAAAAAAAAAAAAAAAAGATAAGTGAAAGTTGGCTATGCATGTACCCTGTATGCATTGATTCAAAATGATGGGTTCAGATACCAGTCAAAGGAACATGAATTCTAAGCCCCTTCAAAACAGAATATGCAATATCTGTATTTGTTTTAATATTCATTTCCACTATCTTATATGATTTTCATGCATTATAGAGAACATTTGTTTAATTATTGAATGAATTCTTCCTCTCTCATTAAAACATACTTTATAGTTCTATTTATCACTGATCAAACAGATGTACTTAAACACTTTGATGTTCAAACACTAAAACTGATAACCATATTTTATCACAAAGTCATCACCATCCTTTTGACTTCAACTATGATTTGGTAAAATGAGAACTAGATCTACATAAGCTACCTTGTGTAAAGGGGGCAGTACTGGAGGAAGATAAGAGGCTGCCTTCTCGGGGGCGAAAAGTCAGGATATGAGTGTTCACATGCATATAAGTCATCAAACTGAACACTTAAGATCTGTACATTTGATTCAATGTGATGGACACGTGCAATAACAATATAAGCCAAACGTGTAAAACATATTTTAAGAAAATTTGCTTTTATTAAAAGTGTATATTGTAGAAATCATTTGACTAATCAAACATGACTTTTGTTGGCAGATTTCTGATGTAGGAAGCAGGGTAGGGATTTTTGGTGTTGAAGCTTAAACTGCATCCTGCCTAAATACCCAAATAATAATCACTGAGCAGCATTGTCTCCAAACTTCTTGTATTAACATGAGCTATACCTTTTGTTCCAAAACTCTATCCAAATCATGTGTTCCCTCATTGACAAAGGATACTTTCCAAGTGATTGTTGTGGTGTGATTGGACAGGAAGCAAAAGGCCTGGGTTGGTAAGAGGACTGACCCTGACCCTTTTCATTTGCTTTCCTGTGCAGTTCCTTCTCTCTCCTCCTCCCTCTCTTCCTTCTTTCCCTCTTTCTTTGTTTCCCAGGACCATTTCTTCTACTTTTGTTTTACTCTATTTGCTAGTTTCTGCATAATATGTAAGCAGAGTTTGAGGAAGTGTACTAGGTTTGTACAACAGCGCCTGGCTATACTGTCTGGGGCCCAAGCCATCTTTAGCGTCCTTCACTGTTGCATGTAGATCAGGAAGCGATTTTCTCAGCATACAAATTAGTCACATAACACCAGCAGCAAAGAAAGTGATCAGATCTTAGTTTACTTGTAAGGCATTAAGGAGGAAAAATTTTAATAAATAAATGTGGATTATTTTTATGATGAGTGCAATCTTCTTAAACTAATAACCAGAGAAGAGCTATGATTGTTACATGTCTAAAACCCCCAAATGGCAAAATATAATTAAAGTTCAAACTGTTGAACAAATAAACCTGTTAAATACATAATATTATCAGGCAAAATAGCTATGTGTTTATCACTCTGCCACTGTAATTACATTCACTAAAACTCTTCATGCATATATTCATATCTTGCTAACATTATAGAGGCTAAAATATAAATTGCAGGGAACTGAACATGGTTTCAATAAGAAAGAGTGTGCTAAAAGTGCTTGCTATTAAAAACTAAAAGTCTTAGATTCAATGTAGCTACTAATCGCTTAACTGAATCTTCTGAGTGTGCACTGATCTCAACAAGTGATTAGTGTACCACCACTTGGTATAGAGTAGAAAATCTGTGACACTATCTCTGCAGCTCTTATTGAGAATAAGAAAAATACACTGTTCATTTGAGCTAAAGAAAAAGAAAATTCCAGAAAGTCTATATATAATTTTTTCTTATTTT
Source organism: Cricetiscus sungorus (assembly GCA_030556225.1). Classification (NCBI taxonomy): domain Eukaryota; kingdom Metazoa; phylum Chordata; class Mammalia; order Rodentia; family Cricetidae; genus Cricetiscus; species Cricetiscus sungorus. Next base: position 3,460,839 of record JANBXA010000392.1, on the reverse strand, counting down.
ACATATCAATCCCAGTACACTCTCCCTCCCTCCCATGCCACCAACCCCCTTCCATTCCATTCCTCCCCCACTCCACAGGGAGGGTGATGCCTTTCAGAGGGATCAACAAAATCTGTCAAATCATTTAGAGTAGGGTCTAGGCATCTTTTGGGTATATGCCTAAGAGTGAAATTACTGGATCTTGAAGTACACTAATTCCCATTTTCCTGAGGAACTGCCGTACTGATTTCCAAAGTGGCTACATGAATTTGCACTCCCATCAACAGTGGAGGAGTGTGCCCCTTTCTCCACATCCTCTCCAGCATTTGGTGGTTTTGATTATAGCCATTCTGACAGGAGTAAGATGGTATCTCAGAGTTGTTTTGATTTGCATTTCCCTGATGGCTAAGGATGCTGAGCACTTTCTTGAGTGTCTTTTAGTCATTTTAGATTCCTCCATTGAGAATTCTCTATTTAGTTTTGTACCCCACTTTTAAATTGGATTATTTGTTGTTTTGTTGGCTAGCTTCTTGAGTTCTTTGTATATTTTGGAAATCAACCCTCTGTCAGAAGTTCAATCATCTCTCTGATCCGAAGAAATAAGGTCAAAGAGACTTGATCTGAGACTATGACACAGTGAGCCAAAGTAAATGTTTCTTCCTTTAAGCACACTTTACTGATATATTTTGTCACAGTCTCAGAAGGCTGCCATAAAACTGCTATTGTTGGGCAAACTCATGTTTCCATCATTTTTCGAAACAGACTAGTGTATGATAGGGGGGATAAGTGACTAGGGGATAATATATTCTATCTACTTTAACAGTACATATGAACACAATCCCACAGTAAGACAAAGCCTTGTGTCGGACCAAAAATATTCAGTCCTATTGACCATAAGGAGCTTTTGCTGTGGAAGCCTCTCTGAAAGTCCTCACTGGGTGAATATTTGACATTGGCACACTGTGTGTGACATATTCCTGAGACTCAAAAGTTTCATCCCAAACCACTCTGTGTCACTTTTCTGCAATGCATAATTGGGACTACAGTGTGGCAAGAAAGCTTGGAGGTATTTACTAAAATATCATGCAGAGATGGGACCTGATGCACCAGGCAAATAAAACAGACATCTTTCATATAGAGCCAAGCATGAGCCTGTATGTCTCACTTATCATAGAAATATGAATAAAATAAAATAAACCAGATATTTTTGCTGTTGCTGTAGTTTAGACTTTAACCACTTTATTTTCTAAGCATACAATTAGCATCAGTTCCAGCAGAGGACAGTGCCCTGTCAGGCTGTTACATCCAATATTAATACTACATTACAAACAGGAATTATCATCCTTTAGAGTATACAAAAGAAATATCTGAATGATGCTAATCCTTTAATCTTTTATTTCTTAATTGAAATTAAATTAAATTCAACTCATGTCCTTTTGTCTTTCTATACAGTCAAGTTACCAGGGAGATACCAGGGAAGAACAAAAACAATCCCACACTGACTTGCTTATTTCCAAGGCCTTTTTGTGAAATATTGAAAGGGCAACGGGCCAAACATAAGGCAGTTAGCTATCTGCAGATTCTGTGCTGGATAAATCTTGCAAAAAAAAAAATGTATAAATAATGCCCTGGGTCCCTCTTGCACAAGATTTATATAGCACACATGCAATGTGGGAAACACACAGCATATGTAAATACCTAAATTGGATAATTCAAGCATAAAAATATATTATAACTTAGTGCTTATTATTTTAAATTTATATTTCTCATATTTCCAACGCACAAATTCATATATTTCTTGGTTTCTGCATTTCCACATCCCGCTCACAACCTTAACTTTGAAATATTGAACAAACTATCAAGCAAGCATTAATCCACAAAGATAAAGCATTATGCTTGTTCATACCAACCACCTGAAAGCAGAGTCTCTTTTTATAATGAGGTGTTTGCTAGCAGCATGATGTAGTAGTTCTCAATTGGCGTTGACAAGCTTATTCTGAGTCTGCCTTCTTCCAATTGCATGCTGGCTGTGTGCTCACTTGCTGTGGACAACACCATGAGCTTGGGTAGAATTCTTGAAATTTCCTCTTGTTTAATATCAGTGACCTGAGCTGCAGAAAATGTTCCTTAAGTTTGCTGAGGAGGGTGATTGTCGATTTCTTTGGTTGGCACACTTTATTTTCTCACTTAATAGGAAGGAACGTGGGATGGAGCATCTTTATTTAGCTCTACAATGGATGATTTTCCAGCCTCTTTCATGCATTCTCTTTGGAGAGACAGGCCTGGAAATCATTTCTTGCTCTATTTATGACTCCTAGTGCATTGTCAGGGTTTTTTTATTGACTGCAGCTTTCAAGTTAAAATGCATGTGCTCACTTCTTATTTTCTTAAAGCAAATATAACAGCTTCCATCTTTGGTCACTGAAGCAATTTCTTCTTTATGCAGGCTATCATACAAGGGTCAGGTTCATGATCATTTGTGATAAGAGTTTGACTAATGAAAATCATAGAAATGTCCTCTTCATGTGGAATGAAGTGTCTGTGTCCTGGGTCTGAACCCCCTCAGCTCTCATTTATCTGGTTGTCTTTCTCTTTCTGAGGAAGTGATGACCAGTCTCACTGTTTAATCACACTTGGAAATTACAGAGGTGATTGTGTTAATGTTACACCTTTCTCAAAGAATATATTAATTCGGTGTCTCTCTAGGTATGGAGAGAAAAGTAAGAAGTAACTCTTTTAGTAAGAGCCTTAGATTCTAATTATAGTCAAAACTATATTGGAAAGAAGAGTCTTTCAAATTGCTATTTAAATATCAATTTCCATATTGACTTGGATTCTGTCATACAAGCCTTCAGTGTTTTCTTCTTTCCTTTAACCTCAGTTCCCTTCTATGTTTGCCTGTCTTTATGAGATTCCAATTCAGTTAGTCAGTATATAATACAGACAGGCTTTCTTTATCTACAAATGTTATTTATATGTTTTGTAGTGTATTGTATTGTATTGTATTGTGGCTACTTCTTTAAGCTCCTCCCCAGTGAATGAGTTCCTAGTTGTGCAAGGATAAGCAGTCATACTGTTGCACTTATTGAAAAGCCAAATAAAGAAATAGTCCTGAAAAAAAGAAAGCTGAAGGGTAGAGATAGTGAGGGTGCTAATAATGAAAGGAATAAGCAGCCTGACAGGTGAAGAGTGGCAAAACAGAAATGGACCTTCAGTTTCTATAACTGTGCTTCATATTTAATTAAATAAAAATAACATGAAGGATCTTATCCTTGTCTCAAGCATATAGCTGTGATACACCACCCAGATGGGATGCTGACACCTAAAAGTGGGTGTAAGAAAGGGGAAAAGGGATAGAAAAAGTTGGAATAAATAGATAAAAGTACTAGCAGGCAGTTGTTATCAGGACGTTTTCTGGAATATTCCACTGTGTTCTGCATGACTCAAATATGTTCTTGTGGATCTTCTGATGGACTTAGATCACTATTGCTTTCCCTTCATTCTCACTGTTCATTTATGCTTTCTTGCTGCTTATTGAGTGTTATGTGAATTAATTGTGTTTGTGTAGACGGCTGTGAAGATCTACTAGAACCCTAGGTTGTGTGCTTGTCTTGGGATCCTCAAAACCTGTTAGGTTTGTCTTTGCATGTTCTTGTGTGAGTCATACAGACCTCTGATCCAGGAAAGAAGACACCACATCAATGACCAAGAACCAAGGTAGTAAACCTAGCAACTTTGTGAAGTGGTTGTAGGGTTGCCGGTCAGGGAAGAAAAGTGTCAAGGAAGTGCCACCGTATATCCCTGTGCACAGATTCTTAAAGTGGTTTGTAATTGCAGTAGTATTTAGATAGTGAAGAGTTAACTTGCTCTGAGGAACAGGAATGACATTGATTTGCTGTGGGTCACTACCATAGAGAGAATGAACCAGCACCCACCAAGCAGTGAACAAGGGTCACCAAGGATGACATTGCTTTGCACTCTGGGTATCTTTAAATCTTGGGTATCTTTGCCTATATACTTCTCAGGGAGACCTTATCCACATTTTGGAGAAGAGGTGCCTATGCAACAATGGTTGAAGTTGAATATTTTCTATCATACTTGCAAAGGCCCAACAAAATCACACTGTCTGAATGAAACAGTCAAGGCCACAGAACATGCAGGCGGTAACAATGGGAAGACCAGTCTGCACCAAGGGGCGAAGCTGCCTCCTGTTACCTTCCCATAAAATGACAAAAGGACATGAAATATTAGTAAATTTTATAATGTTGAAAGTATCTTCTATCCAACAGGCATGACATCAAGGATGAAAAGCAGATGGAAGAGACATGTGAAGATGAAAGAGAAGCACTTTGTTGTGGCATTTAATGAGAACAATATAAGCTTCTGGAAGAAAGCTTCATGATTACAATCATCACTGTCCTCACTGCCCATGATTCTGGGAGTGAACTTGGGAACAAATCCGAGGGTACTGAAATAAGTGATGAATCAATTATGTTCTCCCATTGTCTTCTAAGCTAGTGGTATGGTAGAGATTCACAGGGTTCAGAGCCAGGGAGATGGACACACATGACCATACTACTCTAGTAACCAAAGAAGACCACCCACAACTTTCATATTGGTCAATAAGAGAAGTAACTAAATATACGGATTTGGGGGAGAATAGGACAATACCTATCAAAAATTTAAAAATTTTGGTGTGCAAATAGCAAATATGCCATAAATCCATTGTTGGCACAGCTGTTGACATTTAGGTCTGTCACAAACTGGGGAACAGTTAAAACTCAAGAACTTATCCAGGCTTGGTGCCACATACATCTAACCCTGGCACTTGGAATATGGAACAGAAGGACTACTGACATCATAAAACCTGTCTGGGTTTTACAGAAAATTCAAGGACAGCCTTGGATACAAAATGAGACCCTGTCTCAAAAACACCAAAAAGAAAAAAAAAGAAAAGAAAAAGAAAAGAAAAATGACTTCTTTAACTTCTGTGCTGGAAAAGAAATTGAGATGAGAGAGTAGTGATAGTGACTTAATTTCATGTACCTGGATACAATACCCATTTTATAAACCCCTGGAAACTTGACAGAAAGTTTAAAAAAAAATAACCTCTATTTATCTCTCTCTATCTCTATGTATGTGTATGTGTGTCTGTCAGTCTGTCTTAGTCAGTGTTCTATGACTGTGAAGAGACAACATGGCCAAGGCAACTATGATAAAGGGTAGTATTTATCTGGCCTTGCTTACAGTTTTAGAGGTTTAGTCCATTTTCATTATGGTGGAGAGCATGGGAGCATACAGAAAGACAGTAGTGGAGAAGTATGTGAGATTTCTACATCTTACCTGCAAGCAGAAGGAAGAGAGACCTGGGGCACAGACTGGGATACCATTTTGAAACCTCAAAGCTCATTCCACAATAATACATATCCTATAAGTTCATAGCTTCTCATTACTTTAAATAGTGCCCCATTCCTTGGTGACTAAGTATTCAAATCTATAATCATATGGGGAGAATTCTCACTCAAACCACCACATTCCATTCCCTGGATCCCCATGGGCTTGTAGCCACATCATAATATAAAATACATTTAGTCCACCTTCAGAAATCCTCACAGGCCATCACAATTTCAACACTATATAAAAGCCCATACTCAAAGTCTATGCTGAGACTCATGGTACTCACTTAATTATAACTTCCCATAAAATCAAATTTAAAAAAAGCAGATCACATACTTCCAACATACAATGGCACTGGATATGCATTCTAAAGGAAAGAAAGAGGGCATAGGGAGGAAATACTTGACCAAAAAAAAAATTGAAAAATAAGCAAACTACAGATTCTTTATCTCCATGTCTGCTGTCAAAGAACTTTCCATATCTTCAATTCCTTCCAGCTTTGTTGATTTCTACACATATCTCTTTCGGGCTGGCTCCACACACAGTCTTTAGCTTTCTTTGGCATTATGTCACAACTCTAGCATCTCCAACATCTTGGGGCCTGTTTTGGCTCATTTCTTCTAATGTCAAATTGGCACATAAATGAGTTATCTGAAAGAAGGGAACTTCAATTGAGAAGATACCTCCATAAGATCCAACTCTAAGGCATTTTTAAAATTAGGGATTGATGGGTGAGTATCCAGCCCACTGTGTGTTGTTCCATCCCTCAGCTGATTGTTCTAGGTTCTATAAAAAAAGCAGTCTGAGTTAGTCAGGGGAAACAAGTAAGTAAGTAGCACCCCTCCATGACTTCTGCATCAGCTCTTGCCTTCAGGTTCCTGTCCTGTTTGAGTTCCTATACTGACTTTCGTCAATAGTGAACAGAAATAGGGTAGTGTAATCCACAAAGATTCTTTCCTTCCAACATGCTTTTTGATCATCATGTTTCATTGCAGCAATAAAAATCTTAACTAAGATATGTCTCCAACACAATTCAGTATTCACCTTCACAGTGTTTCTAAGTGGTCACTCTAGGCCTCCATACAGTGAAATCACTGACACATGCCTGACATCAGCAAATTTCCTTAGCCATAGAAGTAGAATCCACAAACCTTTTCTTATGTCCTTGACTCAAAGCCAAAACTACATGACCAAAGTTGCCAAGTTCTGTTATTTGGTGGGGCTGTAACATGGACCTGTCATACAATTATAACTGTACCATATTTGTCTTTTTGATGGTTTCGTTAACTGCTTAAGCTTTTCTTTAATTCTGTTTCACAAGTTGGAAGCTTAATTTGTTGAGATCTTGGCCTGATATCACCACTCCTTTTATTCCATTTTATCTCCGTGAGCACAGAACTTAACTCCCTTATACTTGCTGGTGTTCCTTTTGTCCCCAAACTGTATATTTTGTATTTTCCTTTGTTCATCTTACTCATTTTCATTATGGATTTGTATAAGAGTCACCATTAATAACCATAGGATAGAATCATTGCTGGCTGTCTTGAAATCTCCTCTGGCAATACTATTGATATAAAATGTTCAATGTAACCTCAGGAAGAATTTTTTGGACAAAAATTTTATTCACCAAAATATCACAAGAAAGTGTTCTCTGCCACTTGTTAAAATTGTTTTCCTTTGAAACCTCTTGAGCTACGCTCCTACAGTTCATATCACCCTCAGAGCCACTGTCTTCCATGACCCCACTAGCAGGTTCCATTAAGCCCCCCTTGAAGCATTCAAATGCTTTCCTACTCCAAAAGTCCACATTCCACTGGCAAGCAGCATGGTTAGTCCTGTCACTGCAACCCCTGCCCTCTGCTGCCTACTTTTGTTTCAGCCAGTTTTCATGGCTGTGAAGAGACACCATGACCACAGCAACTCTTATAAAAGAAAGCATTTCATTCAGGCTTACTTACAGTTTCAGAGGTTTAGTCCATTGTCATCATGATGGGGAACATGCAGACAGACAATGCTAGAGAAGTAGCTAAGGATTCTACATCTTATCTGCGACCCTTAGGAAGAGAGACACTCTGGGCTTGGAAGGAACCTTTTGAAATCTTGAAACCCACCCATGGTAACACTCTTCCTCCAACAAGGCCGTACTTTCTAGTCCTTTCAAATAGTGTCACTCCCTAGTGATTAAATATTCAAATCTATGAACCTATGGGTATCATTTTTATTCAAATCACCATAGTATTTCACCCTTTTTTTCCAGTAGTAGGGCCTGAAACCAGGGTCTTGCACAAGATAGACATGCAAGTTACCACTAAGCTACATTCCACTCATGTGTCCATTTTAGAAGTACAAAATCTATTTGTTTTAAGATTACCTCTCCTTGATGTGGAGAGTGTAATAAAATGTATACTGTAGATATTGATAGTTTTGCATGATTAAAAGCAAAAGGAAAATTCAAAAGCAAACAGCCTCCACAACGCAATAAGTTTCTTCTTGTGTGAATATTGCCTGCACTTCCCAGCAGTTAGCTTCCTATAAAACAACCTCTATTTTGTATGTTCTATTTACTTTTCTACCACAACTGGGTTTCTAGCCCTTTGCTCAGCACTGGGCTTACCCAGCTCCTCATGCTGTCTTCATTAACAGATGCTACAGCTGCTTTTCAGCCTCTTTAGTGTTTCTTTCCTAGTGATTTGCTGCACTTGACACATCCTTGTCCTCCTCTGTAAAGTGATGTTATTCTCTTATCAGTTGCCATATAGGGTTGTTTTTGTTTCTAGTATTTACCCTGAGTTTCTGATTGCTCTTTCTAGACCCCCTCACCATCCACAACTGATATTACTAGTTCACAGGGCTCGATCTCTTTTTCCCTCCCCTCAAACTCTTGCTGCAGAGGATCCCCCATTCCCCAACCTTCTGTATCTTCGCTTCTTCATCCTAATATAAACCTCTCTTATGTCTGTAGATAGACATCAATGATGTTGTATTCCCAGTGAAATTCTACTCTGTTTCAAATATACTCTGACTTCCCAATGTGTTTTCTTTCTAGCTACTTTTCAATTCTCATCTTGGTCATAATTTTTTCCTGACCTTTGAAAAAGCAAATCTAGCTGGGTAGTGGTGTTTCACACCTTTAATCCCTTATTTTGACATTGACATTGATTTGTATTATACAAACATTCAGGGCAGAGTGGGTAAAAAGAACTAAGTACTGTTCTCAGGGAAGGAACAATTTTCCACAGGAGCAGAGCTTTTATATATAATTTGTAAAAAGAAAAGATGTAAATACTGACAGAAGCCCTTTTGCCTAATCTTAAGGAAGGAGATGTTGTTACTCATCACTGAATTTTCAGCTCCTATCACAATGCCTGGAATTGCACAACTAATTATTGCTAAATGCATAAGTTCTATTCATAAACATTTTCTAGAAGTTCACTTTGCTATGTGATTATTCTTGGACCACACATGGCCATGGAGTAGTTGAAATGTGGCTTGAGTTGTGCCACATATAACATCCACTGAGATTTACAGTTAGAAAAAAATTCAGTCTGCACAAAAACTTACTAATATTTTACACAGCTTACAGCATGAAATAATGTAATACTTGTTTCCTCTAAAGTGAAACACTTCCTCCTGGAAGGAACAGGGAAGTTCACAGTAATCTTGAAACTCCGAAGTAACTTACAAGATTTAAAAAGCTAGGGAAACAAAGACTCTGGAGCCTCCTCCCTCAATTTTATCAGCAGTAAACATTTTCTAAGATTAAGATTATTCAGTGGTATGACTGTCTGCAAGTTCCACAGGGAAATCCAGGGCTGTACCATTCTTAAGTCATTGTCTATTCTGGGGTGGGCTTACCAATGAAGCTTCTACTTGACTTACCAATTCCATTAAAAGTAGTTCCTCACTCATATTCTTGGGGAAAAAGAATAAATTCATTTATTGATTCACTAAGCTAGACTTAGATGAAATCATTTTTTACTATGTGTTATTGACCTTTCTATCTGAGGTGGATAAAAATAGACTCATGAAAAGTCAAACACAAAGATTTTAGATTTAAGGTATTAGATTAAAATGTATACTAATGTTAATTTCATTTATCCTGTCTAGGAACTGGGTAATTTGCATTTGAGGCAAGCACTTGGTGCCCAGTAGGCATTTTGAACAATAGAATTCTACATTTCTTCTAGACACTGCTCTGTCTAAGAGTTCAGAGAACGTTGTGAGCTAATTGATGAGCCAACAAAAATAAACTCAGACAACCTGGATGAATCACATTTCTCAGTGACTCATACACCTTGGTTGGCCATGGTATTAAGGTCACAAGTTAACCAGTCTCCTAAAGCAAAGCATTGGGATATTGTTTTCCATTGTTATCTTCATAAAAATTATACATTCCATTTTTCTTTAACTTCTGCTTTACCTACTATAGTGCTATATATATGCACATTCCATTTCTTCAGTTCCAATCCCAATCAGGAAGAGAAAGGAGACTCTCACCTGGTAATATACATAGACAGCCATTCATAATGATCTGATGATCTGGTCTTAACCTTCCTCTCTAATACTTCTTCTTTGTGTTGGCTCATTAGCTCATGTATTTAATGCAAGAAAAATAGCAATAATTTATCAAGTGTGTTCCAAAAGTATATCATTATAACACACCCCCGGGTGTGAGGGTGTGTGTTTGTGTGTGTGTGTGTGTGTGTTTGTGTGTGTGTGTGTGTGTGTGTGTGTGTGTGTGTGTGTGTGTATGCAAAAACGTTAAACAATTTTTTTTCTAATGTTGCTTGCAATTCAGTGATGGCTTTTGTTTTAATCTGAACTATCTGATAATGGAATCCAGCCTCTTACCCAATAATCTTCATTCTCTTTCACAAGAATGGAGACATTTCTGTTCTCTAAATAAATCAAGTTTGTTCTTATCTTAGGGACTTTACACATGCTTTTTTTTCCCTTTTGACCCTGAGTATCTACTATTACTCCATCATTTCATTCATGAGGTCAATTAATTTTCATCCTTGAAAACATATTTCTAAAGATATCCATGTATTAACATACCAGTACTCACCAGTAATGCTGAGTGGTTTTTCTAAGTATTTTTCTAACATTTAAAACAATGAAAACATTATGTGCCTTACTTATTTAGAAAATTAAGTTTCTATCTTGGGTTTCCAACATCAAGTTCAGTTCTTGATACTCAGTTCCCACTGACTTTCTGTAGGATTTCTTCTGGGTAGGGAGATGGGTCCTCTTAGCAGGAAAATCTTTAGCTAAGAGGTCATGAGATTGCAGATTAAACTGACATCTTCAGAACTCTTGAGATTTCTCATTCTAATTTGGGAACCAGAGAGGTGAATCTTTGGGAAAAATGGTTTCTTGTGTAAGCTTGAAGATCTGAGTTTGCTCACCAAAATTCACATGGAAAGAGAAGTGGCTCCTACAAGTTTTCCTCTAAACTCCACAAATACACCATATGCTCTACTTCTACATGTGCACACAAAGTAAATAAATAAAAATGATAAATTTTTCTAATAATTTATAAGGTTTGTGCTGGTTATCTTATGCTGCCTAATATTCAGGAAAATACATCTTAATTTTGCATTTATTTTGTGTGGGAGGGATCATGTGCATGCCACCATGAATAGGTAGATGTCAGAGTATAACTTGGGATACTCATTTCACCTTCCATATTTGTATTAGTTACTCTTCTGTTGCTGAGAAAAAATTCTATAATTTAGGCAACATATGCAAGTAAGAACTTGTCTTGTCATATGGATTCAGAAGAAAATGTCCATCATGATAGGGACCTAGGGTAGCAAGTGGCAGGTATAGTAGCTGAAGAAGAACCTGAGAGATCACATTTTCATTTACAAACAATAAGTACAGATAGTGCAAACTGGTAATGAGGAAAGACTATGAACACTCAAAGACATCCCCTGGTGATATACTTCTTTAATCAAAGCTATATTAACATTTCAAACAGTACCACCAATTGGGGACCAAAGTTTGAACATTTGAACCTATGGGAACAATTCTCATTGAAAACATTATATTCTATTTCATGGCTCTCATAGGTATACAGCCATGCCATAATGTAAAATGTGTTTACTTAAACTTTAAAAGTTCCTATAGTCTTTTAGAGACTCAACATTGTTTTAAAGTCCAATTCAAGGCAGTCTCTTAACTATAATCCTCTGTAAAATCAATAAGAAAATTTCATATTTCCAACACACAATATTAAGGAGTATGCATTCACATTCCTAATGAAAGAAATGGGAGCATAGTAAGGAAACAGTGGAGCAAAGTGTGGCTGAAGCCCCATGGAACAAGTACCAAATCTGTGACTTTAATTTTAGAGGACTTAAATGGTTCTTCCCCTGCAGCTTTGTTGCTTGTTTCCATTATATATGCAACTCTCTTTGGTAGATATGCCAAAGTTCTGGCATTGCAAAGATCTTGGGTTCTTTATTGTAATGAGGGCTTTGCTTGCATAGTCTCACACTATAGCAACTCTTTTGCCATCTGAGAGCCTCCATTCTTCCCTGAGAGGTTCCTCAGAGAAAAACCCATGACACCTTCATTCTTGTATCCTTCATGCCTCTAAAGCCAGCACCAGTTAGACAACACATCCAAATTCAACTGCAAGTTTGGGAGGATTTGCTGGACCCTGTCCTCTTTGAATCACATTAGCAACAGGGTTTTTATCTAGTTGATTTCCAGGAGCAAAAGTCTGCTGGGATATCGTTCAAAAGTTGGAGCTTTATCAGCACAGAATATTGCCTTCTAGGCATCTTCCTCATTATTCCAGTGTACACCAGGCCTCTTTTCAATGACATTAATCTCTTTTATGATTACAGAATCTTTTAGCATATGACTTGGTTGCAACATTAAGCTTCCTAGTGGCCCCTTTCTCTCTAAACTGTATATTTTGAATTTCTTTCTATCCCACTTGATGTGTCTAAGTATACAACAATGCTATAAATTCAATGTTATTCTCTCTTGAAATTGCTGCCTCCAAACTAATTAGTCCATTACTTTGTAATTTATTCTCAGTCAAGTTCTTAGGGCATGAGAAGAAGGCAGCTAGATTTTTTTTTGACAAAGTATCATACAAATAGCCTTTAGACAAAATGCAAATATTGTCCCCCATGAAACATTTTGAGCTGTGCCTCCACAGTATACATTGCTCTCAGATTTATGGTCTTCCAGTCTTACATTAGAATCAATCTTTATATTCTTTTTAACAGCTTTTCTAGTCTGAAATATCAAAGTATACTATAATTTATACCTTTAGTCAATCTCTCTCTTTCTTTCTCTCTCATATATATATATATATATATATATATATATATATATATATGTGTGTGTGTGTGTGTGTGTGTGTGTGTGTGTGTGTGTGTGTATATATATATATATATATATATATATATATATATATATTCAGTTTATCATAGAAACAGGCTGCTCTCAGGTACCAAGATCTTTAGCAGTTACTTTTCTGCTGCAAGGAAAATAATACTATGGCCAAGTCAAACCACAGAAGGATGAGTTTAGCATGCATATAGTTCCAGGAGGGTGGTGGTGGTGGTGGCAAGAGTCAGTCATAACATGGTGCAGGCATGAAAGGAAGTGTCAGGCATGGAGGCAATAGCAAGAATCCAAGAGATCACATCTTTAATCACAAAAATGAACCACAGAGAACAAGTTAGTAATGGGTCAGGATATGAACTCTCAAAGCCCAACCCCACTGGCATATTTACCCCACAAAGCCATACCTCCTCCTCAAACAGAGCTGCCAACAATGGACTAAGTATTCAAATACATAAGCCTATGGCACATTTCTTTATTAAATCATTACAATGTTCAATATTGTTAGGTGCTTCATGGGTCAAGCTAGTTGGCCTTCAAGTTTCCAAAGGCTCTTCTGGTTCTTCTCACCCAATCTTTTTAGGCATACCATGATTGTGGGTTTTACAGATCTTTTTGTTGGCACAGGAAAAGCTTTTATCCACTGCACTATCTCCTTAGTATTCACTGAACCATTTTGACAAAAGATAGTGTCAAAGCTGATACAGATTAGCAGATAAATACTTAATTTTACAAAGAAAGACAATAAACATTAAATAACTCATCCACAATGACACTGGAGGATATTATCTTTCATGTGGTTACAGGAACACCAAAAAACATTTTGTTGTCTCTGTTCCTCTCTCTCTCTCTCATACATAGTTACACATATGCATACATACCCATGAATATACACAACACAACTTCTTCCCTACCAAATGGATTCAATAAGTGTGTGTGTTTACACCATCAAAAACCTGCATTCATTTGTTAAAAATTTCAAAGCCAATCAAAATTTCAGACCCGTGAAGATTGATCAGTGGCTACAAGCAGTTTCTGATGTTGCAGAAGACCAGAGTTTGGTTCCTATTAGCTATAATTCCCTGCTTTCCCTGCTAAAATCAAAATAATAATAATAAAAAAACATCACATACTTCCAACACAAAATGGCACACGATATACCTTATCATTCCAAAACATAAGAAAGGGAACAAAGTAACGATATACTGGACCAACACGACTGAAAACCAGCTGGGCAAACTCCAAACTCTCATCTCCGTGTTTGATATCAAAACATTTTTCAGATCTCCCACTCCATTCAGTTCTGTTGACTGCAACATATTTCTTTCTCTTATGCTGGTTCCAGTCCCTGTTAGTATCTCTCCTTAGCAGGTATCCCAAGACTCTGGCATCTACAACATATTGGTGTCTCTAAGGCAAACCAGGTTTCAACTTCATTGCTTCACACAATGGCTTCTCTTGACCTCCATTCAGGCACACTCCTGACATATGTCTGGCCTCAGAAGCTTTCCTGCTTCTTCTATCCTTAACTCTAAGGCCGAAACCATGTGGCCAAAGATGCCACATCTACTGCTTGCTGGGGCTAGAACATAGACCCCTCATTCAATTATATCTTCACCAGTTTTCTGCCTTCCACTGCCCAAAGTTGGCTGTCCTGAAACTTGTTCTGTAGACCATGCTGGCTTCAAACCTAGAGATCTGCCAGGCTTTGCCTTCTGAATACTGGGATTAAAGGTCTGCACCACCACCACACCTGGATCTTAGATTTTCTTTAATTTCGTTTTACAAATTGGAAACTTAGCTATGTAGGATCTTGTTCTGAAGTCGTTACTCCTCTTACTCAATCTTTAAAATATGCTTATATCCTTAAACACAGGATTTGGCTCTATTCAACTTCCTGACACTCCTTTTTTTCTATCTGTACATTTTATATTTTTTTTTTGTTCAGCTTGACCCTTTTTCTTATAAATCTTCACCAGAGTTAACACTAATAATCACACAAAAGAATCTATATTTGTCTATGTCGAGATTTCCTTTCCCAACAGAATTAATCTACATTTTATGCTCTGGGAGACACTTTGGACAAGGGTATAAACAGCCACGTTCTTCACCAAATTATGATAAGAATGATGTCTAGGCAACATGTGAATCCTCTTGAGATAGCCCCCCATAGTTCATCAAATCACACTCATCACCACTGTCTTCCATCCTCCTACTAGTATGGTCGATGAACCACTGCTTAAAGCATTCCACTCCTATTCTAAGTCATAGTGTCATGGTCCATATTCCTTCAAACAAAGGCATGCTCAGGCCTGTCATAATAATACCTCAGTTCCTTGTACCAACTTCTGTCTTAGTGAGTTGCTATTACTGTGAAGAGACACCATAACCAAGGCAACTCTTATAAGGAAAACATTTAATTTGAATGACTTAGCTACAGTTTCAGAGGTTCAGTCCATTATCAGCATAATGGGGATCATTGCAGCATGCAGACAGACAAGGTTCTGGCTACATCTTAATCAGAAGGCTACAGGAAGTGAACTTTATCACTGGGTGGTATCTTGAGCATAGGAAATCTCAAAGTCTGCACCTACAGTGACACATTTCCTCCAATAAGGCCATATTAACTCCAACAAAGCTATGCCTCCTAATAGTGACACTCCCTATGAGCTTATGGGGGCAATTACATTTAAATTAACACACACACACACACACACACACACAAAAACACACAACTGTCTAATTTAGCAAAACAATGTACATCATTACTTTTTCTCAGGATGGGGGAAATTCTATCCAGCTTCCAACTTTTATATTAAACCATCAATACAAAGAAGTCAGAGTTTATCCGCTCATTCTTCCCAATTTTTGCTACCCCTATAACCATAGCCATAGCAGCTAACATTATTACAATAATTATTTTTATTATTTTTTAAATAAAATACTCTATGTGCCTTACCATATTTAATCATGCAGCAACCCTATAAAATAAATCACTGTTTAAATTTCAAGATTCAGAACAATGGAGACCAAAGTTAACAACTTTTACAGGCTGCAGAATATTTAAATAGCAGAAGCTATAGTTGTATTCAAAGTAAACTTTACTCCAAAACTTTATTTGTAAGCACTAATCTAGGCCATGTGTCTGTAATAGTATACTTATTTGGTGAGAATGTTGGAATGCTAGATTAAGGACCTAGAATTTATGTTAGACATTCTCTGGCCCCTATAGTCATTCAAAGTAAACACAAAACCATGCTGTTGAAATCACAAGAATCTCTCTTAGAGCGTTCTTCCAATTTTTTATACTTTTCTATATTACTACTTTTCTTAGTTTATTCTTTTAGTATATATGGATGATTGACACTGCTGGCTTCTTCTATAAATACACATAACCATTAAAGCAAAAACATATGCATGTATGTACGTCCATGTCTGGTTTGTGTATTTCCAATAATTCAGACTGTTGGAGTAACAACATACCTGTCAAAACAAAGTAAAAGACCATATTCTGGATACAATTACAGTATTATTATCACTGACATGGGTGCAATGGATGAATGTCCCGTAACTACTGCCTGTCAGTGCCTACTTCTATCTCAGCATCCAAATTAAATGGTACAGAGCAGCTGCCTGTGGACTTGGCCAGGAATACATGTTAATGCAGGACTTTGATTGCCCAGATGACTAGTTCTAATCATGGGTCAAAAATAGTAACACTGCATGGGTTGAGAGCATTTCTTTACATAGAGGCTGGTAGCTCTGCAGTTTCTCCACAAATTCCTTCCTCCTTGCAAAATATACACAAAGATGATGGCTCTTAATAATCCATGGAGAGTAGAAAGAAGGAAGTTGACTATAATGAGTAGCAATCATCTCCATAATACTCATCCCTCAGACCTGTTACATCTTCCCTTCACTTGATGTTATTCCTGCCGTAGAGTATCCCCTCTGTTTATGAACTTTCCTAATTTTCTTTTACTCTTTGATGAAGTCCCCAGATCCTCAGTACAGTGTCTTTGCCCCAAAAAATAAAAAAGGCAAATAGTACTTCTCATGAAACAACCCAACAAATTTCAGTTCTATAAAGGAATGCAGTGGTATATTTGTAAATTTAAATTTCTTATTCTTGTTTGAATGTGTGCGCGTGTATGATGTATATGATACATGTGAAAGCTAGCAAGCACCTGGAAGTCAGAGGACAACTACCAAGAGTCAACTCTCTCAATCCACTTTGTTGAGAAAAGTCCATTGTTTCTGGCATGCTATATCGTCTAGGCTAGATTGGCAATGAGTTTCCAGGCAGTCCTTCTGTTGCTATGTTGGCATCTTGCCCTAGAAGTGCTAGACTTACAGATGTGTATTGTCACATCCAACTTTTTGTGTTTTGGGGGGATCACACTTAGTTGTTATGCTTGTGTGGCAAGTGCTTCTACCTGCAGACCCATATTGCTGGCATAATTAAAATTTCTTGCTTTATCTATTTCCTATTCCAGTGTACTTATTCCTATACCAGCAATACTGAGGAAAATCAAATCACTAGGGCAATTCTTCCCAACAGTTCAACATCAAAAACCACCCTCCAAATAGCATCAAGGCAATTCCCATCAACAACTCTGTTGTTCTAGGAAGCTTTCTGATCTTTAGGATACTCCTCTGGCCTATGGAGAGACAATCTCATCTCTTTAAAGGAAAGCCAATCTTCTTACTTCTACCCACCTTCCCTGGTTATGTTTTCATAGCAAACCTAGTGATGAATTGTCTGATTTTCTTTATTTTAATAGTTTTCTCAGTCATCTCCCTTTTCTAATCTGTTATTCTCACAGGCAGAGACTGCAGCCTTTGACTTCATCACAAGAAATAAGTAGAGTGAGCAGGAGCAGTGAGGTAAAGACCACAGAGTTTGACTTATTTGCATATCTCTATCTGCACAGTGAAGGTTCTATAGGCTCTGATGGTAAAGTCACAGGCTATCACGCATAGAGGAGAGATAAGGATTAGGCTTAATGCTTGAAAACCTTTTGGGATGGAAAGAAAGCTGCATTCAAACAGAAATAAAAGGGGCCATTCTTTGGCAAAACATAAAACAGCATCTGCTGCAATAAGCCAGGGTCTGAGCCACTCTGAGCAGCATCTTTTGTTACTCAAGGGTGGCAGTTTTGCTGAGACCTTTGAGGACATAAATAATGACAGATAAAGGTTTTGTGCCAAATGAGAAGCAAGGAAAAAGTCACAATTTGATGTGCAACTACTTGATTCTCAGCCATGTGAAAATACAGAGAGGCTGTCACTTAGAGTTAATGTAGCACTGGGTGACTAATTTACTGTTTTATTCAGAAGAACACACTACCGGAGCTGTCTGGTTTCCAGAAAAAGATAAAACCATGCACATAATACACTCCTAGTATACCCAAGTGGGCTCTCTGCCCTTGGTGTTGGCACCCCATTCCACCCCACTGACATTTTGGCAGAATTCACTGGCTTCTCTCTATGCAAGTTCCATGATCACAAAGCCCAGAAAATTCTTATTCAACTCACATATTTAAAGCAACAAATCATCATTGTCAGTGCTTTTAACATGGCAATTTCAAAGTATCCAATTGGATAAGCAAAAACATAATCTTGGTCAGGTTTTAGATCAAAAAACCAAATAACTGACATCACTTAAGTTTGGTAGATTATTAACAAAGATTTAAGTGTGTACAACAGATCATAAATTATTATCAGAAACAGATTGAATGTTTTAAGTGCTCAAGGTCATTTTCCTATGTTTAGCATAGAAAATGGGAAACATGAAACACATCTATCTAATACGTCATTATTTCATATCTATTCATCAATGATTTCTTACATATTTGATTAAAGAACTAGCATCATTTTTCTCAACTTAATGATGTAACTAATAGATACTAGCCTTCCATAAAAATGACTTTGCAAGGAAAATTTTGACTTTTTCTTTTAATGCCTGAAACATGAAATGAGCCAGAAGCATTTTGTGGTCTGTTTATGCATACCTATGTGCAGCATTAATGAGATGTGTCAATTTTTACTTTTTTAAGGAGCCCTCATAGTGCAACATTCATCTTATATTGAGAAATTGACTTAGGCTTGCAGTGTTTCCAAAAGAACACAGGTCAATGGCTGTCTCTGTGAAATGTCTATTGAGAATCTCTCTGCCATGGAAGGTTGTGGTTTACTTGTTACAAAATGAGAAACATGGATTAATGCAGAGCAGATTTGTATGATTGTGTAATTGTGGATGTGTATTATTTTGTCTTTTTTTCTTCCTATAGACCAAGGGGTGATATCAAGTGTCCTCTTTATTCATCTCTACCTTGGTTTATGCATAAGGGTGTGTTCTTACTGAATCCAAATAGCCATTCTACTAGACTAGCTAGCCAGCAAACCTCTCAGCTTCTCCAGTGCTTAAATGACTGGAATATGCCATTATTCTTGGCTTTTTGTTTTCATACTGAAGATCCAAACTTGTGTCTTCACACTTGCATAGCAAACATATTACCAACTAAGCCATATCTTTAGGGCTCAAACTAGTGATAATACGGGTTTGGTTATTTTAAAAATAGATGAGCTAAAATGAGTTTATTTTATTAATCCCAAGACTTTGCCAATGGCAATCTATACTTTTTAAATCTCTTTCAGCTTCCTTAGTGTGTGATATGGTGGAGAGAGAATAACAAAGGACTAAGCAACAGACTTGGCTTATTGGAAATGGAGAATTATATTTAATTTATTTAAGTACATTTTAAAGCAGGAGCTCACCATTTTCTGAAGCTAGCCTGAAATTCATAATGATCATCCTATATCAGCTTCTTGTCTTCTGGGATGACAGGTAGATGTCACCATGCCTGGCTGTCGAATGTATGTTCATCAACTCAGGCAATAGAAGTCAGGTAGTATACTACAGCAACTGACTGCAGTTGGCATGAGATTTCAGACCTATCATCCAATGTAGATTAATAAAAATAAAACTTTCAATTGAATAAAAAAAATTCTTTTCTGCCTCCTTCCAAGGCCTTTAATAAAGGTTTTTTTTTTTTTTTTTTTTAAATCCAAAGAATTAGAATGGATGGCCTCTTAGGCATAGTTTTACATAAATTTCCTTCTTTGCATGAGCTGAAATACCTTATATGCTGAATACGTAAAATTTAATTATATGGAAATTTTAGATTTATGTCATCCTGAGATTCGCATGGCTTTATTTTCACCAAAACTAAAAGCCCTTTGGCTTTGGAAGATCAAAGTGGCCATCTGGTTGTGAATAAAACTATTTCAGGAAGACTGGGGATGTGATTTAGGGGTAGTCCACTTGCCCATGATTCTATCCTGTGTGCCATACCATCACTGAAAGTCAGCAAAAACAATAACAAACATTGAGAGGGAAGAATAAAAAGGGCAGGGAAGGAGGCATTATCTATAGAAGGAAAAAGATAGAGAATAACATGTTAAAAAAATCCATCTCATATTGTTTGGTATTTAATACATCCCTTTATTGTGCTCTACTTTATATAAAAATTTGTCACAACTCATCAAAGTAAAAAGAATAAGTATCAGTGGGATGCTCATATACAAAAGGGGAACATATTTCATCTCAAGATTTAGGGACCATTGTGGGAAGGGGCAGAAATATTGTTAAGAGCCAGAAGTCAGGGAGAATGAGAACAAAATAGTATCTTCGGTACTTGTGAAATTCAGCAGCTGTGTTGTCTGACCAGGATCAAGTCAACCAATGGTTCAGCATGAAAGGGAGAGGGGCGTAAGGCCCACCATCCTTAACTGAAGAACTATGGATAGTTGATAGTTTCTGGTGAAAGGAAAGAATGTTTTCTTTAAGGGTGTGGCCGTTAGAGGGTACATCATTCTCCAGTGGCTAGTGCCACACCAAGGAGAATATGGTCATTAAAAAATTGGGATAAATATATATATGTATATATATAATACATATATTATATGCATACAAAAATACATACACACATGTATATAGACATATATGTGTATATGTACATACACACACACACACACATACACACACACACACACACACACACACACACGGAGTTGTCCAGGTATGTAGTAGAACAGGAAGTAGGTATATCTGGGAGGAGTTGGGTAAGGCATAGACAGTAAAAATTATAAAAGTATACTGCATAAAATTATCAAAGAAGTTATAAAAATGTTTGGACAAAGGAAAAATAATGGTCAGGCTGTGATGGCCCACACACCTTTAATCCCAGCACTTGGAGGCAGAGGCAGGCAGATCTCTGTGAGTTCAAGGAGATCCTGGTCTACAAAGTTACACAGAAAAATCTGTCTCAAAAAAAAAAAAAACAACAAAAAAGAAAAAAATGTTTTTCATTTAAGAAAATTTTTAATAAATATTAATACAATGTTAAACAAAAGGAAAAATATGCATAACTATAAAACAGCTGCAATCAAAGGAGGAAAATTAATAAATAAGCAGCAGGTCTAAAGACCTAGCAGGATTCTTTGTCTAATTACATATATTAATATTTATTGAATACTTTGTGTCATGTACTTTACAAATTTTATCTCAATTCGTATTCTTAGCAATTCTGTGAAAGTAGACATTATATGCTAAATGTTAGAGTTAAATGTCTGGAACTCTGCAATTATATAAAGTTAGCATCAACTTTGTTAAGTAGAATGGGAAAAACTGAGCTCAAGTATCCCTAATCCCAGGACCCACACATTCACCATATTGCAAGTTGCCAGCAAGTTGAACCATGCCAGCAAATATCCCTGTGCACCTAGCTCAAAACTGTTCCTCAGATTTGGGGTGATTTCTTAGGGTTAATGTCTATTAGAAATCTGTGTTGAGAAAGCCATGAACAAACTCCTCTTGTATTCTATGCTTGCAAACACTCAAGTTAAAAAGGCCAATAGCGTTAAAATAAACATCCCCATTGGCCTTCATCTTCAATACCCTTCTATTCAGAGTCAGGATTCAGATATATGATTTACCTCAATGGAAAATAAAAGATGTTACAGGAAATTTATTTATTAAGGAGGCAAGTCATCCCTTTTGTATGTAACTTAGGAGGGCAAGGAAAGAACAGAGCAAGGCCACTCTGGAGGCCATCAAGTTATTCCATTGCATTACATAAAACATCAAGAATGTTAAGAAAGATGGAACTAGGTTTTTAATTTGCTCAAACAGTAGAACCAACCAAAGCAAAAACAATTTTGTTAGAAGAAAGGACCAAGTGTTCAAGCTAGTCCTGTCCTTACAGTTACTAACACAAAGAATGTTCTAACACAAAGAGTGGATAGACAAGCTCCTTTTTTCTCACAGCTAGGGATTATCATATGGGATGTGTTAATAAGGTCTTTTCTCACAGGACTCTGTAAACAGTGCTGGTTCTAGAAGACGAAAGCTTTAGTGCAGATTGAGGGTCTATTTGGTATTTTAGAAATTTTAAGCATGTATTTGTATATGTGAAACAACATAAAGCCTTTTTGCACTTGTCCTCTACTGATCATGGATACCAGTGCTACACCCATGCACCTGGGTAAACAATGGCTGCTTTTTAGATACATTGTCCGAGTATTCTTCCCAGGAGCTATGCAGGACTCAGTTTTCCTCAAGTCCTTGAAGTTCTCCAGTCCTTGAAGCCAGAGTCCTTTTAAGCTACACTCAAGTTGCCATACTTTTAAGCTTCTGGTTCCTGCTTTTGATGAACTACTCTTTCATGGAACTCTTGCCTGCTCCCTGAATAAAAAAAAGAATCCTAAATTTTTAAAGATAACCACATGCTCTGATCTTGGAATCATTTTATTTGAGTGACCTGAAGTGCCTGAAAGTGAATTCTTGATATCTTACCTGACAGCAATGGACTGACAGTAAGTGACAAGGTAAATAAATGGTAGAGCACCTAGTTAATTAAGAAATAGGTCATGAATTTAATTTTTTAATTGTTTTTTTTAATTGTTTAACTGCTCTGGTTGTCCTGGAATTCACTTTGTGGACCAGGCTTTCCTTGAACTCACTGAGATCTACCTGCCTCTGCCTCCTAAGTTCTGGGATTAAAGGTGTGCACCACTACCACCTGGTTGGGGCTATGAATTTGAAGGAGAGTAAGGAGAGGTACTTGGAGTGGAGGGAAGAAATGGAAGGGAAAAATATTGCTTTTAAATTATAATCTCAAAAATAAATATTTTTAATCTACCAAAAGATGCTATAGCCTAAAAGTATATTGCATAATCACATCTAGCCAATTATTGAACAAGAAAATGAAAATTATTTCATTTTAAATGCATGGTTTTCTTGTGTATTCATTATTGTATTTAAGACTGAGTCATGGACTCTAACTACCAAAGGAAGAAGAGGACCTCTTACCTGTAAAGGAGGGAGAAGGTCCTAAAGCCTTTGAAACTAAGAAACAGAGCATCCTTCTATTTTTAGATACTTAGCAGTTGGCTGGTACTGTCCAATATTTTATCAATAAAACTC
Organism: Cricetiscus sungorus; assembly: GCA_030556225.1. Classification (NCBI taxonomy): domain Eukaryota; kingdom Metazoa; phylum Chordata; class Mammalia; order Rodentia; family Cricetidae; genus Cricetiscus; species Cricetiscus sungorus. The sequence continues at coordinate 3,437,606 of JANBXA010000392.1, read as the reverse complement.
TTCCAAGTACATAGAAGAACTCAGCCTTCTTCCCTGCTCCATTTAGGCACTTGCTTCATAAAGATACCTCTTCATTCTGTCAGAAAAAATAAACAATTTGAAGAATTAGCATATTTTCTCAGCAAAGATAGACTCTGTCTGCATGTAACTGTTTTCTTTTTATCGAATTGCTTACTCTCTTGTAATCAAACTTTCTCTCCTTAATCTTGAATTAAAATTCTGTTGCTTTGGCTTAACTTCACAATGTCAATTTACAAACATCTCACTACTCCTTTGAACCAGTTATTCTCTTTGTAATAATACAATACCTACTGGAAAGGCACTATGTTTAACAGATAGGAATGCTAACATGGAAAAGAAGTAAATCAAAACTGTGCATATAGAAGACAGCTGATTAGCTTCCTTTAGAAAATAAAATGTCCCTCTGCCTAGCTAACCTGGAGAGACTTAAATACCTACACATCCCACAGGAGAATGCAGAAACACTAAACATCCCGGAAACATTCTTAGGATATGTGGATCTGTACTTTAGTTATAACGAAGTAAGTCTTCTTGACTGGATGCCTTTCTCTGGCTTTGACCAAATAATGACCAAGAGGCAACTTAGAAGAGGAAGGTGTATTTTGGCTTGAGGGCATGCAATTCATCCCATGGGGCTGTGCTGGCTCACAGCTTGGCCCACTTGAAATATGCTCAGCCTACTTCCAGGATGGCAGGCCATAGAATGCTATTGCTACGTTCATGGAAGGACTCTCTCCATTTCAATTAATTCTCTCTGAAAATGCACTCAATCATAGAACCAGAGTGTACCCCACTAATGCTCCAGGTATTTCTTAACTCTATCTAACTGACAATCCATAATAACCAGCACACTGAGCAACTTACTTGTAACTATCTAATGAATTTAAAAGTATTTCAAGGATTACAATGATCTAATTTTCTACTGGCTACTTCAACCTAGATTTCTTATATTTTTGGTTATAAGCCTACCTTTTAATGCCTGAGCCATCTCTCCAGTCCCTACATTTCTTTTCATTCAGTTGTGCAGATGTAGTCATATTACAGCTACAGATTTAATGAATAACTTCATGTCTGTACATTAAGAATTCTAGGTAGGTAATGTAAATAGCACAAAAAATGTTAAGCAGCTAATTTGCATAGATACCAAAAGATGATGCATAATTTCAACTGGTGTTTCTCATTTTCAAAATGATTTCCATTTATGAACATTTAGAATATATTTTAAAATATGCTATTCAAAGTTAATACATGTGTATAATATGTTATGATCATATCTACTCCCATTCCCCATTTTCTCTACTCCAATTTCCTCCTTTTCCCCTTACTTCCCCCTCCCAAATTCATATGTTTAATCCTAAACTTAATATTGAAAGGAAACCAATGTTTTTTCTTCTTCTTCTTTTTAATTTTGGTATTTTGAGGCAGGGTTTCTCTGTGGCTTTGGAGGCTGTCCTGGAACTAGCTCTTGTAAACCAGGCTGGTCTTGAACTCACACAGATCCTCCAGCCTCTACCTCCCAAGTGCTGGAATTAAAGGCATACACCATCACTGCTCGGCTAAACCCAATGCTTTGAAGTACTTCCCTTATCTTTATAGTGTCAAATATGCTAAATAGAGTTCATTTCAGTAGATATTTTAATTTAGTTTAAAGAAAAGTAATTGCTTCAGAAGAAGAATATAACATTTGTAAAGCAACATTGTGGAAGGAGCCATGAGCAACAGTGATTAATTTCAATATAATGTTTTGAAATCATAGAGAAGGATATATGTACTTTCTCTCTGTGTCTTTTTTTTTTTTTTTTTTTTTGAGACATGGTTTATTCTGTATTTCTTTGGAGCCTGTCCGGGAACTCACTCTGTAGACCAGGCTGGCTGGCCTTGAACTCACAGAGATCTTCCTCCCAAGTGCTAGGACTAAAGGTATGCACCACTAATGCCTGGCAAAAATAATGTAATTTCTAAAATTCAAATTCAAAAAATGCTAACACACATTGCAAAACAAAGTCTCAACTTTGCCTTAGATTCATTCTGCAGCATTGGTTCTGAAAACGTGATCAGGGGAACTTCATGGTTTTTTAGACTTTTAAAAGGGTGAATTCAAAGAAATCCCTATAGTGAATAAAATTGTTAAATTTATTCATAAATTTCCAGTATAGTTTCACAGGAGATTTATGCTGTGTGAGATCATAATAGACTGAATAAAAAAGAAAAATCAATCAATCTAGCTTTTTTTATTATAATAGACAATTAGAAACCGTGTAAAATTTTGCAACAATAATATTTGATTTCTCTTTTGAAAAAATAATCTTCCTAAAACTATGCTGTGTATATCAACCTGTTTATTATTTTATTTGTATTACATTCAGCATGTGAGTGTACACATGCACATGTGTGTGTGTGTCTTTTTGGTGATCAAAGGAAAATTTTGGGGAATTGGCTCCTTTTTTCTCTCACGTGGTTCCCAGAGTTGATCTAAAGCAAGACCTCAAGCTTGGCAGCATGTCTCTAACCCCATCTAATCACATTTCTGGCCACAGGGTGTTATTTATATTTATTGTTAGACAGGGACTGACTATGTCATAAGGGCTGGCCAGGAACTTACGATGTAGATCAGGCTGACTTCAAACTTACAGAAATCCACCTGCCTCTGCCACCTGAGGGTTGTAATTAAATACATGTGCCATCAAACTGAACCTAAAATTGCTATTTTTAAATGGAATAGTAGATAAATATTTTAAAACTCTCCATTGTATTTCTAATATGAATATTGAGAGACAGAACCCATATAAATGTAAGTTTGGAGTGTTTTCACTACATTTAAATACATTAGGCAGTTCTGAGACCAAAACATTTGATAATACTGTTTCAGAGCACTGAACATTCCATTAATTTCTAAAGCTTTGATTTCTAAAGATGCCCAAATGAAAGTTAGAGGAGCAGTTGTTAGCATAGTCTCCAAAATTACTCTTTGGCCATTTGGGAAAATTGGATATATGTTTTGTTTGTTCATTTGTTTCTCTTTTCTTTTTCAATTTTATTCTGTTTTGTTTGAGGCAGCTTGTATTGTAGCTCCAAATGACTTTCCTTTTATATCCCAGTATGACCTTGAATTCCAGATGCTCCTGCCATCAATTCACAATCGCTGGCATTAGAGGAGTGTGTCACCACATCAGCTGTCAATATCCATATTTGTTGAACTTGTCATTAATCTGGACAATACAACTAAGAAAACAACTCCAGATATAATTCTTTTTTTTAGCCATTTCTTTCTCATGTGACCATCTTTATGAAAGATGCAATCTTTCACTCAATTAGGACATAAGTTGATTAATATGTACCCTGAATTCAAAAAAAAGTTTTATGATTAAATTTGAACTAAAAGTATTCCCTGACTAGAGTTTGTTTAATTAATCATCTTTTTCTATTTTCCTTATTTATGATTAAAATCTATCATTAAAGTGGTCAGTGGATTACCGTGTAGAGCTACATCAAGAACAAAACAATCCTTAGCCCTGTAATTTATTTCTGTATGAGAACATGTCAAAGTTCTTTAAATCTCTACAAATTAAGATGTATTTAGTTCAAAATTAGAAATAAAAAAAAATCTTTGATCATGTTGTCATGCAGATTAAATAGGTTAATTCTTGTGAAAAAAAATCTTGGTGCAAGTGTGTGTGTGTGTGTGTGTGTGTGTGAACATGTGATTTCTGTTGTGCCTGTGTATGTGCACAGGTGCATGTGGAGGCCAGAAGCCATTGATACATGCCTTCTTCTGTCACCCTTTATGTTCTCTATCTGTCTGTTTGTCTATCTATCTATGTCTATCTAACCCCCTCTCTGAACTCTCTCCCTCCCCCACTTCTCTCAAAACAAGGTATCTCACTGAACTTGGAGTTCACACACTCAGATGGGCTAGCTAGATATTTACTGAGGTGTAGGGATTGCTCTATCTCCTACTCACCAATTCTGGGATTACAAATGTAATCTCTGTACTAGATTTTTGTGGGGTATTGAGATCTGAACTCAAATCTTAATGTTTGTGTGACAAACACAACACTTACTGAGCCATCTCTCTATTGCTGACCAAATCTGAAAACTAAGACAAGCTTGTCATAAATTCTATATTAAAAAAAAATCATGCTAAGGTATGGTGGCCCATACCTTTAATCCCAGAATTTGGGAGGCAGAGGCAGGTGGATTTCTATGAGTTGAAGTTCAACCTAATCTCCAGAGTGAGTTTCATGACAGCTATGGCTACTTAGAAAAACAATGTCTTGAGGAAAAAGTCAACTCCTGTTCCAAACAAGGCCATTGATAAGTATGATTTGGTTTTACAGAATTGTGCTACTATTCACATATGTGTAATAACCATGTCTGGAAACATGTACTCGAATTCTATGTTCATTCCTACTGATTATGTTAACAATAGCAGTTAAAACACAGACACAAAAATAACAGATAGGTTGCCACACTCAGCTCAAAATGAAGACAAAAAAACTTGAGAACACTGTAGAGAAACATGAATACAGTCAGCTCACATAAAGACAATAGCTATCATTGCCAAAGGCAGGAAGTTGAGCCAAGTCCTACAAGTAACTTGAGTTTATTTTTAAGTCATAAAAAAGCAATCATAAATTTTAAGTTTTGACTAATATTTTTATTTTTCTTACTTTCTTGCAAGCATAAGTGTATCTTCAAAGGGAAAAGGCTGAGTTTGTGCAAGGTTATCTAGCCTAAAATTAAGGAAAACCTTTTCCTCATACTTTTCTGAAATTTCACATGGCTTGATTTCCTGACTCATATTTTCCAAAGAGATAAGGTTCCTATTCTACTTGCCAGACACCAAATTCCCTAATAAAGATGCAATACAGGAAGGGCAGGCTAGCTTGTCAGAGGTACCAAATATGGCAGCTTACAAGTTAATTTATAACAAAACAGCACCATATAACTTACAATTTATTTTGTTTTATACTTTTTTCTTGAAACTTACCTGAATTCCAACAATTAGATGAAATAGTGTATTAACAGGAAACCAAGTTCCAATTACTCATCTATTTAGATTTGTCCCATGAAAAATGAGAACAAGTTATAAGCAAGCAAGCAAACAAACAAACAAAACAAGAAGTCATAATTGAAAGTAACCCGAAAAGGTAGATTTCTCTTGAAATGGATGGGAAAGGTAAGGTTGGTAGATTCTCCAGAAAAGACATTCTGGGAAGAAATGAAGAGGCCTCTTGTCTATAGTGAAAGGAAAAGTGTAGCTCATGCCACAGAAGCCTCAAGCAAGAGCAGCCTTTGTAACTCAATGACTGCTCATTCAAGGTTGTTAATAAGAATGAATTGTTCTTACTAACAGTTCTGTAGAACAGCAAAAGCTAAACTCTGAAGAAAAGAGAAATTCAAACTTTGAAGTACATGTTATTTTCCATAATAATTTTATTGGTTATTTGGGAATTTCCCATGTTGATTCCTGAGAAACCTCACTTCCCAGTCCTCCCAGGTCAGCACACCCACCCCTGGAACTTGCCCAATCTTTTCAGAAAACGAAGAAAATAAAAAATGTCCAATTTGTGTTCTCCATATACTCACTGGAGCATGGTAAAACTCCAGGAAACCAGTCCTTTAAAAAAAAATGAGTCCTTCCCCATGCACACACCCATCAGAAGCCATCAATTGTGGAGAACTACACATCAGCTTCTTTATCACAAATTTTAAAGGTTCTCATTAATAGCTTTCTTTCTTAATGTTTTCTTCTGAGGATGAGGAGTTGTCAGAGCAGGCTTCTTTATCTGTCTTTCTCAACTGTGAGTCTGAAGTCATCAATACCATGGCAAAAGGATTGTCCTTTCCCTTTACTGTCATTGTCAACAGGGATCAGGACATCAACATGGCTGCAGGTAGCAGTCTAGGCCAGTTGTATCAATATGGCCCCTGGTGGTAGCACTGCCCAGTCATCAACATGGCTTCATGCTTCAGAACAGACTGAAGAAAAATGTGAATATCACATTGCCTCGGGTAGTAAAACTGGTTAAAAGCATCAACAGACCCCTCTTGCAGTAAGACCATGAAACCAGGCATGACTCTTGGCTGCAGTATGGACCCGGACATCATCATGGTTTCAGGTAGCCTAGGCCACCCATGTCAATATGGCCTTTAATGGCAGTATGACCCAGGTACATCAATACTGACCTTGGCTGCAGTGGGATCATGGATAGCCACATGAACATCTGGCTTCACCAAAGTCTAGGGCCATGAACCCCAAATACCAAAGTGACCTCAAGTAGCAGCACAGATCATGGAAATCTTTCAAGGAGGTCCAATCCAGAAAATGAACCATTCTTCATCTTGGGCATCTTGTTCTTGTTCTGAACAAGGATGATTGCAGGGCTGGGCAGTGTATTGGGAGCCTGGCTACTGCATACCATCCAGTCAACCCCACTTGACAATGACATGCTCCCCCATCAACTGTAGCCTTTCTCACATCTATCATTGCCATAGTGTACCCAGATCCACCCCTCTCCATCACTCACTCACTGCTTTATTCCTCCATTGTTTCTTCCTCTCCATTTCATTTTCCATCATCATAGGGCATTGGAACCTGTAGTATGCACACAGTATATTTTTGTCAGCTATAAATGCAAATATTCATTACAAGGAGTTGTTGGTCTGGCTCAAGGTTTCTGGTTTTTGTCATGCCATAAACACTGGACCATCCCTGAAGCATATCTCAGATATTTTGCTACTATGCTGACCTTGTAGCTAGACTGGTCATCTTGGGGAAGATTTTTCTGAGCTCCAAGCTACAGCACACCTGTATCATTGCCCTCGGTTCTCTGTCTCCAAGCAGGGCAGGCAACTTGGGCAGCAGCTACAGCAGCTCCATGCTGGAGGCCTAGGATTGATCTTATTTAGTAATGACATCTGGTCCTGCTGGATTGGTTACTCCTTTTACTCCTTTTACTCTAGATTCTCTTAGATGGAGTAGATATTATGGCTAGATCTGGGAACAGATGGCAACTGAGTTGGTTAGGTGCATACAGACATGTTTTCAGGGCCCACAAGTGTCATATGTATATATATATATATATATGTTTTATAATTCAGAATCCAAAATACTTTAAATTATTTCTGTTTATAAACATCAATTTCTTTTATTTTTCAATTATGTGTATGTTTCTGTATGTGTGGGTATGTGCATATGAGTGTAGGTATACTCAGAGACCATAAGAGCACACCAAATCTCTGGTTATGGTAATTCAAGTTATTGTGGGCCAGCCTACATGCCATCTGTCCAAGCTCTTGACTGACTTCTTAACCCCATCATGTGTCATTTCCCCATGGATATGAAGCAAAAAGTATCCAAGTAAATAAACTCTCTTATATAACAAACAGCACATATTTTTCATTTGCCCCATGAGCCTAGGGCTCATATTAGCTACCTTTCTCATTGCTGTGACCAAATGTCTTCTAAGAAACACCTTAAAGGAATATGGATTTGGTCTCACTCAGTGTCTAAGGAGACAAAATGTATAATGATGAGGAATCATGGAGGTGGCAGAAATGGCTATAGCTGTAATGGCTGCTGGCTCACATCTTAAAGGAACAGGAAAAAGAGATTGGGCAGGAAGTGATGTCAGGATGTAAAAGTGAATGGTGACCTCTTTCCTCCTGTGAATCCCCACCTTGTAAAAGTTCCACGACCTCTAAAACTACTACTACTAGAAGTACTGCTTAACTAGGAACCTAGTATTCAAAGATGAGTTTATAGGCATTTTATACTCAAATTATAATAGAACAGAGTACTCTGATTAAGGTTATACAGTGATAAGGTGTCAAGTATAGGGTACAAAAGCTTCATTTTTGGGGGTGACAAAAGAGTGTTGAATGGAGAAGCAGCTCAACCCATGGTTTCTTTATACAGCCAGCATATTCCGTAGCTCAGTTATAAAACTGAAGTCATTTTCTGATGTGGCTTTATAGCCATACAAGTGATGTGTTGTGCTACATTCTACAGGGAAGAAGGAGGTCCTACTGTTAGCATAGGGACAGTCCTCTTTAAGATGAGATCTCAAAGTGCAGTGTTCTCCATACACCTGTTCATTTTCTATGTTTCCTTAAATTTGTCTACAGATTAGAAAAGAGACTTGATCAAAAATGAACAAGAATGAAAGATAACAATTTGTGATGAGTATATGACCATCTAAGCTACCAGCAATGAGAAAATTAAAGGAAAAGATATCTGAATATGAAAGAATTTACATCAAAAACATTCTGTTAAATGACAAAGAACCTTAGGATAAGAGTATAGACATAGATTAACAAAGAAAATTGTGGAAAAATATAGAATGTTCTCTTATTTTAAAACCAGAGTGAAAAGTCCCCTGTGAAAGAAGATTTTGCACCTCTGAGCTTGTGAACTGTATATATAGAGAAATAAGACTTTACAGCCAAACATTTCCAAACTGATCCAGTTCGTTATGGAAAAGGAAGATGGTCCTTAAAGTCAACAGTCTATGTTATCTGAATTGGGACAGAGATGTCAGGGATCATTTGAAATGATAGCTTAATTAATATCATGATGAAATCACACTATGATGCTCCAGTGAGAGAGAGAGAGAGAGAGAGAGAGAGAGAGAGAGAGAGAGAGAGAGAGAGCTCAGTGTTGACACCTGCAGATCAAGTGTGCCTATCACAGTTTTTTAGAGACATATATGAACCACTGAGCACTTTAGCTCTCATTCTAAAAAGAACTCAGTCAGAGGCTTTTTCGCTAGTAAGTTTACAACATATTAGTGAGACAGCATGCCCATACTTCCCAGTCTTCTCATGCAACATATCTATCTGAACTCTGCATCTAAATATGTGGACAAGTGCTGTTCTGTCCATCAACACCACGCTTTAATTTCACAACAAGCTGTGAACAACTCTTTAGCCCTGAATATAAAGTTTTCTGAAATTCCTCTGGAATGACAAAAGTTAATGATTTCTCTTCAGAATGTCAATCTTTTAAATCTATTTCTAATTTGAAACAACAAAGGAGATAAAGGCTAAATAATATCTCTGTCTTTTTGCCTAGAGTTCTCCATACAAACTTTATCATTGAAATTACTTATTGTTCTATAATCTTCATATTACTTTCTATTAAGTTAGACACAAATGGAAAACAAGAATAACTAAGATACACACCAATCTAGAGAAGTATTCAAAAAATATTTATGGTTGTAAACCTAGCTTTTAGTGGCTGAGCTATCCTTCTGGCCTGGTATTAAAACAACATAACACATCAATATCCGATCTAAAGTAAAATGGAGAGATTCTTTGCATAATGGAGTTGGTAGAAAGGAATATCACTTTAGTATCAATTTGGAGATTTTTGTTTACTTGTAGAGAGAAGCTCATCTATTATTTTTGAGGATACAAAAATGTTCTACTACAAATTACATGTCAAGAACTGCATGAGTCCTGAAATTCAGAAGAGTTGAGACAGTGGCACAGGAATCCATGGAAAAGTGTGATTCTTTTTTGTCGCTGAAAGTTTCTGCCCCGCCAGCCTGGTCCCATAACCATTTCAACCCCAAATAAGTGCACAAATGCTTTACTAGTTAGAAAACTATTGGACAGTGACTTGGGCTTCTTACAGTCTAGCTCTGTCTTAATTATTAACTCATTTCTATTAAACTATGTATTTCCTTGTGGTCTTGACTTACCAGAGAAGGATCCAGACCTGCTACACTTTAGGCAGGCTACATGGTAACTGTCTCAGCCTATGTTTTCCAGAATCTTCCTCATCTCCTATCCCTGCCTCTACTTCCTGCCTGGACAATTAGCCAATCAGTGCTTTATTCATCAACCAGTAAGAGAAACATATAAACAGACATCTCCCATGAGATTCTCAGTGAATCAAAATAAAATTACAAAACTGCTCTCTAATCAAAAAATTTGTTTTATATTTATTTCACCATTCAATAATGTAATTGATATTGACAAATTAGACTAGCTGATTGGCAGTTTATAATGAAATTAAATGTTATAACTTTTCTCTCAATAGTAATGTAATCATCATTTCTAAACTAATGATAGCAACTAAGTATGCTTAATTTGAAATATCAAAACAATATATATATAAATAACTTATAATGTTGTTTTTATGTATTCAGGAAAATTAAGAAAAATTAAAAAGTTATAGTAGGAAAGTAGCTTTTAATTAAATTCTGAAAACATGTTGGAGCACTAACTACACACACTTCATTTTATTTGGGTATGACCATTATAAATCAGTCATTTTTTCTTTTCAATGGAGCCTACAGTACTACTGAAGAATTACAGAAGAACATAAGCCTCCAAGTTAAAATAGCATCAATTAGCACAATTCCTTTTTTTGTCTATAGGGCCAGACACAAAAAAAAGCATTGTATGTTTACTTCAGCTTTATAGAAACCTGAAGGATAAAATTTTAACTAAGACCATTGAAATATATATAATTATTGAGAATTTGAGAATGAACTTTGAACTTTTCTGTTAAACTCATGACACTGAAAAGGAGAACATTCCCCAAATGCAGTGGTTGCATTTATATTACAAAGGAAGCTGTGCACACAAGAGTTAAATCCCTAACGTTTTTCACATTGTTACAACTGTCCAACTGCTGGTAACTTTCAATGAACAACTTTAACACATCTGAGTATCTCTTAGCTTACAGGGAAGAAGTGGTCCTTGGATGGCCTTAGATCGAAATGCTCACTTCACTTTAGATGAGCTGTTGAGTCTAAGCCATACTGAATCTAATGTGTTAAAGCACTTGTGTGAGGTCAGGATGCTCAGACATCTCCCAAAGTGAAGAGCCAACTCCATCTGTTCTGAAGTATAGGAACTGAAAGAAAAGGAAGTAGGAAAGCAGGTCATGTTACTATGGGGAAGAGCAAAGATGATACTATTACATTCGTGTATGTCACCTAGAGACAGATTTTTCTCCTTATGACATAGTGGGCCTAAATTCAATTTAGGAAATTATATGAGTACTTCCTGGTATGCTCAGTGAAAGGAGAATAAAAGATGGCCCTGTGGGGAGAGAAATCCCCTTATATGTAAGTGGGTTGGTTATCCTCCATGTTTCACTCAACAATCATTTATAAAATGTTACGACTTTATAAAAGAGACAAAACAAAAGCTCAGCTATCTTAAAATTGAACCAATCAGCTTGTCTTTCAGGCAGGTGAAATAGACATATACATGTGGAGAAGACATGGTAAATGGATGATTTCCCTCCACCTACATGTACCATGTTATTAAATATCAATAAATTAAATATCTCTTTTCTCCACAATAGATTTGGGATACTTGATGGTGGATATCTGTATGTTATGAATACTTTTTCTTTTATCAGTTAATAAATAAAGCTGTTTTGACCAATGGTCAGGCAGGAAGTATAGGTGGGTCTACCAGACTAGGAGAATTCAGGGAGAAGGAATGCAGACAATGAGACAAGGGAGATACCATCTACCTACCAGGAAGGTAGAATGACTAGGCATTCTCCAGTAAGCCAAGACCACGTGGAGGTTCATAGATTAATAGAAATTAGTTTAATAATTAAGAGAGAGCTAACCAATAAGAAGCCTGAGCAATAGGCCAAATAGTTTATAATTAATATGAGTCTCTATATATTTATTTGGTACTAAATGGAGCAGGAGGGATAGAAACTTCTGGCTAAAAGTGGCTGTTTCTCTTATTTGTTGACTAATAAAGCTGTTTCAGCCAAATGCCAGGCAGGATGTGGCCAGTCAGGAAATATACCTGGGACTCCCTGACTAGGAGGATTCTGAGAAGAGAAATATAGAGAGTTCCCAGGAGATGCCATGACTGAACAGCAGTGGGACCAGGTGGAACAGAAACTTCTGTCAACAGAACCTGCTTAGAATATATACATAGGTGTTTATATGTATTGAATAATTTGGGGAAAATGTATGAAGTTTTCCCAAATTAAATCATCTGTCAGTGCATTATCGCAGCCAGCCATGAAGCCAACTAGATAGTATGTGTACCTTGATCTCCAATAACAGCACTGTACATGACAAATAAGCAAATTCTTGCATTTTACTTTATTTCCTTTTCAGAATATTTTAATACATTTTATTTTGTATCATTTCCTCTTTTTTGCTTGCTTAGCTATTTACTTTTTGTTTGTTTTTCAGTCTGACTAAAGTTTCCCTCCTTCCTCTCCTCCCAGTTCCTCCCCGCTTCCCTCCAATTTCTACCCCCTGTCCACTCCTTCCCTATTTTCTCTTCAGAAAGGGAAAGGCCTCCTTTAAATATCAACCAGCCATGGTATATTGTACGTGCCTGCCCTCGCCAGCAAGGAAGACGCGACTCTGGGTAGATCTTCTTCATGCAGTTTTTAATCAGGATCCTTTAAACATGTTTCTTCTGGCCCGAGAGAGAGAGAGAGAGAGAGAGAGAGAGAGAGAGAGAGAGAGAGAGAGAGAGAGAGAGAGAGAGAGAGAGAGAGAGAGAGAGGAGAGAGCCAGGGGACCCCTGCACAGGCTTAAATACCCTTGAGCTAACCAACCCCAGTGAGCCACGTGGACCCTACAGATAGGCTGCTCTAATGCGGAAGCAGACAGGCTGAACAGACTTAACCAATTAAGGGCTTGTTTACCCAGAGAACCTTCACCAGTGGGAAGGTGTAAGGCAGAAGCCAGCGCCACTTTAAGGCGTGGCACTACGCGGCTCTCTACAGTATATTATGTCGAACTGAAACTAGATACCTACCTCCTCTTTTATTAACGCTGTATAAAGCAATCTGGTAGGAAGAAAGGGTCTAAAAAGCAGGCAACAGACTCAGAGACAGCCCTTCCTTCCACTGTTAGAAATCCCACAAGAAGACCAAGGTACACAATGGTTAACATAGATGTAGTGGACCTAGGTCAGTCCCATGCAGGTTCCCTCATCCATTCAATCTCTCTGAGCCCCTATGAGCCCATATTTGTAAGTTCTGTGAGCTTTCTGTTGGTGCCCTTGACCCCACTTGTTTCTATTCCATAATCTCTGCCTAATGTTTGACTGTGGGTCTCTACATCTGTATCCATCAGTTGCTGCATGAATATTCTCAGATGACACCTGGGCTAGCTGGGAACCAATCTATGAGAATAGCAGAACAACATTGATTGTCATTTCATTGACTTTTTTCTTCCAGTTGTGTTTGGTTCTATCCTAGGTACCTAAGCTATCCTACCTCTGGGTCCTGATCCTCCTGGCCATGACAGGGGTGAGATCTCTCTCATAGAATGGGTCTCATGTTGAATGGACTAGTCATTGGTTAGCAACTCTCATTATTTCTTGCCCTTTCTACCCACCATGTTATGATTCTAAAATGACAATTGGCCAAACATTCATCATCATGCAATTTACAGCTTGAGATAGAATTTCAAAATTGAAAATTGAATAGACAAAATCTCAATGCACTATATGTATGTTTAGTGGTCACTTGTAATCGCAGTGTAGAAAAATACCAAAAAAAAAGTCATCTCTTAATCTGTGAGAGTGTGCAATTGGAAAGGAATAAGATTGCCACCTTCCTGACTTGTGTGAGAGAATCCCATTTGTCTTAACTTAGGAAATTTTCCTGTAAAGGATGTTACTACAAGGCTATTTAAAGTTGTTCAATACATTAAGCAGTTTTCCCCTCTAAACTTCTAAGGCCTATTCATAACTAGACATATCCGGGAAAGTGAGATGACTAATGGTCTGGGGCCTCAGGGTTTGCTTTCCTGTCAGAACCCTCAATAGCATGTCTTTACATGCTACTCGTCACTTAATGAAGAAGCATCTAATGCCCTAATAACATCAATGTATGCAATATTGATCCAGAGTGTAAAGCTGATGAAAGTGTGTCTGTGGAAATGTAATCACAATGGAAGCTGAAGACTAAATCACCAGTTTCTTTCAGCCTTAAACTGTCAGGTTCTACAAAATAAATTTGAGGCAATTGGGGAATAGGAGTGATAGAAGAAGTAGAAAATACACAATTTCAGAATAGCTTACATGAACTGCTGGTACTGAACAGTGGCTGATGGCTGGTGAGTATAAATAGGCAGTCTCCTAATTTACCCACCTGGAACATGGCATTTTGATTTCTCAAAGAAAGGTACAGTACTTTCAATCATGCTAAATTAACTGAGATATCCATGAAGCTCCTTAAATTCTACCTATTATTTCTGGGGTTCCCTTGCCATTTGTCTAAAGATGTTATATATCTGTAATACTTTAGCTTTCTTACTAGTTTTCTTCAGTGTAAGATAGGAAATCTCATTTGTGGTGACATGTGAGAATCTAGAAGACATTGTACTAAGTGAAATAAGCCAGGCATGAAAAGACAAATTTCACATGGTATTACTCACAGATGGCATCTGAAATAGTGAATCTCTTAGATATTGAGAGTGGGAATAAGGGTTCTCTGAGGCTAAGGAAAGTGGAAAGAAAGGCCAAAGAGAGGTTGCTCTAGGTGCAATGCGTTAGTTCAGTAGAAAAATCAGTTCTGGCAAATATAGGAGAGAGACATGACTACAATGAGACTAGCCCTACTTAAATCTGGGACGTGAACACATAACCATCCTTGGGAAGTTCACTTTCCTACATACTTAGGAGACATTTTCTAAGGAGAGATAAAATGTATGGAATAGAATCAACATGGTGAAAGGAGGGCTATGCAGCTCCCCTGGGTTCATTGAAGCGGTCTGCCATAGTCTCTCTCTCTCTCTCTCTCTCTCTCTCTCTCTCTCTCTCTCTCTCTCTCTCTTTTTCTCTCTCTCTCTCACACACACACACATACACACACACAAACACACACACACATATGTATATATTTTTTTCAGAGATCATTTTTAGCAATGGATATTTTATCCAAATTATTAGGTGAACATAACATACTCTAGAGTCCTGTGCCACAAGAATAGGTAAGTTAATAACATTTTATCCTCAAGGAGTAAATTTTCATATAAAATGAATTACATGAGAAGCCATCAAGCTTGCTTAGTATGGAGGCTGCCAGGTGTAATGCCACCACCACAGGAAGCAGTACAGGAAGTTGCAGAGAAGCTGAAATCATGGAGGGAGAGAAGAGTCTTCTCTTGAAGTGTGCAGATGTCCACTGTGTTGCTCATTTTGGAAGCTGTGGCTACTTTTAATGGCTTACTAACCCTTTTAAGCAAGCATCAAAAATGTAGTAACTATAGCAATTCTTATAATGAATTCAATGTCACTATCTTAAAAGAGTGAATTTAGGTCACAGCCAATCAGAAAGCCTCATGCTAGCTGAGATTTTTTTTGACTCTTAGCTATTTCAACTCAGTGCTACTCGTTTTATGGAGAAAAGATGATGTTCATGTCATACAAAGTGTATATTTCCTAAAGGGGACAACTTGTATTTTTTTTCTCATACAAATTCTTCCAAGGAAAAGGCCAGATGGGATTTGAATGAGAGAGCAAACAGGAAATTGGGTGTCAGGGGAACAAAGGGCCAAGTAGAGAAAAGTTCAGAGAAGTTACTCAATGCTTCCACCCAAAGTTACGCACTGGGACTTTATCACAACTGAGTCTTTTGAGACCTGCCTGTCACCAGACAGTACTAAGCACACTGATTCTAAAGGAAATCTTTGTTCCAATTCCCTCCTGACAGGAAAAAGCTTCTGGGTTCACTCAACCCTATCTTCATCCGTTACAAAGAAAAACTATAGAAAGAATGGTTAGATTCCCAGGGGCTCTCCTTATTTAACGAGCTCTATCTAACCAGACAACTGCCTAAACCACCCACCCACCCCCTTCACTCACTACAGCACACAGCAAAAAGCTTGCTTCGATGCTTTTATTTTCTTCCCTTTGGGGTTCCTCAAAGTAGAGGTGTCCCAGAAAGGAATTCTTTGTAACTGGGTCACCTAAGTGATTGATAAAGGGACAGAAGCATTCCAAAGATAGAGTGGGTATTGCTCCTTTTCCTCAACATGACAATAGTGCAGAATGTCTGACCTAGTTTCATGTCTTGGGAAGGACTGTCAACCTGACACAAAAACAAAAACCAACCAAACAAACAAAAAATAAAATGGCAGCATTTCTCATATTGACTTTCACAGCCGAGAGCCTCTAACATACATTACCCAAGCAAGTAGATAGCAACAATCCTGTTCTAAAAGCAGTAATGTGCTATATTATTTTACAAAAATGAGAATTTACTTAATTTTGATAAAGTCCATAAAGCATATTCATTCTCAAAATTCACAACCCTGCCAATTTTCTTTGAAGTGCTCTGTAGTTGATTTTTTTTGAAACATTATCCTCACTTTTATGTTTACTGCCCAGATTGTTATTTCACTAACAGCAAACTTGAATACATTTCCGCGAGAGCCCCGAGAGTATTTGAGTATTTCTAAGTTTAGAATTAGAATGATTCCCTTCTATTCTAATGATCATAACATTCCCAGCTCATATTCATATATATATATATATATATATATGTATATATATACATATATATACATATATACTAGGAACACTAGCTGTGGGCAACTTAAAGTGCCTCTGGCTCATTTTAATAGAAAAATATTTACTGGAAAAGCAATTAGGTTTGTAGCCTCTGCAGGAAGATGAAGTATCAGACTTAGCAAATGAACTAGGAATGAGAACTTCTTGGACACAAAAAGAAACAAGACAATTGCCTTTGAATAAAATGCCCAGGAAGGAGGGCACTTCTGCCACAGAAATACCAACAACACTGTTGGGAACTGATTCTTTTCCTTTAGATCTGGGTATATACCCATCTTCAATTTTTCTTCCTGTTTGTATGACTATTGTCAGGAACTATAGTCTGTGCAAACTTACTCATCTTTGTGGGTTCAGTGGTGTCTACATGTGACAGTTCATCATGATCCAGTCTGTGTAGTGTTGGCATTCTCTTATAGGAAAGGGGGATTGAGAAGGGTGATGGGACACTCACCTGAGTATCCAGCCATTTTTTTTCTAAGTCACATGTATGCAATCTAGCTATGAGCTACAATATATAGGCTGGAGGAGGGTAACTGAATGGGGCTCAATATAATGAGCCTATAAGAAAAAAACATTGTCCACCCTGGTTACAGAGATCCTAATATTGCTGATTTAATGTCACCCATGATCTTACCTTTAGCCCCTCACTCATGCCTCTGTGACTGTACATAATAAACTCATTACTTCCTCAGAGAAAGCTTTGATAGATTGGCATTTTGATTTATCCAGGAGACTTCATGGAGAAGGGTAGATATTGCTTATATTTCTCCCAAGAGGGAGTAGAAATCCTTCTCATAACAATTACTGGCTCCAGATTAAAATTCCCAGGCCAAAACCACCAATTGGCCAGGCTGAGCTCATGCCTTGGTTGTCTTAATTTCTCACATAGCCCCTCCGTAAAAGTCAGTTGCCATTAGGACAACTTGCTTTAAAAATTTTTTTGAGAATAAAAAGCTGGAACTCCACACATAACTTTTGCACATAGCTACATAAAACAGGGCAGACACTGCAGTAGACTAAAGATACATATGCTATAACCAAAGAAAGATGGACACTGATCACTGCGTGCCTCTCATCTGCAATTGAATTGTCTCGTGTCCCATTGCCCTGCAAATCTCTAGGCTACTAACCAGAGCTGATAGAGGCCTTGTTTTCTCTTCTAAATGGATGTTTTGTTTTTGGTTTCTGTCTCCTTGACTGTAAGGATGAAGGTGGCAGCAAGCAGGTGACTTTCTTCAGACAGTTGAGTTCCTGTACAATGAGAGAAGAGGCAGCATTTGCAAGATATGTTCCAGGCTGGCAGGGGCTCAAACATTCCAAGGCTTTTTTGTTGTTTTCTAGAGAGAAGAGAAGGTTTCAGGAACTTCAAAGTGTTTCTCAGCTTTGATTTGGCCTGCAGCTCACAGCAGCTGTGTAGGGAGACTCTTGCAGGAGAAGGAAAGGGAAAATAGGTCAGGACTGGTTATAACATAGTTTTGTTTTCACAAGAGTGAACAAGCACCACGTATAAATATACAAAAAGTGGAAAGTAAGAAAAACATGTTAGCTTAGCTGTATTTCAAGGAAAAGACAATTGGTCTAAAATCCCAGTTATTATATGCTCTGGGGATAGTGAATGTGATTATTCATTTTTTAATGCTCTGGGCTGCAATTTAGCTTTTATCTGAAAAAAAAAAAAAGAATATTGCTTTTACATTCCTTCTTTCTCATGGCGTGAATAATGGAGGTGGGAGACACTTAATGTTAACAGGTTAGTGAAACAAAATCACTTTGAGGAAGTAAAAACTGTTTTTAGTTTAATTTTAATAGTCCACCATTTTTAAAGTAAAGGGTGGGATTGTTCTTTCTAGGAATTTTCTTCTTATTTATTCGTTGGCATGAAGAGACCTGTAGGCCTGCACCATGTTCAGCAGGTAAGGTTGCCTAAAGAGCTGAGTTCCATTACTGTGAGTCATGTGGTAGGAGAAACCCAAACCCTGCAACTTGTCTATGACCTCTACACACACACACACACACACACACACACACACTCAAATAATTGGAATAAAACATTAAAGGTATTTCCCCAAAGTTATTAAAATATTTTTTTCATCTCAGTGGAATTGCAACTGTAAAAAATGTGGGTTTTGGCAAAAAGCAATAGATGAGGATGGAGTAATTATCAAATAGCTACTAGCTTGGGTGTTTTGCTTTGTTTTTTCTTGTGTATGTATATGTGTGCCTTTATGAAACAACTTTAGTGATAGTTGTCCCTCAATCTGCAATGCCCTCCCTTTCTATCCTCATTCCCATTTTTTGTTCTTCTTTTGATTTTTAAGTGATTTTAGTATCAATTAGTAGGAAGTCTCAAGGAAGGTTAATATTAATTCTTACAAGAATGCTTTTCTGTCTTCTCTGTATATTCAAGTTATCCAAAGAGAAGACCCAAAGGAAAGCTAATGCATGGGTTGGCTTCCTGGCCCCTTTAGTGGGTTTTTCTAGATGTGGGGACCCACCTTGAATATTTTAGCTCTCAGTTGAATCAAATGAAATACTAAGCTAAATGTCTCTATCTTAGGAGTTGGCACCATTTTTTGTGGCTGAACATCAAAACTAGTTAAAGATAAAGATATTTTGATCCGGTCACAAGGGAAGACTGAGCTGATGTGTTCCCAGCTTTGCTTTGTGGAGCAATGGTTCTTCTAGCCCAGGTGGGATGCAGCAAAACAAATAACAAGGGCTGTGGGATTAGGTGGGACAGAACCAGCACCCACACGATGGCATAGGAGAGCAGCCTGGGAAGCCATGGGAAGCAAGCAAGTAAGCTATGCTCCTCCTTGGCCTTTGCTTCAATTCACACAACCTGATCCCTGCCCTGACTCCCCAGGACAATGGACTCATACCACATATGGTGAAATAGATCTTTTCTTCTCCAAGTTTCGCTTGGTCTTGTTGCTTTATCACAGCATCAAGTAAATGTCTTTAACCTGGCAAAATGGATTAAATATGAAAACCATAGCTAATTGAGCATGATACTCACTATGGATGTTTTGCTTAGAAACATTTTGCAAATTTCCTAAGTATGAGCAACTATGCCAGGTTTACAAAAAGGCTGAAAGCCACATGTTAAATTCAGTCTTCTCTTGAATGCTGATTTGGACTCTGCTGCTTGAAGTTAATAATTATACCTTTTATCTTCTAAAGCAACATTTTAATTTTAGGAGCTTGAATGGCCTGATTAGCACAGTTTGGCTTTTCCCAGGTGGTTTTTTGAGTGCAACAATTAACATCATATATGAAAAAAAAATGTAGCTCAATTGTTAAAGAGAAATCCACTTTATTTATCCATTTACCTATCATTTTGGTCTACTAGCAAAAGTAGCATTTACCATGTGGTTTTTGGTGCATGACTATGGGTACAATTTACTCCTGCTCTGTGATAGCTGGTATATGTGAGTTAGTAACTATTTAATTCTTATTCATCTTCATCCAATTGGACTGGATTCAGAACTATCATGGAAACATACTTCAGAATGTGTTTTATAAAAGTATTTCCAGAAAATCATTACTGAGGTTTGAAGACCTACCCATGCAGGTGGCACTGTCCTATGGATGGAGTCTAGGACTACGTGAGAAGTATATTGATCAGCTGCTTCATCCTCATGCCCCCAAAGCTCCACCATCTTTCTAGCTCTGTGGATTGTAGCCTCAAAGAACAACTGAAAAGAACTATCCCCTCTTAAATTGATTCCTGGCACATGTTTTGCCATAGCAGTAAGAAAAGTAGCTAATGTTCTAAACTTTCTCATTCTAGAGCCAGTTTGTCTAGAACTCACTAGGAAGGCCAGCCTGTCCCCAAACTTAATCCAATCCTACTATGACAGTTCTATATTTTGGGTATGGCTTACAGGTTTGAGAAAGTGTAATGAGTTTGTTAGTCAGTTTAATTCCTTTATCTTACTGCTTTCCACCACACCCTCTGTTAATATACCTTAACCCATATATTCAATTTCTTGGAAGATTTTCACTAGCATACTTGCTTCTCAGATGTTTCTAGATATATGCCTTGGAAATTTGTTTTCTAGATAAATGCTTTTTTTCTGTTTTTTTATTTTTGGAAGTTGTAATTTAATTATATCATTTCCCCCTCCCTTTTCTTCCTTCAAGCCCTCCTATATACCACCCCCACCACCCCCACTTTGTGAAAAGTTTTAACAGAAGCTGGGGCAATTCCCTCATCTCAATTCAATGGGAAGTTTAGGCCTACTTGAATCCAAGAACGTGACCAGCACTCATTTTGTATAAACACATCAAGCTAATTAAAGCTGGTGGAAACTACAAAATAGAAACAAAAATAGATTGGAATCCAGAAATCTCTCATTTTGTTTTGAGGCATTTTAATCACATCGCATAAATAGCTATCATTTTTGTAAAATTTGCATTCTTCCTACCTCCCAAGGGAAGATAGAACCATTGTAATTATAGTACATTCTTCTGAGATTCATAATAGGGTACTATTTTGCTAATGGAATGTTCAAGAAGTCTGTAGTAATTTATCAAATAGTCCTTACTCCCATTCAGTGTGAATCTTTTTTTATTCTCAGGTGTGTGTGTGTGTGTGTGTGTGTGTGTGTGTGTGTGTGTGTATGTGTGTGTGTGTAAGAGGGGTTATCAGGGTTTTATTATAATTCAAATTATCTATTCCACCTCCCTTCATAATATATGTATATGTATGTACACACACACACAAACACACACACATACACAAACATATTGAAAATACTTTAGTAATGTTTATAGAATTAAAATTGAACACCTTTTGTGATAGAAACATTGTCTTTATTTTAGTGTGGTTTTATTTTGAAACCTAATTTTGAAGTCTGAATAAGTTGTAGGTGGAAGGAGGAAAATGTACCTCAACTTTTTCTACACTGATCGGCTACAGCCACTTTGAACTACCAGCAGAGTACTCCAGCAAGCTAGAGAGCCAGAAATATAAAAGCTCTCAGTTCAAACTCTATTTGTTTTCATCTTTAAAAATATAAATTTAAGGCAGGAAATGTGGGTCAAGTTCATGCCCATAATCTTAATATCTGTGTGGCAGAGGCAAAAGTATTGGCATTAATTTGAGTGTGGTCTGAGCTGAATACTAAGAAGAAATAATGAAGTGTAGAGAAGGAAGAAGAGGAAGGAAGCACAAGGGAAGAAGACAGAAGGGAGAAAAGGATGAAGGAAGGAGGGAGGAACGGAAGGAAGGAAGGAAGGAAGGAAGGAAGGAAGGAAGCACAAGGGAAGAAGACAGAAGGGAGAAAAGGATGAAGGAAGGAGGGAGGAACGGAAGGAAGGAAGGAAGGAAGGAAGGAAGGAAGGAAGGAAGGAAGGACAGAAGGAAGGACTAATGAGACAATTTAGTCTTGGTGAGATGCTACCAAGGCTGATAACCATGTTCATTCTCCAGTATCATGGTATAAGAGAAGAGACTCTAATTAATGGTGCTGTGACAAACACACCTGCACCATGATGAATTATCTTGGATGAGTGTGCATATATAGAAAATGAATGTAAACAAATACTTGTAACAATTAATTTTAATCCATAATCTAAAGCTAACAAAAATTTTATTGAAATGTACACAATATTTTGTCACATAGCTCTTAGGTGCATAAATATTCTAGTCAACAAAAAATTAAGCAAATAACTGTAAACCATAGAAACAGTCCCTCATGTTAGGGGAAGAATATTTTATTGCAGACTGAATATTTCTTATTCAAAATATTTGGGACCAGAAATATTCACATTTGGGGAATTTTTTTGTCTTTCAGATTTTGGTATAGTTGTGCAGATTTAATGAGAAATCTTGGGATGTTTAAAGATGCACATTTTACATACACCTTGTATACATCAGCACAATGGTCCTTTTATACAATATTTTTAGTGTGCCAGTACTTTGAGAAATTCTCTTCACAGGTAGATAAGTTTGTTTGTTTTAGTTTTTGTTTTTCACCTGTGGTGCCACATTGGTGGATGGTCAAACCAATTCAAATTTTAGATTATTTGGATTTTAAATTTTTATATTAGAAATGCATGACTTGTACTTAGATTTTTAAACATTTATTTATTTATACTGGACATAATTATACAATCCTTTCTTAATGAAAACAAATATTTATAAACAATATTTAGGAATTTGGGCGTCGTTCTTTCCAAACTGCTTCCTGCTGTTAGGGGGCACTGTCATGGGGGGATCCTAAATTGCACGTGCACACGCGCGCGCACACACACACACACACACACACACACACAATGTTTATTTCATGTTACTAATTCAGAATAACTTATGAGACACAATACTTCTGGGTGTTTCTATGAAGTTTTTTCCAGAGAGGATAATCAGATCATCTGAAGAGGTAATAACCATCTTATGATGGGTTGGGACCCAGACTGGATTTTTTTTTTAAAGGAAAAGAGAAAACTAAATGATGCCCAACACCCACTGCTCTCAGCTTCTTGATTCATAGAAATGTGAAGACTCATTGCTACATGTTCCTGCTGTCATAAACCCCACTAATATGATGGACTATATCTATTTAAAGGAGTCAAGACCTTTCTGGGCAAACCTACAGAAACGGCTGACCTGTGCAAGTGGGAGCGCGAGTCTGATAGCTGGGGAACCAGCATAGGTTCAACGAACCAGGCCCCATGAACGTGGGTGTCAGTTGGGAGACCAGGGCAGTCTATGGGATCTCTGAAAGTGGAAACTATTTATCCCTACTGCACAGACTTTGGGAGTCCATTCCCTATGGAGGGATACTCTCCCAGCCTATATACATGGGGGAGTGCATAGTCCCTGCCCCAAATGATGTGACAGACTTTGATGATTCCCCCGTGGGAGTCCTCACCCTCCCTGGGGAGTGGAAGGGAGGTGGAATGGGGTGTTGGTTGGGGGCATTCAAGGATGAGAGAGAGAACTGGGATCGGTATTAAAATGAGATTGCTTTTAATTTAAATTAAAAGAATTTAAAACGAAAAAAGTGAGAGCAAAGTAAATTCTTCCTCCCTTAAGTTGTTTTAATCAGATATTACCACTTTCTATACGCTCCTTCTCATGTTCTCCCAAGTTTGAAAGACTTGATTAATACAATGGCCAATTAACCAAACAATGACTGAAGGGCTGCAGTTTCCAGACCTAACAGGATAGTAGCTTGCCTCATGTAACTGAGAAGCTGCAGAGGCTGAGTCAGGCTGAGTGCCAACAATATAGCCATAAAATCCTCTCTGGTAAAGATGAGGCCAGAGAAGGTTGGTTCCCTCCTGTGATGGGAGATGTTATTTGGTAAATATGTTTCTCATACTGGTTAATGAATAAAGCACTGTTGGCCAATAGGGAAGTAAGATAGGCGGGGCTAGGAGACTAGGAGTAAAGAAGGAGTAAGAAGGAGTCACATGGAGAGCCCAGAGATGTAGAACGCCAGCTGCTCTGTCCGATAAAATGAGCCACGTGGAAATATTTAGTATAGTAGAAATGGGTTAATCATTAAGACAGAGCTAGCTGATAAACAATGATAGTAATTGGCCAACAGCATTGTATCAAATACAGAGTCTCTGCATGTTATTGGGGGCTGGCAGTGGGGAAAACCTTCTCATAACACTCCTGGTTGAGTATTTGCCATGGAAACCAACCCTTCTGACCAGCTGTGGCCAGTCCCTGAAGAGACAGTTCTGTTTATTAACACTATCATCTCTACTGTCTTTTTGTAGAAGAGAGAGTATCTGTACTTTACATATGTGATCTACATTATTATGAAAATAATTAATAATAACAATAAAATAATAATAATAAACAGGTGTGGTTCAATAGAGCTGGAGGGATGCAAGCAGCCCAAAGGCTATCCTTTATCCTTCATTCAAACAGACATAAACACATAAGTATACACCAATACACACACACACACACACACACACACACACACACACACACACACACACACCTTTATTTCTAGCCAGACCTATAATTCTAGTCATTTGGGAAGCTAAGGCTGGGGAATTACAAGTTCAAAACTTGCCTGAGCTAGAGTCAATTTCAGCCCATCCTAAGCATCACAGGAAGACTCTGTCTCAATATTGGAAAACTAAAAAGATGTAGTGATTGATGTATCTTGATGATATAATACTTGTCTAGCTTATGAATTAGCTCATTAGCCTTTATTGCCCTATTTCCTGTGGAAAGAGTGCCCTTGCTCTCATGAGCTCATCCTTCTGCAGAAGCAGACTGTGGTTTATGTTCAGGGGCTGTTAATAGTAACAATCCTCAGCCACAGGCTGCTCTCAGAATGCCCAGAGTCTGAGCATGGATTCTCTCCTTGGATCCATCAACTTTACTTTAGGAGCCCTCAGACACTTCTACTTTCCCAATACCACAGCTCCTATGTGTGTCTGATTAGAATACTAACATTTTCCATTTTATTACCTCATGAGCGTTTTTGAATCTCAGTATAACTTTAGGTTAAGTAACCTGCAAAAATGCTTTATAGTCTTTGGAGAGCTCCCAAAGCAAAGGGGAGAGTGTTACTTCTCTGCATGAAATACATTATTCTACAAGTGTTGTGTGGTCTTTTCATTTTCATGGAAAGTCTCCATATCAAAAAGTATGTTCTAGAAACTTTCCACAATTACTCCTCTGCAACATCTCACTAGAAGCTATATGAACTTTTTATGACCTCAAGTAATTTTTCAAAGGGGAAAACGATGAATAGTTTAGGAATCATGAGGGGACATAAATTTTTAACAATTGCTAGAGTAACACTCATGCCCACTATTAAAAATGTGTATCTATTCATAAATATATACATATAAACTGCTCAAGATGTATAAAGTTACATGCATGTGTATTATTTCAGGGTTTACCACTTGCTATTGGATAACCAATTTGGGGGTTCAAAAGCAAAGAAATAGAAGTCATGAATTTGAGGGATGGAAAGGGAGTGCATGAGAAGGGTTGGGGGAAGAATAGGACAATGGTATAATTTCATCTTAATTTCACAAAAAACAATAACATTAAAAACATGTATTTGATAGCAAGCCTGTTCATTTGGAAGATTGCCTGGGAGAGCATGAGGAGAGTATAGAAATGTGGTGATAGCATAATCAAACCAGCCACGGAGATGCATGTAGGTGTTTGAAGCTCTACAAAAAAATTCAAAAGCTAGATAAGATCTAGAAACCATCTCCATCTATTAATATGTGAATTAATATAAAAATACAAATTTGAAACAAACTTTACACTGAAAATTAATGCATGCATGTGATAATTTTACACGAAGCTATACAAAACAATGTAATGTTTCTAAATGAGAAATCTTCATTTCCAACTGATGACTTTCTCATTTGTTCAAGGAAATAGTACTCTAATAGTAGTAACATTTTGCTTCTCCGCTGTTTTTTTTTTCAATTACTATACTTAAATATCTGATGGAGGCTAACTTTGTAAAGAAAACAGGTTTATTGTTTGCAGAGTTCTAAAGGTTCAAGGTCACAGTGCTGAGACCTAGAATTAAACTCGTTTCTGGTGAGGACTTTGTAACATCAAGCCTTATGAAAAATCATGTGTATTTGGGAGTGAAATATTGCACTGCCAAATAAAGAATTCAAGAGAGCAACTGCTGTGTAACAGTTTGCTCCAACACTGAAACACTCCATCCCAAATGGAAGCTTTTTAAGACAGAAGGTAAAGCAACTTTAGTTTCAGGGATTTAGAAATCCTTGAAACTGAACAAATTCACTAGGCTCCTCCCTCCCAACAGTAAACAATAAAGATTGCTAAGAGTCCTCTCAGAAGAACCACACTGCAAAGAAGACTCTCAGACAAGTCCAGTTGCCTAGAAAAAGCAAACCATCTTAGCAGCCTAGAAAGGATCTACACAACTGTGCCACTTGGAAAGGACCCTTTCCAACCTGGTGAGTTGCCTATAGGCCATGCAGTGCGCTCCAGATGATGTAGATATCTTTGAGAGTTTTCTGCTTGTACAAGTAACTCCTCACCCATATTTCTCTAAGTAAGCTCAATAAAATTCATTAGTTCACTAGTTGGACTTTGGTGGTATCTGTACTTTGATCTATCATGAAATCCCTATCTGGGGTGAGTAGACCTGTGTTGCATTTCCCCAGGAAATGTCACAGAGCAGCCATACCTCCCACTGAGACAGATAAAGAAGACCTACTTGTCCATGGGCAAGTGTTAAGCGTTGTTAAAAGCTGTTTGGTCACTATTAGTGTTAATAATTATTTCTTTAAGTGATTAGTGTAAGAAGTCATTCTGATGCTGATTTTCCTGCAAATAAGCAAACTGTTGTGGACTGGAAGAGTAATTAATTTCCTAATTAGCAGCTTGTTGCACTGGCTGCCTTGAACAAATAGGCTGCAAATGAAACAACCACCTGAACTACCCCTGTGCCAGCACGGGCCATTTTAAATACTTTATGAATGTTGTGGTGGTTTGAACGAGAAATGTCCCCCATTGGCTCATGTACACAAGCACTTGAGCCCCAGTTGAGGGACGTTTGGGATGATTGTGTAAATTTGTTGGGAGGAAGCAGTCAATAGGGTGAGCTTTGAGAGTTTATAGACTTGGTCACTTCTTGTTTACCCTCTCTGGTTCCTGTGTACAGATGGAAGTGTAACCAACCAGCTTCCTGATTCTGTTACCATGCTGCCACACCTTCCCAGGCATGACTGATGCTATCTCTTTAGAACTATAAGTCAAAATAAATCCATCTTCCTTAGGCTGTTTTGATCTTGGTATTTTATCAGGGCAGCAGAAAAGTAACTAATACAGATGCCCTAAGAAAAACTACACAAAGTTCTCAGCTGATTGCCTCTGCTGAATTCATGTTCTCAGCAAGGACTTTCAAGCAGTTTGTATTACATGTTTTGAGACCACATGCCTGGAGTAAGTTCTAGATGATCTAGAAACTATTCCCAACTGGACCAGGAGGATTATCTGCTCTGATGCTGAAGTAGTGTTGTGATCAGAACAGACACAATCCCCTGTGCATGTAAAGTGTTCAATGACCAAACATCTCTCCTTTGGATAGGAGTAAGGTGTCTGAGTTTCAAGAACTCCTCCTGTGCTTGTCTCTCCTGATGTTGCAATATTAGGCATCATAATGTTTCAAATTAAAGCGGCCCTCACAGAGAAGCTTCATCCCCACTAGCTAGATTTATGATGCTGTGCACAATACTGGAAGAGAAAATGAACCATCAATAGCATCCATTTGTGAACCCTGTGAGCTACAGTAATGACTGGCCTGATAAGATATGCCCACTGCTTCCACAGTGGCATGAATGCTATAAAAACAAGGAACTACTTTCTGATTGGATCTAAGGCCTGACCCATGAGATGGAATCTGTACCTCACACTGTTAACAGGACAAAGAACATGTAGCTAAATTGGTCATAAGCCCTAGGGGAGAATCTTATTAGTACTGGATTATTCTGCTAATTGGACAATTATTGCCCTATCTATAAATCATGTATTTCTCAAAACTCTAGTGATAACACTTCCTCTTATAGTAGATAGCAATTAATACATAGCCCCCTAATTGGCAACCATGTTATGTATTAGAAACTGGGGCATTCTCAGTCCTAAGTAGGATGCATACCACACTCCTCCCCTTAAGGCTTAGATATCTTTGTGGAGGATGACTTCAAGAACACAGTGTTTCCAAGACATAATGGATCAGCTGTGCATATGATCATATGATCTCTCAGAAACTGTGACAGCATGTGCATACACACACACACACACACACACACACACACACACACACACACACACACACGCAAAGCAAGCCAGATAAAAGTCCGCCACACAGGAAGAGAAGTAAGCGCAAAGCCTCACCTCTAGTTGACAAACTGTTGACATTTAATAGTTGATGGGAGAAATAAGAGTTATCTTTCTTTAAAGCTGTGACCCAATTCAACCACAGTCCAAGGCATGCCCAGCACTTAAGAGCAGTGCAACACAAATTGAACTCAAAGGAAAAAAGAAATAAGAGAACTCAAAGACAGGGGGTATCTACTTGATACCCCCTACTTGAGGCTGGATTTGGGAGGACATGAAGAGGGGTGAGTATGCCCACATAATTAATACTCAAAGAATTAATACTAGTATTATCTTAAAAATTGTTTCTCTTGAGTGATGTTTTGCCTAAATTTAGCAAAGTAGGTTGAGCTGCTAAGATGAAGAAAGAAGCAAAATACACAGGAGATGAGCAAAGGCATTGTGGGCACAGCAACAACAGTTGAGCAGTCAACAGGCCATGCTGGCCAAGCAGCAAGGTGGCCAGGGGCTTTACAGCTGAAGAAAGAGCAGCTGGTTAATGTGAGAGAGTAACCAGGGTAGGGTCAAAAGTGGTCAGTTGATTTTGAGTGGATGTAGAGCTAGGGATGAAGACAGGCAGAAGCTGTAAAGAGCCAAAGAAGGAATTGTCAGCCAGGGTAGCTGGAAATGATGTGAAGGCTTTAAGAGCTGAGGAACCTATTACCTCAGCCTACTCATAAACTTCAGTGTAAAGTGACCATATCATTAAGAACTAAGGACTGTTGCTGTTGACAATCAATTTTCTTACCTCAACTTTTACAGATTCTGTCACTTGTCACATGACTATACTGCTGACCAAACCATAAGTACATAAACTTTGGAAACATATCACATCCAAACCTATCTAATCCACCAGGTGATTTATATTGTCCCCTTGGTCCCAAATGTTGGAGGATAAGAGTCACTTGTACACATTTCATTTTCCCTGTATGACTTCCTGGAAAATTGGTGACTTCCTACTAGCTAAGTATCACTGACATGGAAAGTTGGTTTCCTGAGAAATGCATTAAGGCATAAATTAAATTTCTAACTACTCAATAGAGCTGGTTTTCAGATTATTTTTCTTTCCTTCTCCTGTATAAGATGACATTATTTCATGAACAGGATATACTTATCTTTATTTTCCTCAAGGAAAGGCGTTTTAATAGTTCCCGATTCTGTGGAAATGCTTATGCCCAGAGATGAAGTTTGGCTGCCATATTTATTCCATGATAATAGTTGGATATGTCCTTCAATGTCTCTATCTCAGACCAACGTTGTGCAGGCTGAATTCCCAGCTTCCCTATTCCCCCAGGATTTTTCACCAGTATATACTCTAAGTGAAAACATATGGCACTGGAGAGATTAAACCCCTTCCAAACATACTCAAATAAACATTTCATATCTAAATTCTCTCTGGCCTACATTCCAGGGAGATTTTTCCTTTGGCTACAGGTGTTGAACTTCACATTAGCATTCATACTTTGGAAAGGACTTGGGATGAAAAATAAAACAGGATACATTGCTTGTGCCAGCCTTTTTTCAGACCCCAGAGAAAGAAATTGGGGAAACTGTTTCAGCAGAGACATTCCTTAATTTTATCACAAATCCTTTCCTGCCTTCCAGCCTTCAATATCAATATGTCACACTGAATTATTTCATTAAGTATTTCATCGCCTATGTAACCTGTTTGTCTTTGAAGACAAACTTTAGATCTGCCTGGATATGCCTGCAAGCTTTCCCTGCAAAGGTCACCTGCTAGCTCTTAACTGCGAAGCTATATGCATTTTTTTCTCTCACCCTCATAAATATATATTGCAATTGCCACTGTTATTAAAGAAAAATTATCCTTTGGTCCTTAGTGATCCACCATGGTCTACCCTCCCTTCATTCTTAAGCTGACCTTGCTCCCACAGAAAGACAAGAAGACAACCTTAAGTGACAACGAGACAAATTTCATTTTGTTGGGAACTGCCTTTTCAATTATTTCTCTCTTCTCTATTTCTCCTTGCTGACCTGGTCAAAGCTGTTGCTTTGACAGAGGTCTCTAACCTTTAAATTAAAATATGTAAATTGTTATGCTTCCTGCACCAGGACCAGTAGAGTCTATGCATTGTAATTGCAAAAGATCATTCCATTTCGTTTCATACCGGGAAAATATCATTGCCTACTTCTGCCATTTCCTATTATGAGAAAAATGATACCCTGCAGACTGCTTTAGTACTAGCAATATATTTATGCATCAGTATATTTCTATTTTAGAAATGAAAGATTATTAGTTCTTGTGACTCATATTGTGCCACAAGGAAAATACATACAGCTACAACCCCATACTCTCAAAAACTTGTAGGTGCATTTAAATGTCTCAATCTTGAGTAAGAGTCTAGTTAATTTTATTCACTTAGCTTTTATTTAACAGACAGCAAGTAAAGATCATATCCTAGTCATTGCACTTTCTTTCTGTCCCTCCACAGGTTAATTTTCAGGACTAAAATATATCTTTCCCAACCACCTGGCTCAATCTGTACTGTTCCAGGCAATAAACAAGTTATCTTCAAAATCATCCTAAGTACTTTGCTCCATGTGTGGATATAATATTTTCTCCGTAATCTCAAAAGTTATGTTCCTTGACCCCATAAGAAAATTTGCTGTATAAATATTCACTATGATTACAAATAAACTGCTTCAGGCTTATCTCTGGTGCTTGTGATAGTTCTCAGAGATAACTGATTATGAGTTGTCCAGATTCCAAATTCTGTGTGAAAGCTGTTTTATGGGAATTGTCTGTCAATGAAAAGAGATGGAAATGACACATAAAATTGTTGTTAAATAAAATTGTTGTTAAATCAATGGTTTTTGGGGGATACATATCCTAGTCTCTGTTATTTTTGTCAAAAACTAGTTGCTGTAAACTCGTCTTTATTAAACACTCTCTCTCTCTCTCTCTCTCTCTCTCTCTCTCTCTCTCTCTCTCTCTCTCTCTCTCTCTGTTTCACTATTTTTCTGTGTATGTGTGTCTGTGTGTGTGTGTGTGTGTGTGCATGCCCCTAGACAGCAGAGGAGAATTTCAGATGTTGTTCCTTCTCAGATACCATCCACTGTTATGAGACATTAATTTAACTAGCCAAATTAATTTAACTAGCTTGC
Source organism: Cricetiscus sungorus (assembly GCA_030556225.1). Lineage (NCBI taxonomy): Eukaryota > Metazoa > Chordata > Mammalia > Rodentia > Cricetidae > Cricetiscus > Cricetiscus sungorus. The sequence continues at coordinate 3,406,072 of JANBXA010000392.1, read as the reverse complement.
ACTCTATTTGTTTAATGATGTTTAATTATGTAAAGATATGTTGCATTTGTTTCACCTTGTCTGCCTAAGGCATCTGAGTGGCCTAATAAAGAGCTGAACAGCCAATAGCTAATCAGAGAAAGAGTGATTGGCAGACCAAATAAATAGGAGGAGTAACCTAGGCTTGAGAGAAAAGGAACTACAGAAGATAGGAGAGAAGGAGGGGCACATTTCATGCAAGAAGCCAGATAGTCACCAAACAGCCACACATGACGAGCAGTGAAAGTAAGATATGCAAATGAAGGAAAAGTAAAATGCAGATAAAGAGAAATGGGTAAATTTACATAAAAAACAAAACAAAACAAGTCAGAAATGATCCTAAGCCAGACCAAGCATTCAAAACTAATAAGTCTCTGTGTCATTATCTGGGAGCTGGTATTCAGCTGGTGCTGAATTTCCACATATTGCCTGAGATATCTGAAAACTAAGAAAAGAAATAAAGAAAGAAGAAAAGCTAACAGTGAGCCCTTGAGCTGCTGGTATTTTAAGTAGAAACAAAAAGGTAAGTAACAACACCTGCTACAGTGCAGGGCACCAACTTCTTACATCTGGCATGGCTGAATGCAGTTGCTAGTCAAATGTACCTCTAGACTGGGACTGCAAGCTTAAGGCTCAGCTCTCACAGACCTGAGGAGGAGATGGAGCCAGCCACCAACACTAAGGCAGAAGATCCATTGATAGCTTGACAGCTTAATATTTTGCTCATGCAGACATAAAAGGCTAGAGATTCATAGTACAGCAGGTTCAGAAAAGAAAAAAATTTAAACAGGTTATACTGTGTTTGAAAAATAAAAGAAATGGATACAAATAGTCATAGTAAAAGGTAAATACTTTATAAATAACAATAACAACAACAACAACAACAATAATAATAATAGAAAGAATAAGGCACCCATAGATGGGAAACATACAGTGAATCTGTATCATTTATGTTATTGTATTGTCTTTAAATTGGGTGATTTCTGGGAGGCATGCAATTATGAAAGGGACTGCTGAATTGAACCAAACTATAACTTTTGGAATGCCTTAACTTTTTTGTTTAGTTTTGTTTTTGTTTCTTGGGAAAGTTTCTCTGTGAAATAGTTCTGGATCCCCTGAAACTCATTCTGTGGACCAGGCTGGCCTTGATCTCACAGATATTTGCCTGCCTTTGCCTCTTGAGTGATGGGATTAAAGGCAAATACCACCACCACCTAGCTAGGAATGCCTTAACTTTAAAATGAAAGTCAAAAATGTATTGCTTTGGAGAAGAGGTTTTCACAGGAAATAAAAAGCTGTGAGTTCATTCAAGACTGACAGAGACCAAGTTCCAGGAGGAAGACACACTTAAAATCTTGGCTATAGACACAAAGAAATAAATCTAGGAAAATGACAAGACAGGTGATGTATATTTTACTTGCTCAAACAAAAACCAAAGATCATCTTTTTCTGGCTTGTGACAATGCATAGTTCACATTTGTGTTAATGCAGATATGTATGCTACCTTAGAAGTTTGTTTATTTTCAGAGCAAGGGAACTAGACACCAGTAAAAAAAAGGTAGTCCAGGTGATCCATCTTCTAAGAATGTCTCTATTACAGTTTTCTCTGAGTTCTGCATCCAGAACAGCTTCAAGACAGCTTACCGGGATGGTACAGCTGCACAGACTGTTCTAGCTAGGACTGAAGATAAGCTTTCCTCTTTCTCATTGCACAGAGACTGGACAACAAATGGTATGAATAGTTTTCCCAGGACCTGATCATTATTTAACATTTCTCAGATTCCTAAAAAATGCCTTCGTTCATAGACAATAGGAAGCAGTCTAAAGAACACAGCACCCACATTCCCAAGAAGTAGGGTGGGTGGATTTTGGTCATTGCGTGGTTTGGTAGTTTGTTATTATTTAAGGGGTATATAGGAATATAAATTGAAAAGACACTATTAACATAAAATACTTTATATTGACATGGATCTTGGTATATTGGTACAAATTTAAAGTTATTTTTGTTACACAGAGTGTATGCCCCTACTCTTGTTTGAATTATTGTGCTTCATTTAAAAATGTAATGTATAGTTAAGAAATTCAGATTAATAATCTTCTACAATAATAAAGCTTGTAGTCATAATAGCTATGTTTTCAAGGATAAACAGATACATTTAGATAGATTGGGGGTCTTCAGACACTTGAGAGACCTACACAATACAGCATTTAGGATGTTTAATAACCTGAGTCATTTCATTACAGTGAAACACATCTACTCGTGGTATCACCAATTTACTTCAGAAAAGATGATGCATATCAAAGAAATTTCATATGGAGTTTGCTTTCATTGTGGCAAAACTAGCCATTTAAGCAAGAATCTGTTCTTGCCGTGACTGCTGACAGTGTGCTGCACAAACTGGACAAACAGGATATGTAGGAAAGTGAGTGTCAAACTTTTCCAAAACAAGGCAGGACAATCCTCAAAATTCCTGCTTTACAGAAGAGTCTGCCAAATATTCTGGGCCTTCAGAAGAACATAGATGCGCCAATGTTGCAGAGGAACCTTGAGTATCTGTCAAAGCAGTCTATAGTTTTGAATTGACTTACACTGTACTTTGTTTACCCATCTGGGGTCTTTGATGAAGTTGAAGACTAGATAGGTAGTTATAGTTTCTTTAGTTATTATAGAAGGTAAATTAGGTACAAAACTTTGGACTCACTAACATAGAATTAATAATGGTGTATTTTCTCTGAATTTGCCAAAACAGATGGACTGGATATTGTAAATACAATCCTTACTTAATAATTTTCTTGTCATACATGTATTATGTCTTTTTGTGGGTCACAAGTGTGGAGATTACTATGGATTGTAGGTGACAACTTTAGATACCCCAGAGCTGGGCTTATGTGTTACCTAACATGGATGCTTGGAACTGAACACTGGTCCTCTGGAAGAGCAACATGTACTTTAACCAAGTCAAGCAAATCACTAGTTCCAGGTTGGTACGGTTTTGTTTTATTTTGTTTACAAAAGAAAAAGAAAAAATCCTCATTTTGTTTTGTTTGTTTTATAGGTTTTTTTTTCTTAGCAATAATCTTAGGTGTTGGATCTGACATGATGAGGTATATTTTCTATAATTTCTTCCTCCTAGAAAACATGCCATCACTGGATTATGGTCAGGAAGGTTGACAAGGGAAACAGGATCAGAAAATTGGGAACAAAATGAATTCAGAATATCAGCAAATGACTGTGGAGTGTGTGACCACAGACATGCTGAGTATTTGAAACAGAGATGCTTGTTTATAAACTATTACAAGAGACAAGGCAGTAAAAAGATGAATCATAGCATGTGATGAACTTGGAGTAAGGTACCTGATTTCTTTGATGAATGAAATAGTTACAGAGGAGCAAAATGGTGCCACATTTGATGTTTCCTACAAAGAATAGCAATGGATATCATTACTGAAATGCACATCACCCAAAAAACTCATATCAGTGTACAGGCATGCAGTGTGCCAAAACAGAAAACCTATTCAGGTGACTTATGTTTTGAATGAGATAAGACATGCAAACCCAGGTGAAGAAGCTTTCTCCTGCCTCAAATTGATATCCATGATTTGGTGACATCTGTGGGATACATACCCCTTCCTGAATGGATACAGAGGAGGAGTAGATTGGGAGGAGCATAGATTGGAGGCAGTGGGAAGGTGTGTGAATGGGAGGGGAGGAGAGAGGTTAAACAGTGATCAGTTTGTAAAATAAATGAAAAAAAATAATATAAAAGCATGCATACCAAAGACCAGTCCCTTCTAAACTTGTGTAAGTGGGGTAAAATAAAATGGTAAAAATGTAAAGAGAGAAAGTGTGGGGACAAGGAGGTAGTCTGATTCCTTTGAAGAACACAGTTTCCCTGCCTGGGAAGTGCTGACTTATGGTATTAATCCTTGACTGTTCAGACTGGCTCAGTTAACATTTGAAAAAGGAAATTTCCTTCAATATAAAGTGTCTTTTATGACTCTTAAGTGTCTAAACTCATAAAACTATTTCTTTGAAGGAAAAATATTTATATTTTTCTCATGGAGCTACATCTTATGAATTGCTTTACTTAAAGGAGCCCCTTTAACAATGTAAATCTTACATTGCCAGAAATTAAAAGAGTTCTAATTGTTATCTAGGGTATAATAGTGTAAGCATGCATATTGTATTATAATCACACAAATCACTTAGTTTGGGGGAAAGAGTGCTAGCTAATTAAGATGACATTAGTAAAAGATAATTAAGGAGAAAAATTATTTATATTTGAGGAATCTTGTAAAAATAATCATTTTTGAACATATGTAAGATTTCCATAAATGAAAAAAATATTAATCTGAGTGGTGGTCGCCCATACTTTTAATCCCAGCTCTCTGGAGGCAGAAGCACATGAAACTCTATGGATTCAAGTCCAGCCTGGTCTACAGAGAGAGTTTCAGGACAGGCTCCAAAGCTGAGAAACCCCATCTCAAAATAAATGGAGAGAGAGACAGAGAGAGAGAGAGAGAGAGAGAGAGAGAGAGAGAGAGAGAGAGAGAGAGAGAGGAAGGAGAGAAAGGAAGAAAGAGAGAAAGAGAAATAGAGAGAAAGAGAGAGAAAGAGAGAGAGATTCTAGTGCACAATAATGATACTAGTATCTTTGAAACCTGTGTCTAATTGAATTATGCATTAATTTTTGTCACTAGAGCTTGTACATATGTGGAGGTCACAGTATAATTTTTAAGAACCCATTTTTTCTTTCCATTGTTGGTTGAAGTCAGGTTTTCAGATTGGCAGCATATGCCTTTACCCACTGAGATATTCTAACCCCCTTTTCTTCTCTTTAAATGCAGTGCCTTTCTACAAACAATTCACCAGGAGAATAGATGTGCAGGTATTTGGAATTTATAGGCTCTAATATTTTCCCATAAGAAAAATGAAGGTTATAAAAACTTTTAAAAATGCAATTTTGTTTTTAGTGTTATGCCTGTCAAGAGAGGCTATATTGTTTAATGAACAGGCTAAGTTGCTATAACTGAGATCTCCAATGCAAGGCTTTAATAGGATTGGGGTTTATTTCTATCTGACACACTGACTGGAGGGAAAAGGATCTAAACTAAAATCTTTACCAGAGAAGAAATTGCAAGGGAGGCCAAGGTCTCAGACCTCTCTGGAGATATTCAGTTCTTCTGGCCATGACAAGAACCTACTTATATGGCATCCTAAGTTACAAGGCAAGACAGAAAATATATGTAGTCCCTATCATTTTAGTTACACATTTGGAAAAACTAAGAAATTTGCTTAAGTATGAAAGAAGGAATTGAGAGATAGACAGGCAGCCCTTTCTGCCACTTGACATCTGTGATGGCTACTCATGGTTGTCAACATGACTGCATTTATAATCATCAGAAACAAAGAAGGTACTCCTGTGAGAAACTTTCTTAGGTTTTTTTTTTCCAAAGAAGAAAGACCCACCCCAAAGCTGGGCTCATCTTCTGGTAGCAAACCAAATAAAAAAGACATAGAAGAAAGAAACTGCTTTTTTGCCTGTTTGCCCTCTCTTTCACTGGCAAGTCTATCCTGTGGTGGTGCCCTGTATTAACTCCCAATTCTACATGACTTCAACATGTAGCTCTCCAAGAATTATCTGGGTCTCCAGTACCAGATTTGGGCTTTTGAGGTAACCAGCTTAATAGACTGGACAATCACCAGATGCTTGGCCTTTTCATTATAATATAGCTATTTTTATACAGGGACTGCATCTTGTTCACCAGTTCAATCCAATAAAACCCCTCTGTATATATGCATGCATGCATACATACATACATACATACATACATACATACATACATACATACACAATATTCATTGTGTCAGTTCTATTTCTTTGAATAACCCTGACTAATATACCACTAAACTGCCTTATTTTAATTTACATACAAAATCAGGGCAGTCAACATTTTCATGGAATTAATGACTCTCATTTATGTGGCAATTATTTAAAACACCGAAAAATGGGATTGGTTTAATTTCAAGTTAAATTCAGCTTTTTAAAATAGTGAATGCACTTTTTTTAAAAACATGTATATATGTGTGTGTGTGACAGAGAGAGAAGAGATGAGAATGTGTCTGTGAGTTTGCATGTTTGAGGGCAATCTATGGATGTCACTAGACAACCCTAGTGTCCTCAGGTGTTGTCAGCCTTCTCTCATGTATGAGACAGATATCTTTGTTCACTATTGATTACACAAGACTATCTTGCCCTTGAGATCCAGAAGATTCTTCAGCCCCCACCTTCCATGTACCAATAGGAGCACTAGCTATATGTGAGAAAGCCTAGAACATGTGGATTCTTGGAGACCTCTACTCAGGTCTTCATTATGTGGCAAGGACACATAAGAAATTCATCAGTCCAGTTCTGTCATGCCCTTTTAATATTTTTTTACTAAGAACAATTTATTATACATAATATATACATTGTTTCTACTCATGAAAAATTAGATTGACAGTTGGAAAGGAGAGAAAACGTCTTGTAATATAAAACACTTCTCCATTTAAGGAGGACAGAAAATAAGTGAATGAAAACTTACTAGATATTTGCAAATAACTCCATATACATAGTCACTCAAATATATAATGAGGGGGAAATCTCTCAAATTCTGTCACCTGTCATTGGCCATGGAGGATCTCCTGAAATTTCCTTTCTTTTGCAAGCCAACCATCTTGCTCTTGCTGGGAGTACTTGACATGTGTTTGCTTTCCTAGCAGTTTAACTAGATTGTCAACCTTTGGCACTGTAGGACCTCACTGTCAATATCCCAGAGTATCTAGCAAAGTCACAGTCACTCATTTAATTCAGAGAAAGAGTAATAATAATTAAATATTACAATCAATTTTAAGAAGAGTAGCAGTAAGTGATTTATTTCTCCTTTACCAGACCATGTTTAAATTAGCTAAGTTCATTTTCTCATTTGCCAGCCAGCCTAAATTGAGAATTCTGTTCACTACATTTTAGTCATTACCTAAACATTATGCACTGTCCTGCCACAAGCTTTCAAATATGCTTATTTATATGCAGCCTTTGGGCTTCCCAAAACTATTATAGATACGAGATGACCTAGAGATATTCAGGTTCTCTCCCAGGAATGGAAAAGCTTGACTCATCTACGTAAAATTAAGGGCAACAATTCATTTAAGTTTTGATTGGAAGAGCTAACATAATTGCACATAAGCTATTGATATCAAAATCCAAGTAAAGATAACCTCATAAAATAATAAATACATAATAAAATAAATCAAATTTTAATATGAAATGCCCTATACAACTTCAATTAGATTATTTTTCTAAATCATTCATGGTTGCCACTGGTGTGTCTTAGCAACACAATACACTTCTCCTATTTCATTTTGCCTACCCATATGTTCAATCCATCCCTTTGAAGTAATTAACATAATCACTAACATTATAAGATCATTTTCTTCACTCCAAATAAATGACCATCCAACTGGTGCCTATTCTCTATATTCAGGAATGCTTAAATAGTTCATTATCACCCAAGTGACTATGGGGAAATGCTGTGCATTAGATGAAAGGAATAAAGACTCAGGCCCCCCACCATGAAGATGAAACTGAAGAAGTAATTCCCTCTAAAATATCTGTATGTCAGAAAAATTGTGAAATGTACTGAAAATACAATCAAATAAATTAGGAAATCTGAAGGTTGTGAGAGTCCTCTTTCAACAATAAGAACTGATTTTTACTTCAGCAGGTTTTAAAAATATGACTGGAGTTTTTATCTTGCATGTAAGTTTATTTAAATAGTATTTTATAGTATATATTATGAATATTATATATATTATAATTTTATATATGTATATACCACAATTATATATACATATAAATATGTACCATAAGTTTCTGTGTGTCAAATTATGTTTATTCATCAAGTTAGAGTCATGAAATATATGTATAAATATTAAAAGGCATTTTTAATTTTTTTCTTTTATTTTATTAACAATATAATTTAAAAATTTTACATGTGGATCCCGGTTTTCTCTCCCTTCCTCCCTTCAACCCTCCCTCCCTCCCCCTTACCCTCTTTCCCTGTGACAAGGCATTTTTAATTTTAGGGAAATGAAATTTTGTAAATCTGATTAAACTTTTGATCTCAATAAACAATAACTTAAAATGGCTCTCAGTTTAAATACTCATAAATATTTACATGTTTTACATTTCTTATTTCATGAAATTAAAAGAATATGAAGCATTTTGTATTCATTTGTTTTAAAAATTCTTGTTAATAAAAGACTTGATTTTAAAATATGACACTATATTATATGCAGCAAACTAGATAACATGAGCAATATATTAACAGTTTTAAAAGATATAAGCTAATTTGAATACTGGAAAACCTATTCATATGTCTGATGGGAGATATTATTCTGTATATATGTTTCTCATACTGGTTAATAAAGCTCTGTGGCCAATGAGATAGCAAGATAGACGGGGCTAGGAGACAAGGAGGAAAGAGGAAATGGAAAGGAGGAGTCGAGATGTAGTCCAGGGAAGAAGCAGGACGCCTTCCAAGGCTCCCTGATAAGACGACCACGTGGAAATACTTAGATAATTAGAAATGGGTTAATAATTAAGACAGAGCTAGCCCATAAACATAAAACATAGCCATAAAAGCTAGCCCATAAGCTAGCCCAATAATGGTAACTGGCCAACAGGATTATATCAAATACAGAGTCTCTGAGTGTTATTTGGGGCCGGCATGCCAGACTGGCAGGCTGGCAGGCTGGCGGAAACATACATGCTACATATGTCATTATAAAGAAGGTTGGTAATGTCAGGTAAAATGGAATTTTTATTTTCAAATCTTAGAACACAGAGATAAGCAAATCTATGGAAGAAAGTATGGTGGCTCATCTTCATGGGCAGATTGGCTCATCTATGAAAAAGTTTCTGGCCTCATGGGGTAGACCATCCCTGACATCCTTTCTTACCAGCCATAGTTGCCTCAAACCATGAAACAGCTTCCAACTGTCATCTATCAAGTTGCTGCTTGTCAGGTATTTGGTTTCAGTAATGGATGAAGTAACAAATACAGAAAGTGTTTACTCATACTGTGTTGTTTTTGCCTGAAGTACCTGTTGTCTCCATGTTGTGCCTAGCACCTTTGTTTGCAGAAATGATACTGTTGAAATTTTAAAAACAACATAAAGAGAAGTCTCACCATACAACAGAACTCACATATGAGGTTTATTAGAAGAGGAGAGAGAAGGGGCAGAAAAGAGGGCAAAGGGAGAGGGCATAAACCAGTCTCTGAGGACAAGAGTGATGGATTAGAAAAAAGGAGAGAAGGAGAAAGAGAGAGAGAGATGGGAGGTGGGAGGTGGGCAGGGCCCTTTTAAAAGAGAACATAGTAAATAGACACAGGAGATGCTCTTAGTGGCTGCAACTGAGGGTGTATCCTGTCAGAATCACAAGGACAGGCCAGTACAAATGCCTCAATACTAACAGATACATACTGGCTTACATTAAGTTAATGTTTGAAAAATATACAATTTAAGAGTGTCTACATTCTATGTGACTTAAAATTCTTTAAAATCATACCCAGTATACTCTCTCAAAGGCATAGTTTTCTCTGTTGAAGGATACTCCTGTAACAGGTCACTCTTACACATACTTCAAAATATTAGAGTCAACATAATTTATGGCCAACAGAAATTTCTTAGGTGATTTTTGACACTAACGTTCTGTGTTTTATTAGAGTATGTGTTATTAAATCATTGACATCCTGCAGGCATTGCTGTGTACCATTGAGGTAGAGCTTAACCTAAAGGTTATAGTGATGACTTCATTAGCAGAAGGCTTGTGAAGATCTTGAAGTCTTGATAAATGGAGAACTTGTTCTAGTTTGATTGCTTGCCTACTCTGATTACTCTTAAAGTGAATGCCATAGTATAAAAATAATCGTAATTGTCTAGATCACAAACAATAATTCATATTTAGCAACTGATTCATATCACCCACAGATGGCTGTCATGCAGAAAAACAGACTACCAACTCATTAGTTTAAATTACAATACACCACTGTTTTATAGCTCATGCCTGTGCATATATGCTTGACACAATTACTCCATGTAAATAATCATCATGAAAAGCAATGCTATACAAATGCAGGAAAATAAATACTTCCTATTGTCATTTCACTTCATAAAACACAGAAATGACCATGCTTGGCAGGGAAAAAATGTGTTCATTCAAGAGGCTATTTAATAACATTCAGTGGTATTGTCTGGCCAAGTGTTAAGCCATGCAAGTGTTTGTCCATTTCACAGTGTGTCTGTCTGATGGATAATGATATCATCTTTTAGTCTAAAGTCATTTGAACATACATTTCTCATGGATGATGGAAATAGACAAATTTCCTGTATTTTAAGCACAGTAATCTAAAACCTCATCCTAGTCATGTTTGTCCTGGGGTTATAAAGAAACCTAGAAAAAGAGTCAGGAAGCAAATTTGGATTCAGAGGTACAATTGTTTCCTAGGGTTAGTGAGGAGCAGAATTTGTTTTTAATTTTTATTTTTGGGGTGGTTTCATTGCTTTGTTTCCTTTTGTTTTTCCCCCTGTATTTCCAGGTATTGTTTTAGTGCTGAGAACAAAGCCGCTTTCCAAAGGAAGTTTGCCCTCAAACTGACTACAGGAAGGACAGCCAGGCTATGAGCACATACATTAACAAATGGAGGCAGGGGTCATCTGGGCCTTCTCAGACATTGGGGCTGGCTTTGGATTTATTTAAACTGAACTAGAAAATATTTATTTGTCGAATTTTAGACAAAATGAAGACAATGTCTATATTTTTAAAATACATCCATTAGTGGTCTCCAGACCCCTTTGTGGGTTCTTGGACTTGTAGTTGGAAGAATTTAAATTTAAACCCAGAAGAAAACTCTGAACCAATTTTATTGGAGTCAGGAGAAAAGAAATGATGGGGAGAATGGGTGACACTTTCTGTGTGATAAGTAGCAAGCACATTTAGCAATGGATGTCTGTGAGTAGCTGCATGGTTTGGGGATCTTCAGAGAGAGAGCAAGAGAACTCTAGAGTTCACGTCTGATGTGCTTATGATCTTAGCTGGTATCTGGAAAGGGAGATAGAAGGAGGAGAAAGAGAAAACATGTGTTTGAAGTTAGAATTGGATGGCGGACAGGCTAAGCAGTGACGTCTTGAGAGCATATAGTTAATGGAGGAACTACTGTAGCATCTCACTAATGAAATAGCTGTTCTTCCCATCATCTTATCAAGTCTCCAGGTGTATTAGGTTCCCATCCTCTGGCTATTGACTCCTCTCTTAAGATTATAAAATGGATTTTCTCCTTATTGGCAAGTCTCCAGCCTTGTGTGTGCAAGAAAAGTACCTGCTTTCACCCCAAGAGTATTAGCTACTGAACAGGCCATTTGCAAAGGGGGTAACTGACCATCAACTATGCTATTTGTGTCAAAGTGTACTAACATGTTGATGCATATGTGTCCCTTTACTGTCTACACCATAGAAAGCTAATATATAAGTATATGTGTCATAAATGATGCCTAGAGGGTGCCAGGCTACTACTTTCATTCTTTTTCTGCCTATCAAGATTACTCTGTTATATTTTGGTGAGTGTCCTTCCACTTTCAAGTTTTTAATGTGAGCTATCCAGTGAGCGTATACCCTAGAATAATAATGCCCAGTGTTCTTCCCTTTTCCAAGTTAATTTGCTGACAGTTTCAGATTGATAGTATTATAGTTACATTAGTAAAAATCTAAGACTGTGTTCTCTCAAGGTTCTCTGAAGATAAAATTAATTATTAAAAAAGCTCTTGCATTTGCCAAAACTTGCCTATCTTTGTCAGAATGAATGTTAGTGGTTTCGTCCCAGTAAGACTCCCCATATTTCTAACTGAAAGAGAAGGAACTTCTGGGATACAGTGTCTAGGTTTTGGGAAATTACCATCTTCCTCTTGAGACTCATAGTGAATTTATTTTCTCTGTTCATCCAGGTTACATCCTGCAAATGAACCTTTCTACACTGTCAGATCACTCATTACAGATTTCATGAACTACTTCATACTACCTCCTTAAGCATGAAATTCAAGGTACTTAGCATCTCCTGTGGGGAGGGGAGGGGCAGACAGAAACATGCTCAGGTCACTATTTCCAAATTGGCTATCTCTCAATTCCACTATGGGGAAAACACTAAGGATCTGCAGAAAGATAAGGATGAAACCAATTTCATTAATTTCTGATAGCTTTTATCTGGAGGAACACCCAATCCTGCCCTCAGAGCAAAACAGCTCCATCCCAATGTCCTTATTGTTCAAAAGGGTAATCTAGAGTTTCCATGGTAACCCCCAGTGCCAGGATAGCTGGATTAAGGTGAATAATAGTTGGCCTGTTCACTGGGAATTCACCAAAAGGCAGGTGATATTTTTAACCCACTGATATCTAATTTCAGCTTAAAGGCATACTTCCTTCCCTCCAAAGAACTGAGCCTGAATACTAGGTCAATTAAAAACTTTTCAGATATCCTATGCCTGTACAAGAAGAAGTTGAAGGTTGTATAATAACCCACTGTCTATATTCTTGTAGAATTATCACTTAAGGGCTAGCAAGATGGGATGGTACAGCAGATAAAGGCAATTGCTGCCAAGCATGATGACCTGAGCTCTAACCCCAGGACATAAATGATAGATGAGAAGTGCTTCATACAAAATGTACTCTGGCTTCTACTTACCTCTGACTTCAGCATGTGTGTCATGGCATAGGCACTGCCCCCATACACTTACATAAAATAACACATGTCTACCTCACTCTTACTAGTGATATCTGCTTCTTCTTCCAGATTATTTCTCTGTATGAAGCAGATTAGCTCTTTACTGATCTGAGGCTTTGGGGGCCTCTGGCAGGAACAGAGTGAAGCCAGAGTATTTAGGTCCCAAGTTCTCTCCTTACTCTACTACTGGCTGGCAATGTATGCTTCTCTCCACTCAAAGCCAAACTGCCCTTAGACCACTTTTTCTCCATCTTTGTGTTTCTCTAGTTCACCCATTTTTTTTCTCAACTCTGAAAATTCCTGTTATGATTTAGAGGTAAGTATTCTCTACACACTCAGGTTTCACTCCTGGTCCTTTGATGATGGTGCCATTTAGAGAGGTTGTAGCGCCTTCAGAAAGTTGACCCAACTGGAAGAAGTGAGGTGGATGTGCACCTGGGGATAAGCCTTGAACTTTACAGCCTAGCTCACTAGCTCTCTCTGCATCTTACTCTGTGGAGATGTGAACAGGCAGCCTCACACTCTTCTACTTCAGTTCTGAGCCCATCCCCTCATGTCTCCATCTCTTCCAGGACAGACCCAAACTCTAACTCTGAAACAATAGGACTAAAAATCTTTCCTACCTAAAACTGTTTTTTATCAGGAACTTGGTCACATAAACAAGAAACAAACCTTTAGAAGTCCCTATTTAACTATATATTCTTTTATTCTTTTAGGATACCATCATATTTATTCTTTAATGGATTTGTCTTTATGGACAGTATTTGGTTTTAGAACATTGTATAATGACTAACTTTCTATGACATAATCAACCATCAAGGTCAATGGGGCAAAGGAGAAATCTAAAGTAATTTTACCATAAATTAATTTTGTTATAAAGAAGCAATTTCATAGAGCTGCCAAAGCAGTCAGTTGGTGAAAACCTTGTCTTAGCACTTATCAACCAACATGTTGTTAAACTTTTGGAATGAAGACAAGAAAGTGAGATCTAACACCTAGTATATAACCTTTGTGTAGCAAAAATTTTACATACTGTATATTCTAAACACCATAACATCTCTATGAATTAGAGTTAGTAAAGATCCTGGTAAATATTCAAAAGCCAACCTCACTCTGAAATATTGTTTACCCATCCACATTGCTGCTAGTCAAGCAAATGGTGCACTGTAAAAAATATTTTTATATTTAAAATATTTCAGAAACAAGTGAGAATGAAGAGGATTTAATAGCAATAACACGAACACTCAAACTGTTGCTACATTCTCCCCTTGGGGTAATTTTAGCTGTGATAAGCACTAGCTTAGTTTGTTGTTGAGGCTTCTCAGCTCAGTCCTCAAGTGCCTGGGGTTCTCAGTGTTGAGGTTGATGCCACACAATGACATCACTGGATCTTTTCTATAAGTGTACATTGTAGTTATCTTTTTATGGGAGAAAATACAAACAATGTAGTGTCTCAGCAAAGCACAGGTTTTGAATATATACTTACGGTTCCCATTTCAGGCAGGATGTCGAAATGGAACATGAGTGTCTCTCCTCTTTGTATTATATGTTCTTTGTCAACAATGGCTTTGCCAAGCAGACAGTGTCTTAGAACTCCCTGTCTACATCATCATAGCTGACCATTGACCCTCACCTATTCCTCTGATGAAGGTGGTAGGAAGAGGAGTCTACAATGTTTCTCATTCTGCCTCTTCCTCGCTATCCTAGAGTTCCCTCTAGGTTTACTAATTTAAATTAGCACACCAAAGTCCCACTTACAATAAAGGGAATTCCTCTTGCTTCTCTTTCATCTCCATGGCCCCATTTTTCCATCTGCTGGACTCTGTATACTATTCTCACAGCTTTATTCCTAGGAGTGAGTGGATAAATATGGGATCCGATTACCACCTACCTTCCCTTCACTGCAAGTGAGTAACCCATTATAGATGGCAAAGCCAGCATCTCCTCCACCTCCCCAGATATGATCTGTGAGACAGTCCTCTCCTCTTCTCTTTCCTTTTAATAATTCATTTTCCTTTCTCTTGGTATTCACACTTACAATTAGTCTCTCTTAATATGTCTGTTTCTTTCATTGAAGCTACTCATTCTTCTTCTCTCATCTTCATTTGCTGTCTCATTTGTATTCTTTTCCTCTATTCCCACTTCTTTCCACCCCTCTTTTTTGTTAATTACAATCTTCACATTTGTTCTTCCTTAGTAAAATTATAAAAAAAAAAGTGATAGAAGTGCTTTCCATATGCTTGGTAGCCTATAGGTTAATAAACCTATTTTATGAGAGAATGGGTCTATTGTCTCAAAACGATGCCATATGCCATGGCTGAACACATTAAACAAAATGCATGGCTGATTACACTATAAATGTAATAACATGTCTAAATCTCTACACACATGAACATAATAGGCTAGTACAACTGAGCAGGAGGGTTTGAGAACTTATGTACTTTCAGTATATAATTTTTCTCAAGAATTAGCCTTATCGACAATGTTCTAAACCACTGGCTCTACATAGTCTACCATGAGAGTATTGCATCCAAAACCAGGAACACAGATCTATTGCATGGCCTCCTGATGGGAGATGTTATTCTATATATATATATGTTTCTCATACTGGTTAATAAAGCTCTGTGGCCAATGAGATAGCAAGATAGGCAGGGCTAGGAGACCAGGAGGAGGAAAGAAGAAGTAGTAGGGAGGAGTCGAGATGTAGCCCGGGGAAGAAGCAGGATGCCTGCCGCGGCTCCCCGAGAAGACGACCACGTGGAAATACTTAGATAAGTAGAAATGGGTTAAAAATTAAGGCAGAGCTAGCCCATAAACAATAATGGTAACTGGCCAACAGGATTGTATCAAATACAGAGTTGCTGAGTGTTATTTGGGGCTCACGTGGCAGCAGGACCATAGCAGCAGAACCAGCAGCAGCCAGCAGGGAAACCTGCCGTAACAGCCTCCCTTCATTATCCCGTGTTCTTATCTAAGCAGTTCCTAATCACTACCTAGCATCATTCCATTTGATCTCAGAAGCAGGTTTTGATTTTCTCCAAATTCAGTTCTAAGCTGCTTTCAATAGCTAATAGAATGCATCAATTGAGAAGTCTATTTCTCATTCCTGCAAAAGCAGAATAAACACCACTGCTGATAAATGAACTGGCCAAAATTGTGACACCTATGTAACAACAGAATGTTATTCTCCAATGGAAAACAATGAAATCCTAACATTTGCAAGAAATTTTGGAATCCTAGAAGACAATGTTAAGCAAAGTAAGTCAGGTACAGAAAAACATATAGCATGTGTATTCTTTATATGCAGAAGTTAAAATAATTGAACTCATAATTTTTTATATAGTAGCTTAACAGCCAGCAAAGTCTGGAAATGGGGGAAGAAGGCGGATGGAAAGAAGGGTTCAATGGTACAGTTCAATAATGGGAATAATTTTTATTTTTCTACAAATGGTAGAATACCTATTATTGATAATTGATTATTTCAAAATAACTACTAAATTGGACCTTGGCTATTCTCAACACAGATAAAGATTAAATGTTAAAGATAATTGGCATATTTACCTTGATCTGATTGTCACACATTGCATACTCCTATTTAATTCTCATGATCACTCTATAAATATATGAGACATAAACTTGTAAAATATAGCTATTAAACACTCATGAAGCTTCATATATGATAAGAGTTATTTTATACTTTACTTAATTATAAAAAGATGCTACAATATTCTTTACATTAAAAATCAGATGTAATTGTACTTTTAATAAAAATAAGGGCTATCCTATATAGTTTGAAAATAGAATTTCTAACAGGTATATTTCATTTTTGAAAAACAAACAATGTAGAAAAATATGTGCTTTATGTGAACAATTTACCTTGTCTTATCCAGTTTTCATAGTATCATAAATAGTTCAAGGAATCACATAAGATTATTAGGTGCAGGATTGTTGTTTTCAAAAGTATTTTAATACACATTTTGCTATTTATATGGGAGCATAGAGAGAAGGGTAAGAGTAGGTAAAGCAAAAAATACTACAAAAATTTGTAGAAGCATGTGAGAAATTCCAGGAGCTGTAAATGTAAAAGAAATGTTCCTCATGAAGAATGACTTTAGTTCTACTCAGATGATGTATATTTAAATTACATAATGCTTGGAACAAACATGAGTTAATATTCACAGGAAACAAAACCATTACAGTTTAAAAATATTGTGTGTATTTACATGTTGCATGAAAAAGAGAGATAGAGCACATTGTGTAATCTCCATCCAATTCCATATTACTTACACTTGCTGTGACATTTACCTGAACTTCCTAATGGCAATTATATTTAACAATTTCTTCTTCACACATCTCCTGCAATGTTATTCTGGAAAAAAATGTTCTTAGTAAACATTGGCCAAGGATAAGGGATAATGATATGTCAAAGAAGCTAATATTGGCTTCGACTTTAGCAAATTTTCTTCTATTCTATATGGAAAAATTCCAGCAACCACTAGCATTCACATGTGGGCTCTAATATATGACAAATGAACAATCCTAGAAACAATTATAGAGCCAAGAGAGAAATCTGGATAATAGTCTTAGTTGTTAAAAACATGACTTCCTAAAATGGCTTAAGTATATTTCACTTACCCTAGAGATTTCATTCTATTGGCCTTAAAAGTTATGGGACCAGAAGTGGGTAAAGTAACCGTAGGGATCCTTAAGAAAAAGAACAGTAAGGATTCCTTATTCATCACAAATAAAAATACTATTAACTATTTACCTAAACACAATGTAATGCATGTCAGTCTCTGGATAAATATGCAGGTATAATTTAAATGAATTTGTCTCATCTGGGCTGACAATTCTTCCAGCAAGAGTCAAAGACCACTCAATACAAAACCCCACCTCAGGCATTCTTTTAAGTTGTTGGTCAGAATTTAAAGGTCAGTCCCAAATTATACAGGTTATTGCTACTGCTCTTGGTTGTCCCCCACAGGTGTAATGTAAGACCCTACTGATGAAGACATCGTGAACTTCATACACAGAACCCAGCATTAGAACTAACATAAGTGCCTACTACCTGAGGTTTAGTTTTCATGGTACCAGAAAGTGCTATGCACATTTCCAAAGGAGAAAATCAACCTAATGTGTACCCAGCTATGACACATAAGAACCTCAATAACCACCATCATAGCATGATAACCCTAATGATGTAGTATTGGCATGAATATCTTGGTAGTAACCAAAGCTCTCTAACTGGACTTAAGACCCACTCAACAAGGAAAAAAATCACAGCTTAGCAGAGAATACATATAAGTAAATGGACTATTATAGCACTATGCGTCAGCATTTCCTAAGTGATGACTTTACCTGTTGAGTCAATATGACCCAAAGGGATCTTAAGAAAATATATATTTCACATCCTTTGTTTGGCACCCTGAATTATGACCATGTTTTTGAATGGTAAACCATAGCAAAGGATCCAGTTCATTTCCCAGAGGAAACACATGTCATAAAGGGACAGTATCTCTGATAAATAAGAATCTGGGGAGGAATAGATGAGAGGAGAGAGAGAGAGAGAGAGAGAGAGAGAGAGAGAGAGAGAGAGAGAGAGAGCATAAGAGGGGGGCATTATAGGTTTGAAGAGAAAACTGACTCTAGTAAAAGGTCCAGATATTTACAAGTCTAACCCCAACTAACAATTTGAGCAACAGTGATAAGGCTACCATAAATACCCTTCCCCAATAATGAAATTGATGACTACCTTATCCACCATCATAAAGCCCTCATCTAGTAGCTGATGGAAACAGAAGCAGACACCCACAGCTAAACACTGAGCTGAACTGGAATCCAGATGCATTGAGGGAAGACAAGAGCAGGCTACAGAAACACATAGAGACAGCTGACCTTAATAAGGAGGAGCCAATGGGACCCCTGACTGATAGCTGGGAAAACAGCATTGGACGGACTCAAACCCCCTGAAGATGGGTCTCCATTAGAAGGCCTGTGCAGTCTAAGGGACCTCTGATAGTGGAACCAGGATGTATCCCTGGTGCACAAAAAGACTTTGGGAGCACATTCCCCATAGAGGGATGCTCCCTTAACCTAGAGGCAGAAGGGAAGGCCTAGTCCCTTCTCCAAATGACTTGGGAGATTTTGTTGACCCCTCTTGGAAGGCACCACCCTCCCTGTGGAGTAGAGGGGGAATGGGATGGGAGGGTGGTCACGGGTATGAGAGGGAGGGACAGAAGGAGTAAGGGAGGAAGAGGAAACTGGGATCAATACGTAAAATAATAAAAATAAATAAATAAAACATTAAAAGAAATCTAAAAATAAAAACAAAAAAATATGGGAAAACAAATAGGCTGGTAGATGTTTATTCAGGGGGAAATCACTTATAGCAGAAAGAGATGAGCACCAGCAGGTTCACGTTCCAAGGATGCCTCCAGATGCCATTTGTCTCCAACCAGGAAACAAGAGAGAGCTTCTAGGGTCTCTGACCACAGACCTAGTTCCCCCTGGTCATGTCCACTCTGTCCCTACCCCAATGGGCGTGGTCAGTGAAACAGGTGTAGGCCAGGGGAATATCTTACTACAGGACAGAGCATTGTCAAAGGCAAGATATATGACATAGCCATTGGGGTGAGTCAAGATGTCAGTAATGGTGGAGACAAAAGTATAGAAGAATAGTGCAATTAAAAGTGGGAGGTAGAATGTGTGACTTCTCAAAGATGAGAATGCATGTATTCTGGAAAAATCACAGATGTGGTGTAGAGAAATGCTAGGGATGGACATAATTGACAGATATGAAACTAGAGAAATAAGCTCTTGTGATGGGAGATGTAAACTATAAATATGTTTCTCATACTGGTTAATGAATAAAGCACTGTGGGCCAATGGGAAAGCAAGATAGGCGGGGCTAGGAGACAAAAAGGAAGTAGGAAGGAGGAATCAACATGGGAGCCGAAAGAGAGCAAGATGCAGCCCACCACTCTCTGATAAGATGACCACGTGGAAATACTTAGATAAGTAGAAATGGGTTAATCATTAAGACAGAGCTAGATGATAAGCAATGATAGTAACTGGCCAACAGAATTATATCAAATACAGAGTCTCTGTGTGTTATTGGGGGCTGGTGTGGCAACGGGACCTGACCAGCAGGGAAAAACGGACCAGTAACACTCTTGCTTGTGCAGGAACTTTCTGGGCCTGTGAATAAATTTATACCATTTCTAACAGCAGCTAGAAGTGATTGATTATTTGAAGCACTGAAGGCATTGGATCAGTGTTGCAATTTATGGGCGTTTCTGACTCATATAATAGTGTAGATGCCATAAACACTTGCCCATGCACAAAGCAAATAAGGAAGAAACACAGACTCTTGGCATCTATCATCTTATTTTTTTTTTTACAGTTTCTGTTATCCCTAATTAACTGTAATCTGAAAATATCAAATTTAAAGTTTCAGACACAAATAGCTTATGTGTTTTAAATAGTACATCATCATTTTGAATAGAAAGATGAATTTTTATGTCATCCTTTTCTCTCCTTCCCAAGACATTTCTGATCTCTTGGTCTTATGCATTCATTTCCTATATACCAACCATCCTTAGTCACTCAGTAGCTAGCTATCTTAGTAAATAGATATGGTTACATGTCCTGGTGGGAATTATCAAATAACTATGTAGTTTCCCAATACTATAATAATGTCAACATCAGTCACATCAGTTCATCCCATCATATAGATGTTTCATCATCTCATATCATCATAAAATCTGGGTGTTCACAGTACCATAAAACAACTTTGAGAGACCACAATCACATAAAATATAGCATTACTATATTATAAACAATTCACTATATGTAATTATCATTCTTGTATTTTATTAACATTTATTATGTTTAATCTCTTACTGTTCCTAACATGAAAAATACTATAAACAGGGAAAGCAGAAACACAGGAGAGCATTCTATCATACTGTTAAGCACCCACTGAAGGAGGGGAGAGATACGTCTTAAAAATATATACATTGATTCCTGAAGTATAGAAAGAAATTAGAAAATTCTATTTTGCACACAGTTCAGAGGCAATCAAATTGCCACCCATCAGCAATCAATGGCTATGAAGTTGTGGAAAAACTAATGAGTCACAGCCATGAATATTGATATCACCAATCAGTCATTGAACCAACATTTGCTGACCACTCGGTCTTTATTATATCCTGTTCTGTCTAAGAATAGAATGGTTAGAAAAAGGAGAGAAGATTTCCACCTCTGTAAATTGCAGTTGGAGATGTTTATTGAAATCCCGTGAATATATGATATCACCAAAGGAGGGTATGGACTAAATCCCAGAAAGCATTTAATGTTTAGCACAGAAAATCCTCTATTCTGGTTTAATATTAAACAGGCCAAAATCAAATAGAGGCAAATTAAAAGCAGCAAATTAAAACAAATTGGAATGGTGCCAAAGTACTGAATGGCTGAATGACTTTGACACTTTGACAACTCTCTTTGAGAAATGTATGTACCTATGTATGTATATGTATATATTCACATACATGCAAGCATACGCATTCATATATATGTATAATATATTTGATAATTGAATATATGTATTTCTGAAATGTGACCATGACTTAAAAGAGTAATGACATGTGTATTTGACAGCTACCATGAAAATTGTGAGAAAGGAACAAGCCTGGAAGTAATGAGGAAGACTGCACATAATGGTCTCATGCTTCATTGTAAAAGCTGAGCTGATGAATGGGAATTTTAGTCTCAATGAGAGGGGAGTATCATTACAACATGGTAAGCAGGCAATTCACTTGGTTTGACATCTAAATTAAAAAATAGGTTTATGAGTGCCCTTTGAAAAATCTATTCAGTAGAGTGGAAGCAGGCAGGTGTTTTAGGACATTGTACTTATCATGTAGGCAAGTAGTTTAACCTAGAACTGACTCAATTTAGCCCATTTCCTGACAGTGAAAAAACATGACCTGCTGACAAATTACTGAAAATGAAGAGAAAAAAAGAGAATTGTTAGTTTGGGAAAATCAGGAGTGGAAGCCCTACCTAGTACTGAGATGTAGAATGATATAGAAGAGTAGATCACTTGAGTTCTTCAAAACTCACATATCTGATAATGTTTGTTTGTCTGCTTGCTTTATGTTCAAAGTCTTGCACAGCTTAGTCTATAGACAAGGATGACCTTGGACATATGGTTTTTCTGCTTCTGTCCCTAGAATGCTGTGATTAAATGTATCATACAGTGCTGGAGACAGAGCACCTGGCCTCATAGATGCTAATCCAGTGTTCTGTCAATGAAGCCACCTCTCAAGCTATGACATGTTTAACCAGTTACAATGTCCATGTTTGAGAAGTCACAGTGTTTTCTTCTTCTTATCAGTTTCAAAGGTTATTTTTGTTGTTTGTTTTTGTGAAAGTGAGGCTCACTTTTCGAAGAATCAGATGAAAGAAAGGTTATGTTCTTATAGAGGAAATAGTCATAAATTTTTATGTATTGCATTTCTATTGCTTAATTTCACTGTGTTGTCTTACAGCATTTATATCTACCATGGCATAGTTTCCCCCCTTTTTGTTATACTAATACAATCACAATATATTGTAACACAAATAAATAAAAGACCCAGAAGCTGATATTGGTGTTCAAAGTTCAAGCTGAAGATTAGAAAAGCAAAGCAGCCAGGCACTAGTTCTCACTCTACCTCAGACTGAAATGTGATTCTGGATCCACCAAACCTCAGACTGAAGCCTCTCCTCAGAGTGGCTGGAGAATCCTGAGATTCTTCCTATCTTCATTGAGGCTGGAGAATGACGACTGAAGACCTTGTTCCTATTTTTTATATCTTTCTAGTGCTGGAATTAAAGGTGTGTGATTTCAGGTGCTGGGATCATCTTTGTATGAGCTGTTTCTCTTTAGGACTGGATCAATCTTGTGTAGATCTCTGTGGCCTTGGACTCACAGAGATTAATCTACCTCTTAATCCTGAGTCCCAGGATTAAAGTTGTTTACCACCACCTCCTAGCTTCTGGCTACTGGAATTAAAGGTGTGTATCATTACTCCCTGATTTCTATAGCTTGAGGATAACTTTGCTTTCTGAATCCTCAGACAAGCTTTAATAAATAATAAGTAACATATCACTCCACTAAACATTTTTTCTATTCTTTAGAGAAGGGAACGTGCACAATTAAGGCAATTCTCAGAAAGTTTTTATGGAAAAAAAAATTGTCCCTCAAAAGTCTAGTGAGCCTCCTGAACAGTGATTTCAGAAGAGGTAGGTGTGGATAATTTAGATTCAGTATATTCTTACATTACAATAGATAGCATTGTCTACATGTGAATTTCACTGATGAAATGGTTATTACAGTTGTCATTTAACAGTCGTGGAAGCTTAATCTTCAAAAGAAGAATCTACCTGTAAGGAATCATTTAAACTCCTGGACACGCAGGTCAATTCTCTTGGTGCTTTGAAAATCAGAAAGACAAGGAACCTCTGTGAAGACTTGCTGCATAGCCGCATGAACTAAAGATCAGCCAAGGACAGGAAGTCACAGCCTATAGTGAACACCACAAATTTAGAAATAAGAATCCCAGTTAAAGAAAACAATTTTGTATTCACACCAGCAGTGGAAGAGTGTTCCCCTTACTCTGCATTCTCTCCAGCACAAGTTAACACACAGTATGATAGAAAGAAATACACATTATGTACTCATGGATCTCTCTTTCCCAGAGGGGAAAATTGGGAGGTGGGTAGAGAGCAGAAGGGGAGGAGAATAGGGAAGGAGGGAGGACAACCATGTATACTTCTCTTACAGTTCTCCCTGATACCTAGCTTTTCAGGGGTCATGGACTATAGTCTGGTTATTCTTTGCTTTATATCTAATGTCCACTTATGGATGAGTACATACTATGTATTTCTTTCTGGCACCACTGATAGCATATGTTGGAGAGAATACAGAATAAGGGGAACACTCATCCCCTGCTGGTGTGAATACAAAATTGTACAGCCACTTTGGAAATCAGTTTGGTGGTTTCTCAGAAAATTGGGAATAAATCTATCTCAAGATTCAGCAATAACACTCTTGGGCATATACTCAAGGGTTGCACACTCATATCACAAGGACATTTGCTCACTTGTGTTCATAGCAGTCTTATTCATATTACTCAGAACCTGGAGACAAGCTAGATGCACCTCACCAAAGAATGGATAAAGGAAATGTAGTTCATTTATACAATGGAGTACTACTCAGCAGTAAAAACAATGACATCCTGAAATTTGCAGGCAAATTGATGGAACTAGAAAAAAAATCCTGAGTGAAGTAAACCATTCACAGAAAAGCAAACATGGTGTGTTATCATTCTTCAGGCTATAGTTGCCTGCACAATTCCTTGTTTTCCAATGACCTTTTAGTATATGAGTCTTTGTCCACAAGACAAAAGAAAGAGGAGGGAGAGTTCTGGATATAGTACCTAGCAAATGTTCTTCATGAAATTTTCTTCTCCTATTCTGACAGCACAGAAGAGGTTTTTAAAAGAATACAATACAAACCCATTATTTTCTCTTTTGCCTACCCTCAATCAGTCCATAAGCTGTCTTCATTGTTTAATTTCAGGTTCAATTCAAGTTCATCCCACATACATGTACACATTCTCTCTACATACATGTAGACATTCTATCCACATACATACATACATTTTTTCCACACACATAAACACACCATTCACTTAAATCTGTAACATATATAAAAGGAAATTGTTTAGGCACTGAAGTTTAATTTAGACACTGATGTTGGCATTAATGGAACATTCTACAATATGATACTGAACTTAAAATTTTGTGTCACAAAAGTCTTTTATCAGCCTGGTGATTTCTATTAACCTACTTTTCCAGAAATTATTTATAAACACATAAGATAAAATACATTAAAATTAAAGAAACAACTAACTGGGTTGGATTTTAAAGTGTTTTAAAATATTAAGAAAACAATTTTTCTGATATTGGTTCATGCAATTAATTATTAACTGACATATTAAATAAAATGAACTAATGACTTAACTGGAAGCTATAATACATCTGTACAAATGATTAGTTTAAACAATGTTTAATACTATGTATCGCAATGGCAAAAAAAGAAAAAAATATCTCTATGATCACTATAGTTAACCAAACTTTAAATGTCTAGAAGTACTAAAGGTTGTTTTCTATATTTAAATATGAAGGATATTCTATATCTTTTGGTAAATAATAAAAATAAATATTAAATCTTCCTTTTTCAGAGCCATATACCATTTAAAATTAGGTTGACTGTGAGTTTCCCCCCACAGTTGATATATCTACAACACAACTTCTGCACCTAAGGCTCTGAGAACATTGTAAAAAGGGGTGAGTGTGGTAAGAGCCAGATGACTAGGAAGTATGCTGTGAGACTATGCCTTCTCACTATGATAGAGATGCTATAACCACAAGATCTTCACAACATGGCTGCCTAAACAAAATCTGAAAAATTCCAGCAGATTACATTTCAGTGTCGATGGAAGAAATCTAATCTACAAGTAATTACCAGATGAAGAGCTACAAGCAAGAAACAGCTTCTGAGAGAGGAAAATTTAGTACCCTCCAGGGGTACTACTAAATTAGTAGCTTCCTAATTGGCTATGCAATACCAAATGATCATCTCTAGAAACATACATATGCAGGCCATACTGAACAGATTCAGCATGTTATATTTATATGTTCATTTTGTTTATGGGCATGTGTAACAAGAATGATTAAAGAAGAGAAGGACATGAATTTGGGAGAGATTAGGACATGTAAAGAGTAGAAGGGATAAGAGGGAGTGTAAATGAGAGAATTATATTTTAATTAAAAATTGAAAAGGGATTTTGGCTTTTGAGTACCATCCACTGCCTGAGTCCTCCCAAAATGCTACAGCTCTTTTAACTTCAATATTCTGTGATATGTGTGTGAAGTGATAGGTAAAGATTGGCGTACAGTATGATGTGTGATATTAGTCTTAATGTTAGTAAATAAGAAAACAAAAATTAGAATTAAAGAACATACATTTTCCTATAGTTGTCTACAGTTGCTTCAGTGATGCTATATGGTATTTATGACTATTGATGTCATTAGTCCCATTAAACCTTGTTGCTAGTCAACAGATTCTGCCATTGTGTAAAGACACAGGCATGGTATGTGTTTCTGGTGTAGGGTGCTCATACATAGGGACTCTTCTTTTGAGGAGAAGAACTCTGTCCGTGAGTTCCCTATGTTTCACAAAGCAATAAAACCCATTGATTCACAGCACCGGAGTTAGATGAAATTGTTTCCTTTTTCTGTTATTGATGACCTCTCACAGACTTTTATGAATTTCTCCTAGGAAAAGCTACACAATGCCAGGTTATGATGAAAACCAATTGTACATCAAGTTATGTTATAAATATAAAATATATAAGCCAACATCTACGTGAACTGAAGCAGTAAATTGTGAATATTATTTATCCCATTAACTTGGAAAAATCTTTCTGTCTTTGCAGGCATCCTAATTACTACATTTTACAAAGTTTCACTTAGGATGGTTGTGACACTACTGGGGAGGCAGAAAATGGATACTCACAGTTCTCCTAGGCTACGAAGGATCAGTCATGGGGCTCATAACACAACCTAAAACTGGTCTAGGGCTTCCTGAGTCTCAACATTCTCTTCGTACAAGTGTTAATAAATATTCAAGCCAAGTTACATCTCTGGGAGCATTTTCTTTTCTAGATTTGTAAATGTGTACCAATGTCTTGCCTAAATGTACGTTAGTGGACCATAGGTGGCAGTGAGCCACCATGTAGGTGCAGAGAAATGAACCCACTACAAGAACAAGTGTTCTTAACTACTAGGCAATATCCCCTTCTAGGATAATTTTTATCTTACCTAATCAGTCAGAGTAAAGGTCTATCAATGAACATCCTAAATAACGAACACCAATTTGGCTGAGCAATTGTCTGTCTAACATCCATTATGCTAATTAGATCCCACTCAGTTCTTAAGATATGGAGAGTGAAATGGCTTTGAAACTGCCCATTCTCACAAAGTGCCAAGCATGGCCTTTGAAATGTGGATTCCTAATTATAGAATCTGATGACCCTTAAGCCCAAGCTTCGACTAACTAGCACAGGCATAGATTTGTACTTTGTATGTCAGTGCTGACAGGAAATTACTATAGGCTCTGCAGAAGTTTCCCCACTCAGTTTGAACACAGTGAGTGCAATATTTTAATAAGTTCTCTCACCATGAATTTCAGGATGTCTGACTTAGTTAAGCTCAGCTGTTTAAAATCTGGAGAGCTGTCAACTTATAAAGTTCATTGGCTATTACTGACTCTAACATGTTTTCTCTTAGACCCCTCATCATGCCCATTCTTGCCCTTGTTTAATTCAGCAATCAAGGGTTAAAAACATAGGATTGCATTTCATTATTGAAATGGGACCTTGCTTAAAAAAAATCTAGTTTCTATCCATGATATCAGATTCTCTTGTTTAATAAGAAAGGTGGTATAATAACCAGTGTATTATATATTTGCTATTTTGGGGGAAACTTTACAAGGAAACAAATGTAAAATCTACACTTACTCTGTTACTATGTAAAAGACTACACATATCTCTCTATTCTACAAATGCATTAATTCTATAATAATCTGGAAATGCAAGCCAGGAACACACACAGGTTATTGCAGTATAATTGTAGTTAACTTTATTCGTCAGGACAACTAATCTCTCAATAACATTTGCAAGAACGGATTA
Source organism: Cricetiscus sungorus (assembly GCA_030556225.1). Lineage (NCBI taxonomy): Eukaryota > Metazoa > Chordata > Mammalia > Rodentia > Cricetidae > Cricetiscus > Cricetiscus sungorus. Next base: position 3,378,437 of record JANBXA010000392.1, on the reverse strand, counting down.
AAACACACTCTATGCTAAAAATCAAGGTCTTTAGGTAATTGATGTGCTAATAGACTTGTAATTATTTGAGGCTGTGATTCTTCACAGAGAGAAAGTCCAGGAATGTATAAAGTCTAAATAAAGTACCTATTTTGCAAAGGGAACTGAGATAATTGCCAGGAGACATCCTGCTTATCAGTTGAGAGAGATTACCATCCTTCATTAATATGTAGTTCAGTTGGACTTCAGAGAAACTAGCACCCATGGGAATGGTCTCTACATCTCCCATTATCTCATTTTCCACATTCTTGCTCTGACCTACATTTTACATATACACTCACAGAAAGACCTAACTTTTTACATATGTGATTTCTAAACAATCAGCTAGCTGTGAACCTGTATCACCAAAGTTCTATGCAGTCCAACAGATATAAGTTTGAACAAATGTATAAATCAATAAACTATCACTTTAAAATGTTCCAGACTAAATATTTTAGAAGTAGACAAAATAAATATTCTGAAATGTTAACCTGTGAATTTTCCATTCTGTACCATGCAAGTGCATACTGTGTGAGGCTCACAAACTGAGTTATTCAATTTTCATGCCTTCAACAATCTTGAAGAGCAGCCCTGTTGACAAATGATACTGGTTGTCCCTGGATGCATCCTGGGTGCCCTACTGACAATTTTCCCACAGGAAGATTGAAGTGAAGTTTAAACCTCTAGTAATGAAGCAGGTGTCTCCATTTTCCTCCCTGGCCAGACATGATACAGGTGGCCAAAAAGACAGTGTTTTCATTTGGGAGCTTTTTATTGTTTTTACATGGACTTTACTAATGGTGATTCTGTATAATTGTAAAAACAATTATGATGACTTTATCTTTTGATTCCATCCTTGTCATAGCTTGAAACTGACTTCTGACATGGTCAATTATAGTGGATTAGTAGAAATAAAACACAGCTAGTAGAATATTAGTTAAGTTGTTTTCAGGTACATGATAATGCATAGCTTATCAATACTTTCTTTATACCAAGATCTGTGTGGTGTCTCACCTATACCACACGATTTGATAGCCATAATACATGAGTATTGTGGCACTTCGATTAACCCCAATACATTCTTTTATTCTCCCCATTTTATAGGTGAGTATACCAAGGAAGAGAAAAGTTAGCTTTACTAGGTTACCATCTGAACTAAGTATAAGATTCTAAACAAACAAACAAACAAATAAAAAGGGCAGCAATCAACTGTCTAACATGGGCATAATTGAGTATGACCTGTGGTAAGTTGGAAGAAATAGAGCAAGAAAGACCTGGTGGGCTGTCGTTTTAACTAAGTATTTCCTTTCATGTTAATAGACATTCTTGAATTTTCAGAACTACTCAGCTAGGCCAAGCTGAAATAAGACTTTAAATACATTCTAAGCAAGAGTCTGGGATTCTAACCGAAGTTTTAGTTGGAATAACACAGTTAGAAAGATTTCATCTTTAATTTTGCCTTAAAGAAAAATAGAAAAGTTCAGTTTGTAGGTGATGTCTTGGTGATATCAAGTTTCTAAAATCAGAGACAAATTCAAAACTCTGTATGTAAATGTATAATTTATGTATAAATGTATAAATTAATAACTATAGTACTAAAAACAGATAAAAGAAAGAAGTTTCAGTAGTAGACAATATAATTTCTATTTGCAATTTATGTAGTGAATTTCTCACTGTGTTGGTAGGAACTCTGGAATAAAGTCCTATAATGAAGACTCAAGATGTATTCTGAAAATATTTCTGTGATTACTTATTGGCAGTTTTACTTTGTTCTAGTATGGTTTATTTTATTTTTGTCTATGACATTTTTCACATAAATGAGAATGTCAGAATCATGGACTTCAAAGGTGACTTCACACAAAATTAACTTCTTCAACAAGGTTGTCAGAAATATGTAGACTCATTATGACTCACCTAGAACAAAATTCTAGATTAGTGGTCAAATTGAACTATTGTACTGCAATACAATAACTTACTTTGATTACTTAAATCTGTACATTTGTAGACTTGAGACTTGTTAGGAACAATGGCTGCTCTTTCCAAAGATTTCGTTTTGTTTCATCACCCATGCCAAGATTTGTAACCACCTGTAGCTCTAGTTCCGGGATCTAACACCTTGTCTGGCCTTTGTGGTGCTGCACATATATGTAGTATACACACACACACACACACACACACACACACACAAATCAATCTTAAACAACAACAACAACAACAACAACAAAAGAGTCTGGATACTGGACATAGGCTCAAAATGAGACAATGCTTGAATATCCCCCATGGTTAATGGGTAGTTTGTAAGTTTGAATTTCAGGACAATTTCCTGTGCATTCTTCCCTTTCTGTCAGGCAAAAAGCTTAAAAATCTATTCAGACTTGTTTCTGAGCTGTCAAAAGTTCTTAGCTTGAAAATAGATAAGCCCTTGGCCAGGAAATCTGTAGTTGGGAAGGATGGAAATGTCTTTGAGTATGTGAGATGGGAAGACAAATAGAATTGACTCATGTTCTAGCTAAAGTTGAGCAACACTACCTATAAAAACAGACACCTTCTGCCTACCTGGAGTTATTGCCCCATTGGTACAATCTCTCTAGCAACCAGATCCATCAACAACTCCTTTGCAGGGTCGTGAAAGTAAATATTTAAAACTATAAATCAGTGATCTCTTCCTGTGTACAATATTCCTTCATTTAACAGGATACATGCAAAGTTATGGTTTTATTTGAATGAAGTTTAGGAGCACAGTAAGAATTACTACATTGTTGTTCTAGTACAGTTTCTTATACTCTGATAAAACAACATGGTTAAAAGCAAGTTTAGATGGAAAGGATTTACTTGGCTTACACTTTTGTACATTGTAATCTATCATTAAAGGAAGTTGGGTATTACTTAAGCTGGGCTGGAACCTGGAGGCAGGAACTGGTGCAGCCTCCATGGAGGGGTGCTGCTATTGGCTTTCTAAGCCTGTTTCTTAAGACTCCAGGACCACCAGCCTAGGAATGTGACACCACCTATAATTGGTTGGCCCTGCCCTATCAATCAGTAATTAAGAAAATGCCCTACCTCTAGACCTTAGGAGATAATTTGCTCAACTGAGTTTCCCTCCTTTTAGATAATTCTAGCTTGTATCAAGCTTACATAAAACAGTCAACACAATCATATTGTTATTTACACATTTACAAATGTTAGTCATAGTCTGTTTGATGAGAAATGTCATTCTATAAATGTGTTTCTCTTATTGGTTAATTAATAAAATACTATTGGCAAATAGGAAGGCAAGATAGGTGGTACTAGGAGACAAGGAGGATTCTGGGAGATGTAGTAGGAAATTCAAGATGTAGGTACTTGAGAGAGAAGCAGTCCGGGCCCTCTCTCTGATAAGACAAGACCATGTGAAAACACTTAGATTAATAGAAATGAGTTAATATTTAAGACAGAGATAGGCACTAAGAAATGCTAATAACTAGCCACAGCTTTATATCTAATACAGTGTTTCTGTGTGTTATTTGGGGCTTAAGCAGCTCTGGGACAAGACTGAAGGGAAAACTGCTTGTAACATCTGTTAATGTTTAACTTAGTAGCAAACATACAAAATTTGTAGGTTATTTTGTATTCTGCAGTGGTCATTTAATTGTATTACATTGTTATGCTACAATGTCTTAGTTACTTTTCTATTGCTGTGAAAATAACACCATTATTTATAAAGGTGAGCAAACAAGGTTTATTAATGTTTTGCTTGCAAGTATCAGATGGCTAGAGCCCATTAACCATCATGGCATGAAGCATTGCAAGAAGAAGGAATGCATGGTGCTGATGCTGGAGCAGTAATTGAGAGCTTACATCTGATACTTAAGCAACAGCAGCGAAAAGAAAGATAACTGAGAATGGCATGGCTTTTGATACCTCAAACTCCACCCCAATTGGCATACCACCTCCAACACTGTTACTCCTTCTAATCCTTCCTAAACCATTCCACCTACTGTGGATCAAGCATTAAAATATATGAGCCTATAGGAGCCATTCTCAATTGACTACTACATGTATTAATTCAAATTTTTACATCTTATATTCTAGAAATGGTAATGATGAACATATTAAAGAACACAAAAGTAGAATATATTTCTATTAAAGATATTAGTTAAATGTGAAAGTAAAATCTTTCTCCTATTTTCAAAATGTTTTTCTTCTAAAATGTTCAAAATATCTATACAATTGTGAAAATACAAACTAGACAAAAAGAATATCAAAATAATAAATAACATTTTTTGAATAAAACTGCTACTATAATTTTAAAAATTTAGTAGTTTCAATAACATAAAACAAACCCTCTTTCATCATTAATCAGAAAATAACCATGCTTAATGTTATTTTGGCTCATGTTTTGTGTATATACAGTATTCAAGTATGTATGTTTGTATGTATTTACCTGTACCCCTTTGCATCAAGGGTGGGTTTTTCTGGGACTCATCATGTACTGAAATCTATAGATGCTCAAATCTCTGCTATAAAATAGTATAATATTTTGAATATCCTTCTTACATTTTCCTATTCTCCCTAAATCCTAGATTCCTAGTGATAACTAACAAAATGGTAATTGGTTGTTTTTTTTTAATTGTTTGGGTAATATTGAGAAGGAAATCATCTGTATATAACATTTCCAAGTATATATTGATCTCTGCTACACAAATTCTGAAATGGGGAGAAAATTGCAGAGAAGAAAAGATATGGTAGAAAGACAGGAAGAAGGAGAGGCCTTTTTAAGTCATATAAATATGTAAATGTATAAAATATGCCCTAGCCTTCATGCATATATTCTGAGGCCAATAGCCTAATTCTTGTGTGCTTTTTATGTCTACCAGATGGAGCAAAAGAAAAACAAGTAGATGGAAGCTGTCTTGATCCCATTGGAGAACTGTCCTTTCTTAAGCAAGAAGGCTGGCGTGTATTCATTAAGCATTAAATGATTCATATGTGTTTTGGAGGAAACCATTGCTTCCAGTTTCTGCTCTATAGCTCTCCCCATTTTTGAAACAGATCTGTTTCCAGTCCTGGCATAAGCCCATATGTAGCCCTTCCCAGCATGTGGGCTGCATTTCTACACTAGGTACCAGATGTGGAAAAGTGTCTGGTTGGGTGTTTTGGATTACTTGCTGACCTGAGAGAGGATGTGTATTAAAACCTGAGCACAGAAATGTCCTTGTATTTGCCATAGGTTTTAGCATTCTGTGTGACTGGGAAACAAAGGCTTTCTAACCTATGAGGCTTAAAGGAAGCCTCTAAAGCCCAGACCAGAAACAAACTTGTCAGTCCCTTCTCCTTCTCTTCAAAACAGAATATATGTGCATTCAACACAGTGTTAAATGCAGACTCTTTTTTTATTTAATATTTTTTGTTTTTTATTTTTATTTTACATATCTATCCCAGTTCCCTCTTCCTGTCTTCCTCTTTCCCTCTCTCTCACCCTCTCATGCCCCCCACCACCCTCCCCTCCCATCCCCCCCACACTCCTCATGTAAGGTGATGCCTTCCAGGAGGGGTCATCTAAATCTGTCAAGTCATTTGGAGTAGGGACTAGGCCTTCCCTCCTGCCTCTAGGTTAAGGGAGAATCCCTCCATGGGGAATGTGCTCCCAAAATCTTTTTGTGCACTAGGGATACATCCTGGTTCCACTGTCTGAGGTCCCTTAGACTGCCCAGGCCTTCTAAATGAGACCCATCTTCAGGGGGTCTGAGTCAGTCCAATGCTGGTTTCCCAGCTATCAGTCTAGGGGCCCATTAGCTCCTCCTTGTTTAGGTCAGTTGTTGTCTCTGTGTGTTTCTGTAGCCTGGTTTTGTCCTCCCTTGATGCATCTGGATTCCAGTTCAGCTCAGTTAAACACAGACTCTTTAAAGACATGTATTCATTTTTCTTTTTAACTGGATGCTTTCTCTCATTTTCATGTACTGTCCTTTCTGGCCAAAGAGAAAAGTTTTAAGTCCCCACTATACTTCCTTGCTCTTACATTTGGTTATTTGAAATCACTAGTCACTATTTGTGTCCCTTTTACTTGACCATTTTTTTTATTATTGATTTGTCCTTATATAACTCAAACCAGGTATCACTTATCACCACTTGTGGTTTACCATCCTTTATGGCCATTCGTATGGTACATAAGCCTCTGCCCACCATAGAGTTGAACACCCTGGGTTATAATTTTTCACCTGCTTCATGGCAAGACTCCTAATCATAAGCATTGTAAGAGCTGGTCTTACAATGTTGTAAGCCATCCTCCTAACCCATCAAGCATGGATGTGTCTAACAATGAGGCTTAACACATATTAGATAAAAGAGCCATCTATTAAATAACCAAAGATTTTAATATCCATCATACTTCCACCAATCTGCATCTGTCCTAAACCCCATTGTGTTTTTTTACTTATTTATTTGTTTGTTTCGTTATTTATTACCAGAGAGAAAAGGGAACTTCTTACAGGGCTGCCATCTATATCCTGATGAAATCACAGCAGATCCCAGGATTGTCCATCTAGAACACACCCTTTACATGTCATCAACAAAAACACTTTCCTCAATATATACCAACTCCTCCAAATCAAAACCCAGTTGATGGCATCAGAGCTGACACCTATTGAGGATACTTTATCTAAAGCTCGATTTCTTCCTTTTGTCAGCAGGGATATGAAAAGACAGCTGATGCCAGCAATTCAAACAGAGTTTACAAAGGGGCGGCTGGCATTCAGATTTCTGCTGGTAAAATTCACCCCTTCTCTTTCAAAACTTAATGAGAAGGGACAGCTTTGTGAAATGGAGGAGCAAGAACAATATTGCTTAAATAAATTGGAATTTTCACTTTGATTACCCTGCAGTTTCTGCCATACTTTACTGGAAATGTTCCCTGTGGTGCAGATTTTCTCTGGTGTGACATCATCATATGAAACCATCCTTACTATAATTATTCTCATCCGTATTTTCAGAGGACAGAGCAAGAACATTCACTAAGGAGTGCTAGATGCATATAGAACAATTTAAAGCTGTAGAGTCGCCAGAAAGCCACATTAAAACGCAAATGATATATCTTTATGCATGTATGTGACCCCAAAGGAGACATTACATATTCACAGTAGAAGTCTCTTTCAAACAATGAAACTCTGATAACAGCAAATATCCTATGGCATAAAATAACAAGCAGCACCCAGTTACAATTGCTTTTCCTGAACTAATCCTTTTGAGGGTGCAATGTAGGGAAAGCAGGAATGTTTCAGTTCACATTCTCAAATTGAAATCCTTGTGGAACACAGATTGTAGATGCTAATGTAAATGACTAGGAGCTTAAGATAATTCTTGGCAATTCTGGATTCCTTCTTATCAAATTTGATTGTTCCTTTAATAAGTGAGATTTTTTTAAAATACATATATATATAAATAATAAAGTATATTTTAAAATATAATTTAAGTTCAATTAAAATATGAGGCTGTGGGTTATTTTCACTGGCAATTTGTAACTGGCTCAGGATGGCTTCACTTAGGGGAAGATTGCAGCCTCCTACAGTTAAAGGAGGAGTTAAAGGGCATAGACAGGCTCTTTGTCTCCTGGAAAACAAAAGCTTCCATCTGCTCACCAAAGCTTTGATTTTGTTTCAATATAGAAAAACTCAGCAGTCAGGGATAAGGTCTTGATTCTTCCTTCAAGCATTCCTTCATTCAACGAAACAACCAAGAGAAAGAAAGGAGTGTTGAATATGATATTAAGTGGTTTGCTCTACAAAATGGAAATACATTTTTCCTTTCTATCCACTCTTTTCAAACCTGTAAAAATTCCCTATTCCTTTAATAATACCCAGATTACATGGATAGATAGATATAGATATAGATATAGATGATATAGATATAGATATAGATATAGATATAGATATAGATATAGATATAGATATAGATATAGATATAGATATAGATGATATAGATATAGATATAGATATAGATATAGATATAGATATAGATATAGATATAGATATAGATATAGATATAGATATAATCTCAACAGTTAGAGCATCCAGGGTGATTGAACTCCATTTATAGTGTCAATCCACACAATGCTCCTTGTCTCCCTTTTGCAAGACCACAGTTGGTGACTAGCCTGTCTTTCTCTCATTTCTGCTTGTAGCAGAGGGTGGCAGGGGCAAAACATACAAACAAAAGATAGCAGTACTCTACAAGTGTTGGAACAAACCATATTGAAGTTTTTAACACCCAGTGTGACTTGTACATCAATACTTGTGCTATTAGAATGAGAAAGCTGAGTTCTACATGAGGCTTAATCTATCCTGCCCCATGTAGATCATGGCCAGCATTGTCCTGTTCCCACTTTGATGGCTCTGGACCAGCCATAGCAGACTCTGAACATCCTTATGTTGGGGTGTCTCTTAATGGGGAAGTCTGACCTCCTGTCTTCAAAGTAGACTAGGATGCCCTCGTCAGATTTTTTTTTGAGATAAGCATTAATGAATGCTTAGAATTTCTATTAATTAATTAATTAATTAATTAATTAATTAATTAATTAATTAATTTTTACATGTTCTTGAGTTCATAATTTCACTCAGAGTAATCATATATTTAATAAAACATCAGATGTTAAATGACATAAATTTTACATAACTCCACAAGCAACACAGTCAGTATCATATTACCATCTTAACCCATGCTAAATATAGGCCTGCCTCCGTAATTGACACTGACCTATGCAACCTACCATCATAGCCTTTATTAACCCAATTTGAATGACAAATCTTCACAGGGTCAGAGTACTATGGGATTATTCCAAAAATTTCATTCATTATTTTGTCTAATTAAACTGGAAGACTTTTAACTTCAACATAGTAAAACTATATATAACAAAATCAGTTACCAAGTAAGAATCACAGATATAATATTCAATCCATTTTTATTAGGCAGAATTAAAAAAAATATTCTATTACCTATCTTATCTTTGTAATTCTACATTTTTATATCTAATTTACTTTTTATCATAACTAAAGAAAACTTTAAATTCAATTATTTAGTCTTTAGCGCCATCAAAGGTCTCAGAAAACTATAATGTTACCTAATGAAAGAGACATCTGGCTGTCCTGTCTAGACACTCACACAAAGTTCCTCTGTAACAGTAGGGCATCCATCTTTGGCTTATAGGCCTTGTATTTCTGACAGTCATTTCTGAGAAGTGGGGAATTTTGAAGGACTACCCTACCTTGTCTTGGCAATATTTGGCAGTCAATTTCCTTTGTGTCCTATTTATTGAGTTTGGACAGTATACTATCAGCAATGAGGTAAGGGCAGTTTCTTTGCCAGGTAGCTAGCTTTTGCCACACAGAAAGCAAACTCCATGTAGAGTTTCTTCAATGCCAATCATCTTTTCTGAAGTAAATTAGTGCTGCCAGGAACAGACATGTCTTACTGTCATGAAAAGCCTCAAGTTATTAAACATATAAAATGCCATATTCTGTAGATCTTTAAAGTATTTGAAGACCATCTAAGTATATCTGTTTAACCTTGAAGATATATCTAATATGACTAAAATTTTGATTATTGCAGATGACTAACTACTAATCTGTATTTCTTAATTATAGATTACATTTTAAAATGAGCTGCATAAGCACAATATCCTAAACAAGAGTAGAAAAATACATACAGTATACCAAAAATAGCATTAAATTTGTATCAATAAAAGAAAATCCATACACATGTAAACTAAGATGAGTAGTTGTTTTTTAGTTTAAAAATGATTCAATAATCCACCCCTTTACCCCATCCTTTCTATATCTTTCTTTTCCTTTTCAGAAAGAGATTCCTGATTATAACATTCTTTGTTCTTTTGTTTTCTAAACCATGAAAAATAACAACTTATATTTAACCTCCCTTAAATGGTGACACATATTCCTAACCCATCCTTTGAGAATGTGGGAGTTATTTTCTCTAAACTGTTTCCTGTGGTCTAGGATGCTGCTATATTTGGAAAATGTTTACAAAAATAAAAAAAAAAGGTTAAATCCTGGGGAAATTTAGTGTTTTCCATTCTTGATGTGACCAGACCAGACAAGGCAAGGCTATCTGAAGTCCTTACTGTACTAGTTAGTCTCTATACTAGTCTCTCAACCAGCAGCCTTGAAGCTGTTCTGGATGCAGACCTCTGTGGAAACTGGAACAAACAGTTCTGAGATGTTGATTCACCTGGGTCATATGTTTGGTGACTGATCCTCTTACTCTGGAAATACATAAGCTTTCAAAGGTAGCACAGCTATCTATATTAATATAAGTATGAACTATATATTATACACAAGTTAGGCAAAGATGATATTTTTGTTTTATGTTTGAGTAGTTAAAGTATGTTACATGTCTTATAGTTTTTGAAGGGGTGTATTTCTTTTTCACATTTCATTCTAATTTATGTACTAATCATACTTTCCCCTCCCTCTCTTCCTTTCATTCTCCCCCACCTCCCTCCAACCCACACCCATCCATGCCTCAGAGAAGGTAAGGCCTCCCATGGGGAATCAACAAAGCCTGGCACATTCAGTTGAGGCAGAAACAAGCCCTTACTCCTCATGAATGCTAGGCAAGGTATCGAATCATATGGAATGGGCTTCAGAAAGCTAGCTTATGCACTAGGGATAGATCCTGGTTCCACCACCAGGGGTATCAAAAACAGACCAGGCTACAACCTGTCATTCACATGCAGAGGACCTGGTTCAGTCCCATGCAGGCTCCCCAGTTTTCAGTCTAGAGTCCATGGGCTCTATGTTATGTTTATGGTTATGGACAGTTATGGTTAACTGTCTCTGTGGGTTTACCTGTCATAATCTTGGTCTCCCCCTTGCTCATACAATCCCTCCTCTCTCTCTTTGACTGGACTCCCTTAGCTTGGATGTGAATCTCTGCATATGCTTCCATCACTTAACAGTCAAAAGTTTTTATCATGACAAGTAGTCACCAATCTGATTACAGGGGAAGGCCAGTTCAAATACCCTCCCCACTATTGCTAGGTATCTTGGCTGGGGTCATCCAAGTAAAGGTTTAGGAATTCTCCTAGCATCTTGTTTCTCCCTAGCCCTGTAATGGCTATCTCTAGTGAGATATCTCCTTCCTTGCTCAGAGATATCTCCTTCCTCACTCTCCTACCCCACCCCTCCCCCAAATTGATCATCCAGTTCCTTCATGGCATGCTCCATGCCCTCCTCTTTACTGCTCCCCCACCCCTAGTTTACCTAGGAAATGTCATCTATTTCTCCTTCCCAGGACAATTCATGTATCCTCCTTAGAGTCCCCCTTCTTAACTAGTTTGTCTGGAGCTGTGGACTGTGGTCTTGTAATCCTTTACACCTAGGATCCACTTATGAGTGAGTATGGACCATGCTTATCTTTCTGGTTATGGATTATCTCACTCAGAATGATTTTTTTCCAGTTCTATTTATTTGCTTTCAATTTTTTTTTTTTCTGAGTGAAAACACTCCATTGGTAAATATACCACATTTTCTTTATCCTTCAGTAGAGGGGCATCTAGGTAGTTTCCAGATTCTATTACAAATAATGTGGAACTTCCAGAGGTATTACTATTCCTGACTACAAGCTCTACTATAGAACCATAGTCATAAAAACAGCTTGATATTGGCATAAAAACAAACACATGGACCAATGTAACTGAACTTAAGACCCAGATATTAAAACAAATACCAATAAATACCTAAATTTTGACAAAGAATCCAAAACCATACACTAAAAAAAGAAAGTATCTTCAAAAAATGGTGCTGGCCTAACTGAATGTTGACATGTAGACAATTACAAATAGATCCATATTTATCACTATGCACAAAACTCAAGTCCAAGTGGATCAAAGACCTCAACATAAATCCAGGTACACAACCAAATAGAAGAGACAGTGGGAGGTAGCCTTTAACACATTGGCACAGGAGACCACTTCCAAAATATAACACCAGCAGCACAGATACTATGAGCAACAATCAACAAATGGGATCTCCTAAAATTGGTTTATTTCCTTATGGCTGTAGCCTGGATTTACAGGGGGTCTTCCTCAATAAAACCTGATCATTTCCAACCTTTAACAAATCCACAGCCTTTTATTTTCTATGGAAATAAAAGCATAACTTTTCCCCAATCCAACTTATCTTTGGTCTCCCATTTTGAAGTCAAGACATTTTAAAAAATATGTAGATTGGTTTAATACAGTAACTTTCATAATCCAATGTCTCTTTGCAGCTATTGTTTGTTCATCAGCAATCTAAAAATTCAAAGACAATGCCATAACATAGAGGATCTAGATTCCATGTGTATTTTTCATCTTTACATGGACTTTTGATATTACTTTATTCCCCCTTTAAAGACTTTACTTATTATTTTTAAACTATTCTTTTTTCTATAACTATATATATATATGTATATATATATATATTCTTTTTACTCATCTTCTCAAGCCTGTGTACATTTTTAAATACATTGTTACCTGTTTGGAGATTCTTTTCATCTAGATTAGTATTTATTATGTATCTGAAATCTTTTCTGTCTGTATAAGCACAATCTAAATTACTGTGCAACTTAGCTCATGGTATGTTGGTGGCTGCCCCCTCCCTCCTGGGTTACCTGAGAATCGAGCCTCATGGTAGAAGTACCCAGGAGCCATGCTAACTGCTCTAGTTCTGAGAAATTTTTTGTTCCACACTGATGTAGGCATTTCAACCTAGTTTCATGCCATCCAGGAATGTGCCAAAAGCTGCTTATAAACCCCATATAAGTGATACATATATATTCTTCTCTTTTCTGCTACTACTGAGCATACCCAAGAGAAGGCAGTCAGGAAACTATGTATGACTTGGTGTTGTAATTTTTTTTTTAACTTTCTATGTTCCTCACACTTGGTATCATTTGTAGGCCGGGTTTTCTGTCCCACCAGCCAAATCCCAAATAACTGCAAAGAGAATTATTAATTACAAAGGTTCAAACCATAGCTTCAACTTGTTACTAAGTAGCTCTTACATCTTAAATAAACCCATATTTCTCATCTACATTCTACTATATGTTGGTGCCTTTTTTTCCAACATGGCATGTTCATCTGCTTCTTCTGTGTCTCCTGATGACTCTGCCCTCCTTGTTCCCCATGGTATCTTTTTGTCTACAAATCCCACCTAACTTCTGCTTGCCTAGCAATGGGCCAATAATTGCTAAAATATTGTTAAATATTTATTGTTAAAACAATAATACCTCCCCTGCATGCGCGCACGCACACACACACACATTCATACAAACAAAGTCATGTTGTCTTAGGCTAAATGAGTTCTTCTTAAACATCTGAGTCACATGTCCAGAATTCACTCTTACATTACCAGAAATGTAGACTCTCTTGGAAAATATTATGCTTTATATTTAGGTAGTGAGTTACACCAATCACTAAGCAAAGATGTTTTCCTGAAAAGAAATGGCTACAGTACGTACGATGACCTCAATACTGTTAATAGAGAGGGAGGATTAGGATAATTAGACTAAGAGTACATTTTAGTTCACAGAAATAGTAAGGTCAGTTACAACTTTGTTGAAACACAGTTTTAGTATGTTATGTGAAGGAAGCAATCAAAACAGCAAAATCTTGCTTTAGTTCGGTTGTAGAGCTCTCAAGCTGTAGCAAACTTTGTTTTGGGACACAAGCCAGCTCCCAAATAATGACAGAGAGGCTTATTAATTATAAAAACTGGGCCTTAGCTTATGCTTGTCTCATTAGCTCTTATAAATTAAATTAACCCATTTATATTAATCTATGTCTTTGCCTCATGGCTTTTTACCTTTCTTTCAATCTCTATGTCTGAATCTCTCCTTGTCTCTTTGCATCATATGGGTGCCTAGATTTCTCTCTTCCTTTCTGTCTGCCCAGAAGTCCTGCCTATAGCACCTAAAATGTGGACACTTAATGTTATGAATTTTCTCTTTAGCACCATATTCATTTTCATTGTGTCTCATAAGTTTCGGTATATTGTGCCTTCATTTCTATTGAATTTTAGGAAGTTTGATATCTTTCTTATTTCTGACTATACACAACAGTCATTTAATAGTGAGTTGTTCAATTTCCATGATTTTGTAGGCTTTCTGTTGTTTCTGTTGTCCATGCTGTCCAGGTAGGACACAGAAGATTATTTAAATGATCTTGTGTCTATTGAGACTTGCTTTATGACAAAGTATGTTTTCAATTTGTAAAAAATTCTGTGAGGTGATGAGAAGAAGGCAAATTATTTTGTGTTTGGGTGAGATATTAGGTATCTATCTGTGGCATCCATTTGGGTTATAAAATCTGTTAGCTCCAATATTTCTCTGTTTAGTTATGTCTGGATGACTTGTCTGTGGCTAAGAGTGGGTATTGAAGTTTTCCACTATCATTGTGTGAGAATTGATAGGTAATTTAAACTATAGTAATATTGCTTTTACAAATGTGGGTGCTCTTGTGTTTGGGATATTAAGAATTGAAATCTCTTCTTGGTGGATTTTTTTCTTTGAAGAATATGAAATATTCTTCCCTATGTCTTTTGACTAATTTTGGTTGGTAGTCAATTTTGTTAGACATTAGAATGGCTATACAAATTTGCTTAGTAAAGTCTTAGGTCCTTTTGTATGGTAAGTCTCCAAATCCTTCACTATGAGACAATGTCTAACGTTGATGGTGAGGTGTGTTTCTTGTATGCAGAGATGGATGGTTTCTGTTTTTCCATCCATTGTGTTACTATGTCTTTATTGGGGACTTGTGTACATTAATATTGAAGGATTATCAATGATCAATGGTTGTTAATTCCTGTTAGTTTGTTGACGGTGGTGGTGGTGGTGGTGGTGGTGGTGGTGGTGGTGGTGTGTGTGTTTCCCTTCTTTTGATTTTGCTGATGTGAGACTATTTATTGTCTATGTTTTGGGGGGAAGGTGTAGTTAACCTCCTTGGGCTGAGGTTTTCCTTCTAGTACCTTTTATATGGTTGGATTTGTAGATAGGTATTATTTAAATTTGACTTTTTCATGAAATATCTTATTTTCTCCATCTATGGTAATTGAAAGTTTTCCTGGCTATAGTGGTCTGTGCTGGTATTTGTGGTCTTTTAGAGTCTGCAGAACATATGTTCTGGTTTTAGGAGTCTCCATTGAGCAGTTAAGTAAAAGTCTAATAGGTCTGTCTTCATATATAACTTGGCTTTTTTCCCTTGAAGCTTTTAATATTTTATTTGTTCTATATATTTAGTGTTTTGATTACTATGTGGCATGGAAATTTTTTTCCTGGTCCAATCTATTTGGTGTTTTGTTCACTTTTTGTACCTTTATAGGTATGTCATTCTTTAGGTTAGGAAATTTTTCTTCCATGATTTTTGTTAAAGATATTTTCTGGGCTTTTGAGCTGGGATTATTCTCCTATTCATATATATATGTGTGTGTGTGTGTGTGTGTGTGTGTGTGTGTGTGTGTGTGTGTCGTGCGCGCTTCAGATTTCCTGGATGTTTTGGGTCAGGAATTTTATAGATTCAACATTTTCTTTGACCAATGTTTCTATTTCTCCTATCATATTTTCAATGCCTGAGATTTTCTCTTCTGTTTCCAGTATTCTATTTGTGATGCTCGTGTCTGTGGCTTCTGTTCACTTACCTAAACTTTCCAGTATTTTCTCAGTTTGTGTTTTCTTTATTGCTTCTATTTCCATTTCCAGGTCATGTGCAGTTCTGTTAATTTTTATTTAACTGTGTGTTTTTCTTGGCTTTCTTTGACAGATTCATTCATTTCCTCCCATTTTTTGTTTGTCTTTTCCTTCATGTTTTGAAGTGATTTGTTAATTTCCTCTTTAAAGACCTCTGTTTTTCTTTTCCTTGATTTCCCTAAGGGATGTATTTTCTCTTTAAGGTCCTCTATTTCATCTTTATAAAGTTAGTTGTAAGGCTCTTTTCTTATGCTGCAGATGTTTTGGACTATTCTAGTCTTGCTATGGTAGGGTACTGAGATCTAGTGGTGATTTATTGCCTGTTGTGTTTTTATGCGGGTATGTAGGCATCTTGTTTTGATGTAACTATAGGTCTAGATGCTTGTTTCTGAGTTTGTCTTTGTTGGATGGGTATTGAATGAGGTATGACTAATTTCCCTTGGAATTTTATCATGAAGGTGTGGTGGACTTACTCAAAGGCCTTTTCTGCATCTAATGAGTGGATCTTGGGCATTTTGTCTTTCATTGTTTTGATGATGGACTATATTATCATCTATCTCTATAATTGGGAGACATTTTACTGCTTCTAGTTTACTAGGGGTTATAGGTCTGTTTCAATTGTTTATCTGAGAAATAAACAATAAGCTGAGAGAATCATATGTATTGAGAAAACTGTCCATTTTGTTAGATTTTCCAGTTTTGTGAAGTATAGGTTTGTAAGTATATCCTTATAATTCTCTGGATTTCATCAGTGTCCATTGTTGTGTCTTACTTTTCACTGATACTCATATTAGTTTGCATCTTCTCTCTCTCTCTCTCTCTCTCTCTCTCTCTCTCTCTCTCTCTCTCTCTCTCTCTCTCTTAACTTGGGTAACAGTTTTTCAATCTTACAGTTTTGTTTTTCTCAAAGAACCATGTCTTTGTAGTTTTTGTTTCTATTTTATTGATTTTAGCTACAAGTTTGATATTTCTTGCTGCTTTTTCCCTTAGTGTTCATTTCTTCTTTTGTGTTTTGGAGTTTTCAGGTACTCTGGTAAGTTACTAGTATGAAACCTGTCCAATTTTTTATGTAGTTCTTTGAACTTTCCTGTTAGAATTATCATCATTCTTTCACATAAGATGTTGTATATTGTATTTTCACTTTTATTCAATTCTATAAAGTTTGTAATTTCTTTCCTAATTTCTGTCTTGATTCATGTTATTTTACTTTTCTTGTATCTGTTGAGACTTGTTTTGCATCCAAGTATATGATTAATTATGGAGAAAGTTCCTTGAGGTGCTGAAAAGAGGTATTTTCTTTTGTGTTTGGGTGAAATATTCTGCAAATATGTTAGGTCCATTTATGCTTTTGTAAAAATAAAATTAGTAACTTCCAGCATTTCTTTGTTTTGATTTTTGTCTGGATGACCTGCCTCTTGGTAAAAATAGAGTACTGACATCTGCCACTATTAGTGTGTCAGGGGCAATGTGTTATATAAACTGTATAGTTTTTTTTAAGCTTGGATATTCTTGAGTTTGGTGCATAGATAGTTAGAATTATAATATCTTCTTGGTGGATTTTTTCCCCTTGAGGAATAAATACTGTCCTCCCAGCTCTCTTCTGTTTAGTTTTGAGTCTATTTGTTTTAAACATTTAAAAAATGGTTACATCTGCATGTTTCTTAAGTCCATTTATTTGAATTTTCTCATCCTTTTACCCTCAGGTGATGTCTACCCTTGATATTAAGGGGTGAGTGTGTGTGTGTGTGTGTGTGTGTGTGTGTTTGATGTAGCAGAAGGATGAATCATGTTTTCATATCCATTCTGTTGGTCTGTCTTTTTATGGGGAATTGAGATCATTGACATTGAGAGATTTTAATGAATAGTGTTGTTAATTCATGTTATTTTGTTGTTGCTACTGCTGCTGCTGCTGCTGCTATTGCTGTGGCAGTGCTGGTATTGGTGGTGGTGGTGGTGGTATGTTTCCTATATTTTGATTTGAGATTACCTTTTCCATTTTCCTGGATGTGGATAACATCTTTAGATTAGTGGGGGTTTTGTTGTTGATGATGTTTTATAATGCCCTTTTTTAGGGCTGGATCTGTAACTAGATCTAGCTTAATTTGATTTTATCATGTATATCTTATTGTCCATCTGTTGGGAATAAGAGGTTTTCTGGATGTCATAGTCTGGGCTGGCACCTGTGGTCTCTTAGAGTTTGTAGAATGTATTTCTAGGTCCTTCTGAATTTTAGAGTCTCTAATCGGAAATCAGCTGTCACCACAATTATCGTGGATAAATAAGGATCTGGGAAAACAGATAGGCTGAGAGATGTTTATTCAGGAAAAATATCACAACAAAAACAGATGACCGCCAACAGGTTCCTGTCTCAAGAATGCCTCCAGATGCTATCTGTCTCTGACCAGGATTCAAGAGAGAGTTTCTAGGGTCTCAGACCCCAAATTTATTTCCTCCAGGTCCTGTTCACACCTGTCCCCACTCTCAATGGGCATGGTCAGTGCAACAGGTGTAGACAGGTTAAATATCTCACTATACAATAACTCTTATTCTAATTGTCTTTCTTTATATGTTACTGTTTTATTTTTCCATTCCAGATTTTAATATTCTTTCCTTGTTCTGTGTATTTAAGGTTTTGATTATTATGTACTGAACAGAATTTATTTTCTGGTCCAGTCTATTTGATGTTATGCCTGCTTCTTGTATTTGATAAGTATATCTTTCTTTAGGTTAAGGAAATTTTCTTCAGTAAAATATAATTTTATCTCATTCCAAGTATCAAAATTCAGGATGACTTCTAGAGCATAGAGGAGGAGTCAAGAAAACTGAGCCAGGTTTCATTTTTAAGAGATATTGTTAAAGTTAAACTGTTCTGCAGGATTAGATACTCCTTCCTTCATCACAAAGACAGCTGGAAACAAAGCATAGATATTCTTACTGCAAATATTTTCTTGTATTTTAAAGATTAGAAGATTCTCTGTTGAAATCTGGCACTAGGGAAATGTACAGAGATGTACAAGGATGACCCCAACTCACAATTTAAGCAATGGTGGAGAGGCTACCTTAAATGCCCTTCCCTGATAATGAGATTCATGATTACCTCTAGGAAGGCCATCCTAGAGCCTTCATGCAGTAGCAGACACCCACAGCTAAACACTAAGCTGAACTCCTAGAATCCAATTGCAGAAAGAGAGGAGTGATGAGCAAAGGGGTCAAGACCAAGCTGGAGAAACCCACAGAAACAGTTGACCTGAACAAGGGGAGGTCATGGGCCCCAGACTGATAGCTGGGAAACCAATAGAGGACTGACACAGTTCCTCTGAATGTGGGTGTCAGTTAGGAAGACTGGGTAGTAGATCAGTATTTATCACTAGTATAGAAATGGACTTGGGGAGCCCATTCCTCATAGAGGAATGCTCTCTTAGCCTGGACACATGAGGGAGGGCCTAGGTTCTGCTCCAAATGATCTGACAGATTTTGAAGGTCCCCCATGAATTGCCTCACCCTCACTGGGGAGCAGAAAGGAAATGGGATGGGGGTTGGAGGCGGGCAGGGCATGAGGGGAGGGAGAGGGAACTGGGATTGACATGTGAAACATGTTCATTTCAAATTTAAATAATAAAAAAAAGATTCTCTGTTGACTCATTTCTTTAATAAATCAAGTCAAGGCTTTAAAATATATGCAAAGCAGTATATTTTACATTTCTTTATTAGTTCATCACAGACTTATTCATTGCCTACTGAACACTGCAAATGTTCAGAGGTGACTTCAATCTATAACTATTTTGAAATGAGCAAAATCTCAGAGAAGTTGCCAATAGAGGAAAAACCTGAAGATTCGTCTAATATTTGATGCATTCTATCAGGTTGCAAGAGCACAGCAGGGAGCCAGGGGCTTTTGGTGACTGACTGCATGTGTAATGAGGCAGGCAGCAAGGTTAAAAAGATAGCCACATTGCTTGAACAAATTCAGAGAACTGCATCTCCCTTACACATTGGTCATTTTTTCCCCAAGCCATTATGAATTCTGAGACACCTTGAATCTCTCAGGCTCCTTCTAATTACCAACAATGACAAGTCTCCCCTCTCAGCTGCAGCTGGCTGCCCCAGGCATCTTTATAGCAAAACCAACAAATGATGTGAATAGTATGATTTAAATTCAAATTCAAACCAAAACACAGTTGGAGAGTCTTTTTCTTTTTCTTTTTCTCTTTTTTTTTTCTTTTTTTCTTTTTTTATTTTCTTTTTTTTTTTGGCAAGGCTGTTTAAAAGTTTCCTGTCCAGGTTTTGTGAGATCACAGAAGTCTTAGAAGGACATCACAAGGTCAATTCTACATCTCACATACATAGTATGAACTGGGTCCCATATCTGGAGGTTATAACTCACAGTCTAGAGAATACAGAATGAATAGCATGACCCTTTGCATAAAGATCATGCTAGTGATCTGGAGCACCCTGTTATGAATAATGGCATTATCGCAGGAAGAAGTGATAGTAGCAATATACCACTGTCTGTGTCCTAAGCCAGAAGGGAGTGAGTACTGACAGTTGGACTACATGATGTATACTACACTAATTATTTTTCTGATTTAATTCTTAAGGGAATTTATTGATTTTAAGGGCTAAAACTTACTTCTGTGTATGACATGCAGCTAATATCTTGTCATAAGCCATATGGTATGTTCCTTTGATATCCCCAAAAATTGTTGTATCATTTCTAGTGAGGTCAAAGATTTTCCTTGAATTATATAGGAGTATTTATAAACTAAATTTCTTACCAGTTTTTTTTCTTTGAAAACCTTTTAAAAACATTTTTTTCAAACAGACTTGATTTGTATCTATTATATCAACTTCAAAGTCTGTTTTTGTCTTGGAGAAACTGGTGAGAAATTTTAAGAGTCGCCCTGTTTGCACACACACCCTACTCTCTGTCTGTGCCCCAGTGTGAAGCACTCCATCTACTTTCAGGGTCAGAAGCTAGTAAGATTTGTCATGGATGGAGGCAAGGGAAACATATCTTGCAAAACTTCAATTATAGGAGTATATACTAATGTGCATAGGGAATACTCCACCAACCTCTATTTTGTATAACTTCTGTCTCCAGTGTGTCTATACCCTCAGAGCATTGAAGTGTATTCCTAATACACAAGTCAGTCAATAACATTCCATGATCCTTTCTATTGAGATATGTGCTACAGAAGATATGGAACCACAAATTTAATGATTTCACTAAATAATTATTTTAGTGAAATAATGATTTAGTATTATTTTATTTATTTAATATTTTATGAGTATTTTATCTAGGTCTATATCAAAATTTGAAATGTTGTGAAGTTCTGTGATAAGTCAGCAAAAATGCTACCAAAAATAGTGCTACCAAGTGAGAGTTTTCATTACAAATATTCTGAGGTTTGTGTGTCTCTTTCAGCTTGAGCTGAAGCAGTACCAATTGATTGGTAATAATTAATTATTTAGGTTTGGGGATTATTTGTATTTTAATGGCTACAACAGCTTCAAGATCGTGTTCATAATAGTACCACTGTGTTATCTTTATTCTGAGAAGTCTTGAGTCCTAATACACCTGACCACCCCTTTATTGGTTTATTGAAAATGGCAGGATTCCATCTTTTGCTCGTCTTTGTATTCCCAAGGGAATATAATTTTCTATAATTTCTAACTTACCATTTAATTTCCCCATACATTTTCCTCTTAATTCCTTTTCTCTTGCTGCAGAAATAAAAGAAAACTGTGATCCATTTGTAAGTTACTCACCAATGTGTCTTGAGCCCCTAGAAAAGTATCTGGTACAGTGTAAATGCTCCATGAATGGATATAGTGATTTCTTTTAGATGTGCACATGCATTTTCCTCATCATGACAGCCCTGGGGTATTTTTCATTACATTAGAAAGATCACATTGGCTAGTGAGATGGTTCAGTGGGTAAAGGCACTTGCCATCAAGTTTGACAATTTGAGTGCTCTTCCTAGGACCCAAAGTGGGGAGAGAACCAACTCATAAAAGTTTTTCTGTGACCTCAAATGCATTATGTTACATGTGTATCATCCCCCAAAAAACAACAAAAAATTGTAAAAAAAAACTAGAAAAGATTGCACATTTTGGGTAAAGGCAATAATGATATGAACCTGTATACTACAGAAATATTTAGTTCTATCACAACAGCTGAATGTGACCATCAGTCTTCACAAGAGTTCTTTAACATGTAGAGCATAACTTACTTAAATGTAATTGAAAATTCATTTTCCTTACTTAGTCATATACTATCAGACTCATATTTGAATATGAATTGGGCTAATGTATTTCATGTCTAGTGCACAAGGATCAGGGTGGTACAGAACTGTCCATCTTTTCTTCTGTTTTCCAAGTACTCAAGCAGCCATGTAATGCTGGCACAATTCTTCCTGTAAAATAAAAATGATTTATCCTATAGTCCTTACCATAACAAAGGAATACATAAGCAATGTTGTTAACAAGGTTACTAATACTCTGGTGTATTTTAATTTTTCAAAGAAGAAATGATATTGTCATTCAATGGTAATGTGTCTTTTCCTATTTTTGCTTTTGTTACAAGGACATCTGAGATGCTTCGATCAGTGCAGTTGCTGAATAAAATCAGTGTATTAGCCCAAAATCTAATGGTAAAAATAAAGACAGGGAAGGAAAAATTAATTGAACCTGAATGTAATGAGCACAGGCTGGAATACAGATATTGTTATAGGAGGCAGTCTAAGAAACCTCCCTAAGGAGAAAAGTAATGATTGACAAATTCAGACACCAGAAGAATCAAAAGCAGAAGAGTAAAAGCACATCTTGTTGACATGTGTGAATGGCAGGGAGAAAGGAAGAAAAGAACCCAGCAGAATACAGTTTTAATGAAGTGTTAAGTAGATCACCAAGAGAGCAGGATAATGACTGTGATGGAGAGATGCCCAAGGTATGAGGAAGGAAAGAAGGAGGAAAGGTAGAAAGGCAAAAGCAAAATGAAGAGGGACTCTTTAACGTGTGTGAGCCCCTGGGAAGAATGGTCCACCTGCTCTAACACTCCAGTGGCTTTCCGTAATCGAGTTGAGCAGCTCATTAAAATTATGTGTGGAAAGATGGGTACATTGGAAAAAAGGCAAGGGAGCCAAGAAATAACTAGAGCAATACAATTACTATTTCTACCAATGGGGGGAAAAAGCCAGGAATGCACAGTGCTTAAGGAGATACACTTAAGAAATACCCACTGGAAACCAGTGAGTGCATCCTGGGGAAATAATGAGAGCAATAAAGCTGGGCACAGGAGGGATGAGTCAGGCCCAAAAAAAAGAGGAATATTTAAAATTGGATATGTCTGTATGAAATAACTCAGCTACTAGTGAGGGAATTTAAAGAAGCTATTGAAGAGCAATATGAGGAAACAGAAGAATGAGCTTTCAGCTTCTCTGGGTATAATATGGGCAGACTAAATATAGAATTGCCATCTATATCACAGTGAGCCGTTTGCACTTGGTGAAGGCCTCCAGTGTTTTCTCAAATAAAAGCAATAAACTGGGCTCTAATTATTTCTGGTTGTTCATTATGGTTAGTCCTCTAGATTAGGTTGAAGGGAAATAAATTAACATACATATAAGGTCTGTTTTATGCTCTGTACTGTGCGTGACATTTTAAGGTATGTGAGCTCATTTGCTTTTTATAACAAATGTGCAATGTGGAAGTCACTTTCAGAGCCTTTGGCTGAAGGCATCTTAGATGACATAGTTCTTAAATGGGGGAGCCAGGATTTACCTGTGGTTTGGGCAGCTCAAAGCCCAACACCATGAAGCTGCTTCTTATATTGAAGGAAGCCAGTATCGAGGACTCAGCATGAAGCTTAGTGATGAAGGTCTTGCCTTGCACGTATGAAGATCTGGGTTTGATCCCTATCCTTCAAAAAAATGGAAATATCAAACTACTAAAGATAAAACCAACTTCTAGAGTTGTGTTTGATATGCTTATTTGTACTCAGGATGTAGATTGTATTGTGGTTTAAAGGCAGATACCCCTGCACAGGCTCATAGGTTTGCACGCTTGGTACCTAGTGGGTGGTGCTGTTGCTTAGCTTTTCAAAATGATTCTTTGCTGGAGGAGGGCCTTGAGCTTTATAGTCAGTCCTGCTTCTGTCTGGTCTCCACTTATTTTTGCACTAAGATGTGAGGAGGTCGGGGGTCCCAGCTGCATAATCTCACCACTAAGCACCTGCCTGGCATCCAGCTTTTCCTGACGTGAACTACTTTCCCTCAAACTATCAGGCAAAATAACCTCCTTTCCCTTAAATTTCTCTTCCAGGTATTGGACCACAGCAAGGACAAAGGTAATTAATATAGATGGAATTCATTATTTGATTTGACATAGATGGAAACCTTTCATTATTTTATTTCTCATGGATGTGTGTCAGTCAGATGAGTGCTACTTTGTGAGACTAATAAATATAATTTTATAACATATATAAAAACAATAATTTTATAAAATAAATGGAACATAATCATTGAAAAATAGCTTTAGAATCCCTTGCTGTGTTTTACTAAAGTTGGCAAAATTATTGTAACTTGCTGGCCTCTGAGGGCTGGTATGAGAATAGAGCAGCAGCCAATTCAGTAATGTGTACATTCATTTCCTTCTCAATGGCCATTTATTAAGGCGAATAGGGCACATTCCTAGGCTCTTAGAAATATGAAGGAAATTGTTTCTGTCTACATGGGATAGTTCAGTGGTTGTTTAAAACAATAAAAGGGATATTTATGTGAGAGTAGAGTTGACAATATTAAGGAAAACTTATGGTTTTATTGGTAACATTGGAGTGCTATAAAATTCTAAGGAAGCTACTGAAGGAAAACTTTCATAGGAGCAACAAAGAGCTGGGCATTGGGGGTGCGTGTCTTTAATCTCAGCACTCTGGAGTCAGAGGCAGGTGCATCTCTGTTGAGTTAGAGGCCAGCCTGGTCTACAGAGCGAGTTCCAGGACAGACTCCAAAGCCACACAGAGAAACCCTGTCTCAAAAAACCATACATATATATATATATATATATATATATATATATAGAGAGAGAGAGAGAGAGAAATTAAGAAACACTTAGGTAATTAGCTGGGAACATTAAACTGGGGATGGTGGAAGAAGTTCTCTTCTGAGTATAGATGGCCCTCCTTCCCTCCATCAGCTGGATAATGGAGGAGAGAGTGTGATGATCATCCCTTCTCTGACTCCCCACCCAACCAGAGGTCAGCAAATTTATCCTGCCACAGCAGTCCAACACACCTCCTCAGCATGGTAGACTGTATCCATCGAGCCCCAATAAACCTTTCTTCCTCTGAGTTGTTTCTATCAAGTATTTTGTCACAGCAGGGGAAAAGTAACTACCACTCTGGTCAGACTACAAGGAGAAAATACCCTGCTGACTCTTTATAGAAAGTCATGTTAGGAAAGCTCCATGATTCCAAAGACTACTACTGTAATCAGTTTGTTCACCAGAAGTAGGACAGAGAACTATAGCTGAGGCAAGATAGTAGGCAAGGGAGACTGGGAAGCAGTCGCGACCAAGAGAACAGATCCCATTCCTTTAAGTTCATTAAACTCTGAGACGGTTTACAGGGACATGTGTATTGGACCAAGAGCCTGAGAAAAATCCTGATGCAGATTCCCCTGGCACACTCATGTCCACTATTGTAAAGTTTTATGAAATGGTCAATTTGTATCTCATGTCTGAAAACTGTCAGAATACCTCCTGCCCACACAAGGACCTATGCACTGTAGATAGTATGTTTACCTGTGGCCTAATTGAGACAAATGACTCAAATATTACAGAGTCTGGTTAAGAAGGGCAGGGGGAGAAAAAGCAACTTTTGCTTTGACATTTACCAGTTTCTTCATGTCCTTGACTGTTGAATCAAGGTTTCAATTCACCATAAGAAAATAGTCAGCTAAATGTTCTAAAGTGAATGGTTAAGCTTTTTCAATCCTTGAACCTCCTCTCCTTACCTCTACGACAGGAAAAATATTGCAATTTTATATTGACAAATAGACCCTCCTTTGTGATTTAGTTCTTTAAACATTGGCCCTTGTTTTATTATATTGTTTTATTGAAATCTAGTTCTATTTGAGGTAAAGTAATAGCATTTTATTATGAATAAACATTTACTTCAAAAATTAAAAAAGAAAAATGAAAAAAAAGGAAAAAATAGCCAGCTACTTACATGGGCATGGAAATTCTCCAGCCAAGCAGCTTTTGTCATTATAGGCAACTATACTTAAGCTCTGCTTTATGTCAGAATATGTCCAACATCACATCACAGCTGTTACTTCATCAGCATGACCACAATTAGTATTTGATAATGGACATTTATAAAAACTATTGTGTGCTTATTGTAGCATGCTTGTGTGTAAGACTAAAGCACTAATACATTTTAGTTGAATCAGTTCCATAGGAAATTATGCTATAATCAGTGTGAGCTTACAGTGGTGGGAACAGACATGGGGTGGATCTTAGCTTGAGTGGCTGATCAGGCTGAGAAGATAGAGAATTTCTTTTTAAATACAAGGAGCTATGAAAGCGAAAAATGAGGGGCAGAGGATGTTTTTTGGCAAATGTTGACACTTAGGGAGACTGAAGATATCTTGTGTGTCCTAATACTTGGTATATTTTTTAAAAATGCAATGGAGCTATGTACCACAAGGAAGAGCTGACACTTTGGATTCAAATTTGCAGAGCAGGTGATAGCTAAATCCTTACTGAAATTTAAGCAACACAACTTTCCAGTCTCAGTGGAGTCTTAGTCCTCTACCAAAGTGATGCTTATGTGAGATATGGAATACTTTGAAATTACTACAGAATCCAGTATGTCCAGCATGTCTTTGAAGCAACAGCACTGTTAAGCACACCTTTGCTTGGGGTGTTGGAAACATAGCCATCAGAAGAAGCTTGCGTATGGCTGAATAGTACAACATGGCTTCAGTGAAAGCTCAAGTGGCCAGCTTTGTTCGGGAGATAAGTAATCATTTATCTGTAATGCTGACACGGGGGCATACACTGTTCAGAGAAAAACAAAAGCAACATTGCGATTCCTGGAATTTTAAACAGCTTGAGTTTCAGCTAAAGACAAAGACATCTATTGGTCACCATAGCACATAATGGTTTCTATTGTTTTGATAGAAGGTTTGAGAGCACAGATCTCTCCACCTCATTGTATCTGTTCTTTATTGGGTTATAACTGTGCTTTAAAAATGGGGGCATTACTCTTTAGATATACTAGCAGTTATATTACCATTTTTCCTACAATATTACAGTTAAGAAGAAGGTATGAGAGAGCACCACTTCTCACGAGACCTTTTTCTATCCCCAACAATAGAAACACAAAATGAGGAAAGAAACAACGCAAAGTGGGGCATAAATGCTAGTAAACTCATTTTCCTTCTTTCAGGTTATTGAATCATTTCAGACAAGATGCCTCCACAAAAACATTATCAACAGCTTATGCTTGCCTCTGGCATATTCAAAGCTTCTATAGTCTTTGGCATCTTGAAAAGTACTGAATGTGCAATTGTCCTCATCATTTTACCGTGTCATTTATATACAAAACAATTGTCACGTCCCTAGATGACTTTAAACACCTATAAGCAATGTTTGTTAATCTATTTTTTCCTTCACAAATTTCTAAATGTTCACTTCAAAACAGAAGATAGTAAAAGCTCTCAACTGAATAGGAAGTTTTATATAATATATGATAAAATGGAACAAAGCACCTATGGTTTAGAATGAGAGAAATCCTGTGTCTGAATCTTGGTTTACCACTTACTAATTGTCTGGGAAAATTACTTAATGTCTCTGAGTCTCAATTCCCTTAGCTCTAAAATAGAGATAATAGTAGCTGTCTAATTGGATGGCTGCATTATAAAGACATTGTGTACAGAAAGTAGAGGCTCACTTTAGAAATTAGCTACTGTCTTGATTACTCATTGCTAGAATAGCTACTTTATTAACTTTTGAATTCATAGTGGCTTTTGGAGGCACAATTCAGATGAAAATATCTAAGTTTTAGAAATCTGTGTTAGAGTCCCAAAAGTTCAATGGAAAGCTGGATACCTTTGAAAGAGAGTTCTTTTAGAGGAAACACTGAATAATGACAGTTGCCTTGGCTGATTATATAAAAGTTGAATAAGTTTGTAACTTTAGGGCACATGCTAGTAACTCAGTAAGCAGTGAGTTTCCTCTATTACTACAATATCATTAATTGCAAAACTGTGACCTAACTTATATAGCTGACAATGTTCAAGTAATTTTACTAGTATGGAATACAGGATTAGTCACTTGTGATTCGTTAAAAATTGGTCTCTGATAAAAAGTGGCCTCCAATATTTAATGATCTCTCA
Organism: Cricetiscus sungorus; assembly: GCA_030556225.1. Taxonomy (NCBI): domain Eukaryota; kingdom Metazoa; phylum Chordata; class Mammalia; order Rodentia; family Cricetidae; genus Cricetiscus; species Cricetiscus sungorus. Next base: position 3,350,310 of record JANBXA010000392.1, on the reverse strand, counting down.
ATCCTTCATGCAGAACTTGGGACCCCCAAGATGTGACTAAGATCATTTAAATTTGTCATATTTTTGTACAGTCACCAAAAGGCCTAAAATAGTGTAATTTTTACAACATATTTTTTCATTGGGACTATGAAGCAACTGTACTTTCATGACAAAGGTGGTAAAGGAAATAGTGTTAATTGGAAAAGTAGGGGAAAAAATGTAAGTAAAGGAGAATAACCAATCCTTTCACTCATGATTTCCAAACCAAAAATCCTTACAAAGCATTTAGATTAGAAAAGAAATGTGCAGTTTGTCATCATCCAAACATTATCTTTGTCTACTCACTGAAAAGAATGTTAGTGACTATGTTCGTGGAGTGAAAGGTGGTGACATCAAGAAGCAAAGGTTTCTCCAAGAAAATCCTCTCCTGTAGGTCTTTGAGTGCTACAAAAGGAGCAACACATTTATAACTCCATTCTTTTGAACGCTAAAGGAACAGGCCCGAGAAGATTTGTTTTAAAGTCGTTAATGGTTTTATTTCCTAGAACTGAAATAGTCTACGGTTCTCAGACCTAAATCTCCAAAAGTATAGATAATTTTTTTTTTTTCATTAGAGCCCAAGGGAAAAGGTCAGGGCCAAAAAGGGTTCAAGTACAGAGAGACAGATGTTGGAAGGGGGCACTCAACTTCTCACTACATAACTATTTGCTGTAGGTGACAACACTCAGGGGCCCAGGTGGTAATGTGTAGATGGAAATAACTTAAAAAAAAAAAGCCCTAACAATAGGGAGGTCATAAAATTCCAAACAAAAGGGACATTCCTTGTTCATATTAAAACAAGATTGGCCTCAGGAAAACTAGGCTCAGGCACAACCAAAGGTTTTCCTAAATAAAATAAAATACCTCTTAAAATAAAGGTGATTCCTAAAGTGTTATGTCCTAGTGATATACATGACTGAAGGCTTTGGGGTTCCAAGGTAGATTGAAAGGGAAGCAGAGGTCTCCCCAAAGGTATCCATCAATGATCCTTGAGATGTGGAGAAGATAATGTCTCACCACTTCTACCCAAAATGGCAGGCAAAATATTCAGATCTTAAAATTTGGGAGCCCCAAATATTTTAACGAAAAATACACAAAGAAAGCCAACCTCTAAACTGACTGGGACAACAGAAAACTTTATTGGGACTCCCTCCCTTCAAGTCTTACTTTCCCCAAACCTATCAAAACGGGAACAGAGCTACAGGAAGAGGAGACAGGAGCTCATGCCCCCACAGGACCAACTCCCCCAGTTTACGGATCGCCCCATCAAGACCTTTGAAAGTAGTCTCTGCTCTTTGTCTTACACCTCCTTTACTCCTGGTACCCAGACAGAGATCCAAAATTCCCTTAAGAGTTCAGGGAGGGAAGGGGGCTGCGACTGAAGCCACGAAGTTGATGTCAGGTGGCCTGACCCATGCCAGGAATTCGGGCTTGGAAAAGGTGAGTAGATGAAGGTGAGGCGGACTGGGGTCCTAGTGGGTTTCGCTAGCCACAGCCAGGTGGCACCAGGAGGGGGTAGAGAGGGCTCTTCTATAGACACCATGACTACAGGCCTTCGATTTCTCCACCAATCAGGGCCTGCACCTCCTCCTCCTCTGTGGCCACTTCCTCCAGGGGAGGCTGCTGCTTCTGGGGTTGGTCAGGCTCGTCAATGATAGGACAGGCCTCAGCCTCGCGCTCTCCAGTGGGCTCCACCTCCAGCGGGCCGGGCGCCGCCTCCCTGGGCCGTTTGGGGGCATCATGTGGCTCTTCCTCCGCGCTCCTTTTCAGACTCCCAGGCTGCTTGGCCTCTGCATGCTGCTCTGGCACCTGCTCGGCCTGCTGATCTCCTGGCTCAGCCTCCTCGGTAGGGCCCAGCTCTTCCTCCAGGGCGTCCAGCAGGCCATAAGCAGGCTGTGGCTCTGGCTCCAGCTCAGCCTCGGTATTGGGCCCAGGCTCAGGCTCCAGCTCCTCCCCCTGCCCGGGCAAATGGGCGCAGCCTTGCTCCTCCTCTGAGTACAGGGAAGGGGAGGCCTCGACCATTGGGTCATGCTCAATCTCCCAGAGCCCCTCGCTGAAGCCGCGCCTCTTGTTGGGCTTGCCGAACCTCTCCTTGGACTCCTCGTAGGGGAACAGGTGCTTGGGGCCTAGCAGGGCCGTCTCGTGGGTCCCGAAGAAGAACACCTGGTAGCGGTTGTGCTCAGCCACCTGCTCGATCCTCGCTGGCCAGTGGGCGTAGCCCTTCAGTTTGGCAAACACCAGATCCCCGGTCTTGTACTTAGGGTGGCTGAAGTAAGACATGGCGTGGGCTCTGGGTCCCGCCTTGGAGACCGGAAGTGGACCACTGCCCCTGCGCAGGCCACTGGGCCGATTGCGCGTGCGCAGCAGGGCCATCTCGAGGACACTGGCAACGCTTCCTTCTTCAGAATGTTGGCCTGCAAAGAGGGCATTATCTCGGAGAGCCAATGGCTAGTGGAGCTTGACACAGATGCCATGGTTACCTGAATGGTAACCGCAAATAGCATGGCGGTTGTGGTGACAAGGACTCAAAGTGTCTCCATCTTGAAGATACCTGTGCCGTAAAGATGGCCTCTGTTGTATTCCTGAGTAGCCTAGAAAGGCTGTGATTGAAGTAATGGGGCAAGAAAACACAGTGACTCAAGTGAAAACATATTTCTTTGAAACTTGTTAACAATCTGGAATTATCTTTCATTGACATTGTGGCCAGTATCTCTGTGCCCATCATTAGAATTTAGGTTGAGGCTAAAGAGCAGGTAGAAGCTAAAGACTGTGGAAGTCTGTTGAAGGGAGACTCAGCAGTCAGCAGCCCGGTTTGGGTGTGTCTACAAGACACGTGACTAGAAACAGAAACTCTAAGGGCAATGCTTTCTTGATGATAAAATGTGTATAGCAACACCATGACCATGGCAACCCAGATACACCAAAATATCCAACAAGTTCCTATGTATGAAATGTAATGGTTACATTATGGGAATATTGGAGATGTGGTAGATACTATCAGTGTTTTTCTGTAGGAGGAGAAAAATGGGTTTTGTTTGGGCTAGATTAGAGAGTGAGATAGAAAATATTAGGTAATCATTGTTGAGTACTTAAATGATTCTTGTTAAGCTTTTATTGTAAACTTCCCCTTATAGATTTATCTTTCTCTTAAATAAGATATTGAGTCCCAAGTTCACAGCTATTAGACTTTTTTCCCATGTATTGTAGCTACCTTGAGTCTAGAACCATCAGCCAGAATACCTTATGACACAGTGCCTGTTTGGACACATTACAATCCCAGGGAGAATACTGGGGCACCTTCAAGAGGACACGTGCAGTCATGCAGCCAGGGCTGTAGGCATGCTCCTGAGAGTTGGCACAGGCCTTCAAAACTACTACTCTAAGGACAAAATTTGGTAAACACCCTTTAGCTATTCTCACCAAGGCTAAAGAAGCACCTGTTCTAAACCAAGTGGAAGTCTTGTGATTGGTTTTTATACAGTACTTCATTTGAATAAATATCTGTTTATTTCACTTTTGCAGTCATATGAAGAGAGCTACTATCTTTATGGTGTTGCAATTTAAAGCCAAGTACAAGAGTTATCTGTAGAGGTGGTTTTGGTTATTTTGTTTTGTTGGTTTGTATGTCTTCTTTGGATTTTATTGTTGGTAGAGTGGGATGAATGGACAGCAGGAAGACAGGAAAACTACAGCAGTAGTCAAACTCTAGCTTTCTGGTGGGTGCAGCCACTTGTGTAACAGCAGTATTGAAGACAGGGCAATGGAATCCTTTCAGAGAGCAGTGGCAGCAGAAATAACTAGAAGCAGAAATAAGGAAGACAACAGGCTGTGGAGGGTTCTGAGGAGTTGATGATAAGAAACTGTGAACCCTGGTTGTTGCAAGAGTTCCAGGAAGCTGGCAAGCCTTTAGGACCAAAGGTTTCAAGCACCTTAGGTCTATGGATGTGGCACTAGCCACTGGCTGGTAGAACCTAATACTTAGGTTTGGGAACTACAGCACTTGCTGCAATGGTTAAGATTACCAACACCCAAGGTCTCTTGGAGAGCTGTAATATTATCAGGTACTGCCTGCTGCTACCCGAGTCTGTCCACCCTGTCCACCATTGCATCTGCTTTAAGCCAGGGATTATAATTTCTGCCAAGTGCCAGGGCCAGAAGTAGTTATAGGTGAAAGCAATAAACCTCGAGTGTGAATGTTTAGTACTGTGTCTTGCTTCAAAAGTCTGGTAGCAAACATTCCCTTTCTTAGTTTTCAGGACTTGTTACTATAATTCTTCAGGTATACCAGTCTAACCCACAGGTCTTGGATTGGACTGCCAATGCTAGAAACTTTCTCCTATGGCCTCATAACTCCTATCTAGTTTATAAAAAGTTCTGCTTGCTATTAGAATTTACATTCAGACACCTATCCAAATTTATCACCATATCTTGCTATATTTTGATTTCTGTACTAATTAAGTATTTAGGGGTACAGATGTTCTTTTGAGGTGTAATAAGTGGAAAGTTAGAGTCATTAGCCAGTTTTGGTGCACCAAGTTAGTTTTGGTTTGCTAGGTGGAACCATTCATTTTAGATAATGGAGGCCTGATCTGGAAAAAATGGAATAGTATCCAAAGGTAAAACAAAAGTAATTTGATAATACTAATCGAGTTCTTTTAGTTTTTTTTTTTAATCATTTTCATAAGATGTCTGTCTGCCTGAGATATCTACAGCTTTATCCAATAGACAGCACTGACAGTGAATCAAGTGCTCTACTGAAAAGGAATGCAAGGAAAGTTCTAGGAAACTAAGAACCTTTAATGGAATTTGAAAACAAAACAAAATACAAAACCAAAACAAAACAAAATACCTGAGAAACCACAGCAGCCCACAGTTGGGAGGGATCTGAAATTGCTGAATGCATAGGTCACTTAAGTAACCTTGAACTTCCTTTCTCCTTTTCCCCTAAACATGTTGAATCACTGTGTGGGTAGGTAGCATGTACAAAGGTAACTCTGATAGAAAAAAAAAGTTTTTCAAAGATGTTTTTGTTTAGAAAGAACAGTTAGTTATCCACCAGCTTAGTGTGATGGCAGAACAAACCTAAAATATAGCTTTTTATGAACACACCAGTGAGTGGACAATTCTAAACAAGCCAAATAACAATAACTGGGTGATAAATTACCACAGATATTAACTAGGGGTGAAAGCCTCAGGGAGGAATCTACCCCAAATTTGCATGAAAATATAATCAGAAGCTGAGGCAAGAAGACAAGAAGATATTTAGATTTGCATAAGGTGATGTAGACTCCAATAGAACAATATTATTCCTCTAACAGCTATTGTACCTCCTGTTTTCTAGTTTAGGAGATAAAACACCAGGGAATTATTCAAACTGCTCTTTAAATAAGTGATATACACTGTCTATATATAATCACCAAATGAACTCTAGGAGAAATTGATAGGCATGTGGTATTAGGACAGCTGAGAGTAGGCGTGTGTGTGTGTGTGTGTGTGTGTGTGTGTGTGTGTGTGTGTGTGTTTGTGTGTGTGTGTGTGTGTGTGTTTGTGTGTGTGTGTGTGTGTGTTTGTGTGTGTATAGTTAGGTGCAAACATATACTCAGATACATACTCAAGTTTTAAATTGTATTTTAAAAATTAATCACGTATTTATTTATTGAGACTGGGTCTAAGTGCCTCTATATTGTAAATTAGCAAGCTTCCACTGAGGTACATCTGCTGCTGTTATTGACTTATGAGATAGGGACTCACTGTGTTTTCTAGGTTGGCATTGTGGCTATTCTGTGGTATGCACTGATCTTGAAATTGTTAAATGTCTCCTTTACTCTCCTTTATTCTCAGACTGAGATTATAGGCTTGCATGACCAGGTTTGGTGATAGTATATTTCTGAACCTCTGCTATATATTTTCAAAGATATTTAAAATTACATAGTATTTTTTTAGATTTCCAAAATACTGATGAAACTATAGCTATTAAAATTCAGAAAGTAGAAGATACTGCCAGTCAGTGTGAAGCAGAATTTTATCATGGATGAGAATAAGCTATAACTATCACTATACTAAGTGAGGGGAAAGATACATCAATGAGATTGAAGGAGTACATTGAGGAATAAAGAAGGCCATCAGCAGCCAAGTGTCATGTTATAAATGGATGACATGTCCTGCACAACCTCAGTATGAAAGTCATAAAGTTTCCTCACTTGGAACTTTGAAGAAGTACATTCTTCAAATACATTTTTCACCTCCTTGTAACTCATTTAGGAAAGGGGGAAACAAAAGGAGAATCATTTTGAGATTTAAAAGGATGATTTCTGTTCTCTTTTTTTTTTTTTTAGTCTGTATAGACTGTTACCTGACAAGTGAGGTTGATACAGATTCATTTGCCTTAAAAAACCAACATGTGTTTGAGCCATTATGAATGTCTTTCTGCTCGTGGTAGCTCAATCGGGTTAGACTTGGTTGTTTTAAAGTATTTCTGAATAACTGTGATCATTTCTGAATAACTTTTCAAGAAGTAGTTCTATTCAGGTTCAAATGCCTTTAGTAGATCAGGATGTATTTGAAATCAGTTATCCTCCTATAACAAAGAGGAATTCTAGCCACCTACTTATGTAATAGCACCTGAGAGAAATATCTAACACTTTTCAGTTTCTTTTCTGGAAAACTAATGATAGGTTTTAAAAAGCTGCTCAACAACAATTATGAAGTGTCAGCAATAACACATTATAATTGCACAAGAGAGACAATAGATAGCTAATTGATATTTCCTTGTTTAATTACTTTTAAATTCAATTAGTTTGCTGTAAACTATGATTTAAAAGAAACATAATTGTTTTTCCTGTGTGCTTTTGTCCTCATTAAAGATATTAACTGCCTCTGGGTTTGTACAGTAGATGTGCTTAGTATTTGAAATCAAGGCTTTTCTTCTTTTATTATTCTAGCAGATGTAATTACACAGGAAATGAGAATCTCCTGACCATGGGTAGAAAATGTCCTACTGTTCATTTCTAAAAAATCACAGCAAATTCTTTACGACTATATTTTCTCAACTCTATATTTCATCATTGGCCATTGCCTCACTTTTAAAACTTTGGTTTCTAATGTCAAAGAATCAATTCAGCATATATGGGGGGCCATCGGCAGCTGAAGAGAAATCTGAGCTGAATTCTCCCAAAGGAAGCATTGTCTTTGGGTTTCTATTGCTGTGATAGAATACCAAGACCAAATTAATTTGGAAAGGAAATGTTTTATTTCATCTTCTAATTCTTGGGTCTTAGTCCATCACTGAGGGGAGTAAAGGAAGGAAATCAAGGTTGGAAACTGGAGACAGGAACCAAAGCAGATGCACTGAAGGAGCTCTGCTTAATGGCTTGCTACTCTGAGTTGCTCAGTTTACTTTTCTTATGCAACATGTGAGCCCAGGCGGAGCACCATCTACAATGAGCTAGAACTTCCCACCTCAATTATCAGTCTTGACAATGTCCCAAAGACTTACCTGCAGGTAATCTGATAGAGGCATTTTTTTTTTCAATTGCGGTACTTCTTTCCAGATAATTCTAGAATATTTCAAGTTGACAAAAAAAAATAAAAGAATAATTAGCACAGGCAGCGGCAGTATTTTGCACAGTGGATCAAATCTGCATCTACACTGGCAAGGAGTATGGAAAGGAAGGGGCAAGGACACAGAATTCCTAAGTGGATTGTGTCATTTGGCCCTTAGTTCTACTTTCAGCATTTAGTAGTCATAAATGATGTGTAGAAAGACAAATTCAAGAGATTGAACTCTTGATGAAACCGCAGAGTTAACAGCAGCAGATGGAAAACGTCTTATTAAAAATGAATAAAAATTGTTACTGGTGAATAAGTATATTTTATACTAGTTTTGGGGGAGAAATACAAGGAAAATGTTACAATACTTTTTACTAATTAAAATTATTCATTTACTTTACATCCTGACCGCAGTTTCCCCTCTCCCCTCTCCTCCCACTCCCTCTCTCCACTTCCTTTATCACGCCCCCCCCATCCACTCCTCTTCTTTTTCTGTTCACCCATGGATATATTAACAAAGCCTAGCATATCAGGTTGAGATAGGACTAAACTCCTACCCTTGTATTAAGGCTTGGTAAAGCAACTCAGTATGAGAAATAGGTTCCCCAAAGCCTGCCAAAGTGTCAGGAACAGGTCCTGCTCCCACTGCCAGCAGTCCTACAAGTAGACCAAGTGACACATCTGTCACATATAGGTAAAGGTCCTAGATGGGTCCCATATGCACTTTTTAACTGTTGGTCCAGTGTTTGTGAACTCCTATGAACCCAGGTTAGTTGCCTCTCTGAGTTTCCTTGACCTCCCTGTGTTCAGTAACTGACAGAAAAAGATGCAGAGATCCACCAAGCACTAGTCTGAGCTCCAGGCATCTTGTTAAAGAGAGGGAGGAAAGATTGTTATAATAATTTTTAAATCTTTAATATTATTTATTCAAGCTTTGTTGTAGGAAAACATATGGGTTATTTATCATCTAAATAATTAGCAAATTTTAAATAAAATCCATTATGCTAGTGAATAAATAATAATTGGGGCTTTCATGTACAGACTGAAGTATATTTTCAGAATAATAACATAATTTGATGGTCATATGTTTATGTAGTTTTGTTTATATTGCTCATACCCACTCAAAACTCCACTTTCCCACTCCCCAGGTATTCATTCTACACTCCTCCCTATATCTTCACTATCTTAATTTTTTTCTTTGTATATACCATTGAGTTCTAATGAATTCTGCCTACATGCACATGGATGTAGGGTCATCCACTGTAGCATAGATATCCTACCAGAGGCTACATTCCCGAAGAAAAGTAACTATCTTCTTTCAAAAGTCATAAAGTGTCAACAGCCTCTCAGCCAGGTGCTGAGCCTGATGAGCCCCTCTTCTATTGGTTCTTAGAAGATTGGGGAGTGCCTTAGTTTTATGTAGATTCTGGGCAGGTAACCATAGTTGCTGGGAGTCCAAGAGTATTCTTCTCCGTCCTCTGAGTTTTAATATTGTACTGTTCCCTCTTTCACAGTGTTCTGTGAATCTTGGGCTATGGTTAATACATATGTGTCATTTAGGCCTTAGATCACATTGGCCAGTTATGAATCTCTTCAGTGATTGCTGCCCCCAGCAAAATGAAGCTTCTCTGATGAAAGTTGAAAGCAGCTCTATTCTATGGGTGTCAGGGAAATGCTTAAGGAGCAATGTTCTCAGAGAATAATGTGAATTTTCTTTTCACATACAGCCTCAAATGTCCTTGTCTCATCCTTACCCCACAGCATCAAAAATAATTACAAATTTACTAAACTCAATAAATACATACATAAATAAATTGCATTATTTTTATCTAAGGAACTCATTACCAATATGCATGTTGATGAAAATGTTTAACTTTGGAGTCAGTCATGGCGGCACATATCTACACTTCAGCAACTGTAGGTAGAGACAGAAGGGTCAGAAGTTCAAGATCATTCTTAGCTATGTAGATAGGATGTTGCAAGGCAACAGTGGCTTATATGAGATTCTGTCCTTCAAAAATAAAACAATCAAAAAGGCAGTTTGAATTTGTATTAAAGAAAAAGTTATTTTGAGGGTAGGCAGTAATTCTGATTGTTTATTTTATCATGGGGGAGCACCTTTAAGTTACCTGCTAATCTTGTTGCAAGAGTTCTGAGTTGGTAAGGATCTCTCGATCCTCACCAAAGGGTTACAAGTGGTTTCCCAGTTTAAAAATTGTGAAATATCTGTTTACCTTTCAAGCCAGAGTTGTTTTCATCCATACTAAGAAATATGTAACACTTGTAGAAATACTCAGGAAGGTTTACTTTGTCCATATCATTTCAAACTTACAAAGCATGCTCTAGAGGCCAAGTGAGAGAAAATCTGACAGCTATAAATCCAACATGACTTTCCCCAACCAAATCTGTGCTCGGTTCCATGCTCAACAGACAATACTACTAGCTAAGATCTCTTCCATAGATTAAAACACAGTTAGGAATATATTGATAAAAACTCTCATCACCCATGTAACAAAAATGGCTTTCTGAACAAATATTTTACTAGTTTTTGGAAGATGTTCTTAATGACAAAAGTCCTCAGAAATAACTTAGTACTTTTATTATTTTCCAAGCTGAAGTACTTTGGCATAATATTAAATACATGCTCTTAACATATTTGCTACTCAAAATAAACATATGATGATAAATAATGAAAATAATAATATAAAATAGCAACAAATAAAAGAATATAAAACAGGGCTACTAATTTTTAAGTGCCAATTGCTAAATATTTATTCTATACTACATCATATATAAACATTTTGTATGTAGTTTTGTCAATTCATTTTTTTATTTTTTTTTCTGGTTTAATTTTTAACTTATTTTTTTGAGGCGAGTCTCATGTAATCTATACTGGCCTCAACTCACTATGTAGCTGAGACTGGCCTTGAAGTCCTGGGGCTTGAGCCTCATCCTCCTCCCAAGTGGTAGAATTATAGGCATAAGCCACCATGCCAAGTGCTTCAGTTAGCTCCTAAAACTTCCTTACCGGCCTTCCTGAATTCCTTGCTTTTAAATTGCCCACTTGATATATTTATTAATTCTGCATTTATCTTATATAGTTATAATTAATAGCTATAGTTTTATATTATTAAAAGTAAAACTAATGTATAAAATACAATTTGTAACTACACTGATGATTTGGATAAGAGAATTATAATTTATCATAATAAAATATTCAATCTGTTGTGAGACCTGAGAGATCACAGAAATAAAGTGAGAAAACTATACACCCTTTGAAACAACTTTAATGTTCAACATATTTGCAATTGTAACCTTAGTTTACATGCACAATCGCATGAAAAAAAGTGCCAAGGTATTTGTGTGAGTTTTAATTTCTGCATTTAAAAACAAAATCTGATGTTAGAATAACAGTTAAATCAATGATCTGTGATTAGAATATAATATATAATGAAGTACATCAAATAATATTTTAAATGATACCAATAAAGATGTGATGTCTCTTCAAAGCAATTTTTTGTGAAGTTTCATGCATTTAAAAATAGCCTTTCTGCTTACTAAGCTAAGTATACTGTTAAGCTCTTTTCCTATGGGAAAATTCCAGTTTAATTTTTCATAAAGGCATATCCTGAGTATTGACCAGTTGTGTCCTCTCACAATAGTAAGTATTTTGCCTACAGTAGAAGCAAAGTTGTTAAGTTTTCATAAAAAAAAAGTACAAACGCTTAAATATTAGACTGAAACAATTAACATTAATAATGAATAACAACGATGCCTAAGTGAATTACAATTGTCAGGCCGTTATTTGATTTATATTACTTTTAGCTGCTTCCTGCATACAATTGGAAAAATAAAACAACATATAGATGTTTTTTTTAATATTGTCAAAGAAAAGGTTGCCTGGTTTTCTTGAGTGTTCTCCAATTTATTTTCTTGTATTTACCCCACAGGACTTCTATGAGTTGAAAGGGAATTTTGAGCTGGCTGCACATAAAACAGTAAAAATTGAAATCTAGAATATAATGTATCTTTTAGGACCGAATTTTCTGCTATTCAATAACATCCGGGAGGCTATAGGGTGCCCAGTGGAGAGCTAAGCACTGTGGGAGAGAAGGAGTGGTGGTTTGTGAGATATTATTCATTTGTGTTTGTGTGTTCATCTAATCTGCTCTTCTGTGTATACAGATGTGTGAGTGTGTGTCTGTACACATGTATGTATACAGACAAGAGGATTATTGCATTGGTATCTTCCTAAATTGTTTTCTATTATTTATTTTCTGAGGCAAGATTTCATGAACTGATTGCCTCCAACTCCCCTTTTCCAATCCTTTTCATTTTTAAACACTATATTTGGTCTGTGTGAAGTTTTAAGATTTATCTGTACATTACTTCCAAAATTCATTATATGAATGAAATAAAACTTAGTTTTTGTTAAGTAATTCCATATGACTTGTTTGTTACATAGCTGCTTTTTATATTTGTATCTGATAGAAACATATTAATATTTTACTAAAGTCTGTGGTGTGCAGGGACTTGTGAATTTCCTTTAAGTTCTTTGTGTTTTATTCATTTCACTGTAGTGTTAGGCATGCTGGCTACTTTCCATGTTCTGCTCCCACGAGAACCTTCATTGGACTCGAGGGAACTTATTTCCCTCAGGCCTTTACCTTAACTTCGGGTTTTAGTATTCTAAGATTCTTGGTAACTATGATTGGAATGTTCTGTTCTTTCTTTAAATCTTTCTGTCATCTTGTTTACTTGTATACTTTCCCCCCCCCCTTTAAATCAGTGGAGAGGTAGGGAGAGGTAGATTGTTTACAATTTCAACTTACATAAGGGGAATTTAATATTTTGAATACCCTGTATTCAAATAGACAAATAGACATAGACAAATTCTATGTCTCTTTGTACTTTGTGATTTGGGTCCACCATACCCTTTAGGGGTTTTGATTTTGTTCTCCCTTCCACTCTGCTTTTGTCTGTTTTCCTAGATTGATAATGTGTTTGTAATCCCTCCCATTCAGGAGGTGGAGGCAGGTGGATCAGAAGGTCAAGGCTACATAGTATGTTGAGGGTGAGCTTAGGGTACAGAAGACCTTGTCTCAAAAAACTGTGGGAAAGTGTGTGTGTGTGTGTGTGTGTGTGTGTGTGTGTGTGTGTGTGTGTGTATGCAAACACAATTTTCACTAGTCAGCCTTCATTATTTCTTTATTATTGCCCTTGGATTTTTGTTTGGAGGGAGTATATGTCTGTATCCTTTCAGGCCTTTTGAGCATACTTATTTCAAAACCCCCATGTTGTAATCCTCTTTGAATTTAATCTGTTATGATTTTATTTCCTGCTTGTAGTAACTTGGCAGTGCCCCCTGGCTGCAACCTCACCAGTTTCTTTCATTCTCTCTAAGAGACAGCTTGTATCACTTATAATTAACCGAACATAGTCAACCTCCTTTTTTATGTCAGGGACTTCTGTTCTATCCTATCTTGCCAGATGCAGAACTAACTACTTTTCCCCTCTGCATGGGAAGAACTTTTTTTCACATCACAGAATGAAGATGTTGTTGCTTTTGCTTGTATTTGATCTCAGAAATCCTATGAGCTAAGACTTAGCTTCTTCCAACATTGAGTGAGTCATTCCATTTCTGGTTTATCAATACCTACGTACTTGTAGGTTTTAATTGTGGTGTTTTGTATTTAATATGGTGTTTGCTACACTACATGTTAGATCACTAACGGAATGTCATACTGAAAGGCATGAATTTGTAGTATCTTAATTAGGTGTCAGGAAGTTATAAAATATTGTGCCTACTCTCCACTTCTCATTTTGCTAGTTAATTAGGAGACATAGTGGATGCATGAAACAATTAGGAAATAACAAAACATGCGCACATCTACACAGAAATAACAGAGAGAATTTTGGGATGTGACAGTGAGATTTTTCTTAAGAAATATGCAAGACATTAATGAACAGAAAATAAATGAATTTTTGTTAACTCATTTGCAGATACTTTGTATTATATGTGCAATAAAAGGTAGTCTGAGTACCTCTATTATTGGCTTCTAGTGTTTTACACACACACACACACACACACACACACACACACACACACACACACACCATCTTAGTCCTCTGGAGCCTCTACACAAAATACCCAAGTAGAAACTGACATATTCCACTTACAGAGCCTGCTACCTCTGAAACTGAGAGGCCTGAGGATTGGTCTTTAGTGAGGACCTACTCCCAGATTCCTTGGCATCTGTTCTTTTGCTATCTATTTACAAATGTTACATGAGGAGGGAGCTCCTAGTGGTTTCTTTTAATCCTATTTACTTCCCAGAGATGATGCCACCTATCACATTGGGACTTATATTTAACATATGAATGGAAGAATAAAAAAATATTTAGGCTACAATAAACACTGTGAGTAGAGCTCTGGATCTATGACTTAGCTGGAATATTGAAAGAAAACCCCATGAAGTTCTAACAGTTTCACATAAATATTTTTTCTATAAATAATTCAATTTTGAAGTTTATAAACTAAGTAAAATGTCTCAAGAAATTTTAAGACTGTAACTTGTATACTGCATTTGGGTAAATATTTTTCAGAAATTCCTGCAAGGACTAATTGGATCAGGGTAGGATCCTTATATACAGAATTGCAGTATGCAAACTAAATGTTCCTCCCTTTTATTTCATGCCTGGGTTTTCAAAGTTAAGCTTTATTATTTTCTTACAACTTTAGAAAGTCTGAAAATAGTTGCATTGCACAACGATCCCTCACATGTCTGATACATGATATTCAGGACACTTTCTATAGGTTCATCTTAGATGCCAAGGACCAGCAAGTAAATAACAAAGAGGCAGCACATTCACAAGTAGACTTCACAGTTCTCTCAAGATCCCTGTTTAAGGTTCTCTGATTTACAGTGTACTTCAATAAATCCAGAAATAATGGTAGGGATAATTGGCTGGGTGCCTTGTTAGTTCTGATGTTCAACTCGATTGGGACTAATAAAATTCCAAACTGAAGTTTTCAAATAAAGCAAATTTTCTGTTGCATAAAGAATAGTAACTGCAGGAACCTGTGAAGGATCTGGCAAGGTCTACATATGAATAACTGAATAGTTTCAGAAGAGCTGATGGAAATCAGGCAGCATGAACATTAACCCATGAGACGTCTGCTTTCAGTCATTTTGACTTTAATTTACTGCAACCATGACATTGCATTAGACCTACTAAATATAGTTTTGAAAATGCAACTTAGTAGTAAAACATGATCCCTCTCTTTAAAGCTCTGTTAATTGAACACACCTGGTGCTTCTCTGCATCAGTTTATATTAATACCACACACACACAACAACCAGACCTAGTTGAAGATTAAGCAATAAAGCCATTCATAAATGCATATTCTCTAGGTCAAAATAAGAAAAATATAGCCTACACATATGTGTGTTTGTATGTATATACATATATATATCATAGTTTTTCTCTGTCTCTGTCTTTATATATAAATATTTATACATATTTATGTATATATATATATACACATGAACAGTTTCCCAGCATTGTTATTATTACCAACTAGTCTTATTGAATGCTGCTTTGTAGTTATCTTTTCTCTACAATAACTTGCATTTTTTTAATTGTTAAAAGAATTCCCTAATTATCTAAAATTAAGTATCTTTTTTTGGTCTAAAGTAAAACTTATGTGAAATTCATGAGAAAGGTGTATGCTTTGTGGGTGATCATAGAGGAGTCTTCTTCACATTTTGTACATGGCTTTGTGAGGTCTAAAATGAATTATGAGACAGAGAGTTCTTGTTAAGCTCACCCCAATCAAGTCAGGAAACATTTCCTCAGCAACTTTGGGAGTAGAAGTTGAGAACAGAAACCAAACTGAAGAGTAACTTCATGGCCCTGTGTCTGGTACATTATCACCAAAGCAAAGTTGTGGAGATCTTGTTGATATAGCTATATTACTGGCATGGTAGCACTTTTCCAAGGTCTTAAATTTTTTATAAATTAATTTAATTTAGGAAGATTCTCTCCTGGAACCTTAAGTCTATTACAGAATGTACTACAGGTTGAATGTAGTTTGGGCCAGTTACATAGGAATGCATAACACAAGGTATAGATACTGAGGCCACACAAATGAATGGATCAAATAACTGTTTTAATGAGCCTTCAACAAAGCTGACCTCTATAGGACTGGAGAGATAGCTTAGCATTTAAATGTGTTTGCTGCTCTTGCAGCTAAAATGATTTGCTCTAAATATGTATCTCTTTTGCAGAACTGTAACTCAAAATTCAAAGAAGACTAAATTGCTCCCCACCTCTTCCTCCCTCCCTCTCCCTGTCTGTGTGTGTGGGGGGGGGTAGTGGGAATAAGCATATTAAAAAGAAAATGAAGAGAGAGAGAGAGAGAGAGAGAGAGAGAGAGAGAGAGAGAGAGAGAGAGAGAGAGAGAGAGAGAAGAATAGGAGAAAGAGAGTGTCTGGCTAAGGTTCAGAAATGAGAATGCAGTAAGAAGCAGTTTGCAGGTGTAGGGATGGTGGAATTTTACTGCCCATCAACATCAAGCTCTATAATGGAAAGTATTCTGCTCCTTTCTAAATCTACAATTGATCATCACTTGTAAGTTCTTTCAAGTAGATGTTTGGGGTGCCTACTTAGGACAGACTTTTCTGAGCACTGGTATAAAATGCTTCTACCCACATTTATATTCCAGTAGGAGATATAATGTTAATATGATGTTATGTGATAGGATAAAAAAATAAACCATGGATTTTTAAAATCCTTGAAGCAAAATAATATAGGATAACATAATGGAGAATGATTTGGAATGGTGCTTACTCTCATATACAGGACATTGGACGGCTGATATGTAGACCTAAGTAGACTATACAAGTGTCCATAAAAATAATTTTCTAAACAGTGTGACATAGGAAAGTCAGTATAGCAAAAATGATATATGCTTCATGTTTTCTGTGTTCAAGGAATAACAATGAGGCTGTATGTCTATGATGAGGAGTAAATGTAGGAAATAACACAAGTCAGGCAAACAACGTCCCATACAACACTTTATATTTAGAGAAACATTAGTCTAAGTGTGACTAGAGTCCTATTACCAGTAATGTTAGCAGTGGTAAATTGCATGATTTGACTAGGGTTTCAGGTACAGATATGTTCAAATCTCCTTAGCCAAACTTACTGAACTGCTCTCACTTATTCACTTGCTTTGTTTGTTTGTGGGAGAATATGAGGTGGTAAAGCCTGTGAAAGCTGCAAAGTGCTTATGGCATACATTATGATCAATGTTGTTACAATGTGAAATGCTTTATGTAAAACTCTGGAACAATAATATATACAAAACATGTAATCCCGGATTCTGGGATTACATAGCTACTGTGCCCAATTGTGGTTCTTAACGTGGTACTTTTGTTACTCAAGACATGTTACTTATCTTCACATATACTGACAAGAATCATCCATTCAGTAATTAGCTGATAAAATGAGCAAAAAGATTTGATTTATTCTAAGAAAATATATTTTGAGTTGGACACTTCAAAAAAAGAAAGTGCAACTGGAATCTACAGAGGGCAGCGTGATCCCTGGCCCTGGAGATGCAAATAGAAAATTAGGTAATGACAACCTGTGAAGAACTGATAGAGAAAATCTTGTCTTTAGATAGCAATATATGCCATGCTGGGATTTACTTAAGATGTGTATGTCACAGACAACCACCCAGGGAGCAGCAGATACACTCACATTGAGGCCAACATTTAAGAGCCAAACCCTTCTCAGGTTCAAGTTTTGACACTCATGGTTTGGTGAGTTGAATAAGAATGGTCCCTATGGGCTCATATATTTGCATGCCTAGTCCCAGTCTGTGACATTTTTTGAGAAGGATTAGGAGGTGTGGTTGAAGGAAGTATATCATTGGGGTAGGCTTTGAGACTTTAAAGGCCCACAGTAACTAAGGCTCAGTGTCTCTTAACCAGTGGATCAGGATGTAGCTCTCAACTACTCCAACACTATGCCTGCCTGCCACAATGTTCTTTGCTATGATCATATCGAACTAAGTCCTTGAAACTCTAATTAAGCCCCCAATTAAATATTTTTCCTTTATAAGCTTTATCTTGGTCACGGTGCCTCTTCACAGCAATAAAACAGTAACTACTACAGAAGTTGGTACCAGGGACTAAGTATTGTTGTAACAGGCTTGAATATGTTGTGTGTCAGAAGAATATGGAAGATTTTAGTATTTTGAACTAGAAAAGTGATTGGAAGATTTGAGTGGAACCTAACAGGCCATCCTAGTAGGGTCACGGAAGAAAGTGTTGAGGATGATTTCAATTGTAAGGTTCCAGCTCAAGAAGTTTTAGGGGAAATAATAATAATTAGTGGCCTAGAAAGAACTCTTGGAATATTCTGGCAAACAACATAGCTGAATCTTTTGGCCTTTGTTCTATGAATATGCCTGAACAGTTTTGTTTGCATTAATGGCTTTAGATGAGATTTCAAGACAGCCTAGTATTAACTCTATCCTGTGGTTTTTAGTGATCACTCTTAGGCATACCTATAACAAAAAGAACAAGATGCACAAAGGAAAATACAAAATATGCAGCTGGAGGAGGAAAGGAGTACCAGGAAGTGTAATGGAGCTACATTCAGTGCTCAAGAAGATAAAAAAGCTTAAAGAAAATCCTTATGCTAAACGGCCTAAAAGCAGTCAGTAGTGACCTCAAGGCAAGACTAAGTTTTCAACTTTTGAAATTGAATTTTAAAAAGCTTAAGCAGTGAAGGAAACCAGCAAGAACAGAAAGCTCATGCAAATGTAAATAATTACAGAGGCCAAGTACCAGTCTCATCAGGCAGTAGAATGTGGCATCTTTGACTACATGGTTCAGATTTTAAATTTAAAGATACCAGAAAGTGGCTCTAGAATCTCCCTCCATAGTCAAGGAAAGCTTCTGAGGTCAGGAATGTATCAGGGGTGTCCCTGTTAGGAGGTCTAGAGAGGCCATTATATGAAACTTGAAACTATGAAGGTAAATCCTGGACTGGGTTGAAGACCCCAAGATGTAAGACACAACAGCCATGGGACACTTTCCAGTGAAAGCTGCAGACTGGGTATGGACCAACCCAATAGAGAAGTTTGTATAGCAGTCAAGAAAGCTGAAAGGAATTGGATATCTGGAGTCCTTTTTAACATCAGACATAAAGATGCAGAATTTGGACTTTTCTCTGCTGGGTTTTGGTCATGTCTTGATCCAGTATTTCCTCACTATGCTTTCTTTTTTCCTTTTTGGAATCATTATGCTATTGTATGTTGGAAATATGTGATCATCATTTTGATTTTTATTTTGCAGAGGGTTACAGTTAAACGATTGTGCTGAGTCTCAGAAGAGACTTGGACTTTGGGATTTTAAGCAGCATTGAGACTGAAAGGCTATTAGGACTTTTGAAGATGGACTAAAGAATTATTTTCATTATGATGTGGCTGTAAGCATATAGGGGACAAGGAGTGGAATATGGTGGTTTAAATAAGTGTAACCACCATAGGCTCATATGTTTCATATATTTTAATGTTTAGTCACCAGGCTATGGCTTAGTCATAATTCCTTAGTCACCAGGAAAGATTGGAAAATATGGCCTTGTTGGAGGAAGCATGTCACTGGAGTGGGCTTTAGAGTTTAATAGTCTATTATCAGATTCAGTTTCTCTCTCTCCTCTCTCTCTCTCTCTCTCTCTATATATATATATATATATATATATATATGTATATATATATATATATATTTCTGCCTATACATAAGAATATAGCTCTTAGCTATTTCTCTAGCACAACTTCTGCCTGCTGTGGTGTTCCCTGCTACCATGCTGCCTTCTATGAGGATAATGGACTAAGTAAGTCCCCGAAACTCTAAGCAAGCCCCTAATTAAATTCTCTCCTTTATAAGAATTGCTTTGGTTATGGTGGCTCTTCATATCAATAGAACAGTGACTAAGATGCAGATTTCCCTGTAATAAGTGTTTCATTTTGAAAAGATCATTTTCCACTTGAAATTTGATTTTTATTTTGTTTATAGCTCATCTATTACTATATTTGTATTGAGTCTCTGACTTTCAGAGTCAGTAATGAATATTCAGTGCTGAGGGCTTCTTTTCTATACCAATCAATCAATTTGGAAAGCACTCAAAAGTGTCCACAAAATGTTAGGTTAACAAGTCAAGAATGTCCACTTGTGTTGGTTACCAGGTAAATATAATATTATATTAATTTTATTTGTCAAAAATGGTTTAAATGTAACTCTTAATCTGAAATATTATATAAGTTTGTGGCAAATTCTACTTCTGAAAGTGTCCTCTGTGTCTGATCCATACAGAAATTCATCTTACCGGATATAATTCCACATCTCAACAGCAAGTGTACTGAAATTTCCTATAGAATGAAACTCAACATTGCATCACAAGGATTCCAAGGCAGAAAGTCCAGTCCCATTCTTTCTTAACTGGACTTGAATGAGTGAGGATGCTTCCACTCTAGGTTACAAAGATAAGAATTTTTGTCTAATATACCAGATCACAGCTATAAAAATATGTCTAATCAGACTGTAGACCTGGTTATTATGATGTGACAGAAGACCAAATTCTCCACACCTGTAATGTGAGCTAAATGAAAATATACAATAGTATAGCCATATTTTCTTTTTGAATCATGTGGACTCATTCTTCCAAATTTTTCTTTTTCTTAAATAATTTAGTTAACTATTTGTAGCTACAAATTTGGCTACAGCTGTTCCAATTAAATTATTCAGGATTTAGTTCCTTATCCATTTGCCAACATTCCAGATGCTTCTAATAGCTTTTATGTAGTATTTAGGAAATATATTAAATGAGAAAATACTTTCCATTGGGTAAAATAACCTTAAACCTTTTTGACCATGCACTTTTATCCAAATTACATTTCCATGTTTTTTTCCTCTCACTTCTATTTTGAAGCTAACTACCACAGTCTTAGACTATTCTATGTTTTCTCATGTCTTCTGAATTTGTTCCATTTGCTACTTATACTCTTCTAATTGCTTACCATCTTTCAGATCTATTTTAGCAAACCCAGTTAAAAATCCACTTTACTTTTTTCATGTGTTGGGGGAAGCATATACATGTAATGTTGTCCCAATCTCTCCACCTTGTACATAAAGGCTGTACCTCTGAAGTGCTCTAGACAATGAGTTATCTCCCAAGCCCTATTTATCGCTGATGTAACTCAGTGATAAAGCCCTTGCTGGACATATGTAAGGACCTGTGTTACATCCATTGTATGATAAAATGAATAATGATAATAATATACTGAAGTACAATAATCCCTTCACTGTTACCTGCAGTTTCATTGTCTGTGTTGGAGTTCTTGGTAAATTGTGTTAAAAATATCAAACATAAATTTAAGAAAAATCATAAGCTTTAAATTGAGTGTTCTAAGATAGCTTTGCCATCCCTAGCTGTCATTCCAGGTATATAATTCCTTCCTTGCTCCAATATATTGACAGCATGTATGCTACAAGTACAATAGTAATTTTGGAGCAGTCTCTCTCATCAGATTGGTTGTGATGGCATAGTATGAAGTATTCCTTTACTGAATCCTCTTTATTTCATTTGAAATTGTACCAAGGTGCAAACTTTTATGACAGAATTTTGTTATTATAATTACATTTCATTAGCTATTATTGTTTTGATGTTAATATCTTAGTACTCTTGGTTTATAACTTACACTTAGACATAAGTACATTTTGTGAAGAAGGAAGATGATTGAATGCATTGACATGTATTTTATCTTTTTGTTTGTTTGTTTGTTTACATTGTATTTTATTCTAGATGCCTCTGTTACATCCAGAGATTATTAAATACTACAATAGTCACCACCATGTGAAAAAAGCTGTTGATAAACAGTTTTAATATGGAAATACACAAAGATCAAGATCAGGAGGAAAGATTTTTTTTTTTAAGTGGTATAGATTTATCTTTTCCAACAGTGTTTTCTTTTAAGTTTTGAACAGAAAGAAATCCATTAACATTAAAATTATTTGTTCAAGGGAAATTTTGAGAGCATACAACAGGTTTTGTTTTTTTTCTATTAGAATTTTCTACTAACATCATATAAAACCAGAATTCTGTGGATAAACATTTTACCCTAATTCTTTTTTTTTTTATTTTACATATTGATCCAAGTTTCTTCTCCCTTCCTCTCTCCTTCCCTCCTTCCCTCCCTCCCTTCTTTCTTCCCTCCCTCCGTCTTTTTTCCCTTCTCTTTCCCCTCCCTCTTTCCCTCCCTCCCACCCTCACATACCCCCCACTATCCTCCCCTCCCATCCCCACCCCTACTCCTTATGCAGGGTGATGGTTCCAGGAGAGGTTATCTAAATCTGTCAAATCATTTGGAGTAGGGAATAGGCCTTCCCTCCTGCCTCTAGGTTAAGGAGTATCCCTCCATAGGGAATGTGCTCCCAAAATCCTTTTGTGTACAAGGGATACATCCTGGTTCCACTGTCTGAGGTCCCTTAGACTGCCCAGGCCTTCTAACTGAGACCCATGTGCAGGGGTTCTGAGTCAGTCCAATGCTGGATTCCCAGCTATCAGTCTGGGGGCCCATTAGCTCCTCCTTGTTCAGGTCAGCTGTCTATGTGTTTCTGAAGCCTGGTCACTTCTAACATGCAGACTGTCTTCTTAAGTTACTAAATCTCTAATTCAAACTCAGCCTTTCTTATACATGTGTTACGAGAAGGTTTTTCCTCGCCGCTGGTCTTGTCCCAGTCTTTGTTCCTCCCTGGAGTCCTCCCGGTCCCGCTGCCATGAGAGCCCCAAATAACACTCAGAGACTCTGTATTTGATACCATCCTGTTGGCCAGTTACTATTATTGTTTATGCACTAGCTCTGTCTTAATAATTAACCCATTTCTACTTATCTAAGTATTTCCATGTGGCTCATCTTACAGGAGAGCGGCAGCCCGCATCTGGTCTCTCCAGGCTCTCCATGCTGACTCCTCCTTACTACTTCCTCTTTCCTCCTTGTCTCCTAGCCCTGCCTGTCTTGCTTTCCCATTGGCCACAGTGCTTTATTTATTAACCAACATGAGAAACATATTTACAGAATAACATCTCCCATCATACATGTAATGCACTCAGTAAAACTTCAAGCTTAAAACAACACTATAGGGTGAATAAGCCGGTCTCTTGTGCTCAAAGTAGCTCCAGGAAGTTCCCCAGAGGTGATGGCATTGTTGGATCCACCCTCTGCTCCAGTTACTCAACCAGAGCAGTGGAGCCATGGGCTAAGTAAGATACAGGGGGAGGTGGGGGGGCAGGACATAGCGGGGAGCGAGATTCAGGGACAATCCAATGAGTTCCCTCAGAAGGGTGTGTGGAGGGGGGATTCAACTTGAAATGGTCCCAGACTCACCTCCAGCAGAGGACGGGCTATGGGGGTCAAAGATCAGGCTGCCAGCAGAGCTCTGGGGATGGGTGTTAAAGATATAGCAGGCAGGAACTCAGGATGGTCCAGCAGGGATAAGTGGATCTCTGGCTGGCTCTGGCAGAGGAAGGGCGGTGGGTGTCAGAGATCAGGGTGGTCCTGCATAGATAGGCAGGTCTAGTGTCATGTATTCTATCTTAAGTATCTTGTTGTGTCCATAAGTTTAAAGTGCCTAAAACATTTTTAAACTGGAGGTAGGAATAAAATATTAAGATCTTGGGTAAACATAAACTACTATTATGAAATAAATAGTAGTAATAACTAAATTGGTGGGACATCAAAGCAATATTGGATATGTGTGAGAATAATGTAGTGTTCAAGTAAAAAAAAACAGGAGAAATTAAAATATCTTACCTTTATTATTATTCAAAAGATAGTAAATTATCTTAATAGATTTGGGCATCTGAAAGTTGTTACACTAGGGTAACTATTTAAATAGGTCCATACCTGAAATTCCATTTCGAAGAGACTGTTCCATTCAAGATGGACTAATAATAATCAGGTAGCCCCTCCTACCTGAGACAACAGCACATACCACCAGAAAAAACGGATAAAATAATTTCAAAAGCCTGCAAGGAAGTGAGAGTCGTGCAGAGGGAGATAACCTTACCAAACTCTATCATACTGTCTCAGGAAAAAGTACATTACAGCAGGGAAAACTGAAGATGTTTCTCCCTGAATGGAAGAGAAGCTTCTATGGACCTTGGCATCCAGGGCAACCAGAATTGTTCATGGAGCAGACTAATGAAAAGTAGTGTTACCAAAGAACAGAACTCCAAATGTCTATAGTAGATTCCCTTGACCACTACAAAAGTGTAGGCCTCTGAGCAATGACAGTGAACCACTTGAAAGGAAGAAGAGTAAATGGTGTTTAAAATAGGTGGGATAAGTCAATGCTCCCACCAGCCACACCAAGCTTTGGGTAATTCCGTCAGTAGTGATTGACAGTTGGCTTCTAGTTCAGCATTGTTGTGTGATATCCAGTGAGAACAATTTCATTGGATCCTAGATTGTAGAACCAGAATATGTATAAACAACAACAACAACAACAACAAAATACTACCAACTAACCTATAATGAACTCTCTTTCTCCCTCCCCCCATTTGTGTGTGTATGTGTGTGTGTGTATCCTTCCTTCCCTTTCTCCCTTCATCCCTTTCCCTGCCCAGTAGCCAATTAAAGAGTCAGAGTCATGTAAAGAAAATGAAAATAAGAAGATAATTTCTAAAGAAATCTCTAACTGAAATCAAGACAGAACTGAGACAGATACCATCATCACTCAGAGACATTAAAGCAGTTTATAAAACTGTTTTTCATATGAGCTGAAACCTAAGGAGAAATGTGGAATTTGTATATTTATCTCTTCTTATATATATTAAAGATTGTAATTAAACTTCTAGAACTAACAACTGCAACTTCTGCAGTAACGTTACATGGAATGGAAATATTGGAAGATAATGCAGTACAAGAGTAAATATTAGAAATGGAAACTAAAATTAAACTCATTGAGGGAAAATAATTATAATAGAAAAGCAGTGAACTGTGGGATTATTTCAAGCATAAATAAATAAGTAAATGATAAACAATCTTATTTGTAGTCTCTAAAGGAAACAAAGAAAAGCAAATAGAAAAAAAGAGTATGCAGAACAAAAATTAAATAAATAATAGTAAAAGAAATGTGGATAGTATATGGAGACAAAGAAAAGCAAATAGAAAAAAAGTATGTGGAAAAAATGAATAATGGTAAAACAATGTGGATAATGTATGTATACAGATACATAAGCAACTCATCAAAAAAGTATGAAAAATTGTAAGTGCATAGTAAAGTCAAATGTGTCACGAACAGGAGTAAGGGTGTAGTCTTTGATATGATAAAAGGCAAATATAAGAACTGACAACTAAGATCACTCTAAATGGCAAAATCTCAGAAGCTTCCAACCTAACATCAGGAATGAGACTAAGATGGTGGGTTTTCATTACCTCTTTTAAAAACGTATTCATTTTATTGTTCATGTGTAATATTTGTGAGTATGCAAATGTCACAGCTTGGACATAGAATCAGAGAACAACTTTGAAAAATCAGTTCTCTCTATCCTCTTTTATGTAAGTTCAAAGCATGAAATTTGGGTAGTCATGCTCATATGGTTAAGTGCTTCACCCACTTATCCATGTCACTGGCCCCTGCCATCAGTGTTATTTAGTACTTACATGAATTATAGGCCAGTGCAATACAGCAGGAACAAGAAATAAAATGCTATTCAAAGTGTATTTTAATGTCTTGGATAAACTTATTTTAGTCATCCCTTTTATCTTCTTTTTTATTAATAATATAATTTAAGAATTTTACATGTTGATTCCAGTTTCCCCTTCCCTCTCTCCCTCCAACTCTCTCTCCCTCTCTCTCTCCCCTTCTCTGTTCCTCCCTCCCTCTTACCCTCTTTCCCCTCTGACCTGCACTCTGGCCACCCTCCTCTCCCATCCTGCCACTCCCATTCCACATGTAGGGCTATGCTATCAAGGTTGGGTCATGTAAATCTGCCAAGTCATTTGAAGCAGGGACTATGACTTCTCTCCTATCTCTAGGTTAATGGGGTATCCCTCCATGAGGGATGTGTCCGCAAAGTCCTTTTGTGCACCAGGAACATATCCTGGTTCTACTGTCTGAGGTCCCTTACACTGCTCAGTCTTTCCAGCTGAGGCCCATATTCAGGGGGTCTGAGTCAGTCCCATGCTGGTTTCCCAGCAATCAGTCGGGGGGGGGCATTAGCTCCTCCTTGTTCAGGTCAGCTGTCTTTGTGTGTATCTGCAACCTGGTCTTGTCCTCTCTCTCTGCATCTGGATTCTAGTTCGACTCAGTGTTTAGTTATGGGTGTTTGCTTCTGTTTCCAACAGGTACTAGATGAGGGCTACATGATGGTGGCTAACTTAGTTGATGATCTCACTATCAGGTAAGGGCATTTATGGTAGCCTTCCACGGTTGCTCAAATTGTTAATTGGAGTCAGTCTTCTAGGACTCTAGACCTTTCTTTAGGTTCAGTTTTCTCTTCAAACCAATAATGGTTCCCTCTTTTATGTTCTCTCTGTCTCTTTTCTGTCTTCTATTCCTACCCTGACTCAATATCCCTAGTCGCACGTGTCTTCTTTATAGATATCTGAACATTTCCCTAGTGCCAGCTTCTCTTGAATTCTATAATGGCTCCCTCTATTATTGTATTTTTTTTTTTGTTCTCCTCGATTTTTTTCCCTGAGTCAATCTTCCTGTTTTCTCATGCTCACCTCTTTCCTCCTCTTCTGCCTAATTCCCTCTCCCCTCCCTCCATGCTACCAATTTGCTAGGGAGATTTTGTTCCTTTCCCCTTCTCCAGGGGACCATGTATGTCTCTTTTAGGGTCCTCGTTTCCTAGCATATCCGGTGGTGTGAGTTGTAGGCTGGCAATCCTTTACTCTATTTCTAAAATCTATACATGAGTGAATATATACCATGTTTGTCTTTCTGTGACTCGGTTACCTCACTCTGGATGGTTACTTCTAGTTCCATCCATTTACCTGCGAATTTCAAGATTTCATTGTTTTTGCTGCTGAGTAGTACTCCATTGTGTAAATGTACCAAAATTTCTCCATCCATTCTTCAGTTGAGGGGCATTTATTTTGCTTCCAAGTTCTGGCTATTATAAATAATGCTGCTATGAACATAGTTGAACAGACATCCTTGTTGTTTGAATGTGCATCTTTTGGGTATATGCCTAAGAGTGCAATTACTGGATCTTGAGGTAGACTGATTCCCATTTTCCTGAAGAACCAACATTATGATTTCCAAAGTGGCTGTATAAATTTTCACTCCTACCAGCAGTAGAGGACTGTACCCTTTTCTCCACATCCTCTCCAGCATAAAATATCTTTGGTGTTTTTTATTGAGGCCACCTGACAGGAGTAAGATGATATCTCAGAGTTGTTTTATTTGCATTTCCCTGATGTCTAAGGATGCTGAGCACTTTCTTAAGTGTCTTTCAGCCATTTTTGATTCCTTTACTGTTAATTCTCTATTTAGTTCTGTACCCCACTTTTAATTAGATTATTTGATGTTTTGGTGACTAACTTCTTGAGTTCTTTGTATATTTTGGAAATCAGCCCTTAGTCAGATGTGAGGCTAGTCAATATATTTTCCCATTCTGTGGGCTGCTGTTTTGGCTTGTTGACTGTGTCCTTTGCCTTACAGAAGTCTCTCAATTTCTGTAGGTCCCATTTATTAATTGTTGATCTCAGTGTCTGTGCTACTGGTGTTTGTTTGGGAAGCAGTCTCCCATACCAATTTGTTCAAGGGTACCTCCCACTTTCTCCCTTAAGAGGTTCAGTGTGGCTGGATTTATGTTGAGTTATTTGATCCATTTGGACTTAAGTTCTGTACATGATGATAGACATGGAGCTATCTGCACTCTTCTACACACCAGCATCCAGTTATGCCAGCACCATTTGTTGAAGATGCTTTCTTTTACCCATTGTATAATTTTAGCTCCTTTGTCAAAACTCAGGTGTTTGTAGGTGTGTGTGTGTGTGTGTGTGTGTGTGTGTGTGTGTGTGTGAATATCATGGTTTTTAATTCAAGTACTGGTACCTGTCAATTTTTGTGCCAATACCAAGCTGTTTTCTGAACTAGAGCTCTACAGTGAAGCTTAAAGTCATGGATGGTGATGCTTCCTGAAGTTCCTTTATTGTACAAGGTTGTTTTGGCTATCCTGGGCCTTTTTTTCCATATAAAGTTGAGTATTGTTATTTTGAGTTTAGTGAAGAATTGGTTTGGGATTTTGGTGGGCATTGCATTGAATCTGTAGATTGCTTTTAGCAAGATTGCCATTTTTACTATGTTATTCATACCTATCCAAGAGCGTAGGTGATCTTTCCATTTTATGGCATCTTCTTTAATTTCTTACTTTAAAGTCTCAATATTGTACTTGAAGAACTAGCTAGAGCAATAAGACAACAAAAGGAGATGAAGGGGATACAAACTGGAAAAGAAGAAATCAAACTTTCACTATGTGCATATGATATAATAGTCTATATAATTGACCCAAAAAAAAACTCTACCAGGGAACTCCTACAACTGGTAAACACCTTCAGCAAAGTGGCACATTACAAGATTAGCTCAAAAGATAAAAAATAAAATAAATAAAAATAAAAAAGAACCAGTAGTCCTTGTATACACAGTTGATAAATGGGCTGAGAAAGAAATCAGAGAAACACCACTATTTACAATAGCCACAAACAACATAAAATATCTTGAGGTAATGCTAACCACCCAAGTGAAAGACCTATATAATACGAACTCAAATTTTTTACTAATTTTTTTTCATGCAATATATTCTGATCACAGTTACCTCTTCCTGACTCTTCCCAAATACTTCCTCAACTCTCCTCTTACCCAACTCCATGTTCTTTTTTTCTCTTCTTAGAAAGCAAGCAAGCAAACAAATCACCATTTTTAAAAAGAAAATAAAAGACAAAACAATACATATCCATAGATGCATACACACATATCATTAAACAAACAAAACCCATAAAACCACAAAATCAGAAACCAATTATACAAAAAAAATATCAGTAAGACAAAAGAAAGTGCCTAAATAAGGCAATATGAGACAGCATCTACAAAATACCACTGAGTTTCTTCGTGTTGGCCAACTACTGCTGGGCATGGGTCCTAACATTAAGTGTGCTTATATACTCAATGAGACCCCATTGGGAAAAAAACTAAATTTTCCTTTGTAAGTGATTATCAGTTGTAGATGCTTCTTTGTTAGGGATGGGTGCTTGTGTCCAATTATCCCTTTCTCCACCTGGGTTGAACCTGTGCAGTTCATTCCTTCACAGTCCTTCATTTCTTACGTTCAACACCCCTAGTTACGAGGGACCTTCAAATCAAAAGGACTCTGAAATTCCATCCTACACCCGACAGAATGGCTAATACCAAAAACACAAAGGTTCATGAAGAGGAGGATGTGGATCAAGGAAAACTATGGTAGCAAATGTGAGTGCCCGATTTCGGTCAAAAGCCAGTGTGAGTGCTGGGTTTTGGTACCAAATAAGCAAGTGGGCCTGCTACAGCTCTGGGGCTGCAAAGGTGTCCTGACTTGTCAGGAAGCCGGCCATTCCCACTTACAACCCCACCACCACCACGTCATGGTTGGGTTTTTAAGATGCAGCCTCTCAGCTACTGCTCCAGTACTAAGCCTGCCTGCCTGCCTGCTACCATGATTCTTGCTATGATGTCTATGGACTCACCCTCTGAAACTCTAACCCCAATAAACCCTTTCTATTAGTTGTCTTGATCATAACACCTTAACAGAGCAATAAAAAGCTAACTATTACAAAATCCAAAGAAATTATAAAAGTATGACTGATTTTCTGAAGAAAAAATTTAAAAATTTTTATGGCAAATGACATTTTAACCGCAAACACTATAACTGTCACATTTTCATTTCATGCTTTTATATGAATTCTTACCATTGATCTGTCCAATTAAAAAGAGTTGAATCTGGGCAGTGGTTGCCTTTAATCCCAGCACTTGGGAGGAGGCAGAGGCAGAGTTGGGGCAGCCTGGTCTACAGAGTGAGTTCCAGGACAGCCAGGTATACATAGAGAAATTCTTTCTCAAAAATGAAAAGAAAGAAAGAAAGAAAGAAAGAAAAGAAAAGATGAGAGAGAGAGAGAGAGAGAGAGAGAGAGAGAGAGAGAGAGAGAAGTTTGATCATAAATCTTTATGTGTAGCTAAAAATTTGCTGCATCAAATTCTTTTTGTTTGTTTTGTTTTTAAGAAAGGAACTTGCTTTATAGACCAGACTGGCCTTGAACTCACAGTGATCCACTTGCCTCTGCCTACCAAGTTCTGGGTTTAAAGATGTGCACCACCTCCAGATTTTGCTGGTATAGTCTCATTGGGAAACAAGAATTGATACATTTTTATCAACACTTCTCAAACAGCAACATGCTGTTACTTTTTATACAATTCCCATTGACAGTGATGTTATGAGAGCCAGGGTGCATGTTGGGTAATACAGACTTCAAGCATTCACACTCTATTAATTAATTCATCACCTAAAAGCTAAGTATTGATTTTTTAATGGTTTTACAAATCTATTTAAGCTTCTGTGATGTGATTAAGAGGATGTGTGTTTACTGTAAATTACCTAACAAGTACAATGCATTACTCAGAAAGAGCAAACAGTTTAGCTTGTGAGGGAACAGCAAAAAAGCTTTATTAAAACATTTTCTCTATATTGATAGTTCATTTAGGAGCTATTGTAAGCTACTGTGCTGTCTTAAAATCTATTATTTCCAAATACAGGCACTGTGTTTCTTGAATTATAGTAAAACTGAAGCCACACATCAATAATTTGTTTCCTCTGAATTCTACAAATGCTAGTAGGATAAGTACTCTAACTGACCACTTGTCAGACACCACGTTAACTCATACTAATGCAGATTTCCATTTATGTTTCTCAATGGTGCCTCACATGGGTTTTATAAATGTTCCTTTGCCTGCTTATAATATTTCCTTCATCTTTTACCTGAATTTTTCTGATAGTAAAATTCAGATCTATTACTAATTCTTAACACAATAAAGGTTTATCTCAGGCAACCACTAAAGCTAAAAATGATGTCATTTATAGGATGAATCGATTTTCAACAGCAATATAGAACCATGAAGTCTTATATACAGGAGACATGTTTGCCTGTTTACATTTTGAAAGATGAAGTCATCTACAGAGTTGTGTGTTTGTGTGTGTGTGTGTGTGTGTGTGTGTGTGTGTGTGTGTGCGTGCGCGCGCGCGTGTGTGTGTTTTACATGTGGAGAGAGCAGATGCATTTGCATGTGTTTGTTTGTGTGTGTGTTCAAAAGGTTGATTTTCTCAACATCATTTTCTGAGACAGGGTGTCAGTTTGCTGATTTGACTAGTCTAGCTTGCCCACTAAACCTGGGAACCATATCTCTGATTCTGGAGTTCTGAGGTATCGACAATCCAGTTGTGTCCACCCAGCTTATAAGTTGGTACTGGAGACCTGGACTCTGGTCCTCATGCTTGCATGATATGCTCTTACCCAGGAAAATATCATCCAACCCCTACCAAAGCTTTAATACGCCTTCTGATGATATTGAACATACATTATCTCAGATATGATGATGGGTTTATCCTCTTGAAGGAATTTCAATGCAAAATTGATAAAGAGTGTGAGAAGTATTTTACTCAAAGGACTTCATTATTTCCAGCAGTTCCTTTGCATATTAAACTATCATGAAAGCAAATTAAAAGTTTAGAAAGAAAGTACAACAGAGTGTCATAATCACCATACAGAGGAGCATGCCAGGAAATGCAGAGAATGTTTCCTGGAAAAAAATAAATAAAAACAATGTGCAAGAACTGTTTGTGACCCTGTATGTGTATGTTTTCAGAAATTACAAATACACAGTTGCATGGGTGGTGTTTAGGTAAATAAGTCTCTTGCTGGTGTCAAGGCAGAACAACATTCTGATAGTCCCTTTCAAATAATAATGACCATATTTCTACTTTGGGAATGCAGAATCATACTCATTGTATAGTTAAATGGATGATTATCTTATTTTAACTACAACAGTCTTAGTGGTAGCAGTTGCTACTATTGCTCAGTTTATAGATGACACCCAACTGGCAATGGGCGATGAGAGGCTGTTTGAAGTTTCCCATCATGCAGAGATGAAAAGGCTGCAGAATAATCCTGCTAGGCCTTTTGATATCATTAATTAGCGGTGGAGTAAAGGTTGTTATGTCCCATACTTTCTTAAGTCAAAGTTAGCTTTGTTTTATAGTCTCATAGTCAAAGAAAGAAAAAAAATTAGCAGAATGACTCAATTTATGAATAAGGAAAAAACGGACCTTTTGTGATGAAAGCTAATGAAGTGATGTTGCCTTGGTTTTGACATAGGAAAAGTAGTGTCCTTTTCCTATATTTGGTTCCTCCCTAGCTTTCTTCACATAATCACCATTTGGCACTTCTTTAAGAGTGTGTGTAATTAGGATTTCAAAAGGCCTTCTGTGGATTGCAAAGAAATCCTCTCATTTATGGTTAACTTCAAATAGTTTTTCAGACCTTCAAAATGAAATTAAACATTTCCTATTTACATATTTTTCACATAGCCCACCCTTTTCTACATCTCTTCCTGCACCTAAACACAAACATACAGATCTGCTTAATGATTTCACCAGTAGCAAAGAGTTCTACAGTAAGTGCTCATTTCTAAAATGCTCATTTCTAGCAACAGATATTTTTCAAGGGTGAGTCTGACTACAGACATCTCTATGAATTGAAATGTGATGAAAAATATAACAGAAAAAACTGCAGGCAACTAAGGGATGTTCAGAACAGGAGAAATAATCTTTCCCAGGGATGAGTCCATTAATTAGTTATCAAATTTCAGTCCTGAAATTGTATATTTATATTAACACAAATTGGACCGGGAAGGTTGAATTTATACATTTAGGCATCTATTTCCTCATCTAGTAGAAGAAGGAGCTGAACATGGTGTCTCCTCACAATAGCAACACTTGGAAAGCTGAGGCAAAACATATGCATTATCATGTGTTTAAGGCTAGCCCAGGTAACAGAGTAAAACCTGTCTCACAAAACAAAATAAATAAATATTAAATAAAGGAGAATAGGAAGAATACCAAGAGGAGAGATGAAGAGACCTTATTAGGGATGGGTGTGTGTGTGTGTGTGTGTGTGTGTGTGTGTGTGTGTGTGTGCGCAAGAGAGATCATGGTTATGTACACACACATGTCTATAAGAGGAAGCAAGTGGAGGAATAACGGGGAGTGAGTGGAAGGATGACAGGGAAGGGGGAAATTAGTAAGTATATCTTAAATTTTAAAAATTGCTTATATTCCTCCTTCACTCTTTCTTGCATTCCCCTCCTGAATTCCATGTCCAGAAAGAGAAAATAAAGCAAAAACACTGGTTGTGGAAACCTCCAGATTTTTTAAAAACAGCAGAAACAGGTACTAGATGAGGGCTTCATGATTGTGGATAAGTTAGTTGTTGATCTCACTATCAGGGAAGGGCAATTATGGTAGCCTTTCCACGGTTGCTCAAATTGTTAGTTTGAGTCAGTCTTGTAGGTCTCTAGACCTTTCTTTAGGTTCAGTTTTCTCTTCAAACCAATAATGGCTCCCTCTTTTAAATTCTCTTTCTCTCTCTCTCTCTCTCTCTCTCTCTCTCTCTCTCTCTCTCTCTCTCTCTCTCTCTCTCTCTCTCTCTCTCTCTCTCTCTCTCTCCCCCCTCTCTCTCTCTCCTGTCTTCTATTCCTACCCTGACTCAATCTCCTAGTCTCATGTGCTTTCCTCTCCTCCCCTTCTTTTTCTCCTAGTTCTCTCTCCCTCTCTCCCCCCCACTTCCCATGTGCTCTGGGGGACTTGTCCCTTCCCCCTTTTGTGAGGGATCTTATATGAATGTCTTAGAATACACCTTGAATGTTCTTCTGGTGGTGTGAGTTATAGGCTGATGATCCTTTGCTCTAGGTCTAAAATCCATATATAAATGAGTACATACCATCTTCCTCTTTCAACAGTTCTCTTCATAGTCAATATTTCATTTTAAAATTCATATTTCTTAGTTTTTATAGACAAATTTGATTTGATAATGGGTGGCTTCAACCATATTCTTTCTGCGGGTTCTATATTTTCTCCAAATTTGAAAATTGGCTTCACAATAAAGGTCTTAGCACAGAAGTGAACCTTTGGTATCTCTGGCATGCCATTCTAATTATCTGAGTTGAATTCAGAAGTCCTTGTTTTTTTCATCAATAACAATACAGAGTTTGGAAATGAACTAACTAGCAGCCACAATGCATTCAGAAGGATCTAGGTGGGCAATTGTACTGAGGGTGAACCAGCAAATCCTTTCAGATAATTCCTTAAAGTAGTTGGGGCTAAGAAATATTTCTTTGTTTTATGGCAGAAATTTGATGATATTCTTAAAAATGCCCAGTGGTACATGACTGGTGGGTTCCTCCAGTGACTGGTTAAAAACAACAAAAAGAAACCCCACCAATTAAACCTACATAAAATGTAATTTAGTTCTTTTATTAGAAATTCTGAATAATTTTGAGATTAAAACAATAATGATTTATTTCTAAACCTTTGACTAGTACCGTGCAAAACCTTGGGTTATGTCCTTGGTATATTATCAATAGCCTGAAAAAATTATTAGAGAAAGCATTCTAAAAGATCCTTATTAAAGATGTTCTGTGAAAGTTTATTCTATTGTAGAGTAGATGTGCACAGGGTGGGAAATAAGCTATGCTACTTTTATGTCATTGTAACCTGATACGAATCAACTTAAAGAAAGAAAGAAGCTGTAAATGGAGTTTTCCCAAGATTTGCACTGAGGTAGTTTGAATGGCATGTCCCTCATAGTCTCAGATATGTGAATGATTGGTTCCCAGTTGGAGGTGTGCCCGAGGCTTGAGGATGTGACTTTGTTAGGGGTGGCTTTTGAGCCCTCTGAGACTTAAGACATACCCACTATGCTCTCTCTACTTTCTGCTTGCGGTTCATGCTGTGAGCCCTTAGCTTTTTTGTCCCTGAAGCCAGGCTTGCTGCCTGTGTCTTGTTGCCACAATTCCTTGCAATGGCTTCTTCCCGGATTTCTCCTCCTATTTATTCTCTCTGCCTGAATTGTTTACTTATTTATTTATTGTTTGTTTGTTTGTTTTTGAGACAGGGTTTCTCTGTGTAGCTTTGGAGCCTGTCCCAAGGGCTGGGATTAAAGGCATGTCCCACCAACACCCAGCTCTGCCTAGATTCTTAGAATACATTTTAGACATTTAAAAAGCATTGAGTAATAAGCAATAATAAAAACAGAGAACTTCCAAAATAATTGAGTTAGTTTTATATTGGTCATCTACGACTGTGCATTCAGAATTTATATTTGGTAAAAAGATATATCTAGCTAGGGCTCTCTCTCCCTCTTTATTTGGTAATTACATTTAGATCTCCTGCGTGCTCGTGTGTGTGCGCTTAGACTCACATACACACACACTTCTACAGTATTAAGTTTCTGTATTACTCCAGGAATTGTTCTTAGTTTTGGTTGTGCTTCCCTGTAGTTCCTCTATCACCCTGTACTTCCATTCCCCTCTCTCTCTGATCCTCCCATTCTAGCACTCCCCCATCCATCCATAATTATCTGTTTTATTCCCCTAACTAGGTGATCCACTCCCCGCCATTCTCTACTCTATTCCTAATCATTGTGGTGATATGGATTATAGCCTGTTTATCACAGACTTAATAGTTAACAAACATATATAAGCAAATACATACTATATTTGTCTTTTGGGGGCTGGGTTCCCTCAGTCCCAGGATGATTATTTTTCTAGATCCATTTATTTTCCTGAGGATTTCATTTTTTAAACAGTTGAATAAAATTCCTTTGTTTAAATATTCCATATTTTCTTTATCATTCATCCATTGATGTACGTCAGTCTGTTTCTAGGTTTTGGCTATTATAAATAGAGCAGCAGTGAACATCATTTGAGATAGTGTCTCTGTAAGATTTAGAGTGTATATGATGTGTATATGATGTATACATATACATCTTTTGTGTATATGATGGAGAATGGTACAGTTGGATATTGAGGTAAACTGATTACCAATTTCTTGATGAACAACTACACTGATTGCCATAGAAGCTGTTTAAGTTTTTCCAGTAGAAATAGATGAGTATTCTGCTTACTTCCCATCTTTGTCAGCATGAGCTACCATTTGTTATATTGATGTCAGCCATTCTGATTGGTGCATGACAAAAACTCGAAGTAGTTTTGATTTGCATTTCCCTGATGACTAAAGATGTTGAACGTTTCTTTAAGTGGTTCTTAGTCAATTGTGTGTGTGTGTGTGTGTGTGTGTGTGTGTGTGTGTGTGTGTGTGTGTGTGTTTTTGAGAGTTCCATTTATTTCTATACCCTAGTTTAATTGAGTCATTTACTTTTTTTGATGTCCACATTTTTTAGGTTTCAATATATTTTAGACATTAGCTCTCTATCAAATATATAGGTAATAAAAATTGTTTTCCATTCTGTAGCCTGCTGCTTTGTTTGAGTGATGGTGTCCTTTTCCATACAGATATACTTTTCAGTTAAATTGAACTCCATTTGTTAATTGTTCTTGTACCTGTGCTGTCACTGGTCTGCACAGAAAGTCTCCTGTGTCAATGAATTCAAGATAATTTCCTACTTTTTCTTCTGTCAGATTCAGTGTAACTGGCATTATGTTGACATCTTTCACCTATTTGGAGGTGATTTTGTATAGGCCAGTAAATGTGGATCTGTTTTCTTAGTTTTACATGCAGGCATTCAGTTTGATCAACACCATTTGTCTAATATGCTGTCTGTTTTGTTTTTTTTTCAGTACATATTTTGGGATTCTTCATTAAAAAATAAGGTGTCTGTAGATGTTTTAGATTTATATATGAATTTTCAATTCTATTCCATTCATAAACATGTCTGTTGTTATGTCAACATTATTCTGTCTTTATTACTATAGCTCTATGCTACACTTTGAGTTGGGTCATGATGGTAGCTCTAATAGTTCTTTCATTGTTCAGGATTGTTTTTGCTATCCTGGGTTTTTTGGGTGTGTGTGTGTGTGTGTGTGTGTGTGTGTGAGTGATTCAATATATATCAGAAAATTGTCCTTTCAAGATGTGTGAAGAATTGCCTTGGAATGTTGATGAGTATTGCATTGCATCTGTAGATTGCTTTTGGTAAACTTGTCATTTTTCACTCTGTTAATACTAATGATCCATGAGATCTTCTTATATATTCTTCAATTTCATCAATCAATGTCTTAAAGTTTTTATTATGTAAGTCTTTTACTTACTTTATTGGTTAGAGTTACCACCGAATACTGTATTTTCAGGCTCTTATGAAAATTATTGCTTACTTGATTTCTTTCTCAGATCATTTGTTATTTGTATATAGTAAGGCTACTTATTTTTTTATGTTAATTTTATATCTTGCTACTTTGCTGAAAGTGTTCATCAGCTAAAAGATTTTTTGGGTCATTATATATCTATTATATCATCTGAAAATAAAGGTACTTTAACTTCCTCCTTTTATATTTGTAGCTCTTTGATTTCCTTTAGTTGTCTTATTATTCTATCTAAGAATTTAAATACTAAATTGAAAGTGTTACACGGTGGTTAGTGATTCTACATTCCTTCCAGTGATAGAACTTATTTCTAGGTTTTGTGAGCTGGTTTTCAAGAATAGAGATGGAGTAAATATTTTGCAGGAGGCTTAGAAAGTCTACAGGAGGGAGGAAGGCTGGGTCTGATATGAGGATCTGATTCCCTGGCCCTTGTAGCCTGTGGGTGTCCAAGGAGAGAGTGTCTGGTGTTGGGTGGTGAGACCAAGTATAGGAATGAGGAAGGAAGTTTGTAGGAAAGGATCTGCTTAGTTTTCTGGGATTGTGAGCAGAGTGGAATTAAAAATGAAGAAGGTAGTCTGATACCATGCTGGAAATAAGACTGGGGAATTTGTAATGGCAACTGGGAAGGAGAATGAAAATCACCTGTCTGATTCCCTGGCCAAATTGCTAGCCATGTTTCCAGGGAGAGACTGCCTTAGGGGATGGTGGGTGAGGATGAAGGATGGAGTGAACTTGTTGCCTTTGGAATTACATTAACTGAACAGGATTATTATGGGCTTATGAATGTTTATGTCACTAGAGATTCAGTATTATAAAATAATGGATTAGTCATGGTGTTAAGAATACACAGAATGATACATAAAGCTCTAGATGATAGATTCAAAGTAAATAGAATAAAACATAATAATCAGCATGCAAAAATGAGTTTATGGAAAATTACTTATCCTTCATAGATGACATTATTTCCACAATTAGTACCTGTAATTTCCAACATTAGAAAAAAGTATATCATTTTAA
The DNA here is from genome assembly GCA_030556225.1 of Cricetiscus sungorus. NCBI lineage: Eukaryota > Metazoa > Chordata > Mammalia > Rodentia > Cricetidae > Cricetiscus > Cricetiscus sungorus. Next base: position 3,312,238 of record JANBXA010000392.1, on the reverse strand, counting down.
TGCCAAGAAGTTCTTTTTCTTTAAAATGGTTTAATGCATGTTTTCTTTTAATATCTTAGTCTATTTCAGGAATATGTTTTAAGGGCTGAAAGTTAAAGCTGTGTCAAGAGCACAATATACAAATGCAGACTTTGCATTTGTTTTCTATATGTGTGTGCATGAGAGATAGATTTGAGTATTTTGGCTTCAAGATTTGTTACAACCTACTCTCACTTCCCTTGCAAGAGTAATAAAATGTCTTCAATATAACAAACGTCTGTTAAATCCTCTATGATTTGTTTTGCTTCTGAGAAGGAAGTCCTTGCACAGGAAAGGACATGACTAGAAGAGGGCGATGGAAGGGGTTTGCTAGGTAGATATCATAAATAAATTTTCCTCATTGGTTGTCAGTGATGTCATCAAAAATCTGGAAAAATGTAACTTCATGGAAGAAGAGTTTGCTTTGGCACACAGTTCAGAGGAATGATTTTGTTTTTTTAATGACCAGGAAGCATGGCATCAGGAGCAGCTTGGTTCACAGCACCAACCAGAAAACAGAAATATGGTCTAGCCCCCTTTTCTCTTTTTTGTCTTCTTACTTAGTTTACATCCCAGGCCATCTGATAATTCCACCTACACTCTGGGTATGTAAGTCTTTCCTTCTCAGTTGAACCTCTATGGAAATGTCCTCAATACCACTCTCAGGGATGTGTCTTTTAGTCTATTCAAAACCTATTCTAGTTGATAGTGACTGCTAAATACAACTAGACATCTCTTGGGTATATTTTTTAGGACATCATGATTCTGGGAACTAGTGGTGTGTGTATATGTGCATTTGTGTACACAAGCATTGTGTGCACATGTATATGTGCGTGTGGGGGGATATACATTGTGAGAGATGAGAAATAATACAAAATATCCAAATACAGCTTTAAAGTGTAAGTGTGTCACTAAACTTGTTCCCAGAGATTTTTAGCATCATATTCTGTGTATAATAGAAAACATCTTTTAAAACTTTAATTACATTTGATTGAAAAATCAGAGAAAGTTGTGCATGAGCATGGAGTCTGAATTATGCCAGTAGACTATAAATTTTTGAGATTTACTGAATAACCATGCCACTATAATTAATAACACTGCCTTCTACATTTAAACCTTTATTACAGTAGTAGTTTTAATGTGTTCTTGCTGCAACAAAGTTCTTTTTAATGAGAAGAAATTCTACCTTTATCATTCTATTGAAAATTATGAGATAAGATATACAGATATTATAAATCTAAAATTAATTACCTTGATGGAAAATAAACCAAGTCTTATCTTAAAAATGTATATAGGATAAGATATTAAAAACAGGTATTTTCTTTGACAGACTAAATAAGAAAATGTTTTAATTAAATATTAAATTTTTAAACATTAAAAATATTTAAATAGACCAAAAAACTCAACTTTTCTTAAATCAAGTTGATGTACTCAATCATTATATTGCATTAAGGTATGTTTTGAACCACATTCAGTCACTCAGCTTCCTTGAAGTTATTGTGAATAGACACATAAAAGCTTCAAAGAGTGTCTTAAGTTCAAACAGGGACTTGATGATATCTCTCAAAGTCCTGATGCCTACCTCTCCATGGCTGTTTAGCTTGAAGAGATATTTTCTTTTCTTTTTTTTTTTTTTTCAATAACAATTAGATTGCTAGGCACATTAACCTATCACAACTAGTGTTCTTTCAAGTGCCTTTCTACTCATCTGTAACAGCTCCTTAACAGCTGTCTGATTTTAAGCTATTCAGTCCTTTACACGTAAAATTGAAGAAAATCAACAGAGGTCCAACACAACACTTGAGATGATGGCATCTCTATCTCTATCACTAATGTTCCACGTGAAGTCAATCATGTCTTTGCTCTGCAGATAGAAAAGCAGTGTCTGGGCGTTTATACAGACTTGGGAAATCTTTTAAACCATCAGATTCTTCTGGAAAATTCAATAGGACAGACGTTTTCATGCTGGTGGATACTTGCTTCATCCTATGTTTATCTTTAATTGATCTTTGTTGTGTTTAATTTTATGTATCCTTATTTTTTATTATTTTTATGTATCCCCATATTTTTTTATTTTTTACCTTAGGAATGTCTCATTTATATATCTCATTTCTTATTTTAATAGCAATATGATTATAATTTTTAATATGTGTGTGTGAGTGTATGTCTGTGTCTGTGTCTCTGTCTCTTCTCTGTCTCTGACTCTGTTTCTCTCTGTGTGAGTGTGGGTTTGGGGACATGAATGCAGAGCCTGCAGAACCCAGAAGTAGATTTCTGACCTTCTGTTCAGTTGCAGGTGATTGGGTGCTAGGAACCAAACTGTGGTCCTCTTTAAGAGTTCTGTGTGCTTTTTAGCTATGGTGTAATTTTCCCAGGCCCATAACAATATAATCTTTAAAGCTCTTTGGTTTGTTATGATGAAATAATGTTCCAACAGTATGGAAAATACTGTAAACTTCTATTTAGATCAGTGGTCTAAGTATTATTCAGTCCTATATGATGATTCTTTTATATATTACATGTGGCCACAAATAGATAAGTATTATGAAATATGAAACATTGTTTGTGGTTTTTGATATGAGAACATTCTTTTATTTGCAAAAGAAAACACAATAGTAAATATTCATCTTTGATTGTCTACTAGAATAAAAGCAAATATGTAATGTATTTGAATCTATAAGATAGTGTTTTAATTTATTGAGTTTTATAATCTTATAAAAATGGATAAGAATTCAGAGGAAAGATAAGGATAATTAAGAGAGTATGTCATATTTCATGGTACAGTGATACCAAGTATTTGTTTTCATTGAGTTTGATTCTTGCATTAATAAAGCTAAATACAGATAGCTTGAACAGTGAACACTAGCTTCTGTTCTGAGGACTAAAGGGAAGTAGTAATTTTATAAAACACATACCTTTTTTGGGGGAATCAATAATTGAGTAAAAGGAAGAGTTGAGGAATTTGAGGGTACTCTCTGTGTATCTTACACCTGCATGTGTTTTTACAGAGTTTGCTAAAAAGTAGAAAAATCTCTAGATGATGGTATGGAATGTCTAGATGGTATACAGCAACAGGTTGTCTTATATATCTAAATTCTGGCATTATGAAAATGAAAACTCATGATATTTCCCTTGGTGATTCCAAACTGGATTTTTATCCCAAACAAAATATTTAAACTGAGAGCAAGCGGTATGTTCTGCTCCAGGAAAAAGCACACCAATTGCTTATCCAGTATCAAATCAACCCTGAAAACATATATACCAGTAACAGTGTGTTGACCAATCAGGTTGTATTTATATATTTAGGAATATTTACACACACGCACACACACGCACACACACAAACACCCCACTGCACACCACCAATAACAATTAAAGAAAAAGGCCACGGATTTGATAGAGAACAAAAGGAGAGTACAGGGGAGGAGATTTAGGGAAGGAAGGAAGGGGAGTGATAGAAGTATATAATTTTAACATAGTTATGTTATAAGCTCAAAATATAATTGATGGGGTTCTCCTTCTGTATGTGTTTATCCTATTGGTTGATGAATAAGACACTGTGGCCAATAGGATAGTAAGATAGGCTGGTCTAGGAGATGTGGAAGATTCTGTGAAGTGTAGACAAAGAGGAGTCACCATGTGATCCTGGGAAGAGAGGATGTAAGTCAGGCTTTCTCCATTAAAATAATAAAAAAAAAATTGCTCACAGAGTATTCTGAGGAAAGATAAGGTAATTTCCATCTGGATAAGAAAATGATTTTATGTAATACTTTGTCTCTATTTAAAGTAAAAATCTATGAACTATAAAAAATGATAAAACCATATAGAAATACATAGGTTAGTAGTTATGGGTTAATTAAGACAGAGCTAGCCAATACAAAGCCCTAGTCACCAGCCAATAGTTTCACAATTAATATTGTCTCTGAGTGTCAATTTGGGGCTGATGCAGCTGTGGGGCCAGGCTGGAGGGAAGAACCATCTGTAACAAGTAATAACAATAACAAAAACGACAATAATAAATGTCTTCAAAGTAAAACAAAACAAAAAAGTTCTTCCATTTCTTTCTTGGCTAGTATTATCTGACAAACTCAAGAGAACTAAACCTAGTTGGATTCTGGTTAATTTCTAACTGTATGTATGTATGTATGTATGTTTGTATGTACGTATGCATGCATGCATAAATTCCTTATACAATGTAATTGATTAAAAGTTCACAGTAGAGGCTGTGGATGTGGTTCAATTGGTGTAATGCTTACTTAGCTTGTGTAAGCCCTGGTGTGGTCTCCAGCACCACCTAAATGGATCATGGTAGCATATTCCTGCAGATCCAGCACTCAGAAGGAAGGGAAGTTCCAGATTTTCGTCTGCCAGACAGTGAATTGGAGGTCAGCCTGGGTTACATGAGACCTTTTCATATTGAAAAGAAGCAAACAAAGAAGCAAAAGTCCCAAACCTACCAAGTGAAAATCAGCACACTATGGCTATACCCTAAACTCTAGAATTACTTTGTTCTTTTATTGGAGGAAAATAGTTGTATAGTTCCTGAATTATCTGGAGGCAGAGACACAAAACTCAGCATAAGGGAAGATGTTCCTTTCTTAAAATGTTACATATAAAAAATGAAAATGTATCCCACTCTCTTATTTTTACATTATCTTATCATTATATATACATTCTGAATCTCTGGTAATATAGATAAGCTGGGGTTATATGCCAAAATACAGAAATATTATTTAGTTTACTATCACAAATTAACGGTATACTGTAACACAGACTCTAACACATTACAAAAGGTTACCAGCATGCACTTAAACATTTTCCCCGAGTTTAGTCCCTCACTGGACCAATTTCCTGTGCCTTCTCTGTGTGAACACATTTAGTCATTTGTCATCAGATTCCAAATTTAACTGAGTTAACATATTTTATTTAATCTTCCCCAAAGGAAATATATTGAACTCTACTAAAATAGCAGAGCTTTTTTGGGAAGGAGACTTCATAATAAATCACACACACACACACACACACACACACACACACACACAGAGAGAGAGAGAGAGAGAGAGAGAGAGAGAGAGAGAGAGAGAACATTTTAATATCCTGCATATATGAAAAAATAGCTGCCAAGAGTTTAGAATATAATGAAACAGCCTTCCTCCCACACAGAATTATCAACACTTCTGATTTTTGGTCTATCTTTCTCAAAGAAAGGTAAAAATCGCTCCTTTATTTTAAAACATCACTTCGAATGTTTACTAGAATGTAATGTAGATGTGTTTTTATGCTTTCAGTGTAGTTAAGACTAGAAGATTTTTATCTCAACCAGGAGCACATGATCAAAGCTAGTATTCAGAAGGCATGCAGGAACCCAGAAACAGATTAACCAGGATGCAGAGAAGGCACTAAATGCTGCTTAAAGAGGAAATACAACCAAATGCATTTATTTGGTTAAATAACTTAGCTTGTGCTTAAAGACAACATTTGGGCAAAGTTTTGCAATGAGAGTGTCTCTTAGTGGTCGCTAATGTTTTCATTTAATAAGTGCATTAAATTCTGAGAGTGAGGCTGCCTTGTAACCAAGAAAAGAGAATCAATACACATATCCAGATTCTGGTAGGAAGAATGGTTATTAGCACTTGCTGAACTCTTAGAGAGGGCTACTTGAAGTTTCTATTACCCACATGAGTGGATCACATCCATGCTTAACTCCAATTCCAGGGACCCAGTGCCCTCTTGCCCCCTCCTTGAGCACTGCACACACACATAGTGCATGTACATATATGCATGGAAAGCACTCACACACATTGAATAAATATGAATAGTTCAGAAAACAGATGATTACTGTATTACAAGACAAAAGCTTCTAGTAATATGAGGAGTAAAAAGCCTACAGCTTAACCACTGATTTGTGCTCTTTAGAATACACCATAGTTTTAGTTAGATTTGGAGACACTTAGTATAGGTGAAATAATTTTCTTTTTAAAGATATGGTAAAATAAATGAGTGCTCTTTTGGCTGACTTGCATAATCTTTTCTTTATGTTCCTCTTGATTAATTATCAACTTTTAGTTATCTTCTCTCAACTTCAGACATCAAATTTTTATAAACATTCTGGCAAATTTTTTAGCTGAGGAAAAAATAGTTGAAATAAGTATTAATATTTCAAGTAAAAGGTTTCTATATTTGAATTTTATGATGTGACCTCTTTTCCATAGTCATGTATTATTTAAGTTGTATAATGCCAAGTTTCTATTGTACACATCTTGACAGACACTTTTTATTCAGACAGCATTAATAAGGCATCCTATAATTGCAAGATACTTCACTAGGCACAACTCAAGGTGGATGGGATTTCACCTTCAACAATTTGACATAAGAGTAGTAAAAAAATAGGAAGTATCTGCATAGAATGAACTGGCTCTGAGTGAAGGTGTCACTGCATTGGTTTTGTAATAGACAGAATGTTTTCAGTGCCAAATGACCACATAAGAATCCTCATTCTGACACTCCTCATCTTGTAGCTGTGTGCATACTTTGTGACTGCCTCACAGTGGAAATTTTCATACCTGAGATCTTAAAATTCTAATCATGTGTATGATGCTACAGTCTACAATTGGAGGTGAGGCCCATTGTGTATTTGTTTTCAAATGGCTCACATCTTTGCTTAGGTCAACTCCTCTAAGACCTTAATAACTAATGTTTGAATAAAGATATAGTCAAGGGTTGGAAGCTGGTGTGTCTCCTTCCCTTGAGTATCGTAGGATTGGAAAAATAAAGGCCTCCTTCATCCTTTGTGGATGTTTGATTTTACTTTTTATAGTATAGGGTAGAAATATAAGAGATATCTTTATGTGTTCTTCTCTGGAAATATCAGCTTGCATATCATAGTGGCTATACCCATGAAGTTTCACCAACATATCTACCCAAATAGGACTGGAACAATGACAACATCAATGGATAGGCTAACATAGAAGGGGAAAGCTCCTGGGGCATAAACCCTAGACAAAGGACTATTGGCAACTAGGGAATGCCTAAGTGTGGGAAAAATGGCCTTTATCAGGAAAAGGCTACCAATTGGTTATCTAATACCAAATGGTCAGCCCCCAAATCATGTAGATACAGGAAATATCATATAGGCTGTATATTTTGTATTCATGTATTTAAAAGGATAGTAAAAGAAGAAGTAGCCATATTTGAGATAGGAAAAGGGTATACATGGTAAGTGCTTAAGGGAAGATAGGTAAAGGAGAAATAATGTAATTATATTATAATTTCAAAAATTACAGCCAAAAGCAAACAGTCTTGTTCAAATCATATTCTAAAAGTGACACCCATGTATCACATGACCTTTGGGTTGAGTAGAAGGCAGTCAGTCATGACTTCAACTACAGAAGACCTTTACCAGTCTCAAAAAGGAGTCAATAATTTCCAAAATAATTCAAATTACAAATGGGAGATGGTCATCTTTTATGTACACCAGTCATGACAAAGAAAGAGGACAACATAGATAAGAAAAAAATGAATGCCTAAAAGGTAGAACTCCTATTGATGTTTAATAAGGGTCAGGAGAAACAAATAGGTTGAAGAGATGTTTATTCAGGGAGAAATAACTCACAACATAGACATATGAACACCAGCAGGTTCCTGGTCCCAAAGATGCCTCCGGATGTACTCCTGTCCCCGTGCTGCAGAGCCCCCTCCTCAGCCTTAGTTCCTCCAGGTCATGTCCGGCCCTGTCTCCACCCCCAAATGGGCGTGGCCCATGCCACAGGTGAGAGCAAGATGAATATCTCACTACAAACTCCAGATTCTGATGGTCCATTGTTATCTTGGGTACATCACAGGCTTCTTTGTGAATGTAGTTGCCTTCACTTCACTAAGTCTTGCTTGCAGCATATTTCTTTGTGTCTCAAATATTTTGTGAGGATCAAGAACTAAGGGATTCACATATAATTTTGTCTCAGATCATTCATATCCAGGCACTGTAGCTATCTATCCAGATCTAATCTATCAGTTTGTCTGCTGTAGTACTACTACACAGTCAGACAAAACAGAATGAGGAATCCTGGAGGTCATCACTATCTTTGTTTCCAATTCTTAAAAGTAAAAGAAATCACAAAACACTCTCAAGTGTATTCAAAATGAAAAAGGTAACAGGATAAAAGAAATTTGAGAAGTGCCTGAAGCTGAGATGGGATTTCAATAGATTTGATTGATGTGGTGAGCAAAACCATGACAATATGGAAAAATGTGATAGTTAATCTTGATTTTCAGCATTATGGGGCAGAGATCAAGATGGAAATACACTCTTTGTATGTCTGTGAGGGAGTATCTAGGTTGAGTTAATTGAAGTAAATAGGTTCATCATAACTATCAGCAGTATCATTCTATAACCAGACTGAGGAAAAGGAGACCTGAGGACCAGCATTCATCTCTCTCTCCTTCCCAACTGCAATGCTGTATCATCCGCTCCTGACACTGAATTTGTAGCTTCCCAGACAAGATGCTCTAAACCCTCACAATTTTAGCAAAAGTAGACTTCGAGGTGGATCATCGAATGAAAGCACCTGTGTCAAGCCTAGAGACCTGAGTTGGATCTCTGAAATCCAGGAAGAGAGAACCAACTCCTGCAAGTCATCTTTTGGCATCCACCCAAACACAAACACATACACAAAAGAACAAATGTTACAGCAGGTTATTCCTGCTGGCCTCAGAGGGTCCAGCCACCATGGTCCCACAACCACGTGTGCCCCAAATAATACTCAGAGACTCTGTATTTGATACAATCCTGTTGGCCAGTTATCATTATTGTTTACAGGCTAGCTCTGTCTTAATTATTAACCCATTTCTACTTATCTAAGTATTTCCACGTGGTCGTCTTATCGGGGAGCCGCCACGGCGGGCGTCCTCCTTCCTCCCCGGGCTACATCTTGACCCCTCCTTCCCATTTCCTCTTTCCTTCTCCTAGCCCTGCCTATCTAGTTTTCTATTGGCCACAGAGCTTTATTAACCAGTATGAGAAACATATATACAGAATAACATCTCCCATCATCTCCTCTTTTCTGTCTAAAGTAAAAGAAGGAGTTTAACCTTAACATAGCAAAATATAACATACAATAGTTATCAAATAAGAATCACAGTAAACAATATTTAGTCCATTAACATTTTGTAAGATTTAAAGAAAATATCATCTATCCTATCTTTGTGAGTCTAAAGTCCTATATATAACTTATCTTTAATCCTTACTAAGGAAAACTACAACCAAAACTGTCTTCAACTCCTTCAAAGTCCACAGAAGGATAATATATAAACTCAAGAAATGACAGAGACAATGCATTGCCTGGTCAGTCACCCGACGTTTTTCTGTAAAGTTCCATCTTCAGCCCATAGGCATAGTGTGTCTGGCAGACTCTTCAGCAAAGCAGGAAACTTTAAACTGTCCACCTGTATTGACAGTGTGTCAGTCATTTTTCTCTGTGTCCTGCAGAATGTCTGGCTGCCTTTTCCATGAAGCAGGAATCCTGTAGCAATGTCCATCTTGCATCAGCAGTCACTTTTTGTGGGTCCTGCATGTCCAGTTTCTACAACATAAAGTCAAACAGTCTAGACAAGAGAAGTACCTTGCTCAAATGGCTAGTCTTGCCATATTAGAAGCAAACTTTGTAACGAGTTTCTTCAATGTCCACCTTCCTTTTTGACACAGGTGGTGTTACCAGGAGCAGTTGTGGTCTGTCAAATACTCCTGGCCTTAGTCATATCTGGCTGTACCAACATTGCTGTGAGACCTTGGGTGACTGTCCAGGTAGCTTGCTGTTTCTGTCCTCACTGCACCTTTTGGAAGTTGCCGATCTGCACTTCCTGTCTACCCTAGTATCGTAATTTTCCTTCTCAGGTCTTGGTGAGGTTGTAGATTAAACTATCTTAGTATTATTCTCTCTTCCTAGTTAGATATTAAGTACTAGACTTAAGCTTTTCAGCTTAGGACAACTATTGTAAACTCCCTTATGCCTTCACCCTAGGACTAGGTATGTTTGTGGTTTTGGTCTCGATTTTCCTTTTCTTAGAGCACACTTGTTATTCACTGTTTTGTATATAGTTTTGTATCAAGCTTAAATCTTTTCTTTAGACTAAAAGGGGAATTGTAGTGGGATATTCACTGTGTCTGCTTCTGTGGCACTGACCACACCCATTGAGGGGTGGAGCCAGGGGCGGAAGTGACCTGTTGAGCTTAGTCTCGGGAGGAGGCAGAGAAAAGCCTTTTTCTGGCGGGACACGGAGAGAGGAGCCTCCAGTTTTAACTGCTGTGTTCATCTGTCTGTGTTGTAAGTTGTTTCTCCCTTAATAAACATCTATTCAGCCTATTTGTTTATCCTGACCCTTATTGAACCGCAATAAACAAATGCAATTTGAACAGAAACAAACCCTTTCTATCTTTTGTCAGGCATTTGATGCAGCAGTGGGAAAAGTTATTAATACAGGAAAGTCAGGCAAGTAAGCATCCTGTCCCTTCTGAAACATGGGGTGTGAAGAGAATTAAGAAGGATGACCCATATGGACTTTACCTGACTCTGGAATCAGTTATTTCCTCCTGGGTGGCAGACCAATGCAGTTTCACTGGTGCTTCATCACTTGCTTACAGCGGAATGCTGTCTTGTCATGTATGGAAGGTGACCAGGAAGAGAAGTCAAGAGGAAGCCTTAAAGTACCACAGTGCGAATATTCTGCTGACTGCCTTCCTCCAGGCAGTTAATGTAGTGAGAGAAAATATGTATTATCTCTCAGGAGGAGCTGGAAACCTCAGCAGTAGATGGAGGCCAACCCTCCTGCCCGCAATACCACTTCAGCCTCAACCACACAAGTCTCCCAGTTCCCATATACTCAAGTCCCGACTCCTGACCACACTGTGACAATGGAGGCTTTTGGCTGCTAAACAGATATATGCCAATAGCATTGTAAGACCTCAATAAAATGTTTATTGGGCACATAATAAAATCTAATTATGCTTAAGAAAAACATAACCATGTACTTAAGATACCAAAAAGGCCTTCAAATAAATTTAGACCTTGGTCAAACTCTGTAAAATATTTTGTTTTCTTTGGAAAGCTAAAAATCTGATAAATGGCGCTTGGTTTTTGCTTTGGTTTGGTTTTGGCTTTTGAAAAATATGTGTAAAACCTACCCTTAAATACATAAGAATGCAAGAAAGTAGATATGAATTGAGTATACCTTGACATCAGTGTGTGCTGTTTAAGTACTACATGTCCTGAACAGACAGCTCATGTATCTTCAAATGATTGATTAAACCATATCTTTGAGAAAAACATTTTTGTTGATTTATTTGTTGATTTTCCTTAGCATGTCCCCAAGAAGAAAATATTACAAAGTAAGCTCTAAAGAGAATTTAAAAAACACCCAGAGTTTTTCTTTTCGGGGGAAAGAGTTGGTTTTTTTGTGTTTGTTTGTGGTTGTTGTTTTAAAATCCTGTTAATCCCACAAGACTTTGGGGGAATCTAGCTAAACCTAGAGATGCAGGTAAAATGGCTTCAGTCTTAATTCATGTGTGTTAACTATAACCCAAGTCTTCTGGAAGTACGTCTGTTTCACCATCTCAGTAGGGGCTCCTGAACTCCACAGATGGATAAATAACCATCAGATCTGCTGTCATGAAATTCAACTTGTCTCTTGTTTAAGGTCTTTGTTCTGTGCCTCAACACATTAAAAAGGGATCCTATAAAAGACCTCTGAGACTCAGATTCCAAAAATCCTACTTACATTGCAACTTTGTTCTATTTCAGCACAACTATTTAATGTCAGCCACATTTTGGCAGTTTCAGAAGTGCCTGAGTTTTTAAGTCTTGACTTTCTTGTTTTGGTTGCTTGTTCTCAACCAAGTGATTGTACTATCAGAATAAAAAAGGTTCCCTAACTCATTAGTTGACTTTGTGTATTTTCAGTGATATAAGAGTACAATTTTGCTCAGTACAGTCACATGAACACATAAAAATAAACTAATGTGTATCAATGAGCCTATAAAGGTATGAAAAAAAGAATATCTGAGAATGCTTACCTTTCCGAATGTGTGACAGAATCCTACATCACCTTTGAGTCACTGGCCTGCCTTTCTACTTCCCTTCTTTATATCTTAAGTTAAGTTTTAATGAGTTTTCATATTACTTTCTTTATTCCAGATATCAATCCTTTGTTCTATATAACAATTTTCTCAGTGTACATGTAACTTTAATTTTGTTTATAAAATTTCTAATTAATGAAGGGTTTTATTTTCAATATGTGGTTTTCATTTACATTAATTTTTATTTTGAGAGGTCTATACCTGAGTAATTTGTCTAGAATTTTATTCTGTCATACTTACAGTTCTCTAACTTACAATTACAATTCTGTGGATTTCAACCAATTCTTTTCTGTAAGTTATGCCAAATTCTCATCATGACATGAAATATTTTGTTTTAGTCATGGATTCAGTATTCAAAAAAGCAAACTAATTAGAACCTCCACTTAATACTAATTATTTTTTGGTATCAGATCTTATGATAAAATATCAGATTTTAATGCCCCTTCTTCATAACCATTTCTTGACATACAGCACAGGCCTCCCAACTTTTCACCATAGTTTGTGATTATTTTTTCCAAAACAATGTTTCCTATTATTTACAATTTTTTAAGCAAATAAAACTTTTGTATCAATTATCAAGGTTACCTAAACAATCCTGTATGTAATTTGAATATAATTCATTTAAGACATACTCTATGTATGCTAATCTTCCTGGTGGGCCTATAAATACTGTACTCTCAATGCCAGTGCTGTTTCTCAGACTCTAGCCTTTTATATGACAATGATAGCATGAAGCTGAATCACTTGTATGAGCCTAGTATGTCATGGTTTTGTTATGTTAATCAGAACCTTTTCACATAAGTTCATTTTATTTTCAAGAGGAGGGCTAAATAAAAATTCACACGCTAACCACAGTGGCAGCATTTGGTGGAGCTACAAGATGGGAATCCAAGTTTTATGTTTTCCAGTCTTACCTTTTCCCACTCCTCTGACCAGCGAGTGTTGTTTCTCAAGACACTATCTGAATAGTACACTCCTCACTGAAAAGATGCTCAAGATGATGGGGCATCATCTTGAAAAGTCAGATAACATTTGATCTAGAAGGAACTTTGGAAGTTGTTGAATAGCATTTATTTGATTTTCATTGAAGAAACTGAGGCGATGAGAAGCAAAGACAGTTTAAATGCCAACAGTTTCTTGGTGACTACATAGTGTTATATCTCAATTTAAGCATGATGTCCTGGCATTGGTCTGTTGACAGCTCTCTACTCAAATCTGCCAACCTAAGATAAATAAGATAAAAGGCAATACAATAAAATAAATCTGCAGATATCCATGTCAGGAGCTCAGAATTACAGTTAGTGTTCTTCTGAGATTCTACTCCCAAGCTTGTGTTAGTCATTAGAGACATGCTTGCTGGAACTTCACTATAACAAGCATGTTTTTGCTCTCCATTGTCATGGGTACCAGAGATGTTTGTTTGGCAAGATAGTCACTATGTAGCCATCAATATTGGCTTAGTTCCTATGTGCTTATTTTAATTTTAAGGGACACAAATTACATGGTTTTTTTTTTTTTTTTTTTTTTTTTTACCTAGCCACGAAGTGCTAGAGCTAAAATCATGGGCATCAGATACTGGCTTTACTTTCTGTCTGTTTCCTGACCATATATTATACTTTCTGAGTGAGATGATTGCTAAACTTTAAACACGGGCTGTATTTGTACCTTTTTATCCTGGATCTTAAGTGTCTAGACAAGTACTATACTTGAGTTAATGAGATGTGTTGAAGTTATACTCTGGCACAATCTGAATTTCCATTTTCTACAAGCAAGTTATCACTAAAAAGTGCAAGCTTTGTCTAGTAACTGCTTCTCAAATTAACTTCTGTTGTAGCTTTTTTGAATAGTTTTTATAGACTGAAAAACAAAAAAACGGTGCTGCAAAGACTTGGAGAAGTGTATAAAGCTTATAATTTTTGATACAGATCCTGGGTAAAATATGTCCTAAATCTACTGTCTGAGGTCCCTTAGACTGCTCAGTCCTTCTAGCTGAGACCCATATTCAGGGGGTCTGAGACAGTCCCATGCTGGATTCCCAGCTGTCAGTCTGGGGGAGCCGGGGGGCATTTACTCCTCCTTGTTCAGGTCAGCTGTCTTTGTGTGTTTCTGCAACCTGGTCTTGTCCTCTCTCTCTCTCTCTGCATCTGGACTCCAGTTTGACTCAGGGTTTAGTTATAAAGTGTTTTCCCTCAGGGAGGGATACTCCCTTAACCTAGAGGCAGGAGAAATTTCCTAGTCCCTACTTCAAATGACTTGACAGATTTACACAACACCACCTGGATAGCATAGACCTACATGTGGAATGGGGGTGGGGGGATGGGAGGGGTGGGTGGTCAGGGTGCATGTGAGGGGAAAGAGGGTAAGTGGGCGGGAGGGAGGGAGAGGAAACTGGGATTGACATGTAAATTTTTGAATTATATTATTAATAAAAAAAAGTATGTCCTGAATCTAGTCAGAGACTGGCACACACGGTCCACATATTGTTCTGCCTCCTTTATTACATGGTATCCTTCACCTGCTCCCTGCCAGCAGGGACCTTTTCTGTCTTGCTCTCTATCATATTTCTTTTTGTCTAGAAGGGAATATGACACAAAATAGGTGCTTAGTAATGGTTAAGTTTAGAAGGCCAAAATTACCTATAAATTTGCATAGGTAAATTTAGTATCTGCATACACTATGCAAAAACTTAGTAGACATCCATGGTGCCTTTAAACTCGACTCATCTTGCATGTATTATTTTGTGTGCACCCAGATTTGTATGTATTATTTTGTCTACACAATTATGTTCCCTCTGTTATTTCATTTTTTTGTACTTCTTCAAGGTGATTTTTCAGTTTTGATTATCCCTGGTTAACTTGCCTCATGATATGGATTTTGGATTCATTAATATTACTACCTATTATAGGCTCATCGTCTAGTAGATTCTGTGAATCTACTAGGTTCAGTCCAGTCCAGTCCATATTAAACCTATATGTACTCAGTCACAGAATTACACAGTCATTGCATCTCACTTAACAAAGTTTAAAAAAAGTCTTTGAAAAAACACAGAAGCAGTTAACAAAGTAAGTAAAAAGACTGGCACATGCCATGTAAGAAAACCTAAGGGTACTAGAGGCTAATCTGCTTTTCCACTAGGAGAAAAGGGTAATTGGTTACCCATCTGATAAGAAAAATAGAAAAGATGAATGCAATGCTGGTTTTCCTTCCCCATGAGCTTTAGGCTTCATTGAAAGCCCACTCAAAGATATCCTTAGCAACACATTCAGGGGTCTCAGATATTTTTTTATGAACATGTCCTAAGAATACCAGTAGGAGTGTAAAAAATTTTGGTAGAGTTCAAACTTATAATCATTATGCTTTTCTCTGTGCCCCAAGCAGCTACATAGTGCTGGATTTCACCTGTCCTGTATTTTACATACTGGCATCTTCTTTGAATCAGTCACCAGGCAACTGCTTAACTACTCTATTTTGCGGTGTCTATTAAGCAAAATAAGACTGATTTCAATGACA
This sequence comes from Cricetiscus sungorus, assembly GCA_030556225.1. NCBI lineage: Eukaryota > Metazoa > Chordata > Mammalia > Rodentia > Cricetidae > Cricetiscus > Cricetiscus sungorus. Next base: position 3,296,583 of record JANBXA010000392.1, on the reverse strand, counting down.
AAGTATAATATCTTAACAGCTGACCTGACATATGAGATAAGACATCTAAGACTCTAAGATGAGGGCAATGCATAGCATAGATCTTGTTAAGGGAATGTGTCACATGCCCAGAAGGCAAAACAAAATGAAATATTTTTGTCATGCTACTCTGTTTAAAACTTACAGATTTAATTAAACAATGTAGTTCACTTGGTAAAGTGCTTACCCACAATGCATAAAATTCAGTGTTTTCCCCCAACAACACATAAACTAGCTGTAGTGACGTACACTAAAATCTCTGCCCAAGAGATACTCAGGCCAATTAGAGGTCTAAGATCATCCCTAGCAACACGGCAAGTTTGAAGTTTGAAGCTAGTATAATATATATAATAACTTGTCTCAATAAATAAAATCTAATAAAAGTTATGAGATAGTTATTTCTGTATTTTCCCTTTTGATATTTCAGAGTATATTTATTAAGGTCATTGAAACTATGGCAACTGTGGTAGGTGATTGGAGCTACTATCCAAACATGCATAGTTCTGCTAAGCTAAATGACAGATGGAAGTTGACCAATATCCAGTACTGTTGGGGAAGGTCATTACAGTTCACCCCAGACTGTCTACCTTTGCCTCTTTGTTTAGTGACAAAACCAAGAGTACATTTGCTTGTTGAGATGAAATAAAATGGAAGCAACTGTACTTTTTCTACCCTACTATTTTTCCTCTTCCTGAACAACTGTCTTATTCTTGGTGATAAACTTAGGTGTTTTACAGTGTTTGTAGCTAAATTGAATAAACAAAATACCCAGCTTAAATGTATATTTAAGAATTTCTCTGTGTTTTATAATTTAGGTGTGAACAAAAAAATGGCTTATGTTCCAAAATTTATAGTGGGATTCATCAATCATCTCTTCACTTTTTTGAGATTCAGAAAGTTACCACAGGCAAGAGTCTTCATGTTCTATATAGTAGACAAGGTAGAACTGTTGCGATTTGACTGTGAAGTTTCCCAGACGCTCATGTGTTTGAACATGTGGTTCCTGGTTGGTGGTGAGGATTTGAAAGGTTAGCCAACCTTTCCTCACTAGAAGAAGAGGGACATTAGTGGTTAAGCTATGTTTTATGGTCAGTCCTCACTCCCTATTCATATTCTGTTTTCTGTTTTGCTAAGCTGTGGGGAGGTAAGGAATCCCACTTGTTCAGTTCTGTCAACATGGAGCTGCCTGTACATGACTTCCTCTCCATGACTGACTGTTTGCATTCCGACTGAGAACCAGGATAAATTTATTGAATAAAACTGGCCCCCATAGGATAATAGATTTGATTGCTTGGTCACTGGTAAGTGGTAGTTTTGGAATGGATTGTTTGGTATGGCCTTCTGGAGGAAGTGTGTCACAGGGGGTGATTTCAGGTTTTAAAAGCCCGTGCCTAGCTCAGATCATTTTCTGTTGTCAGTGGATCCAGATATAGAACTCTTAGATGCTTCTTCAGAAGCATGCATGCTTCTATACTTCTTATCATGACAATAATAGACTAAACCTCTGACACTATAAGCAGGCCTCAGTTAAATACTTTCTTTTTTAAGAGTTGCTGGGATCATAGTGTCTCTTCACAGCAATATAACACTGACTACAACACCTGTCATCTCTTAGATTGCTTTTGTTTTCTTCTTCGGGTATTTGGGCACAATTACAAAAAGAATAACTAACTCAGGAGTGTGAAAGACTGATTATGGACTTATGAAACCATGCGTAGTTCTCATATAAGATATCTAGGCATTTGCCCATGGAACGTGGGGTTAACATGGAAAACAAGAAGTAGGAGAGGTGCAAAGAAGCACAGGCCTTGAAGGTGAAGCCAGGAATCTCGAGTGCAAATATCACTCAAACCCAAAACTTCAACATCAGGCATCATTTCTGATAATGAGTATCTTTCTTTTATAAGCAAGATAATGTAAAATGAGCGTTTTAAATTTAAACTTGAAAACCTAAATATTAAACTGAGGACCCTGGAAACAAGCTTTGGGATGTGACTGACTGAGAAAAACAGAACTAGAAATGGCAACTGTCTCAGATTATATTCAAAGGAGGCCAATTAACTTTTCCTGTGCTACTGCAAGTTTCACTCTTGAGAGAGTTAACAGATGTAGGCTGAGACTGCTGAAAGTACAGTTTTTAAGAGGCATTTCCTTATTGAGAAGAGTAAACAAATAAAGTTGTTTAAAATATGTAAAATATAAATCATGTAAAATTTGGGTCTAGAAATAGAAAATTAACTCTGTTCCATACTCTACCAAACTTCACCCCTCCACACACACACCTTTTTTTTTTCTGGAAAAAAGAAATTATTTCCTTGTCTTTTTGACAGAGTTTTATGGCTTTCCTACTTAAACATGATGCCTTATGTATGTAGACAGTGTTTTGTAGTCATACTGTACTCATTCCTTTGTTGTTGACTTGTTTTGTCATAGTACATCTTGATAGAATCCATTGCTGTTTATAACTATAATCCAATCATGTTCTTCAGCTTATCGTTTGCCCACTGTTCCACATGTAAATAGGCTAATGTTTTGTCTAGTCTATGATTGTTTTATTCCCGTTCTCTGGTGCATGTATGCATAGATTTTTCTAGTCACAGATCTAGGATTGGAATTGGTAATGTATGTGAATGGGGACAGATAAGACAGTTTAGTAAGTGAAGGAAACTGTTGCCAAGCTTGACCACTTAAGAACAGAGACCACTTAAGAACATGTTTCTCATGCTTTCCTTTGACCTCCACATGCATGTTGCAGTACATGAATATGCATACACATGCATGCATGCATGTGTGTGCGTGCAGACACACACACATACACACACACTAAGTAAGGTAAATGGTGGATAGAAAGGGGAAAAGGATCCAGGAGGACTTCAGGCAGGGGAAGACTATAATCAAAATATACTTAAATTTAAAATTGTTTTAAATAATAAATATAATAAAAAGAAAAAGAATAACTCTCTGTCTATACTGTTCCATTAGATGTGGAAAAGTATCTTTCAAAGCTTTTTAAGAAATATTTTTCCCTTAGAGATATAGACCATTGATTGGCATAGCGTTTTTTTGTTATGTGCCTATTAAAATAATGTTTATTTCTCTTGTAAATTACCATTTCTTACTGATTTGTACATTATGATGGTCAGATGTATAAGTGATATAAACATATAAATGAATTACCTAATTCAAATATTGTTAATTACTTTTACTTTCCAAAATAGGTTTGTCTGCATTAAAACCCCAGATTATTTTTGTATTGAAAAGTTTTTAAATTCTCTGGTAAAACATGTTAAGCTGTCTACACGTTGTTCACATTGTTAGAAGCTGGTGTTAATTTGTGCTCAAAGCTTATGAGAGCGATCTCACTTATAACTCACAGAAGCACATGTTGAGTGGTCGTTGCATCTGAACACAGCCACTTGTGTATGCATTTTATGTGGCAGTGTCAAGCACAAGTTTGTACTCAGCATGAATGTGAGATTTTATCGTGTGAACCCTTTGAACTAACTAATTTGAGAACAATAGTGGCTTAACTGTGACATAAAGGACCTCAAATCCAGTGGTGTGAGTGTATTTTGTGTACTTATATCTATATATATGGACATGATTTTGAGACAGAGGTATTGCTTTTTGGCAGATAACTAAACTGCAAGGCATGTAACCAGACAGAATGTCAGAATGGGGAGTGTTCACTTCAATGGGTTCTGGTGTGTGTATTTCAGTCATTCCTTTTTGTTGTATTCCTCTCTTTTCTCCCCTTATTTTTCTTCTTCCCAGATCTGTTGCTTCTGTTTATGTTGCAAAGGACTTACTTACTTGTAATTAGACCAGTGTATTAGAAGTAAAGGATGCAGAAAGGAGTCGAGGGAAGACCAGAACAGAAAGAGGGATGGTTCGTAATGGCTCAGAATGCACTGAACACTAGTGTGTGCTTCAGGTGCCTTCTACCTATACCACCTTGAAAGTGGCTTACTACTTCTCAGAACACCAGACATGGAATCCTTAAGCTCATGCCATAAAGCAGCCAGTGCTGCCACTGCCAAGCTGCAGGTGCAAGCCTTCAATTAGGAGTCGCTGCTCATCTCTGTCAACACTAATGAAATTCAGACATCTAAATTGACAGGCACAGCAACTGGTTTGGGAGTTTAAAAATTAATACCTTCAAGTTTCATTTCCTCATTCCTCCCTTAGTGTCTTTCTCTAAGATACAAGGAGAACACAAGGAGAATCACCCTGACCAGTACATACAAGCCCAGAAGTGAAAGTTAAAATTCAATGATACTATAGAACTGATTTGAAAGGGAGATAAGGGCATAGGAGTAAGCAATAATACTTGGGTGCCCTTTGAACTCTGGCAAGACAAATGAACCTTCAGTCCCTGGTATCCCAGATCAGAACTGACAACTTTCAGAGGCAGAAATTTAATTGCAAGCGTAGTCTGTCCGTCACAGCCCACTAACAATGCCTAATGAAAAGTGCAATTCAGCAATGGTTCATCCAACTGGAACTGCTTCTAGACCAAGTGTAAACACTGCAAGGAGTCGAATTACTGCATATAATCAACTATAATATCTTCTGTAATAGGACTATACTTTTGTTTGTGAAATAAATTACTAAATACAAATTGTTTCCCAAACAAGATCTTTCTAGAAGTACAATTACCCATGGGTTGTGTGTTTTGTTTGCTTGTTTGTTTGTTTTGTTTTGTTTTGTTTTTTACACATTATTGACTGAAACAGTTTGAAAAGGGACTCTTCCTTTTAAGTTTGAAAACTCAATTGCTGATATATGCATTTGTTTTTACATTCATTAAAAATATTTCCTTTAAATTTTCCATGAATCAGACCAGAAATACTTGACAGTAAATCCCTGGGATGCAATCTGGTACCCCAAGCTTAAAGCATTTATGCTACAGAATTGGAACACCACCAAGATTTCTAACAATCCAGATGCCTTAAAAGATTGATTGATTCTTGTCATTGTTGCAACTGAGCTCTGCACATTCCTTGTGTTGGGATCAACACACCTGAGGTATGGTTCTTTCCTCACCTGTGCTTTAATCTACCCCCTACTTCTGAGCTATAGTGAAATTACTTGCTGGTTAGTTGTTACTCAGGTCATCCAAAGGCCAGGCCAGCTGGGATTTTCTTCTTTTGAGAGCCATTTCTGTGTTTTCCCTCACTCATCTTCCATGTAATGCCTTTAGCCTTTCCCAGCGTGGTGCCTATTACAAATTCATAAACCACAGCTTATCCTTACCCTTCACTGCACACCATCTAAGATGGAACATGAAAGCATTTGGAGCCATCTCAGAACATACAGATTTCCCCACTCAAATCCCAAGAACCAGTGCTTTAATAAAAGTACTCCTGCACTTTCAGAATGTGGCAGAATTAAATGATACATAATTTGAAGACGTCATCCAATCTTTCTTTGTATTTCTATGGGAAGCAGATGCATTTTTATAAGAAGCAGAATAAATAAAGTAGGCAACTTATCATCAAACACAAGTCTTGCTGATAATATCAATAGTTATTTCAGGACAACAGGCTGAAAACGTAACTGCCCTGGGCTAGCCTGGGTGACATCATCTTAAACTATGTCCAAAAAAATAGTCTTACCAGTTAGCTGGGTGGTTCAAAAGTACCCAAATTGATAGCATTTTTCCATCTTCACTGACCAAGACATTTAAAAACAAGTGTTTGTTTCCCAATAGCTAAGGATTTCACACACTATGTTTTAAGAAATGTGGGAAACATGAGAAAGATAACTTCAATCAAAAGAAGAAATCAACAGAGACAGAAGCTATAATTGTAGGAGCAATTGGAGTTGGCATAATCATTCAACACATCACAATCAAGTCTGAACTACAGGATGAAACATTCTAGGCACCAGAGGGACTAAAATACCAACATCTGTGGTTCTTGTATACACAATGATATAGATACAGAAGTTCAGCAAAGCAATAAAATATTAAGACTAAGATGATCAGGGACAGATTAAGAAGAAAGACATCAAGGGTGCAGTTGATTAGGGTAGTCTTCAATTGAGGTATGTAGGTAGGCAGAAATGATGAGGGAAGAGAAGAATAGAAGAGAAAAAACATTGAGCACAGCCATGGCATTGATGTCTGCTTTATATTGAGCAGAACACTCCATTCAGTGAAAGAATGCATTAAAGACAGGGAAAGGAAGAATGATGATTGGATAAGGAGTACTTGAGGTAAGAAGCCTGAAAGTATGTGTTGTGTATTAGGGGGGTCTCTTGGAATTTACTGAAATTGAAGAAGGAACATCATTCCCTCTGGTGTAAAAGGAATGTTGTTAAGTACCTATCAGGGAACATTTAAGAGACAAAGAAGTGTGTTTAGGACTTAAGATACTTCCTCTTAAAAAATCAATTTCCAAGTGTCCCTATTCCTCTCTTTATGAGACTTACAACACTCCTTGCTTTGTGTTCATTTCTTTTTTCTTCTGTGCCTTTCTTTATATTCTGTTTATGTGCTTCTTTGACGTTTTTCTTCATCTTCTCTTTCGTGTGCTCACTTAACAAGCTATACATAAGTAAATCATACGGATTTGACTTGTCACATCTTATATATTTTGTGATGTCTATTCATCATTAATAATTCTCTTGTTTTTTCAGTAAAAATCATTTCTAATAACTTTTTAACCCAAGTCAGACTGAAATATTAAAGCTATTTTGATAAGAAATAAGATCTGTAATATTAAAATATTTGGTTTTATCATTCCTACTTAAGAAATTATTAGTGTTTAAAGCATATATGAGTTTATACTACAGCTTACTCACAACTAGAAAATAATAAAGTTGTTGGGCTTCAAGTAATGTTCTATCTAATTAGTCATATAATGAGGTACACTTTCGCTATTTTTATATTGAACTCAGGGAAATTGCATGAAGCAATTTTAATGATATAAGAAACTAAATTTGTGCAGCAAAGAAACATGAAAATAGCAAAACACTAAAGAAATACATTAATGGTTTATATTTTAAGTGGTTAATTTTATTTTGTTTTTATGTCATTCAAAATTACTATCTGTGCTAAAAACAACTCATGTCACTGACAAGTTAGTTGATCCTGGACTACCCACTGTTGACTTAACACAAAATGTGAGAACCAAAGCTGAAACAATTAGGTAATTACCTTAAAAGTCACAAATACCTAGGTTTTTGGCCCTATGCATAAAATATACTTATATTTGATCTTTATTCAAATACCATATTCAAATATTTGATTCCTGCAGCTCCTGAGATTGTCTTTTAATCTACTGTACCTTAGAACCTAACTCAATTACCAAGCAATTTTCATTTCACTTTTCACAAAGAAGCATTACATATACTTGCTATGACTTTCCCCTGGCCACCTTACCATTAGGCAAGAGTTAGTTATGTCCCAGAAACTACAAGCTTGTTGGCATATATTGTCTCTGGTCATTCCCAGTCATTCTATGAAGTATTTAGCAGAGAAATGAGTATGGTGTAGTACTTTGAATGACTTGTCCACCATAGTCTCAGGCTTTTGAACCCCAGTAGGTGGCATTCTGGGAGTTTTACATGGTGCATCCTTGCTGGAGGAAGTAGGTTACTAAGGATTGGCTTTGAGATGAAAAGCTTTTACCACTAGCATTTGAAATTGTGAGCTCTCCTTCTTCTCTGGCCACCAAACTTGCTGGTAACCATGCTGAACTCTAAACTGGACACTCAAATAACTTTTTTCTGTAAGTTGCCTTGTTCAATTTGTGTTGCACAGCAATAGAAAGATGACTATGAAATCTGTCAATGATATCTCAGAGTACACAGGGTCCTGCAGCTCATGGTTCATAGCCTTCCTCCAACCAGTCTAGCCCACCTTTCTTCATACACCTCTGCAAATACTTTGTAACTGGAACTGCTCAAACACTAACAGACTCCTTAACTCACCTTCCAGTATTAGTCATCCTAACATAGCAGACACTTTTATTTTGATTATCTCATTTTTAACCATTTTCAGTTGTATTTTAGACACTAAAAATGAAGTTTCAAAAGACACTTTACTTGTTAGAATGCAGCAAACAGATTTAAACTTTTTTATTGTGTGATTTTCAGGATTAGATCACATGGGACCAAGTTATTTCAATCTGCATAGGTATGCTTTGCTATCTAGTACATGACCAACTTGTGCTAATGTCCTATATATAGTACTTTAAAAATATGCACACATATGGGTATATGTGTCCTACTTGTCTAACATATTAAGCCTATAAACAAAACCTTCCAATGATGCTCTCTAAGTCTTCTAAGTTATTTTTTCTGGTTGTCGTCTTCTTATTGAGGTCGTAGTTGTGGTTTTACTACTGTTGTATTTTTAAACTAACTCTGTCCGTTCTTATCTTTTGAAACCTTTTGGTATGGATGTAGAGTTTATAATGTCAGGTTAAGACCCTATCTTGTAATGAGACTAAGAATACTACAAGTCATTTATCAAGTGAGCAGTTGACCTGCCTTAGTTTATATTCATCTAGTCTAGTACTAGTGTCTCTGTCTACCAACAGGATGTTTGGCAGCAATGTACCTCAGCCTTTGACATAAATATGAGGTAGAAGGTAAGTGTCCTGGAACACAGAACTCTTGGTGGTACCTTGCCTATTCCTCAAAACCTGCAGGCTCCTGAGGACTGGGTCTGTACAGGGCTTCTGCCCTCTTCTAGACATGATGGAAATAGTGTGCTCACTGAAATTCCTCACTTTATTACACTTCTAGTCTATGGAGACATTACCACTTTTGCAGTCTTCGCTGTATTGATTTATTTTATCATACCCCTCAGTAGTAGTTTGAAGAAATAAGCTGCATGAAAATATACACCATTCTTACTAGAAAGTGTGCATCCTGTTTATGATATTGTTCTATTTTCCCTGTGCTTTCATTTCATCTCTGAGTCCAATAATCCATCTGATCACATCTGGAAAGGAGTGCTTGTGAGATGAAGAACTGACTTCTTACAGAAGTGGGACATATTGCTTGAAGGTTAGGGCAAAGACTAGAGCAACAAGAGCCAGTTGAATTTTACTGCCCTGCATCCCCTCTGTGACTTCTGAGATGGAGAGATACTCCACAGATAGGCTAGGTCACTTTGCATACTGCCCTTCTATTCCCAGAATGGGATAGTGGAAGCACCAGGCATGAATCTGGGTGACCTTCCTAGAACTTCTCCCAGCTCTACAATTTGATTTGCCCATCATTAAGAAATAAAACACAGGTGGAAAACATTGGATCTTCATTCCTCCACAACCATATCCAGCAACTCAAAGGAAAGAATGTACTCTGGAGAGAACTAAATCTGAAAGTCTTTCAGGGACAGGAACAAGGAGTGAAGATCACAATCAGCTGTATGGAACCTCCAGTGTCTGCCAGGGGCTCAGAGCTTGGGCCAAGTTGGGGCATACTGTTAAAAATAAATATAGTAAATCAATACAATTAGGAGCAGATGGTTTCTTTACAAGTACTAAGTCTCCATCTCAAACTCCTAATGCCACCACTTCTGAGATTAACCTGCTTTCCAAAAAGGGATCAAGGTTGATAATATTGAGAATGCTGAAATCCATTTTCCTAAAATACAAGTTTAATGTAAGTAACAAGCACAAGTGTGAGAAAGAATTTTGTAAATAACCTGTATTTTACCAATACTCGATACACATCTAGTAGATAAAGCCTTCAGCAGTAAAAGTAAAGGATCTTCTGTCCCAGAAACATCTCAGTGAGGATAAAAAAAAAAAAAAAAAAAAAAAAGATCCTATACAAGCAATTTTGGAAAGTAATGAAGAGAGGGAAAGGGAAATGTCTGTAAGGAAAAATACTGAAGGAAATAAAATTACTGTGAAAATTTTATATTGTGCTTATAACTTTATATGTCCTGGCATGATAAAAATGCTGACAGAAAAACTCCCCTATTCCTAACATGTGCTATTAGGAAAACTCTGTGCAGACTCAATCGTCTGAAAGCAAACTTGCCACAGAACTTCCAACTTATTTTAGACATAAATGTTATCAGAAAAATTAAGATTGATTTTATTTTTAATAAGTTCTAGCTAGTTGTATACAAAGTACACTTGGGAACTTAGAATCTTGATGCACATATTACCCAACCTTTTGCTTTCATCAGAAGGATACTCAACTACTCTGGTTTCTGGAGTTAATTTTATTTAATTTACAAAACAACAACCATTTTCGTGTGTATCTACATTGTGAGGTTTTCATTCTTGACCTAAGTATTCTTCTAACATCAGAATTTCGATGTATTTTCTTTTCCTTTTGTTTAAATATTTTTTTGGTGTTGTCTCTCTGTGTGTGTGTGTGTGTGTGTGTGTGTGTGTGTCTGTGTCTGTGTCTGTTTATATGTATGTGTGTGTGTGTGTGTGTGTGTCTGTGTCTGTGTCTGTTTATATGTATGTGTGTGTGTGTGTGTGTGTGTGTGTGTGTGTGTGCTGTGCTTGCAAACATATGGGCATGTTGTGCACATATATATATGTATGTATGTATACACTCTGTTGTGTTATTTCCTGAGGTTGATATTGTTGCTGAGGTTGATTTTTGTCCACTTTATATATTGAAGCAGAGCTACTCACTTTACACATTGCTCATTGATTTGACTTCCTTGAACCATAGTTTGCCCCAGGGATCCTCCTGTCTGTGGCTCCTAAGAGAGGAATTTCAGGTGGACCACAATACCTGCTTGGCATTGACATGGGTGTAACTTTCCCTGCCGGCCACCTGGTCTGGTCCCGCTGCCATGCCAGCCCCCAATTAACACACAGAGACTCTGTATTTGATATAATTTTGTTGGCCAGTTACTATTTTTTATCAGCTAGCTCTGTCTTAATGATTAATCCATTTTTACTATTTTAAGTATTTTCACGTGGCTCATCTTACTGGCCAGAGCGGCTGGCATTCTACCTCTCCATGCTCTCCATGTTGACTTCTCCTTCCTACTTCCTATTTCCTCCTAGTCTCCTAGCCCCACCTATCTTGCTTTCCTATAGGCCAACAGTGCTTTATTCATTGACCAGTATGAAAAACCTATTTACAGAATAATATCTCCCATCACATGGGTGCATGGGTGCTGGGGATTTCATTTCAGATCCTCGTGTTTGCAGAGCAAGTGTTTCATGCACTGAGGCATCTACATCTTCACTTTTAGGGACAAATGACATAAGCACAAACCTGTTAAGACACATCCTCTTTTGAAGCTTGGCCATGTGCATTATAGGTCGAGTAGGAAGCAATGTTAAACCTGTGATGGCATCTATGGGAAAAAAATAGCATTCCTAATTTCAAATGAACACCAAGCTCTACCAATCTGAATATGAATTACACTATTATGGACTAAGAGAGAACAGATTATTTCCTGCAAGTTAGTTAAAACAGCCTATCTTATTGTCAGGCTTCTTGTTTTCCTTTAGCAAAATATCCTGGATCACATCTTCTGGTTAATTGTGTTAAGATCTTTTAGCTAAATAAAATGTCAATAAGCTTGATGACAGTGCTTCAGGCTTTGCTGAAAAAGAACTGCAGGATGAGATTCAAAGTGTTATCCCTGAGTGTTTGCTGGCCCACAGTGCTGAAGACTAAGTGCACGGTGCTGGTTATCTTTCAGCCTGAATCTCACCAGTCATTGCTCCAACAGCACAAATGGACAACACTTATTTATCTGCCCCTCTTAGGCAGTCATGACAACAGCTTCATTTCTAGAAGGCTATTTGACAGGCAGAATAGCCCCTAAAGGTGTCTACATCTTATTTCATGGGAAAGAGGAACGATAGCTGTAATGAAATTAAAATAACTCATTCATTGGCCATCGGATAGGAAATTATGCTGGTTTGTTAAGGTGGGTCCATCATAAGTACACACACCCCAAATACACTATCAACAAATTTGAAAAAAAAAATCTAGAGCCTTCAAATGAAATAAAATGGATTTTCTTTTTCTAAAATAGTATTTTACTATTTGAGAATTTCATACAATGTATTTTTATCATACTTATTAACTCCTCTTATTTCCATTCTCTGCACCTTTTTACCATCCTCAACTTTGAGTCCCCCCACCCTTTTTTTATTCCCAGATTCCAGATTTTGTTGTTCAATGACTTTTGTGACTTACTTGGAGTGTTGTCATCCTACCAGGGATCATGCCATTAAAGAAAGAGGACTCTCCTTTTTAAAAACAGAGCATCTCCTTGTGCTTGGATGCTGCTACTCATTTTGTATTTCTGTAAGACTATGAACAGGTAATTTTTTTTCTAAGGTTGTAACTTACAGCTGCAGCAAGTATCATTAGAGCAACTTGTGAAACACATCTGCTTCCATAGGCATTTGCAGCTGTGGAAATGTTAAACTTGCCTCACGGCACAGTGATCTGAATTGAATCCTTGAGACACATAAAAGGTGGAAGAAAGAACTGACCCCATAAAATTGTCCTCTGACCTCCACTTGTATGACATAGCACATGTGCCTACATAGACAGAAGAGCTCTTTGTCGGTGAATCTGGAGTAAACCAAAACTACATTGTTATTTTATATTTTAACTTAATTTTTGTACTTTATTATGTATTGTATACATATTTCCTGCTAATAAAATGAAAAATATTTAATATGCAAATATTTGGAGGTATAGTTTGTTCCAAGGATGATAAATACTCATCAAGAAGCCTATGCATGCCCTCAAAAATCTCACTTTTTGATCTACTAATGTCCCAGTTTTCGTTCATGACTTCCTACAGTTGGCATGCCATCTGCAAATCACCTTCCTCATCCCTTATAAATATGTCATATTGACCCCCTGATGTTCTCCACACCATTGCTCACTTTCTTTTTAATTCCACTGCATTTATGGATGGCTGCTACAATTTTTTGGCCTCATCTTTAACTTGATCTCATCACTCATTTGTTCTCCAAATTTGTATTCTTTGCTATTCAATCATTTATTCTTATATTTAGACACTTATTCCTTATAACCTCAATTTTATGTGCCCTACTTTATGACCACGAACTCCTAACTTCACAGATCCTGTCTGTCTCTGCGTGTATTTTTCTATGTGTGCAATGTGTTGCATAATCATGTGTGGCATGTGTGTAGAGGTCAGAGGACTCCTGTGGCAAGTGCCTATTTTTTTATGGTGCCTACCTACTTCCTTCCTTCCTTTCTTCCTTCCTTTCTTTTCCTCTTTCTCTCTGTGTCTCCCTCTTTTTCCCTTTCTTCCTTTCCTTTTTCTTCTTCCTCCCTTCTTTCTTTCTGTCCTTCCTTACATTCTTTCCTCTTATTCTATTTTTTTTTTTTTTGAGATGATGATTCCCAGTGGAACACAAGGGTCACTGACTAGGCTGGTCTGATTAGCCAGCAATCACAAAGGAACAGTTCTTCTCTAAACCCTGAGTGCTGATGTTACAAGTACTCACTACCCTCCCTGACTACTTGTTCGTTTGTTCAAATTTAATCTTTGTTTTACTAAAGTGAATTCTGGAGTAGAACTCAGATTCTCTTGCTTGCAAGGCTAGCACATTGCCAACTATCTCCTATTTCTAAGGCTCACATCTTTTGAAATCTGAATTCTTATATTCTTTGACAACACCAAGACCTTTGATACACTATATGAGTGGCATGTTTTGGACCACTCCACACTGGACTCAGTCCAAAAGCACTACTCATCTCTGACCATTGTTTTTTCTATATTATTTCATGCATGATTTGTTATAAATTCCACAGTTTAAAATTAAAGTAAATCTAGAACCCCTATACCTGATTTTCTGCCCCACATCTTCCCTACAAATATGACTATCTTTATTCTTTGGTTAGTCATCGTCCATTACCTACACAGAAACAAGAAGAACAATTTTGAAATTCAAATAAAAAAAATAAAAACATACTAGTTTGGAGTAGGACATCTCGATTATTTCCTATTACAGTAATAGCATAAGGTTTCATAAGGCTTGCTTTTTTTTTTTTTTTGATTTTGTTTTTGATATAGCTTCTCCTCTTCAAGCCCTACTACTTCTTACTGTGTGCATTCTGGGCACAGTGTAAATTATGTGTTCCTACACCATGGCAGGTAGATTTCTAAGCTAAGGACATCAGACATCCTGTTATCTCTGCCTTGGACACTCTTCATTGTGTCTAAATCACTGTTCGCTTTCCTCTTCATCCACAAGATGCTGAAATAGAAGGGAACTTAGTAATAAAATTATTTATTTAAACTCACTACGACATGGCAAGGATACAAGGGAAAGAATTTTACCCATGGGATAACTCCTGTAGCTCCAGAGTCTAGAACTGAGTCTGAACATTGTACACATTTAATTAATATCTGAATCTTTTAAAGGGGTAAATTTTGTTCAAAAGGTTATAGAAGTAAAAGTGAAGATAACTGATGGTAATAGAAATGCAGTATAAAAACCTTGGGCTGAATGTTAACAAATTCAGAACAAGGTTGTCACACTGAGAAACTAGAAAGGAATTGATTGTGAAACAACCTGGTTTATAGTTGTTCCCCATCTTCAGTGCTTTCTGTATGTCTTCCACTCATATTGTACTATGCGAACATTAACTTGCCCTTTGATTCTAAAGCCATTTTATTTCCTACTGTGTGTTTTCAAACATGTACTTTTCTTCTAAGGGTTAGTGTGGCATACTCAAAATCCTGAAGCTAGTTGGCCTCACTGGATGAGTAGATCTGTAGAGGAAAGATAAGGAAATTTTGTCCCAAGTCCTACTCCAATTCCACTCTGTGCTCAGAACTTAGTCCCTGGGTGTAGCTCAGCTGTAAAACACTTGTCTATCATGTCATGGGTCTTGAGTTCAAAAGGGCTATTTTGGGGACTACTTTTGCACAAGGGAGAAGCCCTCTAATGATGAACTCTTCACCAAGAGCAGCCTGTAACCAATAACTAATTGATAGAGCAAGACCTGTTGCTCTAATCTCAGCAAACTCTGAAGGGATATTGCAATATAAAGCAACACCACTCTCTTTCCAGTGCTACCCTCCTCCCTACATTTCACATCATTCGAAACCATGAACTGTATTGTAATCTGCCTCCAATCTCAGACTTTACTTTAAAAAAAGAAAGAAAAGAAAAGAAATAGAAAGGAAGAAAGAAAAAAAGAGAAAAGAAATCTCAGTATTCTTGGTGACCTTTACCTCTATATCTCATACTTTATGAATAAAATATTCAGATTAATAATGTCATTAAAATCTAAAAGTCCAAAAGTCAATAATATATTGAATAAGTATTTATACTAGAGCTCAGAGGCTATAGTGACAAAGATATTTACCAGAAAACCAAAATTAAATGAAAATTACTTATTGGAATAAGGAAACAAATGACTGACAAAATAGTCTCAATAAGCACTAGCAGAGATGCACAGGTAAATAACTTGTATAAAATGTTTCTCAGTGGCAGAATATACATCAGGATAATTTTTTAAAGTGAGATAGACTTTAAATCAATTAATATCAACTGTATAATAAGTTTTAAAATATTCATACTATTATCAATTTTGCAGCTTATTTTACTTCTCAGCCTTTGACGAGGGACAAGTGTCATTTAACAGCTTGGATGTATTTACAAAGTGAACTTACATTCTAAACAGGGCAAACTTCACTTGGGTTTCCTTTGGCACTGAGAATTTTATGAATATCCAAGTCTTTCTCTCTTACCATGAGTCATGTAGTTTTAGTGCAATGTTATATCTACTCCTTCAATATTGAAATTTTTCATTCAGTGGACTTTTATTAAGGACTCCGTCTTTGTCAGAAATATACTTTAAAAACATCACTAATGTGCAAGGAATCCATATCTAGACTTTTAAAATAAAACTCAAAAGTTCCTTTAATGTCAACAAATGGAATAAAATTGTGTTCTCATACAGATTCAATTTTGTTTTCCACTAAAGTAGGGCTTTTTATCATAGCAGGGAGTTCATAGGGACTCAAGATTCTCAAGTTACTTCTTTTGAGGTTATTGTCCAGTGCAGCTACATTTTTATTTAGTGCTAAGTGTTCTCCAGTGATTTCCATTGACTTAGATGTAGTGCTTTCTTAAGGCCATTTGTGAGAATTCATTTCCACTAACAGTTTAAAGATTTCAAGGCAATGTTCTGGGGGGTTTTCTTGCCGTTCTTCATGTTCTTTCTGGAAACTAACAATTTGAGTGATCCGTTTTTGTTAATCTCAATTTTATGATCAAAAAATGCTCACATTAATGATATTTTAATGTATAAAAGATAATATTATCTTTATATTTCATAGTAGTGTGCTATTTTGTTTAATCAGCATAGCATTCAGAAACTCTGATATCAAAGATCTTCAATGGAAATTCCAAACTAAAGTGATTAGGTTTTAGCTCAGAGGCTTGGAATTTTGAAATCCTAAGAAAACAAGCTAGATAAAACCTGAGAACAGTAGCTACTTGAATTGTGGTAATTATCCTTTTTCTTGTAAGCCCATCTTTGGAAGAAAGAAGAGCTCTAGAAAACTAATGGACTATTAGTAAAAAAAAAAAAAAAAAAAAAAAAAAATTCAAGACAATTCACTCTGGAGATTTTCTTCCTTGGGTCTATAGTTAAATGAACAAAGTAGGGACTCATTCAATGCATGTTGGGATTTACTAAAGCATCAGAAGGCTGTGACTTAATGCAGAAGAAGAAAAATGAGAAATCTATACCTTGTCTCATGGAGAAATCAAATGTCTGTCTGTAACTGGCCTCCTGAAAAAAGAAAATAACATGAGGCCCCATAGTTAGCATTGCTTGCATTTGGTTGAAAAGAATGATGTCTACAATAAAGAGAGGAAAGCTTAGCTCAAAAATAAGTAGACAAGAAAATGCAGTTTAATAATTCATGATGATTAGCCTAGAGTTCAGAAGGCACAGCAGAATATACTTGAGTATGAAATCATTAAGTGAAGGTCATAGGATATCAATAAAGAGAATTAAAGTTTTAGATCCCTAAAAATCAGACCAGTCAAAACCTGACCAGCTAGTTATTACCATTTCTAATTACTCAAAGCAAAACTAAGTTAAATATTTGCTGCCCAATTGTCATAGGTCAAATATTTGATGGTAATATAGGCTTAATTCTGTCTCCAACAAGATGGAGTCATTCAGATATAATCTTTGAGTTTAGTCTTTTACACAGTAAACACAATTATTGGGTTTAAGCAAGCCATGTTTTCTTAATTTAGTAAGGGCATTTTGATTTTCTAAAAATAAAGATGAATGCACATGACCTAGAAAACAAGAAATTTGAGGAGAAGCAAAGTTAGGTTACAGAATTTCTGGGAAGATACCAGGTACCATTCAACAAACAGCTCATTCTGTCACACAGCTTTCACATTAATTATAACTGAGAATCATTTATAGAGCCATCGAATCCATCATCCTTGCTTTAGGGAATAATCAGTGCTCTGCAGAGGAGATGTCAGGGACTTGGGAACAGTGTTAACATGCAAAAAAATAAAAATGCTTTTATTATTGTTTTAGCATAAACTGTTTAAATAATTCATTTTAAAGGAAATTTTTCATCATAAATTTGACAATATTTTTTCAATTGTGCATTGAGAATAATGAATCAATCAGAAAAACAATTCACCATTGCTAATCGCTGACAGAATGACACATTGGGCTTTATTTAAAGCTTTAAAGCACCACATACCATTAATAAAACAGGATTTATGTAGAATTTGTTATGTTCTGACAAAACAAATGCCAGGAGGATACATAAGGAAATAATTTCTACCATCCTTAGGGATCAGTTATCTCAAGAAAGAAACTATTCATGGTGCATTGAAATGACTGGCCTACTCTAATTATGTTTTTAAAATGTCACCAAACCATAGATGTGAACAACTGCCGTGACCTGAAATCTGGTTAAACTGCAGTATCACTGGCAAACTCTGGCTGGCTTTAAATTCCTGAATTTGTATGGTTGGTGATTGTTTTTGTGTTTTGGTTTTGTTTGTTTGTTTGTATACTAAGGATTTGGGTTTTTTTATGATAATACTCTTTATTTAAATTTGCAACAAGCTGGTTTTACATGTCAATCCCAGTACCTCACCCTCCTCTCCTCCCCTGTCCCCATCCCAACTCCACCCCATCCCCTTTCTGCACCCCAGGGAGGGTGAGTCATTCCATGATGAGTCTTCAAAGCCTTTCATATCATTTGGATAAGGGTCTACGCCCTTACCCCATGTGTCTAGACTGAGAGAGAGTACCCCTCTATGTGGAATGGGCTCCCAAAGTCCACTTTTATACTAAGGATAAATACTACCAGAGGCTCCATACAATGCCCAGTCATGCTAACTAACACCCATGTTCAGGGGTCTGTGTCAGTTCTATGCTGGTTTCCCAGCTATCAAACTGGGGTACATGAACTCCCCCTTGTTCAAGTTAGCTGTTTCCATGGGTTTCTCCAGTCTGGTCTTGACCCCTTAGCTCATCACTCCTCCTTCTTTGCAACTGGATTGCAGGAGTTTCCCTACATGTTTAGCTGTGGATGTCTGCTGTGCTTTCATCAGGTACTGGATGAAGGCTCTAGGATGACATATAAGGTATTCATCAATCTCATTATCAGGGAAGGGTATTTAAGGTAGCCTCTCCATTGTTGCTACAAGGATTTTGGTCATCCTTGTAGGTTTCTGGACATTTTCCTGGTGCTAGATTTCTCTTAAAACATATAATGGCTCCCACTATTATGGAATCTTTTTATCTTGCTCATCTCTATTCTTTCCCCAACTCAATCTTCCTATTCCCTCATGTCCTCATCTCCCCTCCTCTTCTCTCACTCTCTTTCTTCTAACTCCCTCTCCCCTCCCCTCAAGAGATTTCATCCTTTTTCCCTTCTCACAGGGATCTCTCTTAGGGTCCTCCTTGTTTCCTAGCTTTTCTGGCAATGGATTTTAGGCTGAAATTCATAAATATGTGAGTACATACCATGTTTGCTTTTTGTGACTGGGTTACCTCACTCAGGATGGTTTCTTCTAGTTCCATCCATTCACCTGCAAATTTCAAGATTACATTTTTTGGGGGGGCTGAGTAGTACTCTATTGTATAAATGTACCACATTTTCTCCATCCATTCTACATAATTTGAAGGCCATCTAGGTTGCTTCCAGGTTCTGGCTATTACAAATAATGCTGCTATGAACAGATACTCTTGTTGTATGAATGTGCATCTTTTGGGTATATGCCAAAAAGTGGAATTATTCGATCTTATGGAAGACCAATTCCCATTTTCCTGATGAACTGCCATACTGATTTCCACTGTGGCTATATGAATTTGCACTCCCACCAGCAGTGGAAGAGTGTTCTTCTTTCTCCACATCCTCTCCAGCATAAAATGTCTTTGGTGTTTTTAATTTTAGCCATTCTGGCAGGAGTAAGAGAGTATCTCAGAGTTGTTTTGATTTGCAATTTCCTGAGGGCTAAGGATGTTGTGTACATTCTTAAGTTTCTTCCAGCCATTTTAGATTCCTTTATTGAGAATTCTCTATTTAGTTCTGTGCCCTACTTTTTAATTGGATTATTTGGTGTTTTCATTACTAGCTTCTTGAGTTCTTTGTATATTTTGGAAATCAGTTTTCTGTCAGATGTGAGGTTGGTGAAGATCTTTTTCCACTCTGTGGGCTGCTGTTTTGTTTTGTTGACTGTGTCCTTTGCCTTACAGAAGCTTCTCAGTTTCAAAAGGTCCTATTTATTAATTGTAAATCTCAGTGTTTTTGCTACTGGTGTTAGGTTCAGGAAGCGGTCTCCTCTACCAATTCATTCAAGAGTTTTTCCCACTTTCTTTTCTAAGAGGTTCAATGTGGCTGGATTTATGTTGAGGTCTTTGATCCATTAGGACTTAAGTTTTGTGCATGGTGATAGACATGGATCTATCTGTAATTATGCCAGCACATTTGTTGAAGATACTTACTTTTTTCCTTTTTAGCTTCTTTGTCAAATATCAAAATCAGATGTGTTCTTTTACATAGCAAAAGAAAAAAATGTGTCATTAGCTCTGTGATTTAAAAAAAAAATACTGTCAATGTACTATTTTGGGGTATGTCCTATATGAGAGTGAGCTAATTATGAATGGCAACATGAAGAAGTAAACATGGAAAATAACCAAGAAATGGGCAAAAACTCTATTCTGTATCCTAAAACAGAGGATATCTCATTTATGTAGGTGAAAGGCAAACTGCATTAAAACTGGGGAGTAATGACATTATACCAACATTAGCAGTTTCTGTCCACATATGTTCACCAGGCTACAACAGAGGCATATTACAGACATTCCTGAATATGCCAAAGGTTCACTCAGTGATTAGTAAACAAGGAAGAAAGTGAATTATATTGAGTAGGGACAGCTGGTCAAAGTGAGCAACACCAGTGAGTTGATAGGATGAAATGAGACCCGTAGCAATTTGCCAATGGCTGGGGAGAATTTTACTTTTATTTTAGATCCTGGGCCCTCACTTGTTCTTTGTGTCTGATCCTCAATCCTGATACAAATTATGATTGTAGATTAGAAGATATCAATTTCTCGAGAGCTTTGAAAAGGATTGGTGCTACAGCTGTGGTCATTTACATAAGAAACCTCGTAGGATGTTACTATCTTTGGGTCTGGATGCAGGACTGCATGGTACCAATCACTTGCTGCTCATTGGCAAAGCTGTAGAGGATCAGGAGATCCCTGACAATTTGTCTGACCTGGGAGATGGAGAACATGACATTAGGGAACATGGGTGGCTGTGTATGGTTGACATGGAGTCATATGAATTCTACATCTTAGAGAATAAGATAATTGTACTAAAGGAATTAAAGATGCTTTGCTTTTTGGTTCAGAAAATTTAAGTTGGAGTCCTCAAAATTGAGTCAAATGTGCATTTCAATGTTAATGAAGGTATGTGCTGACATATATCTTGAATAATCTGTCTATGAAAAAATTAAAAACTACATGTGTCTGTCTCATCACAAAGTGATCTGTAATATCTGTTACATTCCATAAGTGGCCCAAATGATTAGCTTACTAGTATCACAATACAGGATAAGTGTTAGTCTCAACTTAAGTAATTATGAAAAATTTAGGTCTTCATATAGCAAATGTTTAGAAAGTAAATGTATAATTTGGTTAACTGACTAATAAAGCAATTGTATATATTTGTGCACCTTGAAAAGCATGTTTATCATGGTAAAATAATATACATGTGTAGTTGATTGAACTCAAATAGAAAATTCATAAGGAGAAAAAAGAGATAACATACTTGAAATATGCATATATTGGAAATGTGGCAGACCCTAATTGAGTAATTCCTAGGCTGCATGCCTTTGCATTATGCTGCCTACATACATTAAACATGACAAAACTGTCGGTATCACTAATCCTAGAGATAATGTGTTCAGTGTTGCATGTCATCCAACTGACGAACAATTGGCAGGTAGCTTTTATAATAGCAAGATGGATTCTTGTATGGGATGTGTTGATTGCTTATGTCAGTCCCTTTGAAATTTAACAGCAGTCATAATTGGAGCTGTAAATCTCTTCTAACTATAATTAGATTACTATTTATACCCATTGTCATTTTTTAAAACAGCTTGAGACTCCACTGTGGAAGAAGGGGGAGGAGGTAGTCTGGTAACCTCAAAACGATAAATGCTAGTAAAATTTATTTCCATGTAAATTTGTAAACTTAAATACCAAGTCCCAAGGAAATTATTTTACAACACTTGTTCCAAAAATCTCTAACTTGTGTAAAGGATGTGTATTCCCCAAAAGAATAGACCTTGTTTTGTCTTGAACTTCTAAAATAATAGACCATGTAGTCAGTGGCCATGCCTACCCTAAATGGGTACACATAACAAGACTGGAAAATGTGTCATGAAAACTGGGCTCTCTTATTTGGCATTTCATTAGTTCTTCATCTCTCTTTAATGAACCTTATGCAAACTCTGTAATCCAATGACAATATATGATGTACCAGAAATACATTTCTCACTTAAAGTGATATAAGTTTTGAAAGGCAAAACAGGGCTTTTCACCATTTTATCTCCCTGTCCTTACCCTTCCTATGAAAGTCCAATCAATAAAGCCAGGGGCACTGGAATTGGTTCTTCATTCAGGAATTTTAAAGTGCCCAATGGAATAAAAGAGGTGGAATATGACACTTGGTTTTTGTTGTTGTTGTTGTTGTTTGTTTGTTTGTTTGTTTTGGGGTTTTTTGTTTTGTTGTTGTTGTTGTTGTTAGGTCTTTCATCACCCTGCCTCCTGTATTAAAGCCTTGAAAACTGTATAATCCATTTTATCCTCTTAAGCAGAAGATCAGGAGTCAACTAGAATCATGAAAGGACCCACCAGTATACAGCTTTATTCACCAAATAATGGAAAAACAGAAAAATTACTACACTGAAGGGGAACTGGTAAGCAGGAGAAGAGGACTCCATCCTCAGGCATCCACAAAGGTAAAGCATGCTGGTTGGTCCCTGTCTGGCATTCTTTGGAATTCACTCCATTTTCATATAAGAAAAGTATACTAGATAATCTTAAACTATATTCTAGCAATAAATCTTAAGTACTAACTTTAAAATCTGCTAGCTCATGTGTCTATATTTAATACAATGTACAGGTCTTCTAATTGACTTTTCTCTTTTTTTTAAGTATGCTATCTATTGACAATGCTTCTCTACAACTCAGAGTTTCCAAATACTGACATAAGTCAAAAAAATATGAGAAAAAGGTTATTTATAAAAGTGTGACCTCATAAAGTAATTATTTTTCCTTCACTCATCTCTGCCTATCATATGTCATGCCTACCTAATTTTATTTTTGAGACAAGTTCTCACTATTTAGTGTTGGCTCTCCTCCAACTCACTATGTAGACCTAGATAGCATAAAACTGCCTGTATAAACCAAGTTGCCTCAAATTCACAGAGATCTGTCTGCCTCTGCCTCTGTATCTTAAGTGTTGAGATTAAAGGTGTGTGCCACCACATCTGGCTATCATCTACTTTAAATATCCAACCAATATGAAAACAACAACTGCTACTGAAAAATATAAATTGATATTCATACACAAAGACCTTACAATTAGAAAGAAATCCAGAACAAAACACAATATAAACACAGATATAATCAAGCACACTTTATGTCAAAATAAAAGAGCAAATGAGCAGAAAAAAAGTGTAATTCAACTCACCTATGGCTAATGTAATGAATTCTTAAGTCACTAAATGAATACATCATACTCTATTATATTTGAAATAGTTTCAATGTTATTTTTAATGAGGGGTAGAGTGGATATTCTTGTGTTATTACTAAGCATATTTTGAAAAATTTTTTAGAAAAGTAGGTAACTCATATTTCTCAGAGTTATGAATATACTTACTGTATAAAAATTCTACATTCTGTAAATTAGTATTCTACATACATGAGATGAAGCCATTGCATTTTATGGGAATATTCAGGAACACTGATATAAATGTAGCACATTAAGCTTTCCTCCTGTCTATCTGACACCAAAAATGAATAGAAATTAAAAGACCAGTACAACATGAGATGGAACTCTCTGATGGTTGACAGAATACAGAGCTCGCTTTACCTCTCATAGTTAATTTACACTTAACATTAACCAAGCACTTGATAACATCCCCAGCATTGGGAGAAAGAAAAAGCAGCAGCAGGTTCTGTGATATATGATAAAGTACTTAACATAATATAGATTTGAATGAAATAATGTTACATAATACTATGTATCCAAGCCACAAGTGTTATAATCTCACATAAAAGCATATTTTTTTAGGAAAAACAAAATCCTTCTGTGGTTATGGGATTTTGTGGGGAAAGGAAGTTTTACAATAGTATTATATGCTTTACAGTGTTGTTTTAAGCTTCAAGTTTTACCAAACTGCATTACATATATAAGAAAATCTGAGTTTGACTTAGAGACTTGTGGTAACTTAAGAAGAGAATCTGGGTGTTAGAAATGAGTTCACAAATGTGGTTTTACAGTTTTTACACGTAAGTATTTCCATTTAGAGATCTAATATTTATTCTGAAATAGCAAAAGTAAATTCTACACTTCTTACCTCAACACACACACACACACACACACACACACACACACACATCTACACCTGAATTCATAACAGTCGTAGCTGTTGAGACAAAGTGGTCCCTTTACAATTTTCCAAGACCTCATGTCAAGACCCTTCATAGATTCACAACATAGGTAATTCTGTGATCTGTTGTTACCACCTTTGATTAGAAGATTAATATTGGCCATGAATGATACATATTTTGCTTTGTTTGGAAAGCCAGATTATTCCAGAATTTAAATTTTATGTTTAAAATTAGTCTCTAAGATGCAAATGACCAAGGGAAATAACTCAGCTATTCACCAGACAGTTTCTCTCTCTCTCTTTGACATGTATTACAGAGTTAGTGTCATGATTTTGAGCAGTTCACCCTCAGGTGTGCCCACAGAGAGACTCTGCATTGTTATGAAAGAGGAAAGGTCCTGAATTTGAAAACAGAAATGATGGATTTCAATTTCGTCTTTGTTTATGATGCTTAAGTATATCACCTAATCTCTATTAGCCTCTGTCTGCCTTATACTCATTAGGAATAAAAATGGTAATAATTTCTCAGTTGATCACTTCAGTTTTAAATCACTTATGCCCAAACAGTTGCTTTAAATATTCAAGATTTCTGTTTCTTTAATTGACTAGATTATCTCAGGAAAAAGAAAGTAAGAGTCCAGAGACAAAAGTCATTATAATATCATGAAAACAAGGCATTGTATTTAAATAGGGACTTGTGAAAGTCATAGTAAAATATTTTCATTAAATAATGGTTCAATTATTATATCCATTAACTTGTCATAATGAAGCTGTAACAGCTTAAAATAAAGGTATACCTATAAGAAAATTATTCCAGGTACAGCACAGGTATAGACAGAAATATCTTGGGAAATCTGGGCAAAGCAAAGTTTGATTGATATGATAAAATGGCACACATTTTAAATACAAGAATTCTATAATACCTTCTTGTGAAAATTCTGTGGCAGGAGAGCTTACTCAGTAGTGTAGGCTTCTGGCACACAAGTTAAGGACTTGAGTTAGAATCCCTACAAGTAATATAAAGCTGGGCATGGCAGTATACCTTTTAATCCCAGTGTTCCTATAGGTTGATGGGAGGTGGAGACAAGGGAATCATAAGAAACCAGTGGGCTCTTGTCATAATGCAGTAGCAAACAAGGAGAAAGGTAGAGAATAACACATCAGGGTTGGCCTCTGGCTTGCATATTTATGCGATGTTGCTTGCATGTGCTAGCACTACAGCACAAATCTATCATCTATCTTATCTATCGGCTGTCTGTAGTCTATCATTCTCTTTTTCACTCTGTCTCTGTTTCTATGTCTGTATTTATCTCTGCCTCTATCTTTGCTGCTCTCTTTCTCACCCACACACACATATACACACTAAAAAAAGAAAGTTCTATTTTAATTTAGTTTATAACAACTAAAAAAATTGTACAATAATAAATTCAAAATTTCATCTTGTATGAAGATGGTAGGCAGTAAAGATTTATTCAAATTATTGTAGTTTTCACACCTAAATTATCTACCTCCTTCATAGAGAGAAGACATGGCATCATTCTATCTGAAAACTGCATTGGTTATGAATAGATACCACATTGATGGCTAAAGGATTTGTCTTTGCTGTACTTACATTTCAGAAGCACACCACAGTACATATACTCATTAGCTGTGAAATGTGTTCAGTGTAATTAATTATTCATAGAAAATTATCAAATTTTAAAAATGGTGTTACTGTTACAATGTAATCTATAGCAATAATAATATTCATGTATTTATTATTATAAATTTTATAGTCATATATATGTGTATATATATATGACTACATATATATATATAATGACTACAAAATTTATAATAAAAAATACAAAGTGTGAGATTTTTCAGTTAGGGCATTAGAAAGTTCATTCAGGAATGCTACATAAATAAAAATTTTCAATTTGTGTGTCATAACAGAAGAAAATTAGATTGAGTGCTACTGCTTCAAAACATTATCTTGCTTGAAAACGTACAACATCAAGACAGCTTGGACATCTAGCAAGACTTCCTCAAATTGATTTTATGAGGCTACTTGTCAGGTCTAGTTACTCCTGGTTCATTGGAGGTTCACTCAGTCCAGAAGGTTTGCAGATGAGTAAGTACTCAATTTTGCATGAGGAGCACTATCATCTTAATCATTTTGGGATGCTGTGACAAAAATTCCATCAAATAGGAGAACAAAATTTCATTGCTCATAGATTCATAGGCTATAAAGTCCAAGACATGACATTGGCTGATTGTGGTGAGGTTCCAAATCCTGATTGTTAGATGAAGCTGTTTTACTATTTCAAGCTAGCCCATAACAGCCAGTGGCAGCACAGATCATAGATTTTCACATGGTATATCCTGACGCTCTGCACGCACCATTGACATGCACATGATCTCCAGAGACATCACTAACCAGAGACCTCATCATGGCTTCCAGAAGCAGCATGGACCATAGACCTCAACAGAATCTCCTGTAGCAAAAGAGACCATATACATCAACACAGTCTCCTGTGGCAGTCATGACCACTGATCAAACATTGTCTCTGGTAGCTGCATATAGACATCAATATGGCCTCTGGCTGCAATACAAATCATGAACACCAACATGGCCCCCCCGTGGTAGGATAGATCAGAGACACTGACATGGTTTCAGGAGGCAGCACAGACCACAAACATCTCCGTGGCCTCCAGTGATAACTGGAACCATAAATATCAACATGGCCCCCAGAGACATTTCAGATTATGGACACAAAATTGGCCTCAGTGGACAGCATAGATCATAGACATCAGCATGGCCTCTGGCTAGAATACAAACCAAGAATCTCAGCATGTTTGTCCATGAACCACAGAAATCAACATACATACCATAAGGCCTCTGGTATCAACATGATCCATGGGCATCAACACAGCCAGTGACATCAGTATAGACCACAGACACCAGCACAGCTCTGGCTGTAGCATAAACCACATACTATAACATGGACTCTGGCAGCAGCATAGGCCATGGAGATCTTACAAGGAGACCCAATCTGAAAATGAAACATTTTCCATTTAAACATCCTGGCATTACTTAGAGCCAGGGTGATTGCTGAGCTGCACAGGTCCTATGCAAGTTCCAGGCTACTGCTCACTGCAGGCTACATGTCTTTTTGAGGCACCCCAATCCTCAACTTGCTGGTTTTGTAGAACCCAGAATTATCATTCCACTGATGGCAGCACTCACAATGGGCTAGACCATTTTCTAAGCTTCTATTTCTTCCTTTCAGATAACTCTAGATTATGTCAAATTCACATAAAACTAACTAGCAGACTACCCATCCTTGGTCTGTGTGAATTCAAAAGAGAAAATTCCAAAATGTTTGTCCTTCTGAGTCATAGGTTCTTTCAGTTGTGCTGTAAGTACTGGATGGAAATCCCTACCCATCTTATGAATGGATCAGCTGGAAATAAAAGAGAAATTTTGCCAACCTTGTATTGCCTACTAGTTTCTCTTTAAGGCATCTTAAGTTGCCAGGAACATTTTATTCAACCAGCTATAATGTTAATCTATGTATGACAGATCTAACACCATCACTTTTCTCATGCTGAATGAATTAAAATTGTCAGAATACAAATATTTAGCAAAACAAAGGTTGGAACAATAAACAAAAGTTAGGCAAGGGTGAATGCTGGTTCTAGAACAATGGAAGCATAAGGATGAATTTTATAAGTATCTGGATTAGGCTTTCCAATTTGACAACACCTACAGTTACTGAGGTCTCTCCTAGAAGCTCAGAGAGTACTGAAAGGTCATGCTGTGAACTATTTTGCAAACATAAAGAGCCAGATGCTTTCAATTATCCCAATTCATCAATTGTAAGAGGCTACAGATTTAGTGACTGAACTTTTGATAATTTGTGGAAAACTAAGGAAAATTATGATGCTAGTTGATTGCTGCTAGCATGTATAGATAAACTGACAAAGGAAAAGAATTCACTCTGATAAAATTACAAACTTTTGGCATCTTAGCATATGGTGAATGGCTATAGTGTGCTCAGAGATAAATATGCGCATGAACAGTCTATTGGTATCTAAGTGCCCTGGAAGACAGTCTTCAGTAGCCACAGAGTTCAAGCTGTGGAAAATCAAGCCAAAGCATTCATTGTAAGACTGGCTGAATTACTAAGAATATTCAAGTTTTAGCCTCAGAAGGTGGTGGTGGTTACAGTAATGGCATTAATTGATAAAGAATGGGACACTGTAATTGGGGATGGAGATATGTGTGGGGACCCCATTGTGGCTGAAAAGTTTGAACCCTCATATTCTCAAAAGTTTATCACATATGAGTGTCCCCACCCCACCCCCCAGCAGAAGATGTCCTCCTAGCCTTTGAAATGTTGCCTTTTCTGTCTCTGACTGTGGAAATTAATCTACCATTGTCTGCTAGACAAATAGTGGCTTTCCCTAAAGATGTCAGGTAGGATAATAGTGATGTTCCTCAGTGTCCACCAATAGTGCCTATAGACCTGTGCCAGACATGAGGCTGAGTAGGCTGCAAGAAGGAAGATAGAGTGTGTAGTCCATGAGGATGTGTGCTACACCACTAAAGAACTTAATGAATTTTCTAGTTCATGTAAGCATAAGTCTAAGGAATACATGTAAAAATGGATTTTAAAACTTTAAAGATGTGGGACAATGGTATAAGGAACATAAAACAAGGTTAGGCTTTGTTTATTGATATGAGTCCACTGAATAGAGATCCTAAGTTTAATGTGGAAGCTTGCACAGTTTAAAATGGCTTCAGAAATTTGAACTGTTTGCTGAGGATTTGCCAAAAGATGACTTACTAACAATGTGTTGGAGATGTCTGATATCTCTTGACTATGTAAAACCTAATTCTGCACTATGGAGAGGCACTGAAGTCATCACCTTCACTACTCCTAATGTAAGGTGAAAATTAGTGAGAGATTCACCAGCACATATGAAGACCTTTGTTGTTTTCCTTTTCCATATGCCAGACTTTCAGATTGGAGACACTGCTGTTCAGTTGGATGAATTAAATATGGTGGGATTAATTGTGCCTGGAATTAGTAAGGGCCAGGTGGTAGCACTGAATTGCCAAAGGCAAGGTAATTGTAGTTGTCATGATGGGCTTCATAGACAAAGCAGTATCAATAGTGGCCTGAAGCAAATAATGGCACAGGCAATGTTATTTTTATGGTGGCATAACTCATATGGACTTTGGTTCTGCTAATCAATAATGTATTTCCAGACATGAAATAAGTGAGAATTCTACTGCTTTTCTGTTTGATCTATATAACTGGAAAAATTCTCAAATGAAAGAAAAGCTATTGGATCATGGCTGAAGGGAATGTCAGCCCACAAATAAATTTTCAGATTTAAGCCAGTTAACAGACCCAGAATGCCTTAAGATGGCCAGGGTCCCCTGAGGAAAGACCTTAATAAAAAATGCTAGTCCCCTTTCTCCAATTCTTCCCTACTAGAATCTACTGCATTTCATATGTAAAGGTAACTCTGCATTGGGGAGAGGCAGTAATCATATGTTCTGGAATCTATTAGATACTGAGTCTGATATTGATTCCAGAAGACCACAGGAAATCCTCCACTTAAAGTACAGACTTCTGGAGATCAGGTGATTAGTGGAGTTTTAGCTGAAATCTGATTTACAATAAGTCCAGTGAATCACCAAAATCCATCTTTTGATTATTTACCTGGATTATCCTAGAATGTATAATTGGTATAGAGATACATAAACGGTAGCAGAATTCTCATGTTGGCTCCCTGACCTGTGGAATTAAGGCCATTATGATTGGAAAGCCTTTAGAGTTGCCTCTGTCAGGAAAAATAGTGAATTATAAACAGTAACACATCCCTGGATGATTTGCAGAAATTAGTGCCACAATCAAGGACTTGAAAGGTGCAGAAGAGACGTGTGTTATGGAGAATGACAGTTGACTATCAAAAGCCCAATTAAGTGGTGACCAGAATTTCAGTTGCTATACCAGATGTGGTGTTCTTACATGGGCATATTAGCACATATGATAATGGTGTGCAGCTATTAATCTAGCAAGTGCCCTTTTCTGAGTATCTGTCCATAAGAACCACCAAAAGCAATTTGTTTAATTTGGCAAGGCCAGCAGTATATATACCTTTATAGTTTTGTCTCAAGGATAAATTAACTCTCTAGCCCTGTGTCCCAAGAAATCTTAGTCATATGTCCCTTACATATAATATTCTATTGAGTCAATATATTGGCATAATATGCTGATTGGACCAAATGAGCAGGAGGTAACAACAACTATCTGATAGCACATGCACATCATAGTCCTGGAAATAAATCCAATAAAAATTCAAGGGCCTTCTATCTCAATGTAATTCTTGGAAATCCAGTGGTTTGAGTTATGCAGATATATTCCTTCCAAGGAGAAAGATAAGTTTTTGTACCTGGCCCTTCATACCACCAAGAAAAAAAGCACAATGTTTAAAGAGAATATTTGGACTCTGGTGACAGTGCATTCCCCACTTGGATTTGTTATCCCAGCCCATATTCCAAGTAATCAAGGGAAAGCCATTATCTTTGAATGAGGTCTGGAAAAGGAGAAGGCTCTTCACAGGTCCAGGCTACTTTGCAGACTTCTTTACCAATTGGACCATATGATTCATCAGACTTAATGGTACTTTCAGTTCAGCTGCATATAATTGTGCTGTTTGGAGCCTTTGTCAGGACCCTATAAATGAATCACAGAAGATACATTTGGGATGTTGGGGCAAGGCTCTACCCTAATCTGCAGATAACCATCTTCCCTTTGGGAGATAGCTCTTGGCCTGCTATTGGGCCTTAGTGGAAACTGGTCACCATTACCGTGAAACGTGATTTACCCATGACCAGCTTGCTACTTGAACCACCAAGCCATAAGGTAGAATTACACCACAGAAATTTATTATCAAATGGAAATGGCATATACATGACTGGGCCCAGCAGGTCCTGAGGCACAAGCAAGTTATGTGAAGGTTTTATCTAAATGTCTTTGGTTTCTACTTCTGTTACACTGTTACCTGCTGCCAAGCCTCATGGTGTGTGCCCTATGATCAATTTATTGAGTAAGAGAAGACTAAGGTCTGGGTTACTGCTAGTTCTGCAAATTATATAGGCACAACTCAGAAATGGATATCTATAGCACTACAGCATGCTGGGACAACATTGAAAGACACTGGAGAAGGAAAACCTTCATAGTAGATAGAACTCAGGACAATGCAAAGTTCATAAATTTGGTTTAGAAGGAGAAATTGCCAGATACATGACTGTCCACTAATTCATGGCCTGTATCCAGTGAGTGATTGGCATGATGGTCATGGACTTGGAAAGAGCACGATTGGATAAAGATGAGAAAGACATCTTGGGAATAAGTATATAAGTAGAGTTTGGTAATCAAGTAGACAGAATGACCTGTTCTGTAGACAATCTGCTTTTTTCCCTTTCCCCACACATTCCTGTCATTGCACAATAGATACATAAAGTGGCCATAGTGGCACAAATGGAAGTTATGCATGAGTTCAACATTGTAGACAGTCATTCACCAAGTCTAATGTGGCTACAAATGCTAAGTGCCAGATTGGCCAAAAGCAAAGACCAACACAGACCTCCTGATATGTGACCACTTCCCCCAAGGATGAGCCCCCAGGATGACCACCCAGTGACCTGTGTTATGGCAGATTTTTCCTGCAGGCTGCCGCCTGTCCACCAGCCCACCTGCCACCGGTCTGGGCCCACAGCCGCACCAGCCCCAAATAACATTCAGAGACTCTGTATTTGATACAACCCTGTTGGCCAGTTACCATTATTGTTTATGGGCTAGCTCTGTCTTAATTATTAACCCATTTCTACTTATCTAAGTATTTCCTCGTGGCTCATCTTATCAGGGAGCGGTGGCTGGCGTCTTGCTTCCTCCATGCTCTACATCTTGACCCCTCCCAACTACTTCCTCTTTCCTCCTCCTGGTCTCCTTAGCCCCACCTATCTTGTTTCCTATTGGCCACAGTGCTTTATTAATTAATCAGTATGAGAAACATATATAAAGAATAACATCTCCCATCAGACCTGGTGGCAGACAGACCACATTGGACCATGGAAAGGACAATTATTTCTCCTTAGTGGAGTAGATACATACTTTGGTTATGGATTTTCTTTTCCTGCATGTAATGCTTCTGCCAAAACCATCACATGTGAATTTACTGAATACTTTATCCAGTGTCATATTATTCCACACAGAGCTGCTTCTGACCAATGAACTCATTTCCCATCCAGAGAAGTGCAACACTGGTTCCATGACCACAGAATCCACTGGTCTTACCATGTTATACCACCCTGAAGCATCTGGCCTGATAGAAAGATGGAAGATCCTTTTGAAGGCACAGTTACAGTACCAGTTAGGCAACAGAAGCCTGAAGGACTGGGGTAAGGTTCTGCAGAAGATGATATGTGCTTTAAATCAGCCTTTAATATATAATACTCTTTCTCCTGTAGCTAAGGTTCACAGGTTCAGGAGTCAAGGTGTGGGAAAGGGAATAGTTCTACTCACTATTACCCCTAGTGGCCATAAGTTCTACTGGCATAGTTTTGTTTGCAGAGTTGGGAGCTCTCCTTCCAGGAGACACAATAAGCATTCCATTGAACTGGAAGCTCAAACTTTGCTTGACCATGTTGGGATTCTGATCACTTAAGTCAACAGATTAAGAAAAGGCATAACAATGTTATGAGGGATTATTTATAGATGACCAAGGAGAATCTGGATTGCTTCTCGACAATGGAGGTAAGAAAGATAACATCTGGACTTCAGGAGGTCCTATAGGGCATCTCCTGATACTACCATGTTCTGTGATTAAAGTTGATGGGAAACTACATCAACCTAATCCAGCTAGGATAACAAGAAGCACAGATCCTTCATGAATGAAGGTATGGGAAAAGATCCAAGGCCTGATGAATTGCTTATGGAGGGTAGAAGAAGTACAGAATAGGTAATAGAAGAAAATAATTATAAATAAAAGCTAAGGTCACATGACTATTTATAGAAATGAGGATTATAATTGACATAAGTATGCCATTTTTTTGTTAAGAACATTTGTGCAGATGATTGTATTTTCATACCTCAATTTCTTCATGTAATATAATATCAACTAAGCATGTATCAGTGGTAGCTATATTTGAATTTTGGGATACAAAAACATGTTCATTAAGAGACATTACAAGGTGCCTCTGCCATGAAACTAGGCTCTTGAAGATCCAAGCATGGCAGAGCCAGACTATCAAAGCAGAGGCGTTGTGCCTAACTGCTTAGTTAAAGGCACATTTGGTCAGAAAAAGATGACAGATAAAATAAAAACTTCTAAGTGAGTTACATAGACATGGGAGAGAAAAAAATGGGGGTAGATAAAGTCCTTAAAAAAGAAATTGAATAATTAAAAAATATAATAAGCCATAGAGAGTATGGATTCTGTATGTTTTTGCATTGTCTTTGAACTGTTGGCTGCTAAGAGACACTGGATTAAGAAAACTGTTAGATTCAACCAACCTATAAATTTTAAAAATATATTAACTTAAAAATTTAAATCAAATGATGTTTCTTTGGGGAAGATGTTATGCTTTTATTTCCACAGGAAATGAGAGGCTATGAATTCTTTCTGGATTAAAAAAAGTATCAGGTTTGATCAAGGAAAATCCCCTGACTTCCTGACAACAGACATAAAGAAAATAAGCCTAAAACAACTACAATACATGTGATTATTATTTTACCAAGCATATAACAAAAGAGTTATCTTTGCCTGATTTATGTACAATGGAGAGTCTATACTTGTATTAGTGCAGCTTTCTATGCTACCATTAAAAGTTTATGTATTTTCAGGGCACAGAGGCCAGACACAAATGAAAACGAATGGTCCAAGAGATCCAGCATCCAAATCAGCTTCAAGGCTACTTACTGAGATAGTCCAACCTTAGAGACTACTCCAACTGGGATTTGATTATTATGCAAATTTTGTGGTGGTATCTTGCTTGTACATATAAAGCTTGTCTAAAGATCAGAGAATGGAGCAAGCCACTAGTGAACCTTAGAGGTCTGGAGATTTGTACAGCCACACAGGAAGTGAGATGGCTGGGAGGAGACAGGAAATGAGATGATTGGGCAAAAAGAAAATATAAGCAAGGAGAAAAAGGAACTTGCTCTCTTTTCTGCTGGCAGTCTAATGAAGTAAAAAGTGGCATTGGCTGGCACCTTCTTTCTGATCTCTAAGCATTTCCTCTATATCTGACTCCAGGTTTTTATTATATAGACCAATTAAGAACTCCATTTATACAATTTTTTTATTCTCTGACAAGATAACAGTGCTCACAAACAGCAGGAACTAGTCTAGAAAGTGGCATTCACATACCTAAAAAATTGGCAATGGATATTTATTATCATTTAAAGGGGATTGTTTACAAGTTGTTATTAATCATGGTCAGAAAAAGGCTAAACAAAGGAGAAATTCAAAGCTCTCTTTCTAAAGGAAAAAAGGCGGATAAGAAAAATGATAGCAGTACAAACTTGTACAGCCATTTTGGAAATTCTTATGGCAGTTCCTCAGAAAAGTGGCAAACAGTCTAACATAGGACCTGGCAATTCCACTTTTAGGTATATACCCAAATGATCCACATCCATGCAGCAAAGACATGTGTTCAACTGTCTTCATAGCAGCATTATTTGTAATAGCAAAAATCTGGAAGTAACCTAGATGACCCTCAACTGAAAAATGGATAAAGAAGATGTGATACATTTACACAATGGAATACTGTTCAGCAGAAAAAAAAACAATGAAATCTTGAAAATTGCAGGCAAATGGATGGAGCTTGAAGAAACCATCCCGAGTGAGGTAACCCAGTCTCAAATAGAGGAACATGGTATGTACTCACTCGTATATGGAATTTATACATAAATGAAAGGATCACCAGCCTATAATTCACACCACCAGAGAAACTAGGATACAAGGAGGAATCTAAGAGATTCATACAAGGTCCCTCACAGAAGGGGAAGGGAACAAAATCTCCTGAGAATATTGGGAGGGGGGGGCATTGAGTGGAGAGGGAATTAGGAATAAGAAAAGGGGAAGAGAGGAGAACATGAGGGATTAGAAAGATTGAGTCAGGGAGCAAATAGACAAGATCAAAAAGAGAGAGAGAAAAAGAGAGAGATACAATAATAGAAGGGGCCATTATAGGTCTGAAGAGAAAACTGACTCTAGAGAAATGTCCAGAGGCCTACAAGGATGACCCCATCTATCTGAGCAACAGTGGAGTGGCTATCTTAAATGCCCTTCCCTGATAATGAGATTGATAACTAACTTATACGCCATCATAGAGCTCTCACCTAGTAGCTGATGGAAACAGAAGCAGACACCCACAACTAAACACTGAGCTGAACTCCTTGAATTCAGTTGCAGAGAGGGAGGAGTGATAAGAAAAGACTCAAGACCACACTACAGAAACCCACAGAGACAGATGACCTGAACAAGGGGGAGCTCTTGGCCCCCTAGATTGATATCTCAGAAACCAGCATTGGACTGACTCAGACTCCCTGAATATGGGTCTCAGTTAGAAGGCCTGGGCAGTCTAAGGGACCTCTAATAGTGAAACCAGGATGTATCCCTGGTGCACAAAAGACCTTTGGGAGCACATTCCCCATGAAGGGCTACTCCCTTAGCCTAGAGGCAGGAGAGAGGGCCTAGTCCCTACTCCAAATGACTTGACAGATATTTATGATCCCACCTGGGAGGTATCACCCTTCCTGTGGAGTGTGGGTGGAATGGGATGGAAGGGGGTGGCATGGGGCATGGGAGGGAGGGAAAGGGAACTAAGATCAATATGTAAAATAAGAAAAATAATAAATATTAATAAAAGAGAAATGATAGGATAAAATGGTAGATTATTGAATCTGCTTTCATCTACAAAACAGCTATTAATCTCAAAATATTTACATTGGTATGGAGTTTAGTTCACTGATAGAAAATTTAAAGTTATTTCTGTTACGCTGTATGTACATTCCTTCTCTTGTTTGGGGCATTGTGCTTGTGCAGCTCATTTAGTAATGCAACATGTAATTAAGAAATACAGAATAATAGGCATCTATAATATTCAAACTTATGGTCATGTTAGGCATGTTTTCACTGTCAAACACAGATATATTTAGATCTATAGATGGTCTTCAAACACTTAAAATACCTAAAGAATATGGCATTTAATGTTTAACAACCTAAAAGTCTTTTCTTGACAGTGAGGCATGTCTGCCCCTGGTGGGACCAATCTACTTCAACAAAGATGACAGACATCAAAAAAAAAATCCATATGGAGTTTGTTTTCTTTATGGCAAAAGCTATCGATGTGGGCAAAGAAACTGCTCTTGCCTCAACTGGTGAAGATTAATGCCCAAATTGGACCAACAGGATACAAAAGACAGTGGCTGCCAAGATAAAGTAGGAGAGTTATTCAAAATTCTCAGCTTACTCAGAAATGTCTGTCAGTTATACCAGGCCTGTAGGCCATATCTGGACGCCCCAATGTCACAGAAGAACCTAGGGTGACTGTCCAGGCACCCAGATATTCCTGTCATTAAGTAATATTTCACCATTCTGGGGTCTTTGATGAAGCTGAAGACTAGATAATTATAATTATAGTTTTCCTTAGTTATGATAAAAGGTAAGTTAGATGTAAAACTTGAGACTCATCAAGATAATAGAGAATTTTCTCTAATTTTGCTAAATATAGATAGACTGGATATTGTAACACTAATTCTTACCTGAAAACAGTTTTTGCTGTATATAATTTTACTATGTTAAAGTTAAAAATGTCCTTATTTAGACATAAAAGAAGGAAATGATGTGGTTTATTCCTTTACACTGTGTGAATATATGTTGCCATGATTGGTTTCATAAACAAGATGATTGGGCAATAACTGAACAAAGTAAGATTAGGCAGGAGAGCCAGACAAGGAGAAGGCTAGGAGAAAGAAGAGCGGAGTAAGGAGTCACCAGCAAACACAGAGAGAAGCAAGATGGATATGCAGTACTGAGAAAATGTGCCAAGCCAAGTGGCAAAGCATAGATAAAAAGTATGGGTTGATTAAAATGTAAGAGCTAGTTAGTAAGGAGCTTAAACTATTGGCCAAGCATTTATAATTAAGTTTCTGAGTGATTATCTGGAAGTAGTTGCCAGTATAAGACAACTGTGCCTACACAGCGGTTGCTGAGAGACATTGGATTGTGGAGGTAAATATGCTAAATTGAACTGTATATATCTTTTAATGATATTTTAACTTCAGAAGGGAATTCAGGAAATGTGTCATGTTGGGTAAGAGGTTATGCCTTTGTTTCCTTAGGAAACAAAATAACTGGATTCCTTCCAAATTAATAAGATCACATTTGACCAGGGGACATATCCTAAAAACCTTGGCTATAGACATGAAGGAAGAAATCAAGAAAAGCTACAAGACAGGTGATGTCTTCTACTATGGAAACATCTCTGAGACTGAATGAGATATTGTAAGCCTTGTTGGCTATATAGTCTTCATGAATTATTACTACATGCATATTTTCATATGGCATCGATGTAGATTTATATTACAGTTTAGTTATACAGTCCAAATGGACTTATAAAGCTGACAGATGTCTTTTACCTGTTCAAACATAGAGCATAGAATCATCTTTAGCAGTTTTGTGTACACCCCACTTTCCATAATTATACTAATGTGGGTATGTATGCCATCTTTGTAAGTTTATGTGTTTTCAGAAAATGGGACCACACACCAAAAGGAGATAAGTATCCCAGGTGATCCAGCCTCTCAGAATGTCTCCTCAATTGCACTTTTCTCAAATATCTGCATCCAGAGCAACTTCAGAGCTGCTAATTGAGAGAGTCCAGCCTCTCGGACTCTTCTAGTTAAGCTGTGCACTTACTTATCACATAGAAATTGAACAACAAATGATAGAGCTAGCTCTCCCAGGAATTGACCATTATCCCAATTTTCCCAGGGTCTCCTAAAAATTATTTTGGCCCCAAACAACAAGAATTAATTTTAAGAACACGATTCCCACATTCCCAAGATGTGGGGTGTGTGGTATTTGGTCATTTGGTGAGTTATGGGTATTTATAGTTGTTTTTGAAGGTTGGTTTGCAAGCTGTTGTAGGTCATGGACAAGGAAAAAAACTAAGGGACGTTTTTATATCTTTTCCTTTACTCTATCCTTTTTACTCTCCTATCTATTGGGAGGACAAGGCAGGTAGAATATATGAATGATAGCATAAAAGAGTAGATTATTGAATCTACTTCTAAACTAAAAAGCAACTACTAGTCTCACCTATTTTTTTTTGAGACAGGGTTTCTCTGTGTATTAATCTTAGCTGTTCTGTAAAACAGGCTGGCCTCAAACTTACAGAGATCTGCATGCCTCTGACTCCCAAGTGCTGATATTAGAGCCATGAGCTAACACTGTTTGGCCTAGTCTCAACTATTTTACATTGGTGTGGCATTTTGTATACTGATATAAATTTAAGGTTGTTTGTGTTATACTGTTTCTATTCTTGTTTAAGGTATTGGACCTATACAGTTCATTTAAAAAATATAGTGAATAGTTCTATGCCTTGAATGCTATTATTGCAAACCATTTAGGATAGTGCAGGTTAGTAGTTAGTCATCTATAACAGTCAAACTTGGAGTCATGTTAGGTATGTTTTCAAGGTTAAACAGATATATTTTAGATAGATGGTCTTCAAACTCTTCAGATCCTATAGAATATGGCACTTAAGATGTTTTAATAACACAAGGCTTTTAATGACAGTGATCCATGTCTGCTCCTGGTAGGACCAATCTACTTTAAAGGAAATGATGGGAATTGAAGAACCCCTATATGGAGTTTAATTTTAATGTGGCAAAACTAGCCACTGGGCAAGAAACTGTCCTACCCTCAAATGCTGACAGTATGTTGTCCAATTGAACAAGTAGGACACAAAAAAATCTGACTGCTGAACTTTGCTAAGACAAGGTAGAACTGTCCTTCAGACTTCCTGCTTCACCAAAATATCTGTCAGGTATTCTAGGCCTGCAAGTATAAGATGGATGCTTCAATTTTGAAGAGGAACTTGGGTGGCTGTCCAGGAAGCCAGACGTCTCTGTAATTTCTATAGTTTTGGAAGTTGCTTGCTCTGTACTTCATGTTTACTCAGGTAATATTTTATCCTTGTCAGGTCTTTAATAGTGTTGAAGACTAAATAGAGTTTTTTTTTTCATTTTCTTACCTATTTTAGAAAAGTAACTTGCAAAAAGTGATGTAAGGTTTATAAAGTTGAGACATACAAGCTTAAAAAAATATTTTACAGTCTAAAAGGATATTTTTAGCTGATAATACAAGTGGTGATGGAAAATAGTTTATGTATAAACTTTTGGACTCAACCAAGGTAGGATTGATAATAAATACTGTCAATCTGGCCTCATCCATTAAACCATTGTGGAGTCAATGTTTTTTAGTCTGTCCTATTCTTCCTTTGTATTTTCCATCTATTTTTATGTCAGTTGCAAGAGATTCTGTTCCTTAAAACATGGTAACAGTAGATTTAGTCATCTATATCCATATTGAGCTCCTATATAATGAAATTTGAGAAATGATGGAAGTCATTCATGAGTGCTGCATTGTCACCTGTTCTGTCCTTTGAACAGTAGAAATTAACCACAATAAGAGAATTGTTTTGTTGTAAATGGTTACATAGAGAATGAAACAGATGTGCTGCTTTCTCCCTCCTGTACCCTGTGTTTCTTCATTGCTTGTCTACCATATCAGAGGAATTATATGGGCACCATGTTTTTCTATAAATCCTTAAACATTACAAATTCATTCATCTAAGAAGTGCTTAAAACTTGACTGTCAGTATAATTTTATTTTCAGCTGTTGTATGGACTTTGAAACATCTATTTTAATGAATCCCTTGTCTTTTCTTATAACAGCGCCTTATAGAGAAACTTACAGTTAATACTACTGTCAAGCAGGGGGTTATTAGGTAGATCTCTATAGTGTCAAATTAAAGACTGTACTTTGAATTTTTTTCTCTACTTAAATGTAAGATCACAAATGAAAAATAAATCTCCTTTGGATATCAAAAGAAGTAGATTTAATTGTATAGGGGAAAGCCTATTTGCCAAGTCTTATGGATGAAAATTAAACCAGAAATGGCATGTGGATGATATTTAAGAGTAAAGTTTCAGTTTTGCTTTAAAAGAAAAGGCTGAACTTCAGAAATTATGAAACATGTAAGTGAAGGAAGATCAATTTGTCAGACTCACTCTACCTTTTTCAGACTCATACTGAAATTTTAGCAGTGGCTAGCAGAAATCAATCCTTTCTTTATAATCCAATTCAGAGCTTCCACACAGAATTTATTATGGCTATGTATTTTTGTCTACATATTTTCTCTAACATATACCATGAACATTATATTTCATATGCAATGACAAATTCCTCAACTAGATTCTGTCTTTAGAACTGCTGAGCTATTAGACAATGCAAAATTTAATTTTTAACTCTAATCAATCTTCCTCTAACAGTGTGTTTTAGTGAACACATTTATTTGAAGTAGCAATAAGTTAATTAGTTAATTAGAAAAGTCTTCATATGAGATCCTCAAAGGGGGGAAGTAGCAAATATTGTTTTAGATCAGATATGAATTTTTTATTTACTTACTTTTATTTTGAAAATAGATTTTTTTTCTCATATACTATATCCTGATGACCATTCCCTCTCTCTCTCTGCTCTTCACAGGTCCTCCCATTTCCCATCCCATCTGGATCCATTCCTTTTCTGTCTTTCATTAGAAAACAAATTGGCTTTAACGAACAATTAAAATAAAATAATATAAAACCTAACACATTGAACTATGACAAAATGAACAGGCAAAATGAAGTCGAAGAAAAGCATATATATATATGTATATATATACATATATATATGTATATATATACATATATATACATACATACATACGTATATATATATGTAAATATATATATATATATATGCATACATACATACAGAGAGAGAAAGAGAGAGAAAGAGATTTACTAGTTCACATACTCAGGAATCCCATAAAAACACTAAACTAGAAGCCATGATATTTACCCAAAAGACCTGTAGAGCAAAAAGACAGAAAATATATATAAATAAAATAAAAAGAACTGATAAGATAAAATTCAAAAACAAAACCAAGCAACCTAACAACAACAAAAAACAAACTTGACTTGACATTGTAAGACAAGGAACCCTCAGGGATGCCACTGAGTTCATTTTCTGCTGACTATTTATTCCCTAGACTGACAGCCTGCACTTAAGAATAGTTTGTTTCCCCAGTGATATTTTCTTAGAGAAAAGTATATTTTCATTTATAAGTGGTTATCAACTGGAGATGGTGTCCGGCTTAGGGACGATGGCATATGTTCACCTCTTCTTTCAGCTCTAGGACTACATCTGCTACAGACCATTGTGGATCCTATGGAATGTATCCCAGAATCTGGTAATTCATATGTGTGTCAATACTGTTGATTTAGAAAATCTTGTTTCCTTCATACCCTCTACCTCTTATACTCTTTCTCTCTCCTCTTTTGCATGTTTCCCTGAGGATGGAAGGGAAGGATTTGGTAGAGACATCCCATTTAAGGTTAAATGCTCTAAGATATTCCATTCTTTGCATATTGTGTGGCTGTGGGTCTCTGTATTTGTTCCCCTATGCTGAAGGAAGAAACTTCTCTCATTATGTCTGAGCAAGACACTGATGTATGAATATAGAAGAATGTCATTAGGAGACATTTAACTGCTCCTTTTTTTTTTTTTTTTTTTTTTAAGAATGAACAATTTAAGCCTGGAATTCTAGTAAATGTGTTGATGAACTCAGCACTTATTATCAGTCAGTAACTTAAGTAACTACTGGAATTCAAATGAACATAATTAATAGGCATACTTGTAGTTGTTAATGTCATGCAAAATACAACACAGAGATATGTGAACTAAAATTCAATGGAAAATAATCATCCTTTCTCAGAGTTTTTTTAATAAAGTGTTTTAATATAGATTTACATGTGGACATTAAGGGAACAGGAGAGATATGTGAGAAAATAATAAGCAGTAAGCACTCTAGGGCAGTGTGGGCATCAGAGGAGGGCCTTTATACGTATTGCTGAAGATAGATGAAATATTTCATTGCTGGGTATATATTCTATTTTACTTATTAGCAGAAGGACACATGAAAACGTTATTTTATTTACCTAATCTATTATCCTTTAGAATTTTGTGACTGGTACTTGTGTAGTGGTTTTTACTAGATCACTTTGAAATTATACTTTGAAGCATTCTGACAGATTACCTTTGGCCTTGAGATTTCTAATGCAAATACATTTAAAGCCCTGGGAAGTGATAGCAAATTCCATTTGTGTTTTCTGTTTCCTATCCCTTCTTATCTACTTTTATTCACTTACATGTTTGTCTACTTGCTCTTCTCTTTCCTGTCGATTCTGTTTCTCCTGCATCTTTTCTCTTTCTTTTGTAAATTGTTAGCTTCCTAAAGATCTGTACTTTAAGCCCCATCAGATTAATTCTGTGGAATTCTTATAGCCAAGAGAAACTACTTGTAGATGTTCCAAAGGAGATAAAAGTCCAAACATGACTTTGATACCAAGTACTCTAATTTCTAAATACACATCTTTTCCAGGTTTATTAGCTGGATATTGTGTTACATACCTGTAGTCCCAGCTGTCAGGGAGTCTGATGCAAGAAGACAGGTGCAAATCTCAACTACGCCCAGTTCTAAGTTAGCCTGGATCACAAAGTAAGATCATGCTCAAAAATGAATACATAAGTAAACAAATGCATTAACATGGACAGATAGATCTTGACCTTTCACTTTTTTAAACTTTTATTAGTTGTGAGGATGGACTGGTGACTTCCTCAATCCCCTTTCCAAGGAGTTTTTGATCCCGAACATTATAGTCCCTGTTTCTATTAGACTATATGGATTTCATCCTAATACCTGCAATATAAATAAAACCAGTTAGAAGACTGAGAAAGACACCAATATCCTCTGTAATATATAAGCCATTAAAAAAAATAACACATTTTTATGTTTGCCTAACACAACAAATTATTTTCCCTTGGTTATTATGTGTTTCAAACTATCTGGGGACTTCTTTCATATACTGCCACAAATGGACATTAAGGTGAGCTTTGCTTCATGTTGTTAAATTAAAACCTAAAAGAGAAACTCTGCTGCTACTCTGGGGACCATTATTTGGAAATGTCACCATATGTTAACACCGAGGCTACTTATGAGCCTATCTGTTTAGTAAAATGTCATCTGTTGATTGGCCACGAAGATGTCATGTAAAGATTCATGTATTTATAAGTTTCTGAGTTTATGCCTATGGGAGAGATAAAAGCTTCTGAGAAAATCCATTGTTCTCTTTCAAAACCATTCTCCCAGTAACAAAAGAAAAGCCGCTTCTCAAGTTATGATATACAATAGTTTGAAAATTTATAGGGTAGTACCTCTTTTCAAAGTCATATTTGATTCCTTGAATGAATTTCTAACACTGGAATTTAGTTTTCATATGGCCTCTAGAC
The DNA here is from genome assembly GCA_030556225.1 of Cricetiscus sungorus. Lineage (NCBI taxonomy): Eukaryota > Metazoa > Chordata > Mammalia > Rodentia > Cricetidae > Cricetiscus > Cricetiscus sungorus. Next base: position 3,252,745 of record JANBXA010000392.1, on the reverse strand, counting down.
GATGCAAAGATTTTTTATGTCAGGTTGAAGTTAGGAGTATATTATGTTGAAAAAGCCATGTATCAGATCAAATGTATTGGATAGATTCAAAATGTCTGACATAATTGTCTCAAGAGATGGGTCAGTGGTTAAAGAGCTTACCTTCTATGTAAGCCTGATGCTTTAGTTTGCTTTATATTGCTGTGATAAAACATTGTGACCAAAGCAATGTGAGGGGAAGACTCAATTTCATTTTATGGCTCACGGTCCATCATGAAGAGAAATCAGTGCAGGAAGTCAAGACAGCCTGGAGGCAGGCACTGAAGCAATGTCTATGCAGGGATGCTGCTTACTGGCCCTGCTTGACCTGGTTCTTACACTACCCAGAACCATTTGCCCAGGGATGGCAAAACTCCAAGTGAGCTGGACCCTCCCACATCAATCTTTAATCTATCTTAATTAAGAAAACTGACCCAAATACTTGACCCCAGGCAATCCAATGAAGGCACTTTTTTTTCCTTAACTGAGATTCCTCCTCCCAGATTACTGTAACATATATTGAATTGACACAGCCTAACCAGAAGACATGATGACTTTAGTTTCACTCCTCAAACTTTTGTAACATGGCAGGAATGGCAGCATTTGCTTATAATATATGCACCTGGAAGGAAGAGATAAGTGAATTTTCAGAGTTCCCTGGCCAGTCAGCCTAGCATATTTCTCAGGCTCCAAGTAAGAGACCCTGTGTCAGATTAAAAGGAGGGAATCTTCCAAGAAACTATACCTGTGTTTGAATTATGGCTCCAACATGTACACAGACATGTGCACTGATATGCATATGCATACATATAAGCACAGACATACATGGACTTATGTGAGTGAACACACACATGCACACACCAGGATTTAGAACTCATTTAATAACTACTTTGCTCAAAAGTTCTATTGGATATAATATATTAAGTCTAGCCTCTCTGCTTCTCTCTTTCTCTTATATGTGTGCCTGTGAGATGTGTGTGTGTGTGTGTGTGTGTGTGTGTGTGTGTGTGTGTGTGTGTGTGTCTGTGTCTGTGTCTGTGTCTGTGTTCTGATCCTGACAATATTTGAGAAGTTAGGGAGGGAGGTCTTCTATTAAAATCAATCACTTAAATTATAACACTTGGATGTTGTTTTAGAATGCAAAGCACTAGCAGTTCCTGACTTACAGATGGCTTTAAACTCATTTGGCAACTGCTTTACTCAAAAGTGCTACTGAGTATATTAAGTATCGCCTCTCTGCTTCTCTCTTTGTCTCTTTCTCATATGTGTGCCTATGTGGTGTGCCCATGTGTGTGGTATGTGTGTGTGTATGCATGCGCACACACACTGATCCTGACAATAATTGAGAAGCATTTGAGCTTCCAGTGGTGTGAACAAAGTATGCATTCTGATGAAACTATAGTTAGGATTTGAGTCCTGACTTCATGTGGGGTGGCACTCTGAGCAGCAATAGGTCCCAGTGAGCCCCTTGATTTCATGAAGATACAACTGAGGAGTATACATTTTCATCATTATGATAGATTCATTAATACCAACACTTCTCATGATGATGGGTTTATTATCATGCAAACCTCTGTTTATCCTCCATAGATACTTTATCAAAGTTAAGGGACAGTTATAGATGTTCATTTTCATGCTTTACCCCTCAGAAAGCAGGAAAACTGCTCTTTAGTAAGAGGCAACCTAATTAAAGCAGGCAAGGGTATGGTTCAGTATAATGCAGAATGCATATCAGAGACCTTCTCTACCAAAAGGCCCTGCAAAGGCACACAATGCTCCTGTAGCATATGCTGTTCACCCTCTCTGGAAACACATGGAAGTGCCTTAAATTTCAGGAGTTGTTGACAATTACAGGCCATTTGGAGGGAGCACTGTATACTTCTTTACATTATTGTGCCAGGTAAACCAAAGTCAAACATTTCTTTGATATGTACTCAACATTTTATATGATGATTGAATTTATAATTTGAAGAATATTAATATTAAATCTAATTCCCAATTTTACTATTTTTAAAGTGAACAGGATTTATGGGCAAGTTCTTACAAGGGAAATACAAAATAATAGATGGCCTTCCCTTTGAAGTTCAGGGAATATCTCTTGAGTGTCTTAACTCTCCAACTTTGGTAGGGAACAGAGGACATTAGGCCTTGTTCAACAGCTATAGAAAAGGAAAAGGACTGATTGCCTACATTATTAATATTTTATAACTTAATGAGACTTATATGAGTGGGAATTTTAAAATCAATCTCTGATGAAAAGTTGGTAGAATTTATAGGTATTATATTGAAAGTATTTGAGAATATTAATTAAAGTAACACTTAGACTGGGAACATAGCTTGCACTGGTACCAAATGGGATCTGAAAAGTGATAGATACTTTTACCACATCAACATAGATACTATAAAATTAGCTTAGCTAAACTAATTTAGATTTGCAATAAAGGCCAGAATGGTATCCCAGAACAGAAACATGGGAGGAATACTCACAAATTTTATTGGAACTTTGTTACTGGACTTGTCTCCCTCAGGAACTTAACTTAGTAAATACAAGGACAAACATCTGTCTATTAACCCCACTAAAGTTTCTCACAAGACATTACTTTAATATCACACATGATGGTTCACTGTTGTAAAGAGGCTCTTGTCCCCAGAGGACAAGAGATTGATAAGGTAATGGGATAGAACGATACCCTGTTGACCTTCTGCTGTGAAACAATTCAGCATGAGTCTGAGAGAAGGAATGAAAATTTTCATGCAGACTTTATGAAGTGAACTTATCGTGAACCCATAGAAATTTCTGAATTTCACTGCAGAACTCGTGCCATCGTCTCAGTGGTGCAAAGATTTTCATTAACCACTGAACCCGCAGTCTCCCTTTAGAGCACTTATTTAGTGTTCTATTTATACCAATCATCAACAGGCATCTGAGATGCCCAACAGCAGAGCTAGTTGACCCTAATTTAAAAACCAAACCCCAAAACTCAAGGGAGAACATCCCCATGGCTCAGTTTTGCACTGCAATTGCTTTGACTACACGTTCAGGGACTGCAGCCAAAGCAAAGACACAGTTAAGTTAGAACTTTTAAATAAAGAATTCTCACTTGACTTTGGACCTACAGTTGTACTTCAGAGGTAGCTCAAAACATGCTTTTTCCTTATAATTTTCAACTTGACAGCTGCTATTCCAAATGTTACAAAATCAACGCAGCTAACCAAATTTCTAGTTCTTACAAAGGAGGTGACAGAGAGTTAATTGTTATGATGTAATCATGTAGGGAATCTAGAAGAGTAGACCAAGCTGAGAAACGACTCCATGGGTAAAGTGCTTGCGATGCAAGTTTGAGAACCCAAGTTCCGATCCCCAGAACTCATGTGAAACCAGACATAGTAGCAGTCTGTATTCACAGTGCTCCTTTGAAGAGATAGCAGATTGAGACAAGAGAATCCCCTGTAGCCCATCGCCTTTTCTAACAGTTAGCAATAAGTAGCTCTAACTCAAATAAGCCAGAAAGAAAGCATCAATAACTGAGGCTGGATTCTGACAGTGACACTTGTGCACCTGCACTCATACACAAATGTACACTTGCACACACACACACACACACACACACAGAGAGAGAGAGACAAAAAAAGCTCTGGTTTTTCAAAGAAAGAGAAAGAGATGTTTGAAATACATCTATTATTGTGCTTTGCATGTCTCCCAAAAGCTCAAGAGGTGAAAGCATGCTCTTCAGCTAGTGCCATTACTTAGAAGTGTCTGAAGTTTCTGGTGAAGCTGGGCTGGAGAAAGTAATTTCTCAGGTTACATCTTCAAAGGTATGTGGAATTCTGCCCGCTTTCTCTCCTCTGATTGATGAATAGCATCACTGCAGTACATCACTGCATAGTGGTTTGCTTTACCAATCCATGAAAAAGAAGTTGCAAGTAACCATGGGCTGAACTCTCTGGAACTCTGATAAGATGAATCTTGCTTCCTTGTACTGATGTTTTCTCAGTAAGCTGATAAAAGCTGACTGGCCTATCTATCATGTACAGAAAACACACAAGCATGTACAAATATGATCACATGCAACTCTCCAAAAGTAACTCTTTAAAAGGGCAATATTATGATGTTTTGATGTTCATCTTAGAAATTCAGAAACTTAAATGCAGAAGATTAAGCAATCTAGATAATTTCACGAGACCAGCTTTTGACTCATGGTTTGTTCCTTGAATTGAAATAAAAGTGTGGAGCATCTCTTCCCGTTTCCTACATTGAGCAGCTGTCTTTGGAAAGTCACTTCACTCCTGTGTTACTCTGTCCCTGGAGGAGACACAGGCTCTAAGATTCACCTCTGCCTAACATAATTCAACAAACCCAAGGTGTGCTTTGGTAGCATTTCCGAAAATGTTAAAAATCTGTGGTGTATGGTATTAGACGGATGGCTTTTGGTAAACTGGCCCAAAGCTTGGCTCCTTATAGGAAAAGTCATATAGCAAGAAGCCAAGATGCCCTGTGGCCAACTGTAGGCAAAACAAAGTAAAGACTGTGACCCTGCCATGGGAGTTTGGAACTGGATTCTTTTCCCACCTTGACAGAGATCCTTTTATTACAGCTTTGCAGGACTGGGGGTAGCTCAGTGGAAGAGCACTGGCCCAGTATGCAGAAGGTCCTGGGATGATCCTTACTTAGCACTAAAAAAACAAACAGCAAACACGTAAGCAAGCAAACTAACCCAGGTACAACTTGGCAGAGGATTTAGCTAAGCCATTCCCAAGAATTATGTCTGTGAAAATCCTGGTTTTTTTAGATTTAAAAATAATATGACTTAGTGTCTTTCATAAAGAAATGTGAAGGTGATAGACATATTTTAAGGGTCAACAGCTCAACCTCAATGACTCTATATCCCTTGTTTCTTCTCAAATTCTCCAGTGGTTCATAGAACAACTACATCAGTTCCATGTTAACCATCCAGACATAGGGAACGCAACAGCATAGAAAGAGTTCCTTCTTGCTTATGTTCCTTTTAAAGATAAAGTTTCTCCAAATCAACTTTTGAAGAAACTCCTGCATTTGAACTTATCAGACAGAATGAGACTATATGCTCACCTTCTCAACTTCTATGGACAAGAGAGTTAGACCAAACAGCCATAATTTATCCCTCCAGCAGGAATAGGAGACTCTACCTCATGGAGTTACAATAGGGATGGATACTCCATCATTAATTGCTAGGTCTGCAGAGAAGAAAAAAGTGATTGAAGGTGGGCAACAGTGGGAACAAGGCAATATCATTGTGCCATTGGCTTTCAAGTTTTAAGATTCGCATGGCTGGTCAATATAGAAACCTATTCACCTAGTGTTCTTGAAGCTTCACTCTGTAGATACTGAAGCATACAGGGTTAAATATCATAGACCAGTGCATCCAACTAAACTGTGTGACCTTTTATTTGGCGTTTAGTGAAGATGTACTGGATGGCATTGGTGGAGCTGAGGATAGATAGCTTCTAGGACTTTCAGGAAATTAGAAGGGTTAGTATGTGCCTAACATCTTAAAACTGTCCAATTCATTATGCAAGCCATCACATATGTGGTTCGCTCTACTACAAATAAATTATAATTAAATGGAAATATATATATATTTAATTTTTTGCCAATCATGGCTACATTTTTAAGTGTCCAATAAGCAAGTAGCCAAATATAGATAAAGAAAACTCTCACTGCAGGAAATTCTTTCTAGCTGCCTGTCCACCCTGCAGCCATGTGGGCCACCAAATAGCTGTGAATGGAGAACAACACAGACAAAAAAATATTTAAAATAGAAGAAATTTTGGCAATCTTTTTGTGATTTAATTGTATAGTTCCCAGGCATCAACTTCTTGTATGATCATATCATGTTCTATTATCAAAAGATAGACACATTGGGTGATATTAGAACCCCTGGGTTTCCAGAATGCTCCAAAAATGCAACAGAATTTTAACATTGCATCTCACAGGCACACACACTCCCATTCTAACAATTCTTACACTGTGTTCTAAATGACAGTGATGTTTGTCTCTGTCACAGAAATCTTGAAGCTGGTTACAGTTTTCTTTACTAACTTGTACATGTCTTCTAGCAGAGCACTTCTGTACTTTCAAAGTTGTTTTTCTAGCAGGTGTGAAAGTGGACAAAGCAAAATAGTTACCGAAGAGGATCTCAAAGAACCAGTGGGCAGGATGGTCACAACAGTGTTTCCAGGGAATCCCTGTTCAGAGCAGAAAGCAAGGCACAGATTTCTTCTGTGCATGTGCTGTGGAGACATCACTGGCTCCTTGTGTGGGAACAGCACTGCAGCAGGAACTAGGAGATGCTCTCTAACAGCAGCTCCTGGCTGGGAGCTAAAGGCATCTTCAGGCTGCTCTCATCATCCTTTCTAACCTTGGAACTACACATCCATTGCTAGAGCCCATGGCTTTGGATTAACCTCCAACACCATTCCCCTAAAGACTAGACAAAACTCAAGTCACACCACGAAATGCAGTTAAAAAAAAAAACAAAAAAAACAACAAAAAAAAAAAAAAACCAAACTGACCTCAGAAATGGAATTCTTTTTCAAATTTGTTAATTCATCTACTTTAAAAAGCAGAAGACCCACAGCAACTGCTTGGAAGTGCCTCATTTACCGGAGCTGGTAGGAAGAGGAAGTTTCCTCTGCCATGATCCTCTAAGGAAAAAAACCTTGAAATGGCCTGTGTCCTTGGAAATCCTCCCTTAGTTGTTGAGACAGCAGGTGTCCTCTGCCCAGCTCATCAAGGTACACATTCAGTTTTATACAGTGAATGTTGTCTATGTGGAGAATCACAAATGTAAATAAAGCAAGTAGATTCATTCAAATGAATTTGTTGTACTTTTGTCTTTAGACAGACTCATATCCTGACATTGTAGGATGGTGGATGACAAGAGGTAATTGTAGCATCTTTTCAAAAATAGGAAAAGAGGAGTAAAAGAGGAGAAGCTGCCTTCGGGGCTCAGGGCCCAGAGAACTAACTGCTTGCCAGCTCTAGTCTCTCTGCTGTAATCAAAGTTCCACATGAATTTGAACTGTAAGCCTGGCTCCTTCTTTTTACATCTGGAAAATGGTAGAGGCATATTATCATGTTGTCTTATCATCCCTTTTGGTGTCTTTTCATGTTCCATAGCCCAGAATGACAGCGCCAGTTCAAATGAATATGCAAATGTGGAAGATTAAAAAGTGACAACACCTTTTGGTCAGAGAAACAACTTCTTAACAACCCCAGGCAGTGACAAGTGTTACATGAAAGTTGTAAAACAATGCAGCTGGAAACAAATGGTGAGGGGGCAGTGCTGTGGAGTGTTAGATACAGGATATGGTGGCCTCTCCCTCATGGAAGTTTCCAGAAGCTACACAAGTGCTCGGTTCTGTTCTGGAAAAGTCTGGGAAATGGTGAGAGGATCTCAAAGTACTCAAGAGAAAGAGGCCACAAGTAGTCAAGCAGATTCTAGGAAGGTTTGTTTTCCTCTTAGCTATCTGTTCACAGTCATGTTTGATGAATTGGAATGTCAAAACAAAGTACTAGTACAAATGATAAAAATAAAAAATAAAAATAAAATGAGCCCATATGTAGTGTATTAATTTTGTTTTACTTTGCAGTAACTATAATTAAAACCAGGTGGGGAAAATCACCAGTAAATTTTGGGTCACTGCTGCTGTATTTTTCACATTCATGGGATCATGGGGTACGAATAACCTGAAAAACAACTCAGGAAGCCAGACAGGGGAAAGGTCAAGGGCTTCTGCATTACAAAGAACTATGCCTCAGGCAGCATTACACCTATTTTCCATTTCCTCTTCTGTCCCAACCACTTGTCCTATCATGAAATATATATTTTCATAGGAACTTATTTTCAAAAGTTTAACAATAAATTGAAATAACAACCATAATTATCACGAATGCTGCCAGGGCTCAAAAGCTACAATCATCTGAAGCTAGGAGGAGCCAAAGGGCTTGTTTGCCTTGGCTCATGATTTTGCTGCAGGCTCCTAAGGTCGCCAAATACATTTCTGTCAACAGAAAAAAGCTATTATGACAAAACTCATGTTGGTCAGGAAGTGTGACCAGAGTGAGAGAGCCGGAGGAAGTGCTCTTGTCAATGCTTTCTGACAATGTTTCCTGAGCTTTTGATGGCAATAGCAAAATCCTCATTCTATCTCTGAAAGTGGTAAAAGTGGTAAATTGAGCATCCTCAAAACTCATTTGGAGATTAGATGTGGTCACCATGTCCTTTCCTCACTTTGACCCTCTCTGGCTCCTGAGTATTAAGTCCTTCATTGCTGACCTTGTTTTCCATTCCCGACTTTCAGTAGGTAGGTGCCCTGGTAAGGAACTAGATTCATGAAGAGCCACTTAAATAAATGTGCCAATACATCTTAGGGAAACAAGTCACTGTGAGCCCTGGCCACCTTCCTGGTGGTGCTCTTGGGAATTCTCTTGACATTAGAGATTCGAAGGCTGTGACCTTTAGCAATGCATGGCTCTTGTATCTAGCACCTGTCCTGTTGCCCACATCACATTCCCCTGGTGAAGTTTAGGGTCAAAACCAAACTGATGAAGCTGTTATGAGTAGAATGGCTGATGTGGAAAATGAAGCTCATATGCCGTGTGTTACTTGCTCCATTTTGCATTGCCCTCATTTGACAGCATCAAAATTTAGGTACCTGTAACATGTCTCCTATTCTGTAAAACATTCCACATTGTGCCAAGCAGAGGAGTAACATAATGATGAATCACACTGGCTCTATAGGTTAGACTCATTAGGTTTAAGTGATGTCAGGAATGTATTTCTGCAACATGATCCCAGGAGGTGGCTATGTGATCCTGGCACTACACTTTGAATACCAAAGCCTTAAAGAACTCTATAAAAGTCTGAGTACTCTGTAACAACTGTTCAGCAATGAATTGGGAGTGTTTATCTGTAGAAAAAGCTGCTGTACATTGGGAAAGCTGTTCCTTCAAGGACTTCCATTGTGTTGTGCCAAAGAGGAATGATATTCTATTCTGGTCAGGTTGATACCCAAATTTCCCTTTGAGGAAAAGATTAGGGAATGAACCTATCAACAAGCTGTTTCCTCACCAAGCCCATCCACCCTTAACCAAAGAAACCCTTACTTATTAGCAATTACTATTGATTGTCCACAGTCCTTGCCACCTGATAATCTGATAATCTGCTTTCTGTCTCTGTATATTTGAGCACTTTCTAAAAGTGGAATAATGCAGTAAATAACATTTGCTGGTGATATATATATATATATATATATATATATATATATATATGTATGTATATAAATATATATATCAAGATTTATTCCTGTAATGTGTGTCAGTATTTCATTTATTTTTACCATTCTATTATGTAGCTATAACATATTTTCATAAATATTATCTATTCTTCACTCCTACTATCCTGGAAAGAAACTGCAGAAAGAACTTAGGACAAATTGAAATATTGTTTATTGATTTTGTCTTCATTACTTTTTCCTGTAGCCTTGATAAAATACCCTGACAACATCAACTTCCAGGAGACAGGCCTATTTTGTCTCACCATCAACATTCATGATAGAAAAGTCAGAAAGTCACACTACATTCACAGTCATAAAGAAAGAACATTGGATACCTGTGCAAACTCACTCTCTCCCTTTATACACAGTTCAGGATCTTAGCCCAGAGATGGGGCCACTGGTAGTGAGTGAGTCCTTCCACCTCGATAAAACTAATTGAGACAATTGGCCACAGTTATGTGAGAGCCCCTCCCTACTCTCAGAATATTCTAGATCTCAGCAAGTTGATAATTGAGCAATCAAGATTAGCCATCACAGTTTTTATCAATCAGTAAGTAGTAGGTCGTCTCTTAAAGGAAAAATCTTGAGAGACCAGTCAGTTCATAAAGAATCAATAGAATTTGAAACACCCTGATACTTTTAGAATAGTGTGTGTGTGTGTGTGTGTGTGTGTGTGTGTGTGTGTGTGTGTGGTGAGTGTGGTGTGGTGTCTGTGTATGTGGGGGGGAGGTGGTGTGCACTATATAGCTGAGGTTCACTTTGAACTTCTGATCAATCCACTGATCCACTTGCCTCTACCTCTCTATTTTGTGAATTATAGGCATGTTCCACAATGCCCACATTATATAGTGCTAGTGACTGATTCATTCTTCCATTATGCCAACCAATCTACATCCTATGCCCTAAAGTACATGATCTCTGGGTCATAATGCTTAGATCCAATTCACCATGGAGCTTTGCCAGAGGAAGTATGTCACTGGGGGTGCGCTTTGGGGTTTTACAGCTTGACCACTTCTTATTCTCTTTCTTCTTCCTGTGTGTGAATGAAATGTGATTGGTCGGTCAATTTACTGTCTACCATGTATACTACCTCATGCTTTTTCTGTTATGTCTTCCCTATTGTCATGGGCTATATCACTTTCAGAATGGTAAGCCAAAATAATCTTTCTCCCTAAGGTGTTCTTTGTCCTAGTAGTCTATCACAGCAACAGAAAATTAACTAAAACAGCCAAATAGCTATAGGATATTAGTAACTCACTAAAACTAAATTTAGTCCATCATATTGCATGGCAAATATTTATTGACCAAGTCATCATCTCATCAGTATTTCCCTGCCCCAAACCATTCTTAGTAAAAGAGCCTAATTTTGTACTAAAATTAGGAATCAAATGATGTCTTCTGATATGAAAAGAATAAACAGATACCACATTTAAAGTCAGAGGTGGTTGTTTATGGCTCCAATTCCAGGGCTGAAGAGGCAAAGCCAGGAGACCCCCTGGGGTTTCACTCTAGCCTACTGGTAAGGCTTCAGGTTCAGTTAAAGACCCTTTCTGGGTATGGTGGGACAATCCTTTAATCCCATCACTCAGGAAGCAGAGATATAGGTAGATCTCTGTGAGTTCAAGGCTAACTTAGTCTACATAGTTAGTTTCAGGAGAGTAAGAGCTACATACACAGTGAGACTCTGTCTCAAATAAACAAATGAACAATAAATAAATGAATGAATGAACAAACAAACCTTGTCAACAGCAGATCCTTGCTATGCCATGAGGCTGACTTTGGCAGGACTCAACTAGGAGCCACTTTGCATCTTCATCAGCCTGACTATCATGACCCTGTTCTAGTATCAGGCCAGGCCTGTTACCACTTCTGTTCAACATTGTGCAAGAATTCCAAATCTGTATGCATTTTAAAAGACCATAAAAATAAATATAAAAGTAGAGAAAAATAATAAACCGGGATATGTGATTGAGGAAGAAACCCAAGATTACTCTGGCCTCTACATTCATGTGCCTCCCCACCCAAACACACACACACACACACAAACACACACACACACACACACACACACACACACACACACACACACTTACAATACCCTATGATACAATGCTCCTATGATACAAGTAAATGTTCCAAGTCAAGTAAATATTTGAAAATGTATTTCTATTCTTTGTTGGAATTTAAAAGGCCAAGTGGATGCAAAACATACAGATTTACTAAATTTTCTATAGAAAAGATACATTAAGAAAAATTTATGTGATATCTACAGAAAATGATTGCTACAAAGGAAATCTCTAAACTGAAAGAGAAGAGATAAAACTATTTCTTGTCATTCTGCTCAATGTTACTGAATAAGATTACTGCAGTGAGGAGAGATGTCGTTATAATACCTTCAGCCAAAGAAGCTACTCAAGGATTGTTGGAAGCTTCCCATTGCTTCTCTTTAAACAATCTTGTCAGTCTCAGAGCCTCAAGGGATATACAAAATGTAATTACCAAGATTTATGATAAGGCAGAAGGGAAACCCATAAGCAGAGAGGAATGTTTAAATGCCAGCCAGTCCCCAGTGTCTCTTTCTAAAATGTTTCTTATGAACTGAGATTGTGGTTTACAATGAGACCCACCTTGCCATATGTATCTGTCTTAATTAGACGACTTTTTTTGTAGAGTGTAAGCTTATGCTAGAGCATGAAGATGAACTGTTGCAAGGGTGGCTAAGGATATCTATTGAATTTCACTTAAGTATCAAACAGATGGGTCTGGCATGAGTTTTTCTGAAGTTGTCAGAAGTTTACACTTCCCTGGACTGCTCCAGCCATTGGTTGAAGCTAGAATGATTCAAGAAGGCAAACACAAGGAGGCATCCTTCTTCTGTTTCCCTTGAAGCTATGGTTTTGTGCCCAATGATGCTGGCTGGCACAGGGCTGATAATTATCTGCAGAAAGTGTGACTTCATTGTGTTGGACAACTGGATAGGAGTGGGGCGATGAGGATATCTCTCTGCCAAGCAGACAGAGGTGGTGTCTGTGAACGAACCCCACAAACGATGTTGCTTTAATCTGAATCGTTTAGTCAGTTGTTAGAGTGTTTTAGCTTTTAAGAAGGCAATACACACAATGTTTTACATTTTCCTAAGTTTATCTTCTTAATTCTTAAAGGAAAGAGAAAAGAAAGAATTCCATGGAAGCGAAACAACACAGAGATTCTTCTTACTCAGTGTTCACCAGAACGGCATGGGTTCTTCTTTCAAGCTCATTTTAACTCAGCCCTTGGGCTCTGAGTTTCTTTCACTCCAGGCCAAACAAAACTCCAAGGGGGGGAAAAAAGGAATGAATATTCAACCAAAAGCCTGAGCATTAAGAAAGCTATAATAAAACTATCTCCCAAGCAGGATGTGAAAACAAATCCATTGGATTTTGGATTGATTAAAATTGAAAATGAAATTCTAAAGGTGTTTGTCCTCAAATTCTTCCACCAAGTCAGTCACAAGATTACATTATAATTCCCACCTCTTCTTCATTCTCATTGCCCTTTCATTGGCTTTATATTACTGAGCTGGGAACATCTGGTAGGCCCTGAACAATGCCAGCTTCAGGCATCATTTATTAGCTCATAAGACTTTTGGAGAGTGAGAACAATTACCAATATGAACTCGTGAAAATCACCAAGATATCCAAAGGAAGAGTAATGAACAAAGCAAAAGCAAGCTTTAATGACTCCTATGTCTGGGGGAGGGAGATTGAAACCCACAGGCAGGTGACTGAATCCAAAGTGGCTAATGAAATGAACCCAACCCTTTGCTGTCTGTTTACATGAAGCTCCCCACTGACTTTCCTATAGGGCTCTGAAGAGGACCCATGGGCAATGTGCTTATTGGTGTGATTGGTATGCACTGACCAGCTTTCCTAAGCACACACAGTCATACACATTCAAGAATTGTGATGGGGTACCCTTTCACTATTAATCGAAATTTTAGTTGAGTAGGGACTGACTGTAAATGCTCTTTGAAAGAGAAAACAAGGGAAACCTTAATTGTGGGTGTTTGCTTCAGGCTATTTCTTCCTCCGAGATCTTCTCACTTGCTTATGATTCTTACCATCTGTGCTATTTCTATATTTCTTTTTAAGCAGTACAGGAGCTGAGTGATAGGATGCAGATAAGGTTAGGGTTGCTTTTTGCTACATCACAGTATAGATTCTGCCCCAGAAAGTTCCATTGCATTTGCACTTAAAATTTTCAGAAACATAAAGCTTTTAACTGTTGGTGAAAGGAATTTCTTTTTTAGTCACAATGATGAGTATGCAATTTGATGATATAAAAGTGTTTTGTAGTGTATGGGACAGGGTCTCTTTGGAGTCATTTCCATCAAAGGTGTTTTGTAGGAGAGCCTAGCAGTGCATATTCCAGTGGATTTATTGCCACCATATTAGGAAATCCCACGTGATAACTTGAAATTCTGCTTCTCTTATTTCCAGATCCATTAGAATGTAACATTTACCTTATGGAATTGACTTCAATTTACGCGATTGAAGTCTCTAATGTAAAAGAAAGTAAAATGGTACTACGGCCATTTCACTGAAGTTTGTGAATATACATATTAGTTTTGTTTGATTTGTGGAGAAGCTGAGATACAGAGTATGAAAAGCCACAGTGAACAAGTTGCTGAGACTGGCAACCTTCTCAGACAGCACAGATCAAAACCTAGGGTTTGAGTATATTATATACTACTCGGGATACCCCTGCTGAATCATCAAGGGCTCTTAAAACACAGAAGCCATCACCCCAGCTCTGATGATTACTTTGTTTCTTTGTTAATTGAAAATAGATTCTTCTCTCACACAAAACATCCTGACCACAGGTTCCCCTCTCCACACTCCTCCCACATCACCCCCAACCTCCCCACTCCGCCTCTTTTTCCCCCTCAGAAAAGAATAGGCCTCCAAGAAACTTCAAACAACACCACAAAACAAAACACAATAACACCAGACAAAAGCCGGCACACCCACCATGGAACAAGGCAACTCTGTAGAAAAAAAAACAATCCGGAGAACAGGCAAAAAAGTGAAAGACACACTTGCTCCCACAGTTAAGAGTCTCACAAAAGCAATAAGATAACAGCCTCAACATATACTCAGAGGACCAGAGGAAGACCCCTGCAAGCCCAGGGGTTACCACTTCAGTCTCCATGAGCCCTGCTTAGTTGATCCAGTGGGCTCAGCATGTTCTCCTGGTGTACTCCATCCCCTCTGACTTCTACAATCCTTTCCCCTCTTCTACAGGATTGGCCAAACTCGGGGATGGACCTAAAGGAGACCTCAAATTTAGATTCTCTCTCTACGCAGGGTTTGGCTGTAGATTTCTGCTTCCTCTCCCATCTGCTGCTGGGGGAAGCCTATGGGATGATGACTGGACTAGGCACTGATCTATGAATACAGCAGAATATCATTCAGAACCATTGTACTGATTTGTTTTTAAACCAGCAGTTTGGTCCTATCTCTGAGCTATTTACTCTCTAGTTCCTGGCAATCTGAGCAGTGTCAGACATGGATTCCCCCTTGTGGAGTGGACCACAAGTTAGATCAGACACTGATTGGTCATACTCACAACTTCTGTGCCAACTTGCCCTAACATTTTGCACATCTTGCAGGCAAGATAGATTATAAATCAAAGGTTTTGTGGCTGAATAAGTGTCCACATATCTGTTTTGGTATCCCAGAGACTACATTCCCACACCAAAGAGACTAGAACATAGTGTTGAAGGCTCCATGCAGGCACCACCTTTCCATGTTCAACGAGCAATACCTATGTTTTCCTCAGCAATGATACCCAGCCATCAGTTTGCAGAGTGCAATCCTCTGTCCTAACATCAGTCTGGGTTGTTTGGGGATCTCCATGGGACCCAGTTGGTTAACAACTCAACCAAAATCAACCCAGTCCTGCCAATTGGAGCCAGGCTATAAGAGATGGCAGCTCAGACTCCACATCCTGCATTACGAGGTGTCATCACTAGGATCACCCTCATGATTTCAAGAAGTTTCCACTGCACTAGGTTTCCACACCATCTCCTAAATTCCCTTTCAATTTCTAGCCATCTCTCTGGTACCCACTCCCTCCATTCCACACCTGCCACCTGATCCCTCCTTCTCCAGTCCCCACCTTCCCTAAACCCACCATAAAATCTGTTCTATTTCCCATTTCCTGGGAGATCTATTTATACTCTTAGTGTCCTTCTCTTTACCTAATCTCTCTGGATCTACACACTGTAACTTGATTATCATTTAGTTAACAGCGAATATCCATTTATAAGTGAATATATACCATATTTGTCTTTCTGGGTATGGGTTACCTCATTCAGTATGATTTTTTTTTTCTTTGCACCCATTTGCCTGCAAATTTCATGACTTTTTTTTTTAATACAACTGGGTAATATCCCATCATGTAAATGTAGTACAATTATATTATCCATTTTTCAGTTGAAGAATATGTTTTTTTTTCCAGTTTCTGACTATTATGAATAAAGCCACTATGGACATAGTTGTTCAAGTGTCCTTGTGGTAGGATGGAATGTCCTTTGGGTATACCCTCAAGAGTGGTATAGTTGGTTCTTAAGGTAGATTGGTTCCATTTTTCAGAAGACACAGACATATTGATTTCCACAGTAGCTGTATAATTTTCACTCCCACCAGGGTTTGTTCTCCTCATTCCACATCCTCACCAGCATGAGCTATCACTTGTGTTACTGATCATATCCATTCCTACAGGTATAAGATGGAATCTCAAAGTAGTTTTGATTTGCATTTCCCTTATGGCTAGGTATGTTGAATATTTAAGTGTTTTCCAGCCATTAGAAGTTACTTTATTGAGACTTCTCTATTTAGATATGTACCCATTTTTTACTGCATTATCTGTTTTTTTATGATATCTAGTTTCTTGAGTTCTTTTTATCTTTTAGATATGCGTCTTATATCCGATGTAGAGTTGTTAAAATCTTTCCCATTCTGTAGAATGCCATTTTGTTCAATTGACAGTGTATTTTGCCTTACAGAAGCTTTTCATTTTCATGACATCCCATTTATTAGTTGTTGATTTTAATGCCTGTGGTATTGGTGTCCTGCTACTACTGTTGTCTCCTGTGTCAATGTATTCAAGGCTATTCCTCATTTTATCTTCTATCAGATTCAGTGTATCTGGTTTATGTTTAGGTCTTTGATCCACTTAGACTTCAGTTTTGTTTAGGATTAATAAGTATGGATCCATTTATATTTTTCTGCATGAACTCATCCAGTTAAATCATCACCATTTGTTGATGCTGTCTTTTTTTCCATGTGTATTTCTGACTTCTTTATTTAAAGTCAGATGTCCATAGTTGTGTGGATTTATGTCAGGGTCTTCAGTTTGATTACATTGGTCAACTTGTCTGTTTTTATACCAATTCCATGCAGTTTTTAGTATTATATCTCTGTAGTACAACTTGGAATCAAGGATGGTAATACCTCCAGTAGTTCTTTTATTGCTCAAGATTATATTAGCTATCTTAGAATTTTTGTTTTTACATGTGAAGTTGAGAACTATCCTTTAAAGGTGAACGAAGAGTTGCATTGAACATTTTATGGGGGTTGTATGAAATATGCAGGTTGCTTTTGATAAGATGGCCATTTTACTATGTAAATGTACACCTTACCTATCCATAAGCATGGAAGATGTTTCAATCTTCTGATAGCTTCTTCAATTCTTTCTTCATAGACTTCAAGTTTTTGTTCCATAAGTCTTTCACTTGCTTGGTTAAAGTTACTCTAAGTAAGATATTTTATATTCTTTGAGGTCATTGTAAAAGATGTTTTTGTTTATTTGTTTGTTTTTGTTTTGTTTTGTTTCCTAATTTTTTTCTCATTTTTCATTTGTATAAAGGAATGCTACTGCTATTTTTGTATTTTTTGAATTAATATTATTTCCAGTCAGTTAGCTGAATGTGTTCATCAGCTGTAGGAGTTCCCTCATATAATTTTTAAGGTTACTTATGTATAATATCATATTACCTGCAAATAATGCTACTTTGATTTATTCCTTTCCTATTTTTATTCCCTTGATTTCCTTCAGTTGTTTTATTGCTTTAGCAATAAAACAAGTACTATATTGAATTGATATGTAAAGAGTAGGAAGCCTTGTCTTATTCCTGATTGTTGTGGAATTGTTTTGATTTTGTCTCCATTTAATTTGATGCTGGCTATAGGCTTGCTGTAAATTGCCTTTATTATGTTTAGATATGTCCCTTGTATCACTAATATCTCCAAGACTTTTATTATGAATGGATATTTAATTTCTGCCCCTTCATGAGCTTCAAGCAGGTCATTAATGGGGTAGATGTTAGGGTGGGCCAACCCAAGGATGTATACCCAGGTGGTCAGTCCAGGTGGCTGGGACCAGCCCACTCATATGCAGGGGCCAGCTATCCCATGAGGTGTGGAACCAGTTCTCCTGCTGCAGTGTCCAAATAGCAGCAGGGTGAGATATCGCAGGGCCAGAGAAGGCCAGGGCTGATTCAACAGGGTTCTTGTACGTCAACATGCATGGCTAGCAGTGCCCCCTGCAGTAACATGGGCCATAGACATTAACACAGACCGCAGCTGCAACAGGACCATAGACACAGATATAACCATCTGCAGCAGTTCAACTCTGGAACTCAACATGTCCTAGTGGCAGTGCAGGCCTCCTGAATCAGTATGGCCCTGGCAGTGCCATAACCTAGGACACCAGTGTGCTCTCAGGTGGCTGACTAGGGCCTGGGCATGTGTATAGCCCTTGGTTGGGTGGTAACAGGAACCATGGGCATCAACTCAAACACTGGCTTCCTTCCATAGAGCCATTGTCACAGACATGACCTTCAATAGCAGCTTGGGCCTGGACAACGCCATGGACCTAGGTGGCAGCACAGGCCACTCAGATCAGCATGGCTTTAGTGACTGCTTGGCTCTTGGGCACCAACATGGCCACAGGTTGTGAACTAGATCATGGGCATCTATATGGCTTTTGGTGACATGTGCCACAGACTTCTACACAGAACTTGGATACTATAGGGCTATGGACCCAGGGACAGTGATACCTAGGCTGGGAAGCGGCCAAAGGCCATGTCTGGGCTGATGGTCCTACTGGTCCTACTGAAGCTGGGGTCTGTGTTGACATCCATGATCTATGTTGCCACCAAAGGCCACAAGGATGTCCAGGATATGGGCTACCTGTGGCCATGTTGGTGTCCAAGAGCCTTGTCTCTATTGGAACCATGCTGCTCTGAGTGGCCTGTGCTGCGAACCACGGCCATGATGACATTTGAGCCTGAGCTGATGACAAGAGCTATATCTGATCCATAGCCCTATAGTATGTAGGCTCTGTGTTGATGTTTTTAATTTTTTAGAATTTGTGTCTTGGCCCATTTTTCATTCAATAGAGAGTTGTTCGGTTTACATGAGTTTGTAAGCTTTCTTTTGTTTCTGTTGATATCCACCTTTAACCCATTGTTGTCTGATAGTAAGGAGAGTTATTTCAGTTTTCATGTATTATGGAGACTTATTTTGTGTCTGAGTATAGGGTCAATTTTGGAGAAAGTTCCATGAGGTACTGAGAAGGTTTATTCTTTTGTCTTACAGTGAAACGTTCTGTAAACATATCTTAGGTCCATTTGGTTTATGATGTGTTAGAACCAGTATTTCTCTGTTTAGTTTCTCTCTGAATGACCTGTCCCTTGATGAGAGTAGGGTATTTGTAGGGTATTGAAGTCTCCCACTATCAATGTCTGAGGGTCAATATGTGATTTAAGCTAAAACACTGGTGTTTTTGTTTGTTTGTTTGTTTTTGTTTGGTTTGTTGTTGTTGTTATTGTTTGTTCTTTTGTTTGTGTGTTTGCAAAAGTGGATGCCCCTTTGCTTGAGGCATAGATGTTAAGAATTAAAACATTATCTCAGTGGATTTTTCCTTTGGTGAGTATGCAGTGCCCCCCCACTTCTCTTTTGATTAGTATTTGTTTGAAGTATATTTTGTTAGATACAAAAATGACTATACCAACTTGCTTCTTAGGTCTGTTTGCTTATAATATCTATTTCTAACACTTTACCCTGAGATAATGTCTATCCTTGATACTGATATATGTTTCTTGAATACATCAGAAAGATGGATCCTATTTTTACATCCATTCAGTTAGTCTGTGTCCTTTTATTGGACAAGAGAGACTATTGGTATTTCGAGATATCAATGACCAATGATTATTGAGTCCTGTCATTTGGTTTTTATGGTGGTGGTGGTGGTGGTGTGTGTGTGTGTGTGTGTGTGTGTGTGTGTGTGTGTGTGTACATGCTCTCGGCTCATGCTTCCCTTCTTTTTGTTTTGCTTGCTTGATAGTGTTTATTTCCTGTGTTTTTATGGTATGGTTAACTTCTTTGTGTTAGAGTTTTTCCTGTAGCACCTTCTGTAAGGCTGTGTTTATAAAAATATATTGTTTAAATTTCATCTTATCTTTTTTATTAATTTATTATTTTTTATTTTATTTTACATATCAATCCCAGTTGTTTTATTTTCTCCATCTATGGTGACTTAAAGTTTTGCTGGGTATAGTAACTGGGCTGGCATCATTGGTCTCTTTGACTCTGCAGCACATCTGATCAAACCAGTCTCCATTAAGAATCTGATATAGTTCTAATAGGTTTGCCTTTATATGTTATTTGGCTTTTTTTTTCCATTGCAGCTTTTAATATTCTTTGTTCTATATGTTTTATGTTTTGATTATTATGTGACAAGGGGACTATCTTTTCTGATTCACTCTGTTTGGTGTTCTGTATGCTTCTTGTACTTTAAAGGCATACCCTATTTTAGGTTAGGGAAATTTTCTTCTTTTTGTTGAAAATATTTTCTGGGACTTTGAGCTGATATTCTTCTCCTTTCTCTATTCCTATTAATCTTAATTGTATTATTTTCAGAGTATCCCAGATTTCTTGGCTGTGTTGTTTCAGGAAAGCCTTTATTTTATCCTTTTCTTTGATATATTCATTTCGTCTATCCTATCTTCAATGCCTGAGATTCTCTCTTCCATCTCTTTTATTATTTATTTATTTATTTATTTATTGGTGAAGTTTACCTCTATTAGCTTCTGCTTGAAATTCCTAAAGTTCTAATTTTCAGAATTCCCTCAGTTATTTTTTTATTGCTTCTATTTCCATTTTTAGGTATTGAACAATTTTATTCATTTCCTTCAACTGTTTGTTTTTCCTTGGCTTCTTTAGTGGACTTATTAATTTCTCCAATTGTTTGTTTCTGTTTCCTGTTGTTTCTTTAAGGGATTTACTTATTCACTTCCTCTTTAAGGACCTCTCTCATCTTCATATAGTTGGTTTTAAGGCTGTTTTCTTGTGCTTCAGCTATGTTGGAATATTCAGGACCTGTAGGATAGCTGGCCTCTAGTGGAGACATATTCACCTGGATATTACTGGTTGTATCCTTGTGCTTAAATCTAGGTATCTGTGTTTGGGATAAGGAGGGGTGTAGGTGTTGATTTCTGGGTTTGTCTTTTGGGTGGTTGGTTTGTTTCTTGGTTTCTGCTTTCTCTCTGGAGTTTTGAAGTGTGATGGCTATGTGTTGCCAGTTTAACTAGCCTCTTTGCTGGTATATTCACAAGGAATACCTTCTGGTGTTGGAGGCTGGGATGCAGAGTTGAGTAGAAGGAGGAGGGTTAAGAGGGAATAGTCTATGGGATCCACTTGAGGTGTGGAAAGAGAAGAGAGGCTGCCGCTTGATATTCTGTTGCAGCACTATGGAAAAACCTAATCATTGGGTCTGTTGGGCACTGAACATGGAGAATAGGGAAGGTCTGTAGACAAACCACCTTGTCTTCTTCCAGTCAAGACCTTGGGTTGAACAGGGGTTGTCCACCTGTATTGGGGGCTAGGCACAGAGAAGTGTTTTGGGGGAGGTAAACCATGTATGGTGTGTGGGCTCCACAAGAAGTGGGGACTAGTACAGGCTGGGATGTACCTCAGAAATTGGGTCTGATGGGGAAATAGCCAATTTTTTGTTTGTTTGTTGTTTTGTTTTACTTTATTGAAGTCAGCGATTATCTATGCCTAGGATGTATGCCTTAAGAGTGCAAAACATCTTTAGTTTATGATTGCACTTCTCATCTTCATTTCTACGGTAAAGTTTAAGCTAAAGCTATTACCAAATGTACTGTTAAATCTTGCAGGCATGCATACAAACAAAATGTTATATACCAATTTCAGAGTTTTACTTCTAATACCTAAATGTTGGAGGGTCTCAGGACAGCTTTAAGGAGTTCCCAAGTTTTCTGAGTGCAGTCAATTTATACAGGATTGTCCTGGTTCTGCTATGTTCTCCAATGATGTCCTATTATTCCTATTGTCCTGAAGAATGAGAGGATACAACAACTCTCCTTTATCTTTTCTTAATTTTTCTTATTTTTTATTTTTATTTTACATATCAGTCCCAGTTCCCTCCCTCTCTCCCTTCCCCTTCCCCTCTCTCCCACCCTCCCATGCCCCTCACCACCCTCCCTTCCCATCCCCCCAATCCTCATTTAGAGTGATGCCTTCCAGGAGGGGTCATTTAAATCTGTCAAGTCATTTGGAGTAGGGACTAGGCCTTCTTTCCTGCCTCTAGATTAATGGAGTATCCCTCCATGGGCAATATGCTCCCAAAGTCCTTTTGTGCACCAGGGATACATCCTGGTTCCACTATCAGAGGTCCCTTAGACTGCCCAGGCCTTCTAACTGAGACCCATGTTCAGGGAGTCTGAGTCAGTCCAGTACTGGATTCCCAGCTATCAGTCTGGGGGGCCTAGAAGCTCCTCCTTGTTCAGGTTAGCTGTCTCTGTTTCTGTAGCCTGGTCTTGTCCTCCCTCTCTGCATCTGGATTCCAAGAGTTCAGCTCAGTGTTTAGTTGTGGGTGTCTGCTTCTGTTTCCATCAGCTACTAGATGAGGGCTCTATGACGGTGGATAAGTTAGTTGTCAATCTCATTATCAGGAAATGGCATTTATGGTAGCCTTTCCACTGTTTCTCAAATTGTTAGTTGGGGTCAGTCTAGTAGGTCTCTGGACATTTCTCTAGAGTCAGTTTTCTTTTCAAACCTATAATGGCTCCCTCATTAATGCTCTCTCTCTCTCTCTCTCTCTCTCTCTCTCTCTCTCTCTCTCTCTCTCTCTCCTTTCTTATCTATTCCTCCCCTGACTCAATCTTCCTAGTCCCACATGCTTTCCTCTCCTTCCCTTCTGCTTCTCCTAGCTCTCTTTTCACTCACTGACCCCCAATCCCCATGTGCTCTGGATATCTTGTCCCTTCCCCCTTCTGTGAGGGACCTTATATGAATCTCTTAGAATATTCCTTGTATCCTACTTTCTCTGGCAGTGTGAATTATAGGCTGGTGATCCTTTGCTCTATGTCTAAAATCCATATATGAGTAAGTACATACCATGTTCCTCTTTTTGTGATTGGGTTACCTCATTTGCCTGCAAATTTCAAGATTCCATTCCCCCCACCCCCTGCAGAGTAGTAATTGTGTAAATGTCCCATGTCTTCTTTATTCATTATTCAGTTGAGGGGCATCTGGGTTGCTTCCAGGTTTTTGCTATTACAAATAATGCTGCTACAAACATTGTTTAACACATGTCTTTGTTGCAGGGATGTGGATTATTTGGGTATATGCCTAAGAGGGGGATTGCCGGGTCATGTGGTAGAATGATTCCCATTTTCCTGAGGAACCACCATACTGATCTCCAAAATGGCTGCACAAGTTTGCACTCCCATCAGCAGTAGAGGAGTGTCCCCTTTCTCCACATCCTCTCCAGCATAAGTTGTCATTCATGTTTCTAATTTTAGCCATTCTGGCAGGAGTAAGATGGTATCTCAAAGTTGTTTTGATTTGCATTTCCATGATAACTAAGGATATTGAACACTTTCTTAAGTGTCTTTCAGCCTTTTTGATTTCCTCTATTGAGAATTCTCTCTTCAGTTCTGTACCCCCATTTTTTAATAGGGTTATTTGGTGTTTTGTTGACTAGTTTCTTGAGTTCTTTTTATATTTTGGAGCTCAGCCCTCTGTCAGATATAGGATTGATGAAGATCTTTTCCCAGTCTGTGGGCTGTGGTGTGATCTTGTCAGCTGTGTCCTCTGCCTTACAGAAGCTTCTCAGTTGGAGGAGGTCCTATTTATTAATTGTCGATCCAGTGTCTGTGCTACTGAAGTTATGTTCAGGAAGTGGTCTCCTGTACCAATTTATTCAAGGGTACCTCCCACTTTCTGTTCTAAGAGATTCAGTGTGGCTGGATTTATGTTGAGGTCTTTGATCCATTTGGACTTGAGTTTTGTGCATGGTGATAGACATGGGTCTATCTGCAGTATTATACACACCATCATCCAGTTGTGCCTGTACCATTTGTTGAAGATGCTTTCCTCCCCCCATTGTATTCTTTTAGATAATTGGTCAAAAATCAGGTGTTTGTAGATGTGTGGGTTAATGTCAGGATTTTCAATTCAATTCCATTGGTCTACCTGTCTATTTTTGTGCCAATAACAGGCTGTTTTCAGGACTATAGCTCTGTAATAGAGCTTAAAGTCAGGGATGGTGGTGCCTCCTGACATTCCTTTATTGCACAGGGTTGTTTTGGCTATCCTAGGTCTTTTGTTTTTCCATATAAAGTTGATTATTTTCCTTTCAAAGTCAGTAAAGAATTATGCTGGGATTTAATGGGGATTGCATTGAATCTGTAGATTGCTTTTGACAAGATTGCCATTTTTACTGTGTTTATCCTACCTATCCAAGAGTATGGGAGATCTTTCCATTTTCTGGTATCTTCTTTAATTTCTTTCTTTAAAGTCACAAAGTTCTTATTATATAGGTCTTTCACTTGTTTGGTAAGCATTACCCCAAGATACTTTATGTTGTTTGTGGCTACTGTAAAGGGTGATGTTTCTCTTATTTCTTTCTCAGCCCCTTTGTTGTCTGTATATAGTAGGGCTATGGCATGGGACCAGCGGAGGGGTTCAGAGATGAGGCAGAAGGGGCAACCACTCTCTTCTTAAACATCTTTCACATTTGCAGGAATTCTCACATACTCTTTCTGATGAGACAACTCACATGAAAGACAAAGCAAAACAAACAAACAAACAAAAAAAAAACCCAAAACTATAATGGGTAAGGATCGTTTTATCTATTTAAATTGGCTATACTGCTGTAAAAACTGCAGGTCAGGGGCTTAATGCTTATCATATTGAGCTAGGGATATCCCATAAACAATCCTCCCCATGGAATCAGCTCTTAAGTGACAGAACATAGTTTCTGAAACATAATGCGGCAGTTCAAACTCCTTTGCAGAAGCCTGTGAGATACCTTTTCTGTTGTGCTTTCCAATGGTAAGGATGACTCTGTTAACACTTTGGCCAAGAATTGAACACAAATGTTGCTATGGCAAGAAGTAAGTAGTAGATATCACTCATTTATTGTGATCCTATATATTCTTCTTAGCTGATGAATATAAAAACACATAACGATCCCAGTACAGGCAATCTGAACAACAATGATTCAATTCAAACTTTTGCCTTATTCTTTAAATATTGGTGAGTGAAATAAGGCACAGTGATGTGCATGTAAGATGAACTATAAGGAACAGAAAGAGCCTCCAAAAGTCCCCACATAGGTGTGATACAGATATATATTTCAGGCACACATATGCATATGCATAAAACAAGTCTTTTTAAAAATTCTCCCAAATAAAGATAGAAGAAAATCAGGATACTGATCATTGTTTGATGAAATAAGCACCATTATTAATTAAAGACATAGATAATTTTGCCTTATATAAACAGAGGCCATGTAAAACATGGACTATTAATCAAAATCTAATACCACTCCAAGCCATAAAATAGGTAAGAGTAAAAAATGTTTTAGCAAAGCTATGTGCCTGACATTGCCTAAATGATCATCAGAAAGGAAACCACTCTTGGGTATGCAGAACTCTTCATGTCTGCTGGGGTTACAGTGTGGGATGGAGATAGATCTAGAGCATTGACTTCTATGGCCTCATTCAGTGAATGCTGGCCTGCATGACCCTGAAGACATTAGACTAAATGATTTATAAATTGTTAAACTGTGGAGATTGTACAGTTTACATAATTAAAGAAATTTGTTTTGGAAACAAAATGTTTTCTTTTGCTTCTGAATGATATTTTGCCTAAAAATTTCTAGCTACATATACTTAGCAATTTTTAAATACAGCAATCATTGTAGTCACCCTATATTTCCTTAACATTTATCCATGATAACATTGTTTCAGTCTTCATTATGGTTAACTTTGACACATGCCACATTTCTAAGCCAGCTCAATTAATGTTTTCAAATGCTGGGGCCTGAGATGAACTTTGAGACTTAAAATCACATTTGATTACTACAAAAATGAGGAACTGTGTTGCAGTCCTAATTTTCAGATCTGCTGATAAGTAGCTTTGTGCCATGAATGACTAATTCTATCTCTGGGTGTAATATAGTATTGTGTCCTTAAACACTCAGTTAGTTCATTCTGGTGAATTCTAATTATTCATTGTAGTATTCAATTCTCTCCCTTTTATTATTCATTTATATAAAAGTAGGGTCAGCATTTATAATGTCCTTTCTATTTAGTAAACCAGAAATAACCATAACCCATGGGAAGTTTATTAATAAAAAAAGAAACCCACTTCCTTATATTATGTGTAATTGTCCCAATTTATCTAAAAGTAAGGAGGCCGAATTAATTCACTTTAGTTAATCACTACTAACAATAAAACTATCTTCTCCTGGGCTATCTTATTTAAAACCCCCAGCCATTAGTTTTTTTTTACCTATTGAACTCTTAGAATTACTCAGTGTTGTCTTCTCAGTGCTGGATTTTATAGAAGAATGTGTGGTGTGTCTGAGTGATTTGGAGTGTAAACAGGCTTAGGAAGGGCAAACACAGAATCTACAGGCAACACAATAGACTGACCTTCTCATCAACCCTTCACCCTCCCCCTTCCTTAACCAAGTCAAGTCAGGAAAAGCCAGAGGAGCAGCAGAACAATGAGTGAAAAATGACCCTTGCTAGCTGTGGATTTCCAATGCCTTATTACCTAGCCATCCCATCTTATGCATCAAAGAGCAAGCGGTAAGGGAGACTCTTGCAGTGTTTAAGAAGAAAGGGAAGAGGGTGATTTATTGGCAGATTGAGATCTGGTTACCAGCCTGGAAAACAAGGGCAGATGCATCTGCGTGATTACAAAATGAAATGCCTTTCAAATAACTTAATCTCCAGGAATATTCTAGTCTATACATTTGCTTTTAATTCCTCAGGGAGAGGCAGCAGCAGAATGTGAGGTCCTTTGTTTACCCATTGTATAAGGATGGAGGACATGGGTCTGTGAGTGCACACGTGTGAGAGCCAAGAGGATTATGGTATTATCCGACTATTGTTTTCTGCACTGCAACTACTTCAAACTACAGAAAAATGAGAGCAAAAATGAGACCCCGGAGATTTTTAAGTACAGGCTTCTGCCATTGAGATCTGTCCTCATGTTGATGGAGCCGAGAAAGTAGGATTCTTTCTTCAGGTTCCATCCAAAACCTTGTGTGTGCATGAAGAGATATGGTGGAGGTGAAATCACCCAAAAGGCAATCATACTCTTTTTCTCTCAGAAAAGTTGATTTCAGCCAAGCAGACATAAAATTGTAAAGTTTCCATTACAGTTCAAGTGTTCAAAGCCAAGAGGCTTTGGAAATATTTATGGCTACTGTTAGATAATAAAGGCTTCCTTGTAGCTGTTCAGACTAAATATGAATTTAGGAGAAGCTAGAGAAACTGCTCATCCCTCCCTCATGCTGGGATTCCCTAGACCTGGGACAGCAGACATGTCATTTTCCATCTGGCACAAAAGGAACCTGGACCCACCTCAGCTGGATCAGTCAAGGAACCTGCAGTGTGTTATGTCTGCAGGGCCCACTTTCTTACTGGACTAAATGACCCTGGGCCAGTTGTCAAAAGGCCGAGTTTCATCGGGTATCAGAGGCCATGAAGGTCAGACATAAAAGCAAGCAGACTGGCTCGTAGGGTTACAGTAATGTCAAGAGAGGTCGGATCATTTTGTCCATTTGAGTGCTCGGCTGCAAGAGCGAGACAGGATTATTAACAAGAGGGATGACCATGGTCTTTTCAGGAATGGTTTCAAAAATCTTGCCCAAGAAAAGATGGCTATTAGTGTCCCCAAATGACAGATGAAGAAGTCAGAGAGGAGAACGGTTAGGCTCAGAGCACAGGTGTAATTTTGAGAAAAACAGAAAAAACTGAATTCCAGCCTCCTGGGTCATGTTCTGGCCCTCAGAATATTATTCCAGTCTGCTGGGTCTGCTCTCTGAAGGACTGTCCAATCTTTCTCAGAAAACACAGCTCAAGTGAGAAGCATTATTCAATCTGTTGTCTGTCTTAAAGCCCTCATATCTCATGAATATACCTTTTGTTGTAAACAGATAATGTTGGCTTGGCTATTTTTGTTTTATTTTCTCATGTATTAAAATCTGTAGGTTAAGAGCTAAAAACAAATAATTAAGAAAAATTAGCAGAAATGACTGCTCCCTTCCTGTATAAGAAGTATATTAATGTATATACTCATTCTAAAAGCTTACAACTTCTCACACTCTCATGAATAATTCAAAGGATAACTAAAATTTTATGAGCTGATGTATTATAGTATTAGAGTTCTGTAGAGGAAAGCGTGTGTGTGTGTGTGTGTGTGTGTGATAGAGAGAGAGAGAGAGAGAGAGAGAGAGAGAGAGAGAGAGAGAGAGAGAGAGAGAGGATTAATTACATTGGTTTACTTGATTTGGGCTATGTTGTCAAATGATGACTGTCTCATAGTGAAAAAGTTGAGAACCTAGTCGTTGGTCAGTCCATGAGGCTGTGTGCTTTAGCAGTAGCAATCTGGCATTACCTGCAGAATTCCTAGAAAGCCACTGTCTTCAGTCCAGGTGAAGAAGCTGGGTTCCCATATCAGTGAAAGAATGCAGTAAAGAGCGCAGAAGACCTTGCCAGTAGAGTGCCAGTAAACAGGAAAAACACAAAGCCCCTTTCTTCCTTCTTATATCTGGGCTGGCACTGCAAAGGACCATATTTAAATTGAGTTGTCCTGTTACAAACAACCTGATAAAGAAAATCTCTCACAGTGGTGTCCAGTGTAGTTGATTTCAGGTCCAGTCAAGTTGACCACCTGTAGAGAGTCGTGTAGTGCCACGCCTTAAAGTATCACTGGCTTCTACCTTACACCTTCCCACTGGTAAAGACTCTCTGGGTAAACAAGCCCTTAATTGGTTAAGTCTGTTCAGCCTGTCTGCTTCCACATTAGAGTAGCCTATCTGCAGGGTCCACGTGGCTCACTGGGGTTGGTTAGCTCAAGGGTATTTAAGCCTGTGCAGGGGTCCCCCCCCTCTCTCTTTCTCTCTCTCTCCCTGCGAGCCAGAAGCAACATGTTTAAAGGATCCTGATTAAAAGTGCATGAAGAAGATCTACCCGGAGTCGCATCTTCCTTGCTGGTGAGGGCAGGCGCGTACAACCACCGAGATTGCCCATTACTGCTGGGGGCTTATTGAAAGTCAGATTAATCCTTCATACTTTCCAATGAAACTTGTCTGAAACAAAACAACTTTTCTCTAGGATTGTCTGATGATTTAGGAATCAGGAAATCATCTGGACCTTTATTTAAAGTCATGCTTACTGAGTACTTCTTTTATTTACTGTATATGCTATATAAGATTATAATTAAATCTAGTGTAATGATCTGAATATGAAGTGTCATCCTTAGGCTCATGTTATGAACACTTGGTCCCCTGCTGGTGGCTTGTTTTTAGAGGAACTAGAACTTTTAGTAGCTGAACTAAATCCTTGATGGATGAAAGAAACCACTAGGTGTGACCCTCAAAGTTTGATAGGCTGACTTTCTTTCTACTCTCTGATTCTTGAATGAAGATGATTACAGTAGGACTAGGTACCTCATACACCAGCTACCATGCTTTCCATGCCATGATGGACTGTATTTTTCTGAAGTTATTTTTGGTCATAGAATGAAAAATGTAATAAATACAAGCAGAGATTTTGATGTTCCACTTTCTAAGACCCATCCGACCTTGTAAAGAATTTTACTTTTAAGACTAGTTGGGCTTTTTTTTCTTTCTGTAAAATGGGAATGAATTGAGCCAACATGAAAGTATGTTCTACACAGAGAACCACTGTATGCATGTGAGTACACCTTCAAGCCTTATTTTAGAAATGTTCCAAACTTTTGTACTGCTGCCTGTGTTAAACCTAATCAAGACGTAGAAACAAAATATGGTTTTGTCACAGCATTTGGCCAAATGACAATGTCATAAAGGTAGTAAATAAAATATTAATTATGGTCATTGAAGAAGACTTTCTATATGCCAGCAAGAATACCATTAAAATAAGATGTATGCTTCCTGTATTGTGTTTGTCAGTGAGAGACTTACTTCCGTAGCATACCCATTTCTTATTTGTATGATTCACTAATGATTGTTTAAAAATGGGTGAAGTGTGGGAAAGGAGACTCTATTGTTGGCAGTTACCTGATGGAAAATGTTTCCCAGACCTCAGGTAACTCCTACCTTTCTTAACCTAAAAATGAGGGGAATTCTTAAAGAAACGATTCCTGATTCCTGTAACTGCTTGTCAGCATGATCAGGGTTTTCTGACTTTTCAAATGAGGTTGTGTTCAGCCTATTGAGTCTTTCTCTTAGTAAATCAAGGGAATTTTAATCATTATGTTAATTTTTCAAATAGTAATTTTTTACATAACAATTTATTTTTAATTTAGGAAATATGAAGTATATGAATGAAAAAATGTATAAGAGATATAAGAATGGATAAAATATGCAGTTACAGTGGCTAATAATAAGAACCAATTAAAGGCCTGTTATAAAGAAATAAGTATTTTTAAATGTGAAAGATAATTATACAATGAATAATATAAAGTATATGGTAATCATAAATAGATTACATAGAGATAACTATTCTGGTTGACT
Source organism: Cricetiscus sungorus (assembly GCA_030556225.1). Taxonomy (NCBI): domain Eukaryota; kingdom Metazoa; phylum Chordata; class Mammalia; order Rodentia; family Cricetidae; genus Cricetiscus; species Cricetiscus sungorus. The sequence continues at coordinate 3,222,316 of JANBXA010000392.1, read as the reverse complement.
TTCTTCTTGTTGTTTTCAAGGGAAAATAAATAAAAAGCATGCAGAATAATCATAATTATGATAGTAAGCTAATGGCTAGGGTCATTGTGTTCTAACCTGTAAGAAATTGTGGACAGGAAAGAGAAGCTCTTCTTGATGGGATTTTGGCAGCATTGGAATCCAAGGGGCAGTAGTAGGGAGCAGAGAATAGCAGCAGCTAGCATCCTTTGGTGGTAGTTCCTGTAGCCATACAGGTGTGATAGTGCTTGCATAGGCCTGGGGAAATAGGAGTCCCTATCTTCTTACAATAGCTAGCTTCACAGCTTCTGGGCAGGACTTATAATCAGGAGTTGCCATGCCCTAACAGCAGCCAGTGTTTTGACTCCTGGGCCTGTGGCATCAGATGCCTTTGGTCCGAAAGGCTTCATAGTTCTCTGAAATTCTCCCAGTGACAATGGTCCACAGTTCCTCTTCCTTGATTTTTATAGACTTCTGTCTTTTTCAGCCTCAACTCTCTATCCTTTGTTCCTGCCCTTCACCAATCTCTCAAGCTGTTCCGTTGCATCCTCTACAGCTGTCAAACAGCCATCTGCTCTATCATTCTGGAGCTCAGCCTGCTGACTGCTCAGCTATGACTAGCACTAATGTGCTCCTGCCTGTAACATTGCTAACATTTGGCTGTCTCTTTTACTTCTTGTTACCAGCTCAGTCTGAGCTATAGAAGTCCAAAAGGAAAGAGTACTTAAGAGAAGCACTTCATTTGGGTTCTATACTGCAACACCAGAGGAGGCAGGCCAAGAGAGGAAACTCCCAGTTTATTCACCAAGTGAGACTGAACAACTTGTTACAGAGGAAGAAAGCAAACAGGTATTTACACCAAGCATACATACCGATGAGCTATATTTGCAGCAATCAAAGCAAACATCACAAGCCAATGATAAAAATTTCTGCTTGCAACAATCTCAACAATGTCCCTTTAGCACTAGTCAAAACAGTCTCTCTGCTAGGCCACTAGAGGAAGCCCTCCCTCTGTCCTTTATGGAAATGAGTGTGGAGTCATCTAGAGTTCACTGAGGCTTGTGATAGCCAGGAGTCTGGTATAAACTGTCTGGAACAGTCTTGACTATGACCATAGCTATGGAGTCAGAGCAATCAGTTGTGATTTTTGTGTAGTTTTCTCTAAGCATTTATGGGATGGTCAAAAAGATCAATGTACACACAAGGGTAGTCTACTCTCCTGTTTGGATAACAGGCTTTTTGCTCAAGAGAGTCGAGCAAAACAAGGAATTCCAGTTAGGAAATCAAATTCCCCTTGATCAGCCTTTTTTTGTCCATTAACAAGAGAATAAACATCAAAAAGTATGCTCACAAAACAAGCAACTTAAAGAGCAATATGGTTAGCACTAGCAGACTTAAACAGATTTTACAGCGTTTTAACAGAGCTTAATACCTGCTCTGTTCCCTAGAGAGAGGTGACTGACTCCCTACATGTATCGTAATTGTACATACATGCAATTTTGCTTGGTATTTTCATACATATAATAAAACATTTTCCACGGCATTAAAATCTCTTTGAAAGTGTCATTTCAAGTGTGTGTGCCATCATGTGAATATTATCCATGAAATAACAACTTCAACATTATGTAGACATAAAAAATGAATACCTGACTAAACAAAGTTTTAGTTTGTAGGAAAGGCGACGCTGAGACACAAGTTTCTCTGTAAAGTTACATGCTAGAGTCTATACAGCCTGGGCTGTATGACAAATATAAAGCAGACCACAGAACAGCCATGTTCTTCCATATGCTTTGGGACTTTTGTCCTATCCATTGCTTTTCAACTCCCCTCAAAAGCTGGCAGTGTTACTGTTCTTCCTCCTGGAACTTTTGGTAGAAACAAGACCAAATATATGTGAGTAACCGTGAGTAATGATCTAAACAAGAACTGAAGTTGTCTTTATATTCCTATGCCTTTCTTCAAAATAAGCTGTTTAAAGATACAACAAACACACATCACAACAGCACTGCTTGTTGTGCCCAGCTCCATTAGGTTGCTTTCAGAGTCACTTCTTTCCAAGGACACTGAAATAAGTGGTCTGTTGTCAAAGTTGGTACGAGAGTCACCTTTCCACCCTGGGATCCTTGGATGGACTCCCTTCATTTCCTGCAAATCTTGCTGTGAAAGTGAGTACACATAACAAGGTGTGAGAGCCAATAATGGCCAGAGACCACTGTCTCAGTCTACAGCCTAAGTGAATTTGCATTCTTCTTTAAAACCTCTGAAATAAACAACTTCCCTGTAGGGTTTTTGTGCTGTCCAGCTGCCCCCTGCTTGGACTGACTCTTACTGGAGGGAACTCAGAGATGCATATCTCAAATGGTAGTTCTTTTCCTTAGCAGAAGGCTTCCTGCTATACAGTCATTTTGTGATGTCTAGAACTCCTGCAAAGAGGTCCAGATCCTTATCTAGGAAGTGCCAGATGTCACATCTCTTTTCAGAGCCAGAGAGATGACGCAGGCTCCATTCTTTTAGCCAGAATCTGAGGGCCAGGTGTCCCAGTGTTTGCTCCCCTGGCTGCTGAATATGAGGGAGAGTTCCAGTATCAATATCCACTAAGCCTGCTAATATTTAACTAGTTACTTCACAAAATCATGCACACACACACACACACACACACACACACACACACACACACACACACACCCTTTGGAAGACTACAAATATGAGAAACTTTCTTTCCTGCTAACAAAACTCACATGGAATCATATGTAATGAAATTTCAAACCAACAGTATTTCATGTGCCTTTCATAAAAATGCTTTTTTTTTTTTTAAATCTAGTATTTTCATTTAGAGGACATAATACTATGTTGACATAAATTTCTTCATAAATAAAGAAAAATATTATTTTGAACCACTGCCTTCATGTTTTAAAATATATTTTTGAAAAAGAGTGGAGGCTCTCCTTTAAATGTCAGAGCCCCACTGTAGTACAACACATTTCTTAGAATATAAAGTCTCCTGAAAATTTCCTGGTAGTCGAACATCTGTTCCACGGTTCTCATTCTTGTTTCCATTAAAAAAATCAAGTTTGGGACACTGAAGAAATACTAAAATTACATGGAAAAACTTCCATTATAATCACTTTTTAAAAATTTTTGCAAATATGTTCTGTGACAAATCACCTTAAAATCTCTGGTATTAAAAGAGTAAACATGTGTTTTCCTCATGTTTCTTAATCAATGATTTTGATGTACCCAGGTTGACTTGGCTAGACAGCTCTGGTCTTGGCTGAACTTTCTTACATACCTGAGATTTACCTGTCTATTAGGAGGACAGCATCAGCCAGGAAATCTGAGGTCTTTCGACTTCTCTTCACATGCCTTTTTTCAGCAGGCTAGGCTAGATTTGCTCTCTTGGCCTTTACAGGGGAGCAAGAGACAAGCAGAAATAACCGTGATGTGTTTGTTTGTTGTTTGATAGGTCGTTGTTTGTTTTTTCCAGCTGTATTTATGCTGGTCTATTAAAATACATTAGCTAAAACAGTTTGCCAGTGAAGCTCAGATTCCTGGGATAGGAGAACAAACTGTGTAGTCCCGTGGCTGGCTGGCTTCAAGGAAGAGTGAAGAACAGATGAAAAGAGCAAAGCATTCAAATGCATTTTGTATGAATTTTTATGCAATTTAGAAATACATGTAAGGGAATTAGAAACCCAAAGAAAGAGGGGCATCATGCTAGGTACGACAGCAATGAGATCAATTGTTAGGAGAAAGGTAGTCTAAAAGGAGAGCCTGAGGGACTTGCCCTGCTTTCTTTGGTTAAGCATTGAAATGGAGATCCTAAGGCAATCTATTCCAGAACCAGGCAGGTGATGCATGGCATTGGAGGCAGGGAGTCATGGAAACACTGAGGCCAGCCCAGTCCAAAAAAAAAAAAAAATTCCAGGGCAGAATGGGTGACATAAGGCGATCCTATTTCAATACAAACACAAACAAGAAGAGGTGGGGAAATTCCTAAGAACACCTCACAGGAGGAAGGGAAGGACTGAACAGGCCCAGCCAAAGGAAGGTCTTGCCTCCCAGTGAGAGAACTCAGAGTTTGGAAAGCTTACCTCACTGTTAATTTAACATGCCTATTTCCAGGCTTTGTTTTATTCTTTCCTATGAAAGGGTAACTGCCTTAGGAAAAGGGGAGAGAAACTGGGGCTTTTTCTTCTCCCATTTGGCTAAATTGTAAATGAATCTATTTTCTTTCACTAATTCTGAGTCTTCATTTTGGGCCTAAATCCTGCCTTGATTGAACAAGAGTATTAGATGACGGTAGCAATGATGGTAACATGAGTCTGCACAAGATTTTTCCTGGCCTCCCAGTGGGAAACCAAGAATGAGGAGCTTGTGGCCTTGATGAGAAAACAGTGACAAAAGTGCACTATAAGTCCTGCTGTTTTCTCTAATGCCAGGCTGCTCTATTTAAGGAAAATGACCCAAATCCATCAAAACCATAGGAAAGATTGAGATTGACATCAATTAATAGAGAAGATTCATGTGGAATAATTAAGAGGCTTTCTTTGATAGCCTTAAGCAGGATGACATCTTTATTTGTAGCCTCCTCTCCCCTCCCCTCCCCTCCCTTCCCTTCCCCTCCTCTCTTCTCTTTACCTCTCCTTTCCTCCACTCTTCTCCTCTCCTCTCCTCTCCTCCTCTCCTCTCTTTTTCTTTCCTTCATCCACCTTCTGTGGTGTGTGTGTGTGTGTGTGTGTGTGTGTGTGTGTGTGTGTGTGTGCATGTGTGTGTAATATTTATTGGATATTGAGCAGAAGCCCCCTGTTGTAACCAGATTTTTTTCTTTCCATTGGGACCACCAACTCCTGAATAACAACACTGAGACATATTATTAATTATAAAAGCCAGACTTATAGATTAGGCTTGGGTTTAGCTGACTCTTATAGCTTAAATCAACCCATTTCCATTTACCTCATCTCTGTCTGTTCATCCTGCTCACTCTGCGTCTTATGGCATCTCCTCATGACTCACTCCTTCTTCTTTCCAGCATCTTCTCTGCCAGAAAATCCTGCCTAGCTATTGGCCATCCTGCTTTTTATTAAATCAATCCTAGTGACATATATTTACAGTGTACAAAAAGATCATTCTACACAACTTTCTCTTATTAACCAAACACCCCACCCCTGAGCTGTATTTCAAAAATCAAATCTTACCTCCTTTTTTTCCCCCATGCAGTTTCCATAAATTACTTGGGCTAGTCTTGAGCTAACTCTGTATCTCAGATTTGGCCTTGAATCAGTGATTGTCCTGTGTCAGCCAGTAACTGGAATTGTATGCCCAGCTCTCTGTTAGCTAAGAGTAAGGCTTGTACTTTGAAAGATTATTGTCGCAGAGGTTAATAAAAAGACAAAGAAGCTCCTCAGACAAGTGCTGTCAGCTTACATGTGGTCATAGAGCTAACCTACCATGAGGCTTGGTAACTAAGGAAAGTGTGAATATTTCCAATGACTACATTGGAAATGTAGTGTGTTAAAAGAAATATCAAAATCAAATTTGAAACCTAATGTTCTGTTTTTCTAAAATACTTCTCCTAAGCTAAAAGAAGTCTAAGAATCTAGTGTTTGTCATGCAATTGTAATCTTGAGTCCTCAGAATCCATGTTAGGCAGGCACAATACCACATAACTGAAATCCCAGCATTCCTTTGGCAGGATGGAAGGGATAGATAGTGGAACCCAAAGAGACTCAAAGATGGGTCAATCTGGTTTACACTGTAGAAAAAACAACAAAGGAGTCACGTCTCAAACAAGGTAGAAGATAAGGTTCTGACATCTGAAGTTGTTTCTGCCTTTCACACATGTTCTGTGGTAAGCACATACCCATGCACATGGGCATCCACATAGACACACACAGATGAGCACAAGTGTGAGTGCATTTACTTATGCCTGTACACACACACACACACACACACACACATACACACACACACCACAACTTATTTATTCTTTCAGTTTGTTCAGTAAGTTAAAAGTTCACTATTTAAATTACCATCTTGAACTTACTTCTTCTTGCACAAGTGTAGAAATCCTATTGGTCTTTTTCTTCTTCGTGACATATTTGTTTGTCACTTCCCCTGGACTGTCTAATGCATGAGAAGAGACCCCACATTAAGTTTTGTGTTTACACCCAGTACAGTTCCTGGCTTTCAATAAATACATGAGAAATGAATGAATAAAATGAATTATGTAAGAAAGCATGTTGAGCAGAAAGACATGTTAGTATCATGAGAGTAAAAGAAAATACAAGGCATATAAAACTCAAAAACTTCTTCATTAAGAAGTTTTAGCAAATCCATTTTTAAATATGACAGTCAGTATAAACTATATGTTTTAATGCCCTTATGCTAGGTATTCAACGTACAAACGCTTCAAAACACACATGCAGCTACATTTCATGTTTGTATTAGCAAGAACCAAAGAAAATCAATGTCAGAGACTTATCAGACAAATGCAGGTCCTCCCCCAGGATAAGCTGCTTTCCTGAGAATTCTCAATTAGAGAGAAGGATGAAAGGGGAAATACGCATTACATACCCGATCCAGAGTCAGCTGATGCAGAATCAAAGGCTTCATCAGGCATTCTGCAAGTGTTTAATATTTTCTGGAGCCAATTTAGACTTGCATACATTCCATCCTAACTGCCTGCATGCTGGCATTATGGTACCTTCTGGAACGCACAAAATGAACCCACTGCCATCTTGCTTGCTAATGAATTTATTTTGTTCTGGCTATAATTCCAAAACATAAAAGGGTCTTCATTCACTTCTCTTAATTGGGTGCAAGTGTAATAGGGGAGTTATCATCTTAAATTCATAACAGAACTGAAAATTGCTTAAGGAAAGAAGCTTTAAAGACTTCTTGTCAAGGCTATACAAAAGAAAAAAAAATGATGTATGTTCTATAGCCCCAGATGAAAGGATTAAGTATGGAGCTGTGAACCACATACTGACTACATCCATCCCAGTGAAGCTACTCTGTAAATACCTCCTTTATAGTTCTCCAGGAATCAAATGCTAGCATAAACACTATCATTCTCAAGGTATCACACTCACCTAGGAAAGGAAAGGACTTCTCATGGCAGAATCATAAATATCATGGCGTATTCTTGAGTACCATCAATAGAAAAATCAGGGGGCGTTTGGCATGTCTGGGATCTGTGGCAATTGTTTTAGTTTGTTTGAACTTCAATGTTACTGCCTTTAAGGAAAATATCCTGAAAAGATGAACAAAGAAAAAATCAATATGACCTGAAATAGAGCAATGAGAATAAGACTAAAATATGTTTGGCAGATTGAGGGTTTCAGAGTAAGGAGATCCTATACCATTTACTGATCAGATGATTGTGAACGATTCCGTATTAGTAGAAACACATGAGCTCATAATTGTATCCAAGCTTTAGATATATACATAACATAAAGGCAAGGGCAGGTGTTGGGAAAAAATTAATGTCAATTTTTTTGTGCATTGGATTGCTCATGTGGGAGATTCTAATAGCAGATAGATGATAGAGAAGGAAATGCTTCAAAAGCTAAGGAAGTAATTGTGCAATGAAGAATGGAGATAATGGCTTTCAGTAATTGGTATTTAGGGACTGAAGATATGGGAAGTACAGAAAACAGTGCCCCAGTAGTTCATGGAATTGGAGAGAGTGTAGCTAAGTTTAAATCTAGGAAGTACCAACATCAAATAAGTGAGTGAAGGAAGTAAATATGAGAAAATGGAGAAAATGTGGCTGAGATTCAAAATGTACCCAGGAAAAAAAATGCTGTCATGGATGTTTGAGGAGGATAAATTTTTATAAAAAGAGGTTAGTGCCAATGACATTTTAGAGAGTAGAAGTTGTATAATTTAGAATGTCAAGGATCACTGTGCATTTGGTCTTCAATTATTATTTGTAAAATAAATTAACTGCCTTAGAACCTTGGTTTTCTCCCATAGAGAAGTTTAATCAACTGTCCATTTCCTTTTAGGCTAAGTCTAATTAAATATTTTTAGTATGAGGGTAGTTTCTTCTGTTTATATATTTAACAGACTCAGCACTTAACACATAACAAAAAGAATAAAAACTATATAACATTTGATCATAAAAATTGCCATGGAAATGAATTTAAAGAACTTCAGGTGCAAGCAAGTTTACATCTTCACTAGATGACAATGAGTTCTTAAATTATATTTTAAAAATTAGTATTTGTCAATGACTGGAGGTATTGTTGTGGGTGTGTATGCATGCACACACATTCACATGTCCATATACTTATGTATGTGAAGAAGAGAAAGGGTTTTCGGATTAAATTATCCATTCATTCTGCATTAAGTGTTATTCTAGCCTCTCTCTGGACAATCTGGGCACGCTGAACTTGCCTAGCTATCACTTCAGTAACGGCTTACTCCATTTGATATGTATGTTTGCCACTCCAAGTTTACCCCTGTCATTTGTCAATTTTAGATATATTTCCAGCCCCCAATGTGCTACTTTGGCAGAAGAGATTCTAAACTTGGTGCTTATACATTTTCAAATTCACCTCTAATACTAAACAGTCATACTTTTTTCATTTATATTTCTATCATTTAGTCATCAGTAACTATGAGTGAGATGGGGAAGAGTTTGAGGCTTACTAGACAGGATACATATTTGTTTGTTTGAGTCTGTGCCCCAGGAAATTTCTGTATGGTTTGAAGTTATTGAGGTTACCAAGGACTTAGGCCATATTAATATTCATAAAAAGCGAAATCACAGTGTTTTTTGTTTTGTTTAAGATTCTTTGCTGATACAGACTACATCAACTCCCTAATGTCTATCACATACATGGTTTTGTGGTTTGAAGGTGTCTTCTTTATAATTTGTGTGGATCCAATGTGACCATAAAAATTGAGAAGTATGGACTCACGGAGTCAATTAGTCTCCAAGGGCTCATTCATCAACAAGGGAGACTCACGAAGCCTTTGGACAACATGGTCACTTGCTTTTCTGCTTTCTGCTACATGCGGCTACTGTGTGGAAAGCCTCCCCAGACCAAATCCAAGCACTTTGTCTTGTCCTTACAGGCTTTGGAGAAATACATTTCTATAGTTTGTAAAATACCCTGTCTTAGATATTCTGTTAAGTCACCATTGTAAGGTTTGAAAACTACATCCCCTCACATCAATTACTGTGGGAACCAGAAAAAGTAAAGTGTGCTTATGAGCTTATAAATAATAATGCTCTATAAAAAGATATTTAAATCTTACCTACGAAATATAGTGTGCTATAACTTAGATCCTGAATGGCATTTAATGGCCTGTATGATAATATTGAAAACTATTTAAAATGTGGTCTCTAGGTCTTTGGAGATTTGGCCTAGAAGAGGGTTATGGGACCCAGGATCTTTCCTTTGTTTGTTGCTTCATGTTCATGAGTTCAATGGTTGTGTACCATTGCTATTTGGCATTTCTGCCAATGATCTAAAATCATGGGTGGAAGGAATGTGAAATCCATGAATCAAAACAAACCTTTTATCTCTATAAGATAATTATAACAGGAATTTTTGTGAACATACCTTTATACCTTAAACACAGTTTACTGCAGAACTAGAGCCATGATTACGGGTGGACATGCCCAAGGACTATACCCACAATGGAAATGCAGCAAGGTAAGGGGCCAAATAGAGCAAGCACTAAAAGACCAGATAGCCAGCATGTGACAACATACTTAAGCATTTAATGTTAAGAGTCAAGTAGGGCTTTGTAGAGACCTGGTTACATGCCACTGAGGTGAAGAATCAAATGCTCCTTAAAGCATTAACTGTTCATGCATAGGAGTATTTAGTTAGTGCTGGGGAGGTGGGTCAGTAGCTGGAGGCCCATGCCTGAGTGACCTGAGCTCCATTCCAAGTCCCACTGGGTAGAAGAAGAGGACTAAACTTCTATTGTCACCTGACCTTTACAAGCACTCCATGGCATGCCCTGTAAGAAACTAATGTTTCTTTAATAGAAAACAGTCAATTTCAAAATAAGTAAGCTGGTACTACATGCACTACATACAATGAAACATTTCCTTAGACGTTGCTCGAAAGTTATGATTTTGTGCAATAGGAAAAATGTTTTAAGGAGCCATAAAATGGCATAAAGTAAGTATTCATGAAAATTGCATTAAGTGGAGTGTGTCAGCTTTGGAGTTTCACTTGATGTTAGGTGCCAGTTAGGAAGCTGTTTGGGGCAGGTGCCTTCACCACTTACAGTCCTAACTTGTAACTTGAGAACGTATTTGAGACACTCAGGTCTGGATGGATGGAAAGCTTGTTAAATTTTCATTAGAGCTTGGTGTACTTTTTGATGGATCTTATCGGTTACATTTCCTGTTTCAGAGCCTTATTCTTGATGTCATTAAATATAAAAAGAATGAGATAAAGTAACCATTATATTACATTTTTGTGAAAGAGTTCCATTAACTGAAAGCGAGGTATCATCTGAGAAAGTTTGGGTGGAAGCCACAGAAAACAAACAGTGAAGAAAGCAAAGACAAGCCTTGGTTATTTAAAAAATGTAATGATTCCCCCCAAATTAAAACCCTTTTCTGTGGAGTTAGAATTATATGAAAATGGCATCTCCCATCTTTGCAGACCTAGTCATTCAGGCAAATTGTTGAACTTTTCTAAGTCCCAGTCTACCTGGAACTATGTTAGTAACCATTTCTCCTCATAGTTGTGTCACTAATGAAGGGAGGCAAGGTAACAGGGCGATTTAAGTATTCTCCTTCATAGCATAAGAACAGAAGATGAAAATCTGAAAACTCAGAAGAGTAGAGGACTATTCTACTCAAATGTGGTTTGAATTCCATTATGTGAATTTCATTCCTGGATTGGTGCTTTATTTGGCCTGTGACACTTTGTTAGGTACTTAACCATCTAAAAAGTCACTGATTTATCCAAAAAAGGCAAGGAGTAACACCTCTTTCATTTTACTGTACAGATTTCAAATGAAACACTATATTAAAGCACTCCTGCTTTTACTGAAGCACTAGATTGCAATGCTGGCTCATCACATTGCTCAGTTCCAAAACTGCATAACATTTTTCCGGTTGAGCAACATTACTCCCCATGTGCCCCTTTATACGTACTTCAGTGTTCTTTATAGTTCTAGTTACAACAATGGGTAGGTTATAACGCCATGATAGCACAGTTCCTTCTGGAACAATGCTTCCCAGGACAGCCCATTTCAATGAATATTTACTGGATTGAATTGGACCCAGTTTTGCAAACTGATGACAAATTTGTGGAATACAAACTTAGTATCTTCACAAGACTGCCTGGATTTAATGATATCCTCACATCAAATGTGTGTCACAATATGTATTTCAGTTGATGCAAAAGTATGTTTTAGGCAGGTAAGAAATACATTTGAATACTCTAATATTGTTGGCTTTGTATGCACCTATATGATATCAGTATTGAAAGAGTAGATACAACCACTTTTTAAGAGTTACAGGATGGGCCTTTCTGGTTTCCCTATTTTGATGTGTATAAAATGTATTAGTATGACAGATGTCCGTGCTACAAAAATGTTCAATGTATGCTAGTTGCAGGTTAGCTATAATTTAGCAATGTAAAATGACTTTTGAAACAATGTAAATTTCTTTGAAGGTCACAAAAATACTTGTGGAAAACAAGCTGGTATTTAACCAGATAAAATCATGTATGCATTGCTAAGGGGCTATTTAAAGTTACAAACATTACCTACCCACCAATGAATACTATGACCAAAATATACTACTTTTGGAGAATCATATGCTTGCCTTTAATGGCTCCACCTGAAAGAATATTTCATGATTTTCCTTAGCAACATGTCTTATCTCTTTTTTTAACTTTCTTATTTATTCTTTGTGTCTTTCCGGTCATGTATCTTGATCCTATTCATCTTCCTATCCCTTCACATCTGCCCTCTGCCTTGCAACCTCTCCTCCAAAATAAAATAAAACTTAAGAGAAAAAAAATAGAAAAAAATATCTCTTCATGGAAGCTGCAGTATGATACAGTGAGTCACACCGTGTATCATTTTATCCATATATCTTTACATGCAAATGTTCATCACATGGAGTTGTTACAAGCAGGTTTTTTTCCCTGCTACCGGTCTAGTCCCACCTCCATGCCAGCTTCCAATAACACGCAGAGACTCTGTATTTGATACAATGCTGTTGGACAGTTCCTATCATTGCTTATCAGCTAGCTCTGTCTTAGTGATTAACCCATTTCTACTATTCTAAGTATTTCCACATGGCTCATCTTACCGGCCAGAGCAGCTGGCGTGCTACCTCTCTGGGCTCTCAATGTTGACTCCTGCCAACTATTTCCTCTTTCCTCCTCCTAGTCTCCTAGCCCCACCTATCTTGCTTTCCTATTGGCCAACACAGCTTTATTCATTAACCAGTATGAGAAACATATTTACAGAATAAAATATCCCATCATCTCCTCTATTCTGTCTAAAATAAAAAGGATTTTAACCTCAGCATAGCAAAATATATCACACAACAGTTATCAAATAAGAATCACAGTTAACAATATTTAGTCCATTAACATTTAGTAAGTCTTAAAGAAAATATTCTTTCATCTATCCTATCTTTGTGAGTCTAAAATCTTATATGTAACTTATCTTTAATCCTAACTATGGAAAACTATAACCATAACTATCTGTCTCCAATTCCATCAAAGACCACAGAAGGGTAATATATAAACTCTAGAATGACAGAGACAACTCACTGCCTGGTCAGTCATCCGAAGTTTTTCTGTAATGTTCCATCTTCAGCCCATAGGCCATAGTGTGTCTGGCAGACTCTTTCATGAAGCAGGAACCATGTAGCTCTTTCCATCTTGTTTTAGCAGTCACTTTTCTGTGGGTCCTGCATGTCCAGTTTATACAGCATAAAGTCAAACAGTCTAGACAAGAGAAGTATTTTTCCCAAATAGCTAGTCTTGCCATACTGAAAGCAAACTTCATAATGTGTTTTTTTTTAATGTCCATCTTCCTTTCTGGTGCAGGTGGTGTTGCCAGGAACAGTTATGTCTCACTATCAAGAAAATCCCTAAACCATTTTAAATGCCATATTTTGTAGGTCTTTGAACGGTTTGAAGAATGCCTATTCATCTCAAATACATCTCTGCATATCTAGAAATCCTAACTAACTTAACTCCAAGTTTTGACAATCATAGGTAACTCTCTATAATCTATACTAAATTATGCATTACATTTCTTTATTATACATTACATTCATTAAAATGGTCTTTTTAAAACCATTTTATTCCTTTTCTTTTTCTCTTCCAAGCCTACGTATATTTTAAAACACATTGTCAACCTTTAGCGGTTTTTTCTTAATGTGAATCTGTCTTTACTGTAAATCTTTATCTTTTTTTGGCCATGAGTCTTTTATCTGTTTAACAACAATATTGCTAAAATGAAAGCCACAGTTGTTTGAGCCGTGGTCTATCCAAGATGGCAGTGGCTACCTTTACCGCCAGACCTGAGAACTGTGCTCACTGTCTTGGTCTAAGCTGCCATCCAGAAGCATGCTGCCAGCTTGGAGATGTGGCAGCTCTCGTACACACCAATGAATTGTTAGCAGAGCAATTTAAAATCCACACAGTTTTTTTTTTTTTTCCTCTTATGCTGAGTCAGGAAACTGCCCTTAAAGGAGCTGCGCAAATATTTGTCTCTAGTAAAACAAACTCCCACCTAGAAAAATGCTGCTACCAAGAAGTCTTGCTTTTTACTGTTCTTTTGTTTTTAAAAACTATTTTTTAAGCTTTTGTTAAGTTTTAAGTGAAACTTCTCAATCCCACTTCTGACACCATTATGTTACCAGCAGGTTTTCCCCCCCGCCGCCATGCCGGCCCCCAATAAGAAGTCATTCTTGTTCAAAGCTTCTGGTTTCTGCTGCACTGTCAATACTGGGGCCTTTCTGGGACTCCTCTTGGATATCCTGTAATTGCATTTTGTCCCGGAGATCCTGTGGCTTTGGTTCTGCAGGACCGGCCTCTTCACCTGCTCCAACAGACCATAGATAGAGTGGACATTGAGGTGGGCCAACTCATAACCCTAGTTCTGGGCCTGATTAGCTGCAAGGTTGGTCAGCTCACCAATTCTCCCTCATCCTCGTCAGGAGGGTGAGTTCTCTGACTTTTCCCTGCAACTTCATCTCTTGCAGCTATGAGCAAGTGGAGGGACAGGTTCTCTACTGCTTTTATTCTCTCAAGGTCAACTCTTCAATGCCTACATCATTAGGGCCAGCTCTACTATATTGTTCAGGCAGGTACAGAAGCCACTCACCCAAGTGCTGCACCTGTTAAAGGGCAGGAAAATCTTCCCCTTTATAAACTTTAGGGCCAGCAGATGAGGGAGTAGGATATCTTTCCCTTCCCATGCCACCATGTGGCAGATGATTGACAGGGCCAATCTCCTATTATCATGTTCCCACGACTGGCTTCCCTGCCACCACACTCCACCACAACAGGGTCAATTCCACTATGTTGCCCAAATGATGTGCAGGGCCTACTTTCCAGAATGTCACAGCAGGTTAATGGAAGGGGTATCTTCCTCACCAGCTGAAGGCAGTAGGGGCAAGGGAGGAAGGTATCTTTCCCTTGCCACAACCACCACACTTCAGTGAGGGAAGTGGTACTAGGTTTCCCACTCTCTTGCCCTCAGGGCTGGCTCTCCTATGCTCCTGTCTATAGGGTCAACTCTGCTGTGCTGCTCAGGTGAGGCCTAGTGCCCATTCTCCAGACTGCTGAAGCCTATGAAGGGTTGGGTCAGTACCCCTGCCTGCCACAGGTGGCAAAGAACAAGGAGAGGAAGGCAACTTTTTGTCACCCATGCCACCACATTACAGAAGAGAGGTACCTGCTTTTTCTCATTGGAGCCTCAGGCAAACTACCTGGACATTCACATGGGTTTCCTTTTCCCATTCAGTCTGTCACAACACTGGGCAGGACCATGCTTTCTCCTCAGAGCCACAGGCAGACCCATGTCTTAAAGACATCCACATAGACAATATGCAGTAGACAATGGCTATTTTCTGTGGGATGTCATTTTAGAAATTTAGAGAGACCAGAATACAACAGCCCATTGTTAATAATATTCACTGAAAAATGATGTTAGCTGACAAGTTGCCACATACTATTCTAAGCCGCTTACAAATATAAATTCATTTAATCAAAATATCCTTATCTAACAGAGTAGCTGTTGTGTTGGTCAGTCAAGTTGCCATGAGTTTAAGTCATCTGAGAGGAAGGAACCTCAACTGTGAAAATGTCTCCATAAGAAAGGTCTGTAGGTAAGTTTCTGGGGCATTTTCTTGATTGATGATTGATGCCTAGAACACATAACCAGGGCCACTCCTGGGCAGGTGATAATGAGATATATAATAAACATAGCTGAACCTGGGTCTGGATAGAAAAATTAGTAAGTGCCATTCTTCCATGGTCTCTGTTTCTATTTCCAGGTGTCTGACTTGAGTTCTTATACTGATTTCTATTCATACTGGACTGCGATTAGGACATGTAAGCTAACTAAACCCTTTCTGTTTCAACTTGTTATTAGTCATGATGCTTTATCACAGCAACAGAAAAAAAAAAAAACTAAGATAGCTGTTAATTTGGTCCTGTTTTACATTTCAGTAACCTTGGGCATATACATATTAACTAGCTTGTCCTAGGCCACACAGATTGTGAGTAACAAAGCAAGGTTGACTGCCTGTTTCTACATAGACATTTTTATCATTGAATTATACTTCAATCTCAATACAGAAATGGCACTAGACTGGGAGTTAAGAGACATTAAGATTGAATCTCTTCTTTGTCTTTAATGAGCCATATGAAAACTTTATTACTTCTTCAATTTTTGCTTTAAAAATATCTATGCCACACTCTCAGTAGAGAATATTGCATAGATACACCTAAAGGACTCTGGTAGCCAATAGTTTGAAGGTATTATATAGATGCTAGCCCTCAATAGTCATTTAATGAACATTATTTGTGGCCAAATTAATTACTTTTGATTTTCTATAATAGTTCTTGATAAGATAGTCAATTATTTGGATTTGTGATATTTTTATATATATATATTTCCTTTGGAAAATGAATATAATTTAGCTTAATGGATTCATTATGCTAAGGACAAAGTCTTGAATTAAACAAAAACAAAGACAAGTTGATTTGGATGGACCATATGTATAAAAACAACTTGAAGACACAGGACGCTTATACAGAGGGCAAGCCTGGGCTGGTAAAGTGTACTCACAGGCTTGCCTTCACAGCTGAGATCAATTCCCTCACTTTGCCTTCTCCACCTGGATGGACTGTTCCTCTCAAACAATGAGTCAAATTTAACCTCTCCCTCCCCTAAGAGGTGTCATGGTATGTACTCAGTCATAGCAAAAGGAAATGTCAGCAACATTTCTCTGGTTTTCTCCCTACTCTTGTCACAGGATTTGTCAGGCAGCCCAACATTCCATTGCCCTCTGCAGCTGCCAGGTCCCTAACACATTCCCTTCCCAATAAGATGACCAAAAGAAAGTGAGATCAGCCTAAGGGGCCAGGAAAAGAGAGCCCAAGGCTATCAGGTCAGCCTGCTCCAGCAATCACAGAAGAAAATAACAAAACAGAGAATAAAAGAATATTTGAACCAATAAGCACAAATCAAAGGCTCTGGGGAGCAAAGGGAAAACATTCAGACATGACAAATAAAGACATAAAAAATTTACCCAAAAAAGGTTGCAGAATGAAGAATGAGTATAATTCAGCTTCCAAAGAGATACAAGAAGCCAAGTCTGATTAATGTCACTAACCTCATGAGCCCTGTCTTCCCTTCCTGTGAAGTCTATAGGACTATTTTTATTTGTAAATGCTAGTTTTGTAGGCCCTCTAAAAGCATTGTAAAAAGTTGGTGATTTCTGGCTGCACGGCAGTCCAGTTAGTAAAGCACTTGCTATGTAAACATGTAAATCTGTGTTACATACCCAGAAAACACACAAGAATCTGACTGTTCTGGTGTGCATTTGAAGCTCCCATGCTCAGCAAGTAGAATGAGATGAGTCGGTGGGACTTACTCAATAGCCAGCCTTTGCTTGATCATGGGTCTTCAGGTGCCAGAGATAGACCTTATTTTATCCAATGAGGTGGACAGCTCCTAGATAAAGACATTGTAGGAGGCAGAGACCTCACTGACAACAATGGGAGCCTTTTCAAACCCCAGATCCTGTTTACAGTTACACCTTCTCCAACAAGACTCCACATGTTAATCTTTAATGAACAGTTCTAACAACTTGAGAACAAGTATTTAATAATGTGAGCCTATGAGGGCCCTTTTCATTTAAATCATAGTGCAGGTAGGAAAATAAAGAAGGAAAAAGAGGAAGAAGAAGGATGAGGAGGAAAAGGAGGAAGAAGAAGAAAAGAAGGAGGAGGAAAGAAGAAGAGAAAGAAGAGGAGGAGAAGACAAGAAAAATGAGAAGAGGAGGAGAAATATTCATTCTAATAAAGAAGTTAGATTTACTTCAATGTCAGCAACCTCATGGTAACCCTATAGGCATATGAGTACTTTCTGTGCTACTATGCTCAAATAAAATATTTATTTGTAATTTACCATGCCTGGTTCTCTAGAAAAATTTACTGATAGAGTACAAGGATAAGATAAAATATAGCCACCAACATAGCTTAACAGTGTAACAAGTATTATTTCTTTCCTTTAAATTTTAAATTGCAATAAATATCCTTATTAGTTGTAACTACAAATAAAATGGTAGTTTTGTCTTTGTGTTCCTGTGTTCCTTCTTTGGTGGCATTGGTTTTTGTCATTATACCAAGTAGTTTTTATAGGGAAGAGGAAGACTGAATGGCTTCCATTTCTCCAATTTTTATTATGTGCGTTCTTATTGCCAGAATTAAATGTTACCTGAATATGCTTGTTGGCACATTGACACTCCCCTGTAGGTCCAGTAGACAGGATGCTGAGGGCTGTGAGTTCAAGTCGAGCCAGGAATACATAGCAAGACCCAATTTTAACAGATGTACCAATAAAAAAAAATGTTCACAGCTGGGTGTTGGTGGTGCATGCCTTTAATCCCAGCACTCATGAGGCAGAGGCAGGCAAATCTGTGTGAGTTTGAGGCCAGCCTGGTCTACAGAGCTAGTTCCAGGACATGCTTCAAAGCTATACAGAGAAACTCTGTCTCGAAAACAAAACAAAACAAAACAAAACACAAAATTAAAATTGAAAAAAGTACATTCATGTTTGGTGTTTGGCAGATAATGTTGTTTTGTTTGTTAAGCTATTTGTTGTTTTTGATGTTGTTTTGTGCATTTTTAGGTAGGAGGGAACTCATCTCCAGTCTTTTAATCTTGATTCTCCTGATTCTATATCCAAATTTCTGGTATTATAGACATGTGTCACTATTACCTAAAATACACTTTATCTATCTTAAACTTACATCTTTCTTTCCAGTGACTTAGTTAAGGTTCATAATCTCTCATCCTCTCTGTATCCTTCTACTTTGAGCCAAATAGTACTTTCTCAAGAATGGCTGACAATATTGCTTCTACCTCTTCATTTATATACTGGTGAACTGCTTCTAACCTTAATGAAGGGTTTTCTACCACATCAGTTACTCAATTTTAAATATCTTATGTATGTCTCTCCATAGATTCAGCATTACTTCTTAGAATTTGGAAATGTTGACATAGATTATCTTATTCAAAGTGAGTTTTTTTTTTTTTTAGTTTTGAGTGATTTTTTTTTGTACCATTGACTATAAATGGGTTTGATGTGAAGACCTCTTCAGTTTTTTTCTCTTAATATGGATGTAAGTAAAGATTCAATATGAAAAACAAAACAGTTTTAAATACATATGTTTGAGTGTATACTAGTAATTTCAGTGAAATGAGGATGGGGTCAGTAGCTCAGTTCAGTATATGTCTGTCTGTTCTATGGAAACCATAGAAGAAGATGATCTGCAGACAGTACTTGAAAGATATAATCATATATAATTACTCTAGCCAGAAATTACCAACACTGATAGAAAATGAAAATACCAGGTCTTACCAGGACATTTTCTCTAACTCACCATGGCACTCAGCCAAAATGTATTCATATAGCAATTCAGGCCTGAGAAAGAAGCAGTCACACAAGAATAAGGCAGAAAGACACTGAAGTAACTCTGCAACACGTATTGAGAAAAAGAATATTATGAAGTCATCCTTTCTGGGTAGGGTAAGAAAAAAAGCTCATGGCTGTAGAAAAATCAGATTTTGTACAGGTTAAATCTAGAATGTTATCCACAGGCCCATATTCTAGAAGCTTTGCCCATGTGTCAGAGAAAAGCAGTAGAACTTGAGGACATGGATCCTAGTGGGGCATCATCTGGTCACTTGGCTGTGCTCTTAAAAGGAATAGTACATACAAAGAATCTTTAGTTCTGGGTCACAAGGTGAAAGACTTTGTTCTGAGCCATACTTCCACTGTGATGTGCCTCATCATAGGCTCAGTGAAACATGCAATGCCACCAATGAGTTTAGGAATGGATCTCTAAAGTTGTGAGATAAAACAAAGCTTTCTGTTTATTTGTGTATTTCTCTCTGGTGTTTGTAATGCTTCCTAACACAGTGCTACCCATCAACTATTCAGTGTGGCAATCAGCCTGAAACCCACATTCAGTTATAGTTTTTGCTCCATTTTACCTTTATTGCAACTTTTCAAAAAGAGAATAAGTAGTAAATTAAAATTGGCAAGCAAATGATCCTTTCACGTACTCAGGAATCAGTAAACATATAGGCAACACATCTGTCTGTCAGATCCCAGGTCAACTAAGAGAGAGCTATCAATATGCAATCCGAGTGCTCACCTTTGATTAGTGGAAATATGTGTAGAAGAATATATATGGTAAAGATATAAGAGCATTAAAATTCAGGCAAAGTCCTAAGGAAGCTTAGTAAAAGCAAGATCTTAATTCCAAACAGAGTTTCCATTTCAATTTTTAAATTAAAGTCAAACTCCATACTGTCTTGTGAATTGATATTTGCTCTCCTATGGCTGCCATCTGGGTCTGGGTTATGCATTAACTTGTAGTGATAAAGCACCAGAAATGATGGATCTGGGGAGATGGAAAAATCACATAAATTCTAAGAGTCTTAAAACAATTCTCAAGGGCAACATCTTGTCCTACAAACCCGATATTATAACTTCACACTATCATTTTATGGCATGTAAATCTTAGGAACTATAAGAGAAGGTTATAAATTGCTTGATCCCATAAGATAATCAGGTGTCCTTGGGCAGACCTTTGCATGTCTCAGTTTCTCAACTGTAACATAAGGGGGCTAAAGCACAGAACAGCTGATCGTTTCAAGGTCTAATATCCTGAGATTCCAAGACTTCGCACATGGGCCATTTTTCATATGACCAATTTTCATTCCATGAATAAATGTTGTCAGGTTTCCTGTTCCACATAAGGGGACTCTACAGAAGTAATTAGATCCCCATGGAAAAGCAATGCCCTATATATGTCCCACACCTCATAAATAGTCTGCGGTGAGCATTTGTGCATCCTATGCAAAATAATAAAAAACTGAAATCTTCTGGTTTGCTCAAAACAGTATTTTTCTTATTAGAGATGCAGATTATGCTCATTCCCAAATTGTTGACACAGAATACATAACCGAGTCCTAAAAGCACATCAGTTCTTGATGAAAATAGCATTTGTATGCCAAGACAGAATGGGCACCTACTCAGCAGTCTTGTCAAATAAATTTTAATAAGAGCAGATGTAACAGGAAATGTAAGGCATTATTTTGTATATGCGACAATCTATTCACCATCTCCGATACAGTCTCAAACTAACTGAAAATCCTGTATATTTTTATAGTTGTTATTTGTCGCCTAGCAAATATAAAGATCATAGCAAAATTCAATTCATATACTAATTTGAAGATATGAACAACACAATAAACAACACACAGTGTGGCTATGTTTTACCTATAACTCTGATTAGCACACAAATATTATGCTTTTTATACTAGGTACTGTCTCATCTCTTTATACTGTAAACACTAGAGGGAGGAATCCATGCCTGATTTATCCTTGATCTATCAGGATAAATCTGAGAGTTCTCTAACTCTGAGAGTTCTCAGAGTAGGTATTTGATGATTATTTCCTGGATGATTCATTGCCATAGGTGTGCCCAAATGAAAGAGAAACTACAAATTTGTAGGTGAAAGCCTGATCTAGCTACACAATTCTCCATCGTATGATCTCAGAAGTTCTATCACTGAGATATGTGATGATTTTGAAATCAGCATTCTGTTTATATTTTGTTATTTGTTTGCCTGTGAGAAATGGTATCCTCAAAAGCTTGGATGTTTCTTCCATTTAATTCCAAATAGGAGACTGTTGTGGAATATTAATGAAAGATGTATTATATTCTTTTATGTTGCATTTGTTTAACTCTGTAAATGTGTGTTACTTTGCCTGTCTAAAACACTTGATTGGTTTAATAAAGAGCTGAACTGCTAATACATAGGCAGGAGAGGGATAGGGGGAAGCTATCAGGCAGAGAGAATATGTAGAAGAAAGAGAGAAGAAGGAGGATCAAGGAAAGAAAAAGGAGAAAGGATGCCAGGGGCCAGTCAACCAACTACACAGCCAAGCACAGAGTAAGAAAGAAAGGACTATAAAGTAGACAACAGTAAAAGCCCAGAGACAAAAGGCAGATGGGATAATTTAAGTTAAGAAAAACTGGCTAAAAATAAGCTAAGCTAAGAATGGACATTTACAAGTAAGAATAAGTTTCTGTGTATTTATTTGGGAGGTGAGTGCTGGGTCCCCAAAGAATAAGCAGTAAAAATCAACAACAAAAAACAACTACAGGAGACGTAGACCCAACAGAAGAGCTTTGGGTGTGAACACAATGCCAGTGATCACCATACTAATCCTATCTTTGTTTGGTCAATTGTTATGCTATTCTGCAACCCCTGTCCTAACAATACAGAAAAGATAATTTTTACTAGAAGGAAGTAAAATAAATTAATTTTAATTTATAACAGCTTAATTAATACATTTTAAAACTGTTAAGTACATAGCAGAAGCACCCCCTTGTTGATTGCTAAGAAATTCTAAACCATATTTTGAACTTTTCTTGTTCTCCACATTGATAGTAATTTACAACGAAAGAAAAAGCACAACAGCACATGTTCCTCCTACTTTATATTACATATCCCAAGAATACATCTGAAAATCTCATCACACTTTCTCAGGAGACAGAAACCAAGCATCATATATTCACTCTGATTCCTCTACACCATAATGAAGTTGCTCTTCTTCTTCTAAATGAGTCAGTTTACCCACACTCCCCAGGGTCTCCAGGCAAGTATTTCACGGAGAACTGCTTTTTATTTCTCTCAGGTCTCAAAATGATCGGATCACTGGTTGAGAACATTATTGGCAGTGAAGTTAGAGAGTCTGGCTTCATAATCAACTGAGTAATGACTCTCTCTTGCTTTATCTGTGTAATGAGAAAAGAGGCAGAAATACCACTGGGAGCATTTGAGCAGTATAAGAACAATAAGATAATAAATGCTTCTCTTTTCCACAAGTATAGGACAATTAGCTAATATGGGAGAGGGAGACCTGCCTGAGAACTTAATTTAGAGAAGGTTTATAAGGGTCATGCTGTAAAGTTCCAGACAATTCCATGTGGATTGGTGTAGAGATCTCAGTAGATGACTTTTCTTTAGGAAAATGCCTTAAGAAGCATTTCCATAGGGGTTTGGGGAGGGGGTGGGTTTGTTTCTGTAAAGTAAATGGATGTGTTCCAACTTTCAGATGACAGTTTTTAGCATTTCTGTTTCCTTTCTGAAGTTCCTGATTCAGGTAAGCTCACTAGTCCTGACAATACATGTGTATTACAAGGGCCTCTATCAGTCAGATTAGAGTGGTCCTTGAAACAACAGGAACAAAACAAACACATGAAGTAGATTAAACAGATAAAGGATAAACAAAAGATGAGCTGCTTAGTAGCTGTAATCTGATGCAACTCCAGATCTGTTCTCCCCTAAGAAATAAATTATATGACCACTATGGGTACCAGCATGACACACTGAAATCACCATCCCAACCTCTGATGTTCTTTCTCACTAATTAATTATTTTGGGTTATTTTTGCTTCTTTATTAATTTGTTTTTTGATATTTGTTTTTAATTATGTGTATGTTTGTGCATGTGAGTGTCAGGACTATGAAGGCCAGAGTTATTGGATTCACTGGAGGGTAGCTAGCTATAAGCAGTTGTAAATAACCTGACAGGTGACAGGTGATATGAATTTAACTTGGATTATCTAAAAACCAATATGTATATAATACTCTTTTTTAATTCATTTTACATACAAAACACAGTTGCCCATTCCTCCACTCCTCCCCCTTCTATCCTCAACTTGTTCCTGTTCACTCCTCAGAAAGTATAGGGCTTACCATTGGGAGTCAAGGGAGGGAGCCTGGCACATTCAGTTGAGGCAGGACCAAGCCCCAGACTCCCCACCACAGCATCAAGGCTGAGAAAGGCATCCCACCATATGGAATGGGCTTCAAAAAGCCAGCTCATGCTAAAGGAATAGATCCCAGTCCCACTGCCACAGACTAGGCTACAAAACTGTCTCTCACATGCAGAGGGCCTGGTTCATTCCCATGCAGGATCCTCAGCTGTAGGTCTAGAGTCTGTGAGCTCCCACAAGTTTGGACAATGAACCATCTTTTCAGCCCCTTTGCTTTTTTATATTAGCATCTTCCTGTCATTTGCCATGGAACACTGCCTCCTGTCCCCACCATGTCTAAAAACCACACATAAAGACAGAACAGTGGAATAAACCCAAGTTTTCAAAAACCTCAACCCATTTCTATTAGTAGCTATAATCCTTTTCTCCACGATGCCGGAACTCATGAACAATTACCCCTTATATCAAAATGTATCCATAAAATAATCCAAAATTTCAGCAGTATGACTTTCTTGACCCCGTAAGAAATCCTTATTTCATCTTGAGTGTGTATTCCTGCTTATATAAATATCTTAATCATTCCTTTATTTTATTATTATTTCCTATTACTTTATCTCATTTTTAATTCCTATTTGATGGTGAAAGGGACCTAGAAACACTGGCCAAGGTCTACACATAATCTATCTCTGAATTCTCCCTAACCTTCTGTAGAGTGATATTCAGAGATATAGTCCCAAACATAGCATATTGGGCACATGTCTCTTCTGATAGGCAATAGGTTGGGAATAACTAAAACATTCTCCAAATAAAGGTACTCATAGAATGCTACTGAATAAACAAAAAAGATAAGAAAAACTTCAAAAACAATGTGTATCTTATATAATCTTAAGAAATATGGCCAAAAAGAAAACTCTAAAACCTTCCCAAGACTGAGAGTAGTAGGCAATCACCAACAAAGGACTATTTTAAGAACAACTCAAGCTGTAAGTGGAAACTAATATATCCCAAGCACTTAGGGCCATAAAAGATTCAAGTTTAGAAACATACAAACAGAAACATACAAACAAAATATAGTTTTAGTAATAGGCTTAAATGAATACACCAGTCCTCAGGAAAATGAATCATATTTCTGAAAACTAATATATATATATATGTATATATATATATACACACATACATACATACATATACACATATGTTAACACATACACACAGATTAGGGACTACTAAACTGGCTTAGTGGGTAAAGTACTTACTGTAAATTCCTGGATACCTGAATTGGATTGGTAGAATCTATGTAATGGTAGAAAGAGAGAATAAACTCTAACAAATTAACCTCCAAAGTTCACATTTGTAGTCTTCACAATTAAGAACACATACAGAGATAGCTTGAATGAAAATGTTCTCCTTAGGTTGGATATTTCAACACTTGATCCTTACTAGGTGGCATTCTTTGAGGACGTCCTTAGGTTGGATATTTCAACACTTGATCCTTACTAGGTGGCATTCTTTGAGGACGTTTAAGAGGTTGTTCTTTGAGATCTTAAAGCCTTTCCCTACATCCATATTTTTCTCGTTCCTGTTTTGATCATCTAGCTTCCTGCCCCTGCAGCCATGCTTGTGGCTTGCTTCTGTTCCTTCCCAACATGATGGATTCTTATCCCTCTAGAACTATAGATGAAAATAAATTTTGCCTTCTATAAATTACTTTGATTGTGGTATTTTGTCACACTATCAGGAAAGTTGTTACAAGCACATTTTTCTCTTTATTTATTAACCAGTATGAGAAACATATTTACAGACTAACATCTGCCATCAGAAAGTAACACACAAAAGAATAATGAATAAAACATTTCAATAATATTTACTAAATGATTTATTGGTCACCTGTACATCTTCTTTGAGAGTGTCTATTCTATTCAAGTTCTTCATGCATTTAACAATTTTTGCTATATACTTGTAAAGGGTTCCTTATACATTTAGGATGCAATCCTGTCAGGGTTCATAAAAATGTAATGCCTTTGCCTTATTGAGAGTGGGGGAGCAGTGAATGGAGAAGGAGTTTGGAGAAAGAGAAGGGGAGGAGAGGAGAACATGTGGACCAGGAAGATTGAATCAGGGGACAAATAGACAAGAGCAGAGAGAGAGAGAGAGAGGGAGGGAGGGAGGGAGGGAGGGAGGGAGAGGGAGGGAGGGAGGGAGGGAGGGAGGGAGACCATAAAAGAGGGAGCCATTATAGGTTTGAAGAGAAAACTGACTCGAGAGAAATGTCCAGAGACCTACAAGGATGACCCCAACTAACAATCTGAGCAACAGAGGAAAGTCTACCTTAAATGCCATTTCCTGATAATAAGATTGATGACTAACTTATATGCCATCATAGAGCCCTTATCTAGTGGCTGATGGAGATAGAAATGGACACCCACAGTTAAACACTGAGCCGAACTCCTGGAATCCAGTTGCAAAGAGGGAGGAGTGATAGGAAAAGGGGGCAAGACCAGGCTACAGAGACCCATAGAGACTGCGGACCTGAACAAGGAGAAGCTAATGGACTCCCCAGACTGATAGCTGGGAAACCAGCATTGCACCAACTTAGACCCCCTGAACATGGGTCTCAGTTAGAAGGCCTGGGCAATCAAAGGGATCTCTAATAGTGGAGCCAGGATGTATCCCTGGTACACAAAAGGCCTTTGGGAAACAATCCCCTTGGAGGGATACTCCCTTAGCCTAGAGGCAGGAGAGAGGGCCTGGACCCTACTCCAAATGACTTGACAGATTTTGATGATCCCTCCTGGAAGGCATCACCCTCACTACTCTCACTGTGGAGTGGGTGGCGGGAATGGGATGGGAGGGAGAGTTCGGGTCATGGGAGGGAGGGAGAGGGAACTGGGATCTATATGTAAAATAAGAAAAAACAATACATATATTTTAGAAAATGTCTTTGCTTCATCTCGGCTTAACATCAGAGATTTCAAAACTATTCTTACTCTTCCAAGGTTAAAGTCATAAGACCTAAAGGTCTAAGGTGTGGCTACTATAGGATGTTTGGTCTTAGTGTGGATGTCTTATCTAAACAACAAGAGGCCTGGTGTAAGGTGTGGTTACTCTTAACCCTCCTGGCCACATAACAAGAGAGTTAGTCTAAGGTGTGGTTACTAAGTGTTTGGAGAATTAAGGAAGAAAGTCTGTTTTTTCCTTGATTTATGATAAAGAAGTCTTTTGGCATTTCCCCCTTTTTGGTAGGGGTATATTAGAATGTTGAATAATAAACTTGGGGTGTTCAATATTCATTGTATTGACTTTCTGACTCTATTCTGTGACTCCATCTTTTCCTTAGTGTCTTTATCCACTGTTTCTCAATTGACACTCCCCCTCTTGGTATGAACTTGGCAAGTCAGCTGGATTCAATTGAAGCCCCACAAAGACAGGTTACTATACAATCCCGTGTAGTTTTGTGATATGATAAAAATATGTATGTAAATAAATGTGTATATTTTAAATATATGCATATGTGACTCATATTACATGCATATGTGTATATGAAATATATATTTGGTCTTATCTCAAGTTTTCTGATGTATAATTCCTAAAACATTACTTTCTGTGTAAGATACACCTAGCTAGTATTTTCATATCTATATCATTATACTTTATTCTCATGCTCTTTCCTCTTCCATTCTTGTTCTGTTCTCTGCCCTTCTTCCTGGTTCCCTCCCTCCCTCAACCAGTCTCCCTTCTACTTTCTTGGCAGGTATCCTCTTGCCCTTATCTCTTTCCATCTCCCATTAGACTTCCTCTTCCCCACCCTTTGAAGTTCATACATCCATCATATTACACAAGAAGGAAGT
This sequence comes from Cricetiscus sungorus, assembly GCA_030556225.1. Lineage (NCBI taxonomy): Eukaryota > Metazoa > Chordata > Mammalia > Rodentia > Cricetidae > Cricetiscus > Cricetiscus sungorus. Next base: position 3,194,930 of record JANBXA010000392.1, on the reverse strand, counting down.
ATGGCTATACATATCAAGCAGCTGATAGTAATTCCAAGCAGAGGAAACATTCTGGTTGTTCTTTAGTATATTTGGAATGGGGAAATAAATGGGGAATAGAAGTGTTTTTAACATAGGCACATTAGTTTTCTTATGTTATACATGATCTTCAATTATAAAACTATGACAATCACATAATTGTGAGAAATACAAGAAGTGTGAATTTCCATTGAATTTCAAGACACAGAACACTCTGATGAGATTGTGTGTATAAAACTTGGATTGAAATTCCCTAAAATAAACCTGCAGAATGCCTTAATTGATGAGAAACTTGCTCCCTAACCTGAAGAACATTAATGTCCCCTTGTACATGTATCAAAGGTTCTTATTTATAGTTATTGGCCCACTTGATCAGAGACTTGAGGAAAAAAAAAGTGAGTTCTGTTCACCAAGAGAGAAACAAGGCTGAGATTTGGAGTAACTTTGCAAAGGTCACAGGGATTTCAAATGCCTGCGTGGGAACAGCATGTCTGATTTTTGATGGGCTTTACTGTGCCCACTGTTCATTCTGTTTCTCTTTATAAATAAACAAAGGCTTTCAGGATCCTATAATGGTGACTAATAACTTAAACAATGGATTAAAAACAACTATGAAATCCTTTGCTTGAGAGATTTATTGAAATGATGCTAAACTACATAATTTTATGTCCTTTGTGTTATCTGTATATTCAATTAAGCTAAGCAATTGTAGAATTCTGTCTCTTCTAGATGTGATACTTGTTACCAAATTCTTTGGAAATAATCATTTTTAAGTGAAACGTTTACCACTTACTCTCTTTAAAATTAAAATAAAAAAAAAATCTATGTAATACATGACTAACAAAAACTCCAGGGAAAATAATCATTGTTCCATATCTCCTCAGGTTTCATGATGAGATTGCTTGCCACTTCAGAATAGTGTTGAAATGTTATATAAAATGTCAATTTTCAACATGAAAAAACTGAATAGATGCTAGTCATCAGCTCTGCAGGCTGACTGAGGGGAGGTGGCAGCCTGTTGGACTAGCTTCACTAATTCTCATGTCTAATGAGCAATGGGAATGTCAACTAAACTTTCCCATATGACTAAGAATCATTTTGCTGTTAAAGTATCACAAAACAGTATTATACTAGATGTAGTTTTATTATTAGTATGAGGAGCTGTTTTGTTATGTATATTTCTAATTGTAATTCACACTCACAGGCACACACACACACACACACACACACACACACACACGATTTGAACTCCATTTCATTGTGAAGAATTACTCTATTTTCTCATTTTACCATATGTTTTAGAAAGGAAGCCTAGAAAACCTCACCACTGTCCACAAAAACCTCCCAAAGTCTTGTGGCAAAGAAGCCCAAAGGGTGAGTAGAGCCATTATGTCCCCAGACAAAATCCCCTGGAGCTTTGGGCAGGAAGCTCTAATCTTTCCTTTCATTAGAGAAATTTCTCATAAGTGGGGTATTTTGAATTGATTTTCTTCTGAGAAGAGACAACATGACCATGGCAACTCTCATAAAGAAAACATTTAAATGGAGTGGTTCCCTCACAGTTTCAGAGGTTCAGTCCATTATGATCATGACAGAGAGCATGGCAGTGTACAGACAGATATGGTGCTGGAACTGAGAGTGCTACATCTTGCAAATAATAGGAAAGTGACTGTCACACAAAGGGAAGCTTAAGAGAAAGAGACCTCAAAGCCCACCCCCACAGTGACACACTTCCTCCAAAAAGGCAACACATCCAAATAGTACGACTCCCTTTGGGGGCCACTTTCTTTCCAAGTGTTTTTGTCCAATAGTAGAATGTTTTAAATGACTTACATAGTTGGTGAAGCGATGACAATGCATCAGTGATATCCTGTATTTCTTGTGTGTCCAAGAAATTTTCTCTAACCACAGAATTCCATGAAACCCGCATCAGTCAAAAAGGGCCACTATGATAGAATGGTACCTTTTCAACAAGAAGCAGGAAGTTTTCCATGTGTGACTTCTGTAACCTGCCTCATCTTAACTTCTCTCAATTAAATGAAAGCTCCAGAATCCTTAGATCTTTCCAGAGACTGAACACCTCTTAATCCTCAAGGCTTTCACCCATGTTGTGCAATCACTCTAAATTGAGCAGTACTCAAATGCTTTCAAATCATAGATTCAAACTCCCTGTTCAAATAATTCATAGTTATGCATGCAAGAGGATCAAGAAATGTTTTGTATTAGTTATATGATTTTTGTCATAGTTATTAGATCTTTTAAAGAGATATTCTGCTTCATTAGATGGTTGAGGTTTATGATAGATGCTTTATATTATTATAATAAATATTATATTTTCTTCTAACAATTTGATGATTATTCTGAATCACCCTTATTTGTTAGAATACATGCTTTCCCTATATACTATACAATTCTTGAAGGTAATACCTATTAACTGTCATTTAATCCCCAAGCAGAGGGGTTGGAGTAAAGTTGAATCTCAATGTGAATAATGAAATGAATGAACAAAGTAAATTAATTTAATCATTATGACTTTGGAGTTTTGCATACCTAAGGTTAAAGAGTACAGAAATACTTTATCCCTGGAACTCATTAACAATGTCAAGAAGAATTCAGGTTAAGAAAATGAGCATGAACACACTATTGGCAGGTGCTGAATTTGCCCACCCCTTCCAAGCATAAGAAGTATTAATCCATTCTGTGAGGGGAATAAAAAGATAAGAGTTTACATAAAACCCCTCTTGTATTCCATTTTGGGTGAAGTCATCCTCCAAATCCAATTGAAATGCAGCTAAAAGGGCCTATGGTATGATTTGGCTGCCAGTGGTATTGAATAATGTCTAGACCCCATGTGGTTTTCTGTACTGTACAATTCAACACATAAAAAAGAGCTAAGCAAACCTTCTGTAATCCATATGATAATTTTGAAACTTTGGTTAGAAACTTGATCAGATTCCCATGAATTCACAAAGTTAACATGGTATAAACTGACTTTTTCTTAGTATAGCTATTAATATAGCAATCTGAAAGAAAATTTAGGCATTTCCAGGACTCAAACTATTGTAAAATATGACCCCAGAGATACTTACTTCCAAATTAAGTGTTACTGATACCACTGACTCTTTGTGTAGATTAGCTGGATACTACTGGAAGATTGAATTTTAGATTTAACAGCATGGAATCAGTCTCATGGATGAGAAGCTGGAGGCCCAGTGAGGTGATGATCGAATCCAAGTCAGCAAAGGACTAGCATGGAGACACTTGTACTCCTGTAGCCCTTTTGCCTTTTTTGTACTTTCAAATATATTGCATCACCTTAATTTTCACTTTCCCATAATTTCTCTATTAAAATTTTCATATTAAAGAAGTAGTAAATTGAATCTGTGTATATTTGTGATTTCTATACTAAAAGGTAATTTTCTTCTTATATGCAGTATATAAAAAATGAAATGGATTTCTTCCACGGGTTTCTAAATTTTTTTACATTGGAAATATCAAAAGGACTCCCAGTTCCCCTCCTCACATGAGTGGACTTTTCATAGGTATTACAGAGACCAAGAGGGAAGGGAAGTGGTTTGGACATCATTAGAACACAAAATGAATATATGGCTTGGATACAAACTACTGTTAATTCTCAGTCTAAAATCCTGGCAGTGTTATGTGTTGATTCATTTAGTTTCCACCAGTTTATTTAGCATGACAACAGAGTAAACGAAGTCAGTCAACCTCATCAGAACAAAGACTCTTCCTTGAATTAGCAGTGAGACTTCTAGGCTCATCGATAATATCTAAAACGGAGAGGTTTTAGGTGCTTGGAGACATCTAACATCAAAAACAGATGAAATGTTCAGTAGCTAAACAAGCTACCAAAGAAACACAAATACCAAGAATCTTCCTGGGAATTTCAGAGCCCAAAAGAAAAAACAACTGATCCTCTATGCAGCCCAAACCAGCATCAGCATTCAGATTTATTACCCCATGATGACAGACTGAGCACTGAAGAATACATCAAATTTTCATAACATTGTAATTATTAATCAATATTTCTCAACTTATTACTAATTTGTTTGCCTGGATGCATAGAGAATGTCTTTAATGTGGGCTTATTTCCTTCAGGGGTAACATAATAAAATTAAAATTGAGGGCTGAGGTACAGCTCCTTCATTGCCACAATAATGGTGCTCTCAGTTGCAGAATAGAGAATACAAAACAGACAAAGTGGCTAATTCTACAAGTAAAAGTATAGTTTAGGACAAATAAATCTTGCTCTTTGAGCTGTCACACACACACACACAAACACACACACACACACACACACACACACACACAGAGGGGGGCTTTCTTAGAGTCACACTATACCAAGAATTACAGAGCAAAATTTATGGTGCTGTAAAAGCATCATATACTGCAACTGCAATGCCATTTTAGGGAGAAAAAATTCTGTTCAGACCTGTCCTCATTGTTCCTCTAGTGGTGGTTTGGCAAAATGGAAGTCAGACATCATTCAAACTTCTGAGGGGAGAGACCAGTGGCCAGAAGCCTCTCGTCTTCATTACATCCATCACTAGCTCAATTCACTCTGAGAAAGGAGCCTTGCGAGGATGTGGTCAGAACCTGTGACCAGGGAAGGATTGAAGCATCAGCCAGAACACTGTGTTTCCTCTTATCTACTGCATACCAATACTTTAACTTGTGCATGAAGAAAGAGCCTAGGCCTTAAGAAGGATTAAGCTGGCAGCCTGGTGTAACTGGGTTGCAAAGGGTTGGAATATCTGTTCTAGTGCTACATCACTTAATAATTCCCCTGAATCAGCACCAATGCAAAGATTTAAAGGATGAAAATAAACCGCCATAGGAAACAAACAGTCACCCTCCTCCACCATCCCAATATTAATTTCTATGTTAGACCTGGGCCTAGAATGGAGTCTTCAGGTAGAAAGGAAAACTCTTTCCCAGATCACAATGTCCTTTGTCCAGTCTCCTTTAAATGATCTTTCATTATAAATTCATTACCATTTCTACCAATTTCCCGTTTTTATTACTGACCCAAGATACGCATGAAAAACTGGCATTTTTAAAAGGTGTGAACCCACTAACATGAAATTTAATTCAAGAAATGTCAAACTTCCATATTAACACTTTGCCAAGGTTGGTCTGTTTGTTGTTTCTTTTTTGCTTGTTTCTAAACTGCAAACTGATTTTCCTATCACTGAGTAATAACACAGTTGAAAATTTAGTTTTGTAGTGTGAAAAGCCCCTTGTCATATCCAGCATTTGATAATGTAAACATTAATAAAGTCATGCCAGTTTCCTGTTAGAATCACTGCAGAACCAGGTTTGATGTGTTCTGTTAGTTACACATACATGAAAGTACAGGTAACGGTCTCATTGAATAAAGTATAAGCACACACTGCAAAACAGTAAACAATGACTTACACTTTAAGATGTTAATTAATGTTCAAGGGGTACAAAGAGATGGCTCAGCAGTTAAGACTGGGTACTGAGTTTTCAGGGACAGTTCTGAGCACTCACATTTGGTGGCTTGCAGCCATTTGCAACTCCATTTCCGGGCAACCCGATACCTTCTATTTTAGCCCCTTGAACACCAGATATGCATGTGATAAACACACACACACACACACACACACACACACACACACACACACACAAACACACACATATGAGTGTCTGCATAAACTCATATATAAACATCAAAATAACAGTAAATTTCTTAAAAAGATCAACTGCTTTTTTCAATGATCAAAGGAGAATACTCCATAATTAGCAGATTTTTCCTAATTTTTGATATGATGCTTAAAATGCTGTACATTCCAAGAAGCCATAAAACCAATTCATACTTGTCCATAGGATCCATAGTCAATTCACTTGTCTAAGCATAAAAACAAAACAAAACAAACAAACAAAAAAAAACCAAGAAAGACATAGTTCATGATTTGGTTTGATGTCCTTCCTTATCACCCCTTCTACTTAAATCCTGGGTGTATTTCAACCACCAGTAACAGATTTAAACTCTGATAAAGATCAATACCTATTGCTGGAAAAAAAGGTCCACAGAAATATAACATATTTCTAAACATTATACATGTGAGAAATTGCTAAAATAACTATATAATGATTCTACAGAGTAGTATAAAAGTAATTGTTTTTGTACATACTGGCTGATTGACTTTTTTATTTTGATTTATTTTTTTTTTTGTGTGTGTGTGTGTATGGGTATTATGCATGCATGTATGTCTGAGAACCACTTCCATGTCTGGTGGCCATACAGGCCAGAAGAGGGCATTGGTTCTCCAGGAACTGAAGTCACAGATGGCTCTGAGTTGTGAGGATGCTATAAATTTAAACTGTGTCCTCTGGAACAGTAGGCAGTGCTGTTACCTGCCCTCTCTTGTGTTGCCTATTTTATTACTTTTAAACTAACATTCATAACAAGCCATATTATAGGATAAATGTGTTATTGTTGAGTAGAAGTATATCTATGTAAAATTGTGAATGTTTACATGTGGAAGAATGTGTGCTTATCTGTGTAGGTGATCCCGCAAAGCGAAAGTGTATTGTGTGTATGTGTGTTTATGTTTATTTTTAACTAGATTCATTGCATGTCTGGTATTTGCAGTACTTTTGGAAGAAAAGAGATATATTTATATTTGTTTGTACTACCTATAGCCATCTAGAAATACTGCTCCACTTCTATTTATTGATTCCAATCAGGAGTTCTAGTTTTTGTGTGCAGAATACCTACAACTTCAGACAACTGAAAAAAAATAGTGTCTAGTGCTGATGCTATGGCTCAGATGGTGAAAATACTTGCCACAAAGGCTGACAAGTATTAATTTTAAGTTTAATTACTGAGACTCACATGGGAAGGGGAACTGACACCCATAAGTTGTCCTGTGACCTCTACATATGACACACATGTGAAGGTACACACAAACACACATGTGCACACACAAGCTAAATAAATAATAAAATAAAATACAAATTAAATAAATATTAGTGTCTAAAACACAAGCCATAACATTGGCTCAACTTACTTCATGTGGGATGCTGGTCATACTGAACACAATGTGATAAGGTTATTAGCACTTTTTAGTTGATGAAGCTTTCACTTGATCATTTCCTAAATTATAATCTTCATCTTTTACCTTTATTTATAAATGTTATGTCCATATTATGAATATTAACTTTTTTTTTGCAGAGGCAGGTGGATATCTATGAGTTCAAGTCCAGCCTGGTCTACAGAGTTGCAGAACAGGCACCAAAGTTACACAGAGAAACTCTATCTTGCCAGACAGACATGGATTACTGAAGCTCTTGGTTCTGATAGTTATAATCTCAAAGAATAACTTTAATTCCGGAAAGGCATGTCATTTGAATTTTAGCAGCTATTATAGTGGGTATCTTCTGAGCAGCATGTCACTCACTCATCCTTATGTGATCCAGACTAGACATTCTTCATAGCCAAAACATCTTATTTCAGAAGAATGTTTAATGTAGCCTAGAATTTAAGATTTACAAAATAAGGCAATTTGAATGAATATCGTAAACTGTGAAAAGAAAGCAAAAATAGCAATGTTTTATGTATCAGCAGCAGTCTTATTGATTGAATATTTTTGGGGATCTAAGTTGTCTTGTGGATAAGCAAAGCCAAGTAGTGTGTTTGTACACTGTGTGTTCAAACAGAAGGCACATAACTCCTGTAGGTGGAGACTTATCTTAGAACTTAATTGTGAATGGCCATATGCACTTTGGTGGTGGGGACTGTTGAGTGCAAGTTTCCTCAATTCCTTGATTAATCATGTATTCAACTCACATGCTTTGAGGACTTACTATAATGATAGTGAAGTCGGAGCTTTAGCTCCAGAACTAGTGTTCTTTGGGTTCTGTGTACAACTCTGTCCTTTATTCTTACACCCTTTCTCAACTTGTTTCTCCATCTGCCTTACATAAATTGGAAAACTGAGAGAAAATAGTCTATTTGAAAATAGTCTATTTCTTTTGAGAAATACTTACCATGTTTGATTAAAATATAATTATATCACTTCCTGCTTCCCTGTCCCCCCCCCACCATCTCTCCAGTCTCCTCCTTCAACTCTTCTCATGTGCTTCTTACTCTCATGTGCCCTCATTCTCAAATTGATACCCTGTTTAGATTATATATATATATATATATATATATATATATATATATATATATAAACACAACCTGCTGCATCCACTTAATGTGACTTTTGTGTATATGATTTCAGAGTTGAGCACTTTTGATTGCAAAATAATTAAATAGGAAATATTTCACTGTAATATGTTATGGGTTCCTCACTAGTGAGCATTGCAAAAGCAAGCTTCAACTATCAGAAGTCAAAGGATTTCAGAATAGTCATTTCATGGCATTTGTGTGTCTTTCATCTAGGGCAGAATATTGAGTTTAGATTACATTTGAGAATCACAAAGTGACACATTTTAAAGCTATCAAACAAAGATCTATCTCAAACAAACCAAACCAGAGTCTCTGAGACCAATACCTAATCCCCAGTAAGGTTCAACAGCCCCTGATTTTAATGGGAATCCTAATTGAGGAAAGAAATGTAGTGACTACACAGCCACAGGAAATTCCTACCTATCTATCTCACATTCCATCATGCACAGTCCTCCTGAGAGTAAAGGTTGTGCCTGTTCCTGATGTCTGACCTCTAGAGCAAAGAATGCTGAGTCACGGCTCACGGGGAAACTCACTAACCTGACTATCAAGTGAGACAATCTTGGGTGTTGATACAGAGATGGTTTCAGGTGAAGCTGATGTGGATCATGCGTATGGCATGGGACAATAGGGGGACTTAATAACCAATCATTATATCATACTCATCATTGCAGGCCTTAAACATAGCATTTAGAATATTTCGTAACTGATTTCTGGGAAATGGAGGGGTGGGAATAAGTATGAGTAAGGCATATTATTCTGAAGTTCCACATCAAATTAAAACATTAAGTAACCTCACCAAGTTTAATATAGCATGCTTCAAAGAATATATAAAAGTAAGGAAAATTTTTATTTTTATTATAAAAACTCTTATAAAGTTTAATATAACAATTTACAAAAAGCTTAAATGAATATACAGTGAGTGAAATAATCTTTGCCTATAAATTCTATGACAGTTTGTTAATGCTCTTTAAATTCATTGACTTCATTACTAAACCAGGAACATCCCAAGGACAGAAATGAGAAGTATACAAAATGCTATCTCTGACAGCCAAATGGCATTTCTTTTTAGACTTTAAAATGAAAATAGGCTGGAAATATAGCTCAGTGGTTAATCTCACTTACTCTTCTTGCAGAGGACCTAAAACCATTTGTAAATCCAGCTTCATTCAATATCCTCTCTCTCTGTCTCTCTCTGTGTCTCTGTCTCTGTTTCTCTCTCTGTGTCTCTCTGTCTCTCTCTCACACACACAAACAATAAAACAGATATTTCAAAATGAAAACCTTGCCAAAAGGAGAGAACTTTACCTTCAAAATGACACACTAGGCCATCTACTCTGCTAGGCCAAAGACTCATTAGAATAATCTTAATTGTTTTTAATTTAGTAGCCAAATGACAGTCTGTTCTGAAGATAATTAATGACAAGCAGAGAAACAATAGTGCTCACATGGGAGAATCTTCTGACTGTAAGAGTGTGTCAGGAAAAACAATCATGGTGACATCAGAAATGATACACTCTGTGAAGAATGAGAACCATTGATACAGTGGGGATCCTACATACTGGGGATCTAAAGGCATCCTGCAGGAGAAGAACTAAGACTTGGAGGTCCCCAGAACTCCCAAGCACAAAATGTAATTTGTTATATACAAAGCTGCTGTTTAAGTTGAAATTTTCCCCCAGCAACATGAAGCTGAGAATGAATTTAGCACTGAAAATTTAACTCTAATTCCATATACAAAAGGAAAGTCAGTGTTCTTGGAGAACAGAAGGAAGAATTAATCAATAAAATATAGAATCTTCTTAACAGGAAATGCCTCCCACTGACAGGATCTGCAGCTACACAACTCCCAGTTGAAACATGTACAAATTACTGCCTGTGATCTATGTTTCTATACATACACCCCAAGAAGTAATCCCGCTGTGTGACTTTTGGAAGCCAAAAAAGGCTTGCAATGTTGGTTCTCAAATCAAAATTATAACAATGTGAACTATAACTATAGAAATCTCAAAGACTAGCTTCCAATAGTCAAAAAAAAAGGGGGGCTAAGTTCACTGGACTAGAGTTCATTGTCTGCAGACATGATGAGCTGAGACTGAATCCCCAGTACCTATGTAAAAATAAGGTATTAATACCCTTGCATTAGAGGGCAGAAGTAGACAGTCCCAGTTGCTTGCTTGTCAGCTAGCCTAGACTAAACAATAAGATTCAGGACAGGAGAGTCCATGACTCAGGCAATAATGTGGACAACAATAGAGGAAACTGCTTGAAGTCTTTCTCTGATATCTACATGCATGTGCACATGAGTCAATATTCATCCCAGGAATACCATGAATGTATTGAGCTACAGCTTGTTGGCTTGTATACATTCTAAATTTGCAATTCTGTCACTAGGCAATGGAAAGTGGCTTAAAATTATTTATATATCCTAATTACTATAATAGTCTCATAAAAATGGCATCACGATAAAACCAATTACTCTATAGACCAAAATGAACTTGATAACCATTAAAAAGAGAATAGGGATATGGTTCAGATGGCACATAAATAATAAGCTCAAAATAAGTATACAGGTTGAATTTCAGCATGTAAATCTATTTTGCACTACTGAAATATAGCACTTATATTGTATCCTTCCTCAATTGTCCAAGGCAGCTGCACTTCCCACAAGTAATGAGAGGTGCAGGTTACCAAGGAAATCACAGGGTATCTTCAACATAGTTTTCTTTGTCTTGGCTTACTTGAGCCTTTGTTTGTCTTGACTACTGGATGTTCATCCCATTCATTCGGAGTCTTGTCTTTTGCTTTCTGCCTCTGGATAAGTAGCTTTTCTTTAACATAGTCACCTGGATTACTGTGTTTTGGAGTTCTGTTCTTTTTTTCTCACTTTGCTCTCTATCCATGGACTAGGAAACGGTAACATTTAAAATCTATGTGCCATGGCACTACCAATAGCAGATGCTGATTTTCTGGTTATCTCTTTCAAACATGTCTGTTCTCTGAGTAGCAACTGCTTATTAGCATGTGGGGCCAATGTCAAAATGAGAGGAAGCTTCAAACCATCTCCATGGAGGCCTGCAATGGCCACATTTCTGAATATGAGTTCTGCTTCCCTTATTCTTTTCTTCCCGAGCGCACAAGGGCAAGTGCTCCATGCAAATACTCGCTGTCAGGGTGGCCATGCTCACAGTCTCTCCATGTCACAATTCTGTCATCTTCACACTCAAGTCTCCTTGTGTTTTATTCCATCATCTTCTGCTCTTAATCCCAGAGGACAGAGAACTCAAAGTACTCCTAAGTCCCAAACTGAGAGCCAAAATTGCAAACGAATTAGTTTTTTTTCTTGGAAAGATTTATCATTGGGTCAAAACTAAAGGAATTGTTTAACATGCTTAAAGAGTCATTCAACCCTACTGTAAACAGCCATAGTCTGAGATCTCAGAACTGGTGCAGAAGATACCAGTAAAATCACATGGCCTTTGTTACCTTTAAAACACAAAACAACAAAAGAACTTAATTATGGTATATTTTTAGTGATCTATATTTTTTAAATGATAAGATATGGTGGCATCTAAGACTACTTTAGTAAACACCAAGAGACAAGGCCACTGTAGAGTCCTATAGTCCCTCTCTGAAGAGATACCAAGTGAATTCGATAGTAGCTCCTCAAAGCAGTGGTGATGGGACTGCCTCTCACTCTAAAGCATTCTGCTCATAACCCTATTGAGAAGCAGGTTTGCTGGTCTCAGGATGGGGATGAACCTCAATGGGAGTCTAAATCAAACATTCCAGTCTGGGGATTTTATGCCCTCCTCATGCCTTCACAAACAATGACTTAAGAAAGAAGAAATAAGGCAGCTTGAAAGATGAGAGAAATACACAGTACACACTCTGCAAGTTTGCTTTTATCCACACAGAAAGATCAGGAGAAAGCATCACAGAAGGGGGGGGGGAGCTCAGCATACTCTAAGCTCCTTCATTGAAAAGACCAGAAACAAACCTTCCTACATTAAAATGTATGTCTTAGAAAGAGGAAATTGAAACACATGGTCATTAAGATACATCAGGCTTGTCTTAATAGACTACATTTTCCCAATCTGTTTAACTATGTAGGATTTCAAATGATAATAATAGTAATAATAATGATGATAATAATAATAATAATAATAATAATAATAATAATAGATGGCTATGTAAGTATACTTGGAAAATTATCAGCATCGCTTGGTGGAATGAAATCTTGTTTGCAACTTGTTTGCAAATCTTGACAATATTTTTAAAGTGGGATGTGTTATGTATCAGAGGACTTTAGCCTAGGCCAGTTCTGTTTACCTCACCAAGAGGATCAGAACAACAGCTGTTTCTAGAATGATGAAATCAAATAGGGGCAATTACAGAGGGAAAATGGAGGGATTAGAAGCGAAGTAATTATTTTTGAAAAATCCAAGGTTATATCTTAGGATCACAGGTCAGTTTGACCCAATCCTCTAACTCACTGCCTAGAGACAAGACCTTTAGAGGCAGCAGGGCCTTTGTTGTTGCTCAGCTGAGAGCTGACTCACCCATTAAGCAAGGAAGGGTTTAGTTGCTAAGGCTCCCTTACCTGAGCAAGAAGACTTTGGGTGAAATTGGGCAGGTGGACTGGTCCCATATACTACCATAATTTTCCATGGCCTTTGAGTACCTACTTGGAAAAAATAAAGATGTTCCTACAAAACACTGTTTTTAATGAGGACCAACAAACATTAATAGGTTTGGCAATATACATGACAAAAATTTAAAGCATTGCACAGTGGGGAGAGGCAGTTATGTACATATTTGAAATTCTAAGCTCCATTCTCAGACCCCATAATGATAGGAGTGAACTGATTCCCTAGACTCATTCTTCAAATCAGCACCATGCCTGGGCATGCCTACACACACACACACACACTCACACACACACACACACACACACACACACACACACACACACACACACACACACACATACATAGACACACATACACACACACGCACATGCACATGCACACGCACACACACACACACAGACACTCACATACACAGACAAATAAAATTAAAAACAAAACCAGTTTCAATTTTAATTTTAATTAAAGTCAAGTATTGATATAACTCCAACTCCCCATTTTAATTTCTTCAAGAGAACATTATCTTGCACACACTTGCCATTCAACTTCAACACTCCTTTAGAACCTTCGCAAACCCATCTGCATTTACTAACTAAAGTGACTGGTATCACATACATCCCTAACATTGATTTTACTTTTGTATGACAGGAGAAATCCTATAAAAGGGGACAAAGCCTTACTTTTTGTCTCCAATCAAAAAATCACCATATTCTTAGCTGTCTTCAAAGTTCAGTTTCTCTCACAGATTTTAGAAAAGTTCCAATTGTACCCATGGTTTTCTCTTCCGAGAAATGTTATTACTGCCTGGAGTGTGAGTATGAGGCATTCTGTGACTTTCAGATCACATTTGGAAGGACAGCAACATGGGGCAGTAACGCTACTGGTGCATACCTGAGAAAAACTCACCAGTTTGGGTACATTGAAGCTGTGATTTTCTGTACAGAACATATTGAAACAGAGCCCTCTGTCAACACTTGGCATTGCAGGGACAGATCCTCAATCTATACATCTCCAGAGGGATTCTCATTGTGCTGAACTCAGTAAGGAAATTCAAAAAATTCAGCACCTCATCTTTGAGGTGTGAATATGTCCGATCATTATCTATTAGCTACTGTGTACTGGTAGGGCAACTGCCGCTGCTGCAGCACAGGGAGCTGTCATAGCAATTCCAAATGTAATGAGCTCTTCTACCACCTCACCCCACAAGGGAAAGAAGAGACACAGGTGCCAACAGTTGTTGAAAACGTCATTAGAATTCTGCCTTCAACCCATCTCTTCCTTTCTTGTAGGATACAGCCTATCTTGGTGGTCTTGTACAAAATAAATCTTAAGTATACAAAAGGACCCAAGTTTAAGTGTTTTTCACTTACAAATTTGTCTAACCAACACTGTTAGCAGAACTGTATCTGTTAAAGGAAAACAAATAAAATGCAGCTGTTATCATCAAATACAATGAAGACATTTTAACCTTTTCTTACTTTTCATATCAGAAAGCATAATTGTGGCCAATGATAATCAAATTTATGATTTGCAAAGGGTGTGTTAATTAATGACCAGTGACTTCGTGACTGCTAAAAAATATCAGCAAAGCTTAATTACCATCTTAGCTATCAAGTCATGCCAGGTTTCCTGAGATCAGCATTTGATTAGGTGCTTAGACAAACTGAACAAATTTATCAGAATAAGCATTCTGAATTCAAATTTAACTCAATTAATTTGATACACATATATGTGTAAGTATGGGTTTGTACATTTTTGAAGATACAAACTCAAGTAAGTATGTACATATATGTATATATATATACATATATATATATATTTAAGATGTAATAATCAACATTAACACATCACTATTTAAGACTGAAACACATAATAGGCCAGGCATTGTGGCCATATCTGTAACAGCAGCATTTGGTACCAAGGTATGGGAGATCAAGGATCATGAACTCCAGGCTACGTAGCAAGACCCTCTTCTTTTAAGAAAGGAAAAAGAAAACAGAACAATCTAATCTACAATCAGCATGTATTACTAATTAAAAGATTTCTTTCTATATTTTATTAGGAACTTGATAAAAGTGCATAAGAACACTAAATCACCATCAAGAACACCAAAGATCAACTGCAGTTGAAAAAAATGACAGACCCATCTATACATTGTGTGTCTTAGTGTGAATCTTTCTCCTAAAGAAACACATTTTATAGTATTCTATGGTTTTTTAAATATTTTAATAGGATGTTACCTTACTAGTGTTAAAATCCTGATTCACCTAGAAAAAGGGAGGAAATCAAGAAGTAAAACAATATGAAACATAAATAAAAACAAACTATTCAGCCATATCAAAGAAGTTAAAGAAAAATATAACACTAATTTACTTGGCCCCATGCAACCACTCACATTTGAAAACTTGGATGAGGTGTCAAGTTGTCCAAAATAAAGTGAAATTGGCTCTAAAAGCAGTAAGATTTTAAATGAAACATATCCTCCTACATAAACCATCCATATGGTATCTTAGCTTAATGTCCTAGTTGCTGAGAAAGTTATACAACAGAATATCACAAACGGGGTGATTTGTGAATGATGGGAGCATATTTCTTACACTTCTGAGATCTTGGAACTCAAGAATCACTTCCATCTCTCATAATAGACATAAGGAGAAAGGAGCTCTCTGATGTACTTGTTCTAACATTAATATTATTGATGACCTTCAAGACACATTCACTAACGAAATGTCTCAAATCCCAATGTCATCACATTGATCATTAGGATTCTAACATAAATTTTATTTTGAAAAATATTTTTTTGAGACCAGATCTTTCTATGTAGCCATAAGATAGTCAGGAACTCTGTAAACCATGCTGGTTCAAAATCACTTATATCTGGTTCACTGTCCTGGGATCAAAGGCATGTACCACCATGCATGGCTTGAAGTATTCATTCTATATCATCAACTACCATTTTTTAAATGGAGATGAATATAATGCTACTTAATCTGTCATATGACCTAGAAAAGGAAGAAGAACATGTGCACCATGCCTATGAAAGTCGATGAAGGTGAAATAAGGAGCACTTTCACCTGTGAACATAAATTTGGAGTAAGCCAATATAACTATTTCTTAAGTTAAAAGTACTTGTGGGAAATTAAATCCAGTTGGATAGTAACCAGTGAAGTAGTGCCTAAAATCTATACTAAAACACACCCTCAAATGCAGCCATTCAGGATTTCTACTTACTAACAGATTGAGTCTTGTGAGTAGTCACTATTTCACAGAAGTCATTCTCCAGCTCTCCGTACCTTGGCAGGTCAGTCACTGGTAACATGATTTACAGTTAATTCAGAATTTCACCCAGAACCTGGAATAAGAATTGCTTCTGTGGGAGTCCAGGCAGCACCCGACTTCTGACAAGATTCCTAACTGCTTCCAGTGACAAATAAAATTTAAAAATGCCTTCAGTGCCTAAATAAGGGTCTGTTCATGCCTCCCATCAAAAGGAAGAGCCTGCTATTTGTCAATACTAATGATATCAACTTTGGAATTAAAAATTACCAGAGAAACGCTATTCTCATGCAGTCAGAATGTTTTGGTTTATTTATTGTATGGTATATCAGAGAGTTATGTACAGTTTTAATATGATACTCCTAGAGATGTTTTAATATTATTTAAATATTAAATTAAACACCACTGTATAATCTGTTGCTTGCCATTTCGTAGCCTCTTCCTATTAAGTCTTATTCATAATGATAAAATGGAAATTTATTGTTCATTCAGTAAAAATGAGAATCTATAAAGTGCCTTCTATCATTGTTTTTCTATTTACTGTTTTCATTTTTATATAATTGAAATAATTTTAATGCCAATTCTATGCCTTTAAATTGTGGGAGAATGATCCTTCAGTTATTTTTAATGTTGTGTCAGTTATAGCAGCATTAGCTGAAAGCCAATTAGCTAGAAACATGTAGGCAAGATGCCCAAGGTCATTTAGTTAGAGAAAAGCGTTCTAACTCACTGGTAGGTAGATTGTACTCAGGAAATCTTAATTGTGTACAATATTCCACTAGCCTGTTTTTATAGGTAAAAAGTCATATTTGCTATTTATATGACTCCTCAGTTTTCTCATATTTCTTTTTCCATTTTTATTGAAAGTGCATTCAGACTCAGTTATGTAGATGTACCTTTTGTTCAGTGGAACAAAAGTGTTAACCTCATGTGACTTATGTTAATTATGTTAGTAATTACTGAAAGTGGGAATACTAATAGTAAATTTATTAATATTTTTTGAATAAGTTTATTGATAAGATGGTTGAAGGTGACTATCTGATTTTGTTGCAATAGCAATAAGTTAAAAGTGACAAAAATGTTCTTTCTTGTCCTTTTGACTTTAAATAGGAGATAGAAATTCTGAACCTGATTCTGACATGAATTATGGATGTTCTTTACAGAGTTTCCTTCATCATTTCCTCATTCACTATCTTCTGAAGAACGCCCTACACCAGCTCCACTCAGGATTTATATATCACTGTCATTCCTGAAGCCATCAAATGCTGTGTAGCTTTAAAGGCATGCTGAAAAGAACATTGGGATCCAGTGCCTGTCTCTACATTCCCTCTGTCTTGTGTAAGTGTTAGTCTTCCCAAATTTAAAGTTTTGAATAGTAAAGCAAAATTTTAAAAAATAACACAAATAACAAAGATGAGTAAAATATCACAGGAACAAAGTGGGCTACCTCCAGACTTTATTATGCCCACTCTCGGCGGAGTTTAGTTAGGACTTTTCAGATTGCAATTCTATTCATTTTTTCAATTAATTACCTTATGAAGCCTTTCCAAATTCATGCTGATATTTCCATGCCTGCATTGATGTGTTAACTATATTTAACCTTTCAGTGTTTTATAATGTTCTCTCAGTGTTAATAATTATTAAAATTATATTTATTTTCCAAAGCACTACATATAGCACTCTATAGAATATGAAGTTCTAAACTTTATCAACTGAGCAAATGTATTATTCTATATGTGCATGATAATTATGATAGGAATGTACATCAGAATATTTCCAGGTGTCGCACTTAGATTGCTAGATTTAGGGTATTTTTTCAAGCAATATTTCCCAGTCTTCTATAAATAATGAATTTTTAATAAAGAAGCATGCAGGATTTTTACTGATGGTAGTATATGTCTTCAACAATGTCTCAAGCTGGAGGACAGAGTATGTATTGCATATATCTGTAGCTCTGTAACAACTCATATAGAGAAGCCTAAATGGTTTGGGTTCTCAATAAGACATCAGTGCAGTGTGGAATGGAGCAGAAAGGAAGTGATTCATTTTACTATTATTCTATCATTGCAAGATAAATGACACTCTGTTGACAGTTCACTTGAATATCAGCCATTTGGATATATTAGGCCAGGGGTTTTTATCCAGGAGACATACTGTCCACTTCCCTAGGATGGTGATGACACGTTCTAGTTCAGCTATAGAAAGTTGATCAGATTAACTATTTGCTTGTGTCCTATTTATAAAGGATATCTCAAGGCAGGTAAGATGCCTGTTAACTTTAGTATATCCCTGAGACACACATGGCCAGAGCAGAGCACTGACTCCCACTAGTCATTCTTTGATATCCATACACACATGTGTCCAGGCACACATACATGCAAGCACAAAAATAAATAAATACAATAAACAACTAAAATGTAAAATAAAGACTAAGTCAAATACATAAAAAGCAAGGAGCTGGAGCTGCTAAAAATGGAAGCCTACAGTATAGCACACAGACAGAAAAGGTAGGCAAGGAATTCCAAAGAAGCTCAGTGAACCTAGAGCATGAGCTACAGTGGACACAGATCTCTCACACAATATGAAGACAATAAAGCATTGGAAAGCATAATGTGAAAAGGTCAGGTACTTCTACTAGGCAGTGAGGATTCCTTTTAGTGATTAGTTGTATATAGTAAATCATAAATTCAGATATCTCTGTTTTGAGGCTCTTCATTAGCAGCTATTTATTGTACTATGAATTATTATAGGGTAATTTATGCAAGGTGTTAGCTTGATATTTGAACTTGTACTTCTGAAATGAACTCAATGGTCAAAAACCAGAAGCAAGCCAGTATGGTCAGAAAAGGCAAGAGAGTGGTTGGTTCTCCCTGTCTTGCATTGCTAATGTGTATAGTGTCTGTGTGTTGAGTGAAAACAGATTAAGTTGTTTTTCAAAACTGTTACCAGCAAAGGCACATGACTGGATATTAGACAGGCTTTCTGAAAAATTACAGGAAAATCTAGATTACTTTTAAAGTAAAAATTTTACTCAGAAATACCTGTGATATAATATTTGTAGGAAATGAAGAAATCATGGAATAGACTAGTCTGACTTTTAACCTACTAAGCAACAGGACTGAAGCTCTGTGAAGTGACACTTTATTGTTAGGTGCCATTATACACAACAAAGCAAAGCAAAGAAACACAATAAATAAACTCTATCTGGAACCTTGAGAAAAATGCCTGCTCATGACCTCATTAAGGTCATTTATACCCAGCACTGGAGAAACCCTGTAAAGAGGACCCTCAATGAAAGATGTTCTAAGCCCCATGGCAGGAAGGTGCACATTCTTAGTATTTAGTATTGGCCATGCCCTAAATCTTTACTCTAGTCCCCAAAGCAGGTACTCCTTCTACTTTTAAATATAAAGAAATCCATAGGCCGGGAGAGGCTCACTTTACAAAATGCTTGCCACCTGAGTTCAGATCCCCAAGGCACACATACAAAGCTGAGTGCGTTGGTTGTGCTGTCCCAATAATACTAGTGCTTAGTAGATAGAAAATTTGTAACCTCTGAGACTTACCTAGCCAGTGTAGCAAAAACAGTGATGAAGACACCTGATGTTGACCACTGGCCTGAGAATATATGTACACACATGTATACACTTGAAGGAACATGTGTACATATATGAAGAAATACACTAACACACTCATTCATCCACATCCACCAATAGCTTAAGTCTTACAAAATTCAGATGTGTTTTTCACGGTCACAGAATTTATAGGGGAGCTAAACTCAAACAGATGGCTTACTATGAATAAATCAGATGCAAATAAATCCTCTCATCAATACATCAACGTGCATATCATTATCCTCATGTGAAGTATGAGATAATGGAGACTCAGCAAAGTGCAGAACACTACTAGTAAACACCTAATAAGAGGCAGGTTCCAAACCTGCATAGGGATGCCTAGATCAACAAACTTATCTTTTCTACCATGATATTTGGTCCTTAATGCATATGGTCCTTAATGCACACTATTTAAACTTTTGATGAGAGGAGGCTAGCACACTAATAATATGCAAGGAGCTGCCATCCAAACCATTCCTGGCTCCCTAATGATGCAATAGAAAGTGTTCCTAAAAAGCAGAGAGAGGGCTGTCGCTGATCATTTCAAAATGAACCAGAATAAGCTGTGGTTGGGTTATGGAGCAGTTTTCGCTGGGATTCCATCCAAAGGAGAAGCTCCTTCAGACACAGGGTGTTTACAGAAAGGAGAAACAACAGGATGTTCTTTGGGAAGGTGAGACATTCAATTCTTCAGGGACTTTGGTGGTAAATTCTGGAAGGAAGCAACTTAAGAAATAGCTTAAGAAATCCCTGAAACTGTTCAGATTCACTAGGTTCCTCTTAATCAAAGAATATGTAACCTGCAAAAACTACTGAGAGATGCACACAGACAAGCCCAGCTGCTATGAGGCTCACCTGGAAGAAATAGAATAGAGATCAACCAAGCTGCCAGTGGTGTGGTCAACTCCTCTCTCTCTCTCTTCAGCTTGTGTGAATAGTCCAGGGCTAAGAGGCTGGAGGATAATAGGTTGTTGTCCTCATTTGTTACCTTCAGCAATGCACAAAGCCACACAGCAGGTTGCTCTGAGCTCTCTGATTCCTACCTGCTCTTGGAACAAAGGGACATCCTACATCCACCCCCAGGGTCCAGAATCCTAACACTCTTGGATGTGAAACACATGGTAGAAGAGACACAAAAAGGCCCTGATTCATTTCCCCGTGCTTTTCAGAAGTCACAGTCCCTGATGGCAAAGGGACTTACTTTACTTATTTTACCTCCTTAGTGGGGCTCTGGGAAAATTGTGAAGAGTGAACACTTTTCTGCTTTTCCATGAAGGGAACAGTTTCCATCTTTTAAAGTTCTGGGAATAAGCATTCCACTCCCTCAACCTTCAGGCCCCAAATTTGGCTTCAAGGTGCATCATCAACTGGGAGATGGGTTTTACCACATTTATACAATTCTGTGGTTCATTTGTTATTTAACAGTTTGCTTTCTTCTGTAAAGAAAGGAAAGTGTGTGTGTGTGTGTGTGTGTGTGTGTGTGTGTGTGTGTGTGTGTGTGTGTTTGGGGGAGGCAAGAAAAGGAGGGAAGGAGGAATCTTTCTTCTTAGTCAAGAGTCCTAAAACAAAAGTGAATGCTCTCTCTTACAATTAGTCAGACTGATACATAGGGTCATTCATGAGGTTTCATAGGGTCTTTCTAAAATTTGAAGCTATTGAGTTACGTGGACCATTTCTTAATTCTTAAAATGCTCTATTTTCTAATAAAAACAAAAGGTGAAAGTAGAGTATTTAGACATTTTTCATCTTGCTCTTATTGGACGGGAAGGAGATTAGGAGAAGTTTCCCTGTGAGATGCTTGCTAGTTGCACTACAAATAACAGACAAGAGTAATTTAAGACAGGAATGTTTGGCTTCTCTCTACAGCTGGTTACATTGTATCCACAGTCCAGGAACAAAGAGCAGCTTGTTTTCTATTGTTTAGTGGAGAGCCCCAGCCTGTGCAGCTGCAGTCATTCAAGGTGAATGTTCCCTCCCCAGGAAACTTCTCAGCAAACACATTGAGTGACTCAGCAATTTCTACCTTAAGTGATTATAGCCCAGTCTACTTGACAATGGAGAATTAACCATCATACAAGGGTTGTTGGTATTCTCTTTTATAATACTCTCCACTTTATAATAACAATACAAACCCATCCACCTCCTTGTCCTTCATGGTTAATGAAAACACCATCACTGTCAGCTTCCTGACCTGTCCTATGCTTTTATGTCACGTTCCTCATTACATGTTAGTGGATTTTAATGATATTTACTTTTTTTAATTAAACATAATAATTTTAAATTAAAAGGTAAAATCTATATATGTTGGTATTGCCACAATATTTTAATGTATGAACGAATTATCCTCATGTAGCCCTGCCTCCTGTCCTTTCTAATCTGTGCTGAGGCCCAGAGTGGTGCCAACATTTCAGAGGGTACCCTTCCTGAGGTCCTAAATAACTCCATGTATTTTAAGTAGCCATTAAAACTTACATTCACATTTAAGCGTATCTTTAGACCTGAGCTTTCCTGACACACTAATAACTTGGACATCTCAAGAGAAGCATAGTTTCTCTGAAAGCCTGGGATGTGGTAGGTAGGATGTAAGTGCTGTCAGAAGAGGGATTTTTCCCCACCCAGCTCTGCTCACAGATCACAGGAGTGATCTCATCACATGGAATTTTATGTAAAATTTCCAAAGTCCAAAAATAAAAATGTCAATTTTGTGGATGATGGTTTTTGCCCATTCCTATGCTTTCTTCCTATTCATTTACCTAATAACCCGAGTCCTGGAAAAACCCTTTTATTATGACTAAAATACCAAGGACATGAGAACATAGAAATACATACTTAGTGATGGAGCTTGCTTTCCTTTTAAAAACCTTCCAAAGGCCCTCCCTGGGAGAGATTAAAAAAAAAAAAAAAAAGAAAAACTGTACCTTCCCACTTCCCCAGTCTATCTCCACATCAAAAGAACAGAATTCTGCCCAAGACTCATCTCTCTCCAAGCCCCACTCAGCTATGCTGTTTTATGTGAGTCGACCAAAGTATTTTTTCTCATTTTTTTTCTTTCCATCTGTTCATTGAATAAACATGTGTCCTAAAGAGAAGGGAGATTTATCAAATCAAATTTGGGTCTTTGTATTTGAAGATACTTTCGAAAGCCCACATTACACAAGGCCATGTGGTCAAACAAAGTTCCATTTTGCTTCTAATAGTCCTCCATCACTTTACACATGCTTCTTGGACTCTTCTCCTTATCAGTTTGTACAACATTGATAGTGAG
The DNA here is from genome assembly GCA_030556225.1 of Cricetiscus sungorus. NCBI lineage: Eukaryota > Metazoa > Chordata > Mammalia > Rodentia > Cricetidae > Cricetiscus > Cricetiscus sungorus. The sequence continues at coordinate 3,171,890 of JANBXA010000392.1, read as the reverse complement.
ATGTGAACAAAAACATCTTAAACTACATACAGATATTGGCTGAACTCAGAACTTCTGCGTTTATCTGTGTCTCCAGTAGCCTGGTGTCACAGTTATTCAGGTGCTGAACTGGCTCTGATGGGCATCTGGAATTGAGGATGCCTAATAACCAGATATGTAATCAGTTGAGTGTTTTGTTTGCTTGTTTGTTTTTTAACTGATGTACATTGTGATTCCAGACTGGACACATAGTGCCTAAGTAGCCTTCTTCTGTAAATAAATTAACATCTTGAAGATAAGATTTTATTATCCTGGTTAGCTTCGGTTTTGTATTATTATCAAATGTAGTAGTATCCCAGTACTTAGACAAAAGGAAGTCATTGGCCAGTTGGACATTAGTCTAGGCTAACAGGACAAACCTTTGTGGAGAGAGAGGGTATGGGGGTAGGGAAGATGGAGAGACAGAATATCAGATTTAAGAACTCCATTGCTCTGAATTCATTTAAATCACCCATTCAAAAGGAAACATTTATAGACAGGAAGTGACTGTGGGTTCTTAGTACAGCCTTCCTTTGGCTCATCTTCTAGATGCTATGCAGGGGATACAGGTAGGTTGTTACTGGCTGGTTTTTCCTGCTGGCTGCCAGCCAGCCGGCCTGCCAGCCCACCTGCTGCCAATCAGGGCCCACAGCCGCACCAGCCCCAAATAACACGCAGAGACTCTATATTTGATACAATCCTGTTGGCCAGTTACCATTATTGTTTATGGACTAGCTCTGTCTTAATGATTAACCCATTTCTACTTATCTAAGTATTTCCACGCGGTCATCTTATGGGGAGCCGCGGCCGATGTCTTCCTTCCTCTCTGGTCTCCATCTTGACTCTCCTAACTACATCCTCTTTCCTCCTCCTAGTCTCCTAGCCCCGCCTATCTAGTTTTCTATTGGCCAACAGGGCTTTATTAATTAACCAGTATGAGAAACATATTTACAGAATAACATCTCCCATCAGTAGGTAGGTTTTCCTGAGGTATTTCTGCCAGACACCAGGACATTCTTAGGTCGTATTCTGAGCAGACATCTCAGTACTTGCATTTGTACCTGTAAGAAAGAAGAATCCCTCAGGAAGAATAGGCATCCCCCTATGTTCACTGTCCTGGAGGAGAGATGTGCCCTCATGTCTTATTCCTTCAGAGATGTAGGAGCATTGCCTTAGTGTTCACACATTGTTATGAACACACTGATAATATGATCCAGGAAAGAAGGTAGGAAGCTTTCTGTAAGGAGTATGTTTTTCCCCGTTGGCCTAGTCCCTCTGCTGTGCCAGCCCCAAATAACACACAGAGACTCTGTAATAGATATACATCTGTTGGATAAGTACTAATTTCTTATCGGCTAGCTCTGTCTTAATGATTAACCCATTTCTACTAATCTAAGTATTTCCACATGGTCTCATCTTACTGGAGAAGGGCCGGCATTCTGCTCTCTCCAGTCTCTCCATATTGACTCCTCCCAACTACTTCCTCTTTCCTCCTAGTCTCCTAGTCCTACCTATCTTGTTTTCCTGTTGGCAACAGTGTTTTATTCATTAATCAATACAAGAAACATATTTACAGAATGACATCTCCCATCATCTCCTCTTTTCTGTCTAAAATAAAAAGAAGGGTTTTAACCTTAGCATAGCAAAATATATCACACAAAAGTTATCAAATAAGAATAACAGCAATATTTAGTTCATTAACATTTAGTAAGATTTAAAGGAATATTCTATTATCTATCCTATCTTTGTGAGTCTAAAGTCTTATATGTAATTTATCTTTAATCCTAACTAAGGAAAACTATAACCATAACTATCTGTCTTCAACTCCCTCAAAGACCACAGAAGGATAATATATAAACTCTAGAAATGACAGAGACAACTCTCTACCTAGTCAGGCCTGAAGTTCTTCTGTAATGTTCCATCTTCAGCCTGTAGGTCATAGTGTGTCTGGCAGACTCCTTGGCAAAGCAGGAAACTTTAAACTGTCCATCTCTAGTGGCAATGTTTCAGTCATTTTTCTCTGTGTCCTATAAACTGTCTGACAGACTCTTTCATGAAACAGGAACTCTACAGCAATATCCATCTTGTATCAGCAGTCACTTTCCTGTGGGTCCTGTATGTTCAGTTTATATGGCATAAAGTCAAACAATATAGACAAGAGCAGTATCTTGTCCAAATGGCTAGTCTTGCCATATTGGAAGCAAACTCCATAACGTGTTTCTTTAATGTCCATTTTCCTTTCTGACACTGGTGGTATTGCTAGGAGCAGTTGTGCTTCATTGTTAAGACAAACCCTAAATGATTTTTAATGCCATATTCTGTAGGTCTTTGAAAGGTTTGAAGAATATCTATTTATCTCAAATACATCACTAAATATCTGGAAAACCTAACTAACTTAACTCTAAGTTTTGACTTTCATAGGTAATTATGTATAATCTGTGTTTAATTATACGTTACACTTCTAAATGTGCTTTATAAACACAAACCTAATAAGAGGAGAAATATACATATCACAAAATGGACCTTAAATTTGTATCAATAAATGAAAATCCATTCCAAAACAAAGTATTCATATCTATACCATAATCCCCTTTTCACCTTTAAAAGAATTGGTTGGGATCATTAACCATTTATAACCAACCTCATTTAAATGAAAACAAACATTTATAAACTATATTTGGGAATTTGGGCGTCGTTCTTTCCAAACTGCTTCCTGCTGGTAGGGGGCGCTGTCATGGGTAGACTAAGAAGATGCAGAAATCCTAGCTGAAGTCTGCAAGGCTGCCTAGTCCCAACTGTTTTGAATGTTGAATCAGCTGGGATGCTGTTTCAGGGGGTTTTGCTTGATCAAACCACATTAGTCTGGAAGGAATCCACAGCTTTTCATTTTCTGTAGAAACAAAATTAGAAGTTCTTTTTCCTAGTAACTTGTCCTTGAACTTAAATTTTGAAGTCAAAGCATTTTTAAAATATATAAATTGAATTAATCCAGAAGCATTTCTTTTATCAGTTGTTATTTTCTCAGCAGTCAAACAATTTAAAGATAACAGAACAGCATACAATATCCAAAGTTTCTCTGTGCTTTCCATCTTTACGTGGCTTTTTTTATTACTCTATTTCTTCTACTACTATTTTTTTTATATTTTGAGACAGGGTTTCTCTGTGTAACTTTTATCTGTCCTGGAATTTATTCTGTATGCTAGGTTTACTTTGAAATCACAGAGATCTGCTTGCCTCTGCCTCCAGAGTGCTGGAACTTAAGGTGTGTGCCACCACACCCAGCTACTCTCTGTCTTTTTGAAACCATTTTATTTATTTATTTTTTCCCCATCAGCTTTCCCTCAAATGCATCACTGTGTAGTTGTGGATATGTCCTCAGAATTACCACAAAGAAATGCTCTGATTCTTGCCCAGCTCCTGCCCTCTTTTACCTCAACTTCTCTTCCCCTCCTCTTGGAGCTGAGCCATGCTGCCTGACTTCCTACTTACATGAAGAGCAGTTGGTGAATAAAAACAAAACAAAACAAATAGAGCCAAAGGAAACAGACAATAAAAACAGAAATAACTGCAATGGTTTTGCACAGCATCTGTTTCCTTGAGTTTTGTCCCCCACCCATTTTTCTCTCTTATCTTCAGCTCCTTTGTCTACCCACACACCTTCAGTGTAGGGGCCTAGGTTGGGAAATCAAAGCCTTCCTTTCCTGTACGTTCCCTGTGCATCTGAAAAGATAGAGGAATCCAAACTATGCAGTCTCAGGATGCAGAAATAAAGGGAACGAATTGAGTCTTTCGCTACTAAAGACAGGTGCAAAGATAAAATATAAACAACAACAAAAATACTCAGAAATAACAGACCCAGAAAACTCAACATTTTCTCCTCAGTTGCCACTGACAGCAGATGAAGTCATGGAGGCCAGAGAAGTCGCGCTTAGAAGTTCGGCAATTTGTTGTTGATACTTCTCTCTCTAAATGGGAACTGTCTCAGAGTCTTCAGTAGATATCACAGTCACCCTTCTTAGTATCCTCTGCCCTAATACATTGGCATGAAAGGGCAATTTCTATAAGTGTATAGGAGGGTTTAGAGTGTCAAAGGAGAAGAGAAAGAAGGACTCAGCACCCTGGGAGGGAGTTACAGCTGGTAATGCCCACAACACCTTTTCTGTCAGCAGCCTGTCATGCACAAAAATCAAGGATGACAAGTCCCATGTGCAGTGGACACCATGGCACCAGTCCAGTTTCAGCTGAAATGCTTTCACTGGAGGCAGCAGGTCCCAGGAATCATGAGAAACTTTTTGCTTCCCTTTTTTTTTTTTTTTTTTTTTTTAACCACATCTGGTCCTGTAGGCTGTTCTGCTTGCTGTCTTCCAGCTACTTATTTTCTTTATGCATGTTCTGAGGGCAACACCCAACATGAGGCTGAGTTGGCCCTGGGATAATCACTACCAAGAGCTGGCTAACAATAACAAAATCTCCCTTGATGAAGCAGCCCTTGTCTACTACACTGAATCTGTAGTCTCCTGTGGTTAATAATAGCATATGTGTAAAACAACATTAATAAAGATTGAGCCAACGTTAATTGTCTATGTGAGGACCACATTTACATAGTTTGTACTATAGTATGCTATACTGATTCTACTTTGTTATCATTACTAAATTTTGTTTTGCATAAGTTAGAAATTATACTTTATCATAGTTATGCTAGTATAGAAATAAGCAATACATGTATAAAGTTCATTACTATTCACTGTTTCAAATATCCATTGGGATCATGGAATATGTTCCTATGAGTGTGTAGAGACTGCTCTACTTAGAAGTACAATGGCAATGTGATGACATGTGAATGAATATATTACAGTTTTGCACCTAATAGCAAGTTCCTTTTTACATATTGGTAGCATAACTTCTAAAGTTCCATGACTGCGTGCGTATCAGAAGCAGAAAGAACACAATGGATCCCTGAGAAGGCAGCAATTCCCTAAGGGCTGAATATGAGTCAAATCACCTGCTCCTGTGTCACTGACTAACTCAATCACATGGTCACCTCAACAGTAAAGAGACTGAGAAATGTACTCACAGAAGAAGGACACACAGTATCTCAGACACAGGAAAAACACTGGCTTCGGCTATATTCTAGCTCGACTTGTGTCAAGTTTTCTTTTCACATTAAAGACTCTCCCAGGGAATTGGATCAATTATCTTTAGCCTCATTTTATAAATGAGGAAACTAGGGCTCCAAATGGTTAAGTGACTTGCCCAAGGTCACAAAGTTAGTAATTTGATAGTCAGAGTATAATCTCAGCACTCCCCCTCCCCCCAAAGTCTTGCCCTACTTATAATCTAATTAACCTTTCATTTTCCGAGTTTTCCTCCATTCAGGAACGGAAATTAATTTTCATGTGCCTGCTATATGGCTGCTGTATTACACTTCCTTTCATCGAGTACAAAGTGGGTATTTCAAGGACCCTACCCTTTGGGTCTCTAGTTTTCAGTTTCTTAGTACTTTTCTCTTGACTATCATGCATTTCTGAGTTTACTTGAACTTCTTAAGGTACGTCTTTGGATTTCCTTTAGCTATCCTTCTACAATCAGTCTTTGTGTTTAGAATACAAGAACTGCTCCTGTCAAGATCAGAATTCTCTATAAAGACACAAATAAAGTGTCATTCTAAAGAATCTTTGGTTAATTCCCAGGTAGATGGAGGTACGTTCCGTGGTTTGTTGTTGTTTCATGACATTGGCCACCTTATATCAGTGATACACTAAATGCCTTTAAGACATAGCTGTGTCTTTTTCTTTATTCACTCTATATTTTCATTTTTAGGTAATGTCCTTTATATGTCCTGCGCCATAAAAGACTCTTCTCTACCTTCACCTAATTTCCTAACAAGCTTTCAGATTTTAGTAAAAATCTTTTCTTAATCCCTTCCCTGATCCTAAGGACCCAAAGCTTTTTGTTAGGTATGTATAGGACATGTTGGAGGTTTCTTCTCAGTGCTCACAACCATAGAGTAACATGTACCTATGACATCTATTTCATTTGCATTAAATTCCATCAAATATAAGCCTTATGATTATAAATCTTGCAGCATTCTCTTTACTATGATATGTTCATTGAATCCAGCAGGTAGTTAGATGTTTATTAATAAAATAATTTTATTATTAAAGAATAAAATCTCAGTGAAATTGTGGATGTTAGCCTACACATGGACTTAGAGTGAACTAAAATCACATAGTTAAAATCATTTTCAATCTTAGTTCTGATTAGCGAGCCTAACCTAAAGATTATAAAATCCTGTTCTCTTACATGACCTTATTAGATTCAACTCCTGGTTGGAGAGTTGGCTCTGTGGTTAAGAACACTTGCTGCTCTTGCCAAAGACTGGGGTTTGGAATCCACATTATGGCTCACAATCTTTCATAATTCCAGTGCCTGGGGAGCCCTCTTCTTAATTCCCTAGGCTCCCACATACATGTGGTACACATATACAGACACACACAAATAAATAAATAAACAAATAAATAAATAAACATTTTATTTTATTTGTATTTTGTGTGTTTGGGTGTTGTACCTGTATGTCTGTGTGCCACATACATACCTGATGCCTTCAGGCACCAAAAGAGGGCATTAGAGCCCCTTGAACTGAGTTACAGAGTTGTGAGCCATCATGTGGGCACTGGACATTCATCTGAAATATTAAGGAAGAGGGGGCAGCATTCCTAACCACTGAGCCGTCTCTTCTGCTCCTAAACAAATATTGTAAAAAGTAGATTTAACTCTGTTTATTTTTTTGTTGTTGTTTCTATTTCATCGATTTCTGCCTCGAATTTGATTATTTCTTCCCATCAACTCTTTTTGTATGTCACTTCTCCTTTACCCCCCTAGACTGTGCTGTGTTAAGTTGCTGACATGTGAAAACTCTGATTTCATGATGAAGGCACTTAGGTCAATGAAATCATCCTTTGGGAGTCTGCAATTTCCATTCAAAGGGCCTTCTCTCCCATTTTGAGACATCTATTTATGTAATGGAGTTAGTGTGAAGGGTAACATGTTACAGCTGGGGCCAGGCTTTGAAACATGCTTCTAACTGAGACTGTGATTCTTAAGTATACAAGGCAACTTCCCTAAATAACATTATGGTGTCCACAGCTGTCACTTCAAAAAAGTGGAGGAATCCTAAGTCCTCACAATATGTATCAAAACCTCAAAAGAAAACCTCAACTGTAAGGTTTAAAAGAAGGGTCAACTTTGGCAAATTTGTTTCCATTTTCTCTGAGGAAAATAGCAGTCATCCCATTCTCTGCTACTCAGTTTTGCTCCTCATTTTGTTGTACTGACCACATGTAGCCTACATTGTGGTCTACTATTTAGAAGGCACCAATTCCCCCTAGTCTTGGCCCCAAGAGCAACTTTTTCTGAATATTATCTCCACCATGCCAGCAACTTCTCCGGGTATTTGTAGACACTATCTCATTGAAATCTTGGTGCTAGATTTTGTAAGGACCAGCAGTACAGAACTGAGGACATTGGGTCGCCAAGTTTTTTTTCTTCATATCTCTCACCCAGTGTTGATCCTTTGTCACAGGATTTAAGTGAGTGATTGTCAAACTGAAACAGAAAATTGTTATTATTGGCAACTTTCCACATACTTAGTGACCATACTCACAATTGTCTTGGGTCAGATGGCTAGACTAGATCTGCATTACAAACCATAAATACCTAAAGCAGTGTTAATTTTCTCTGTTTAAGGAAATATATCTTCCTTATAATAAGCAATCAATTCCAGGTAAATAGGGACATTTCAAACTGTTATTTAGAAAGATTCTTTTTATAAGGAAGAACATCCTATGTGAATCATGGGATTTTGAGTTATTTCAAGACTTATTTTGTTTTTAAGAAGGTAAGCCTTTTCCAGGAGATGTCCTGAAATAATTTCATGAGTGTTTGTTAACCAGGATGCAAGGTATTTTATGAAAGCTCAAACAGACTTAAAATAGTGTTTCCTAACAGTGGAGCTCACATAAGTGCTGAGGAGTTTTCCTTGGTTAATATTCCACGAAATAGAGTAGAATATGAACAATATAAATGACTCAAATAGCAAAGAGACACAATAAACGTCTGTCAGTGTGATAGAACTATGGACAAAAGCTGTGCTGGAGGTCACATTTCACAAAGAGATTTGCATCACCTGGGAGTGGGGTGGGAGAGGTATTGTCTAGTCCCATTTCCTTGTACAGGCAAGACAATTTTAACCTCAAAAAGATTCTATAAACCTATAAATCAAAGAGAAGATCAATGAGAACAGGAATGACAACAAGCAGCAGACCTCCAGAGTGGCTCCTGAACTCCCTTCTCAGTACCCTGTCTTTTCCTTGTTCTTCTGAAGAAAACCCACAGTCAAGACTGACAGACTGACATGCATGCCAACCTCAGCAAGGAGACATAGAGCTTCTTGCCACTCACATAGCATTCATGTTTTCCTTGTCAAGGCAGGGCCTCCTGCACTTCTGTTCTACTGATGATATCTGCAAGCACCCACACTCAGCCAAGCTTGCATGCTTCAACCTAGTCATTTCTAAGCCTTAATACATTCCAATTGTTTTTAATGATAAAATTTCCTTAAGGTCATAGTTACATTTTTGCCATATGTACTTCCTACACACAACAGGGTCAATGACTCTTCCTCCAGGAAGTATTGACTATATTGACTAGAATTCTGCTTTTTCACATTTTGTTAGCATTCTGCATGTCAGTTTCCTCATCTGTAACATGGGAGTCAGTGCAGCTACTGTTCTTTGTTACCACAAGGGCAATATGTTGCAATGTGTGAATGCTGATGACATATAAAGCATTATAGTTTGCATGTGAAATGACCTCCACAAACTCAGGGGTTTCAATGTTTAGTCACAAGTTCAAGACACTCTTTCTGGATGTTGTGGAACTTTTGCAATATGGGGTCTAGATAGGTGCAGTGAATGTCTGGCAGGCATGCTTTGAAGCTCATATCCTAGGTACAGTATCTCTTTGTTCCAGGAGCCACCTGGATGTGAGCAAGAAGCCACGTGTTGCTATTGCCACGGCCATGTCTTCCTCCTACCACCATTCACACTACGATGGATTATGTCCCTTCAGATACATCTCTCCTTTAAGTTGCTTCCTTTCATGCCACAGTAATGAGAGCATCAACTAATAGGTCTGTGTAAGAGACATCAAGAACAGAAAAGCAATCTCTACATAATTACCACACAGAAAACTGTTTCCCTGTCTTTTTTCCAAAAAGCCTGGTGTAGCTCACACTCTGACAGCCTTGGTTACCTTGCATTTATTACTATGATTGAAAAAAGGGACAAACTGTTTCCCACTTAATCACAGAAGCAAGAAGATGTAAGAGGGACTAAGGTCATCAGCCAAGCTTTGCTGAAACTAAGCCTCATGGTGGACTCCACAGCAATGAAAAAAAGCTTCTCTAACATGTTTCTTGGTTATTAATTATGTTAAATATGTCTGTTTGGGAAATTATGGGATATTGTTGAACTACTAGTAGAACTATCACAAAATCTAACAACCAACACAAAATCATGGAGAAAAATGTTTAAAGAAAGGTTTATAAAATACTAGAGAACTTTTCCAGACCATGTTCATTTCTACCACCTAAAGTTTTGGAGGTCCTCAAGATCACTATAGATTTGATCCAAATAATAATAGTAATTTATAGGACTTACTGGAAGAAGATTCCTCATTACACTTTATGCTATCTGGAATATGAAGTCAAAATTAACCAGGGATCAGCACCTGGAAAGTGTCTAACAAAGCATAAAACACAGTACTGTCTTATAGAATCATGAACATTGTCAGTTTCCTGTCATCAATATGTGATAACATACACATAGAATCTCCAAACAGGGCACTACCAGAGTCTCAGTGCTCAGGGATTTTTCCAGGGCCCCTCTCTTATAAATCACTGCACAAACACAGACGTTTTTTTCAGCCATTGCGGAGATTTAGGTGACAGTATCCTACTGGCTCCCCTTATTCTAGATTGGTGTCTTATTGTCTGGCTTACCAAAGTCTCCAGGTGACAAAGCTACCATTATTAGATTGAATTCTGGAGGACAGACCTCTCAAGAGACAAAGGCAAAGGCAGCTTTTGATGGGAAAGGTGAGATTCTTTACCATGCAGCTGGGGCCTTGGGTTTATTGAGGATGCTCTCTTGTTAAAACTCTGCAAAAAGGAAACTGTAGTGCAGCTGTATGAGAATGTGAGTGAGCTTAAACAATGACTTAGCTCTGGATTTCCTTTGAAATAATTTTCGATTATTGTCTTCATCAAACCTCCACTGGGCAGAAAACACTATTTATTGGCCATTTATAGATTAAGAACTTGAAGTTTTCCTAAATATAAAGTGGTATGGGAAAAGTCACCCCCATTTTCAGAATGGAAGTCCTCAAAGCACAGTTGACAGCAGGACTGTCAGAAACAGCTCAGACAAAGAGAAAAATAAACCTCACAATAAGACTGGACTCAGCATTTTCCACAGGAGGAAGGAAGGTGCATCCTTCTTCTGAGCATTTGTAATAAAACTTCCCACACAGCATATGGCTTGTGGAACACTGTATTGGGCAAGGCCATTATCATCTTGAAGTTGGAGCAACTGTGATTACCTGCAAGAGACCCTAACAGGATCAGGATATTTACAGTCCATCATTGAAGTGGTGGAGAGGGTTATCAGACCTATGGCAGAGACTCTAGCCATCACTTCTTCCTTCCCTAACCTGTAAACATGGAATATTACTAGAGCTGCCCATGGTATTTGAGGTTCTAGAGTACAGAGGGAATGATTGATTGAGTCACTGCATCTATGAAGTTTTAGGGAGGTTGTCACTCATGGTAGGTGAGACTTTTTGGTAGTTAAGCAGTTTGGAGATCACCAAATCTCCATATAAATACCAATTTCATATATATATATATATATATGCATATATATATATATATACATATATATATATATATATATTAATCTGTTGTAGGTGCTCTGCCTGCAGCAAATAGACATTAGCTCACTTGTCCCCATATAAAGTCATATAACATGTATTTACTTATGGAGAGATAAAGTAGGCTCCAGGTGGGGACTAACACTTAAGGAAAGGATACTGATACCTGTAGAAGGGAATGGGACGTTTTGGATAGTGGTTGACTGTAAGGGACTTTTCTTTCTTTGCAGCCACTTGGCCCCCTTTAGCCATGATGTACATAGCTTAAAGAAAAGACCGAAGTTTAAAATTAAATCAAAAGATACAAGTGAGCAAGAAGGTTTTGATTCAGCAAGTACAATGAACAAAGCCTTCTTGTCTGCTTAATATTGGATAATGATGTCTTGAGTTCTGTCAAAACATTTACTTTTCCATTGAACTGTTTTCCTTCTAGGCCATTATGAAGCCATTCTATAGACCTGAACTTTAAAGTGACAGCCAACCTCCCCTGAAAATTGATTGTTTGAGGCCATTCTGTAACCCCCTTCAAATAAAATCTTAACTTTTGCCAAATAGCGTTATTGGCCAGAAAACTATTGACAATAAGAAGTGAGGAAAATCCATTAAAATGTTGAAGAAATTTCCACAAAGGTGGATAGCCTTGGTAAATGTATTTGTACTATCTACCACATTGGGATGCTGTACTAAATATTCTGTTTATACAAGAGTCCTAAAACAAGCAAACAAAATAACTAGTCATTCCTTTTAAGCACTTCTGAGTTACAGTTTGTGGACAAAAAAAAAATGTAGAAATAAATTTTAAAGTGTAAAATGAAAAAATAAAACACATTAAGTTGTACAGCTTAGGTTATTTTTTACTCAACTTTAGTACAGGGGCAGTACAGGTATAAATTACAAATATGCCAAGATATTAAATTAATACCTTTGTGAAGTTTCATCTAATATCTCTTCTGGCCATTATAATCATGTGATAAAAGCCATATATTCTGCTGTAAGAGTTGAGTTGGGTTTTTGGTTTGATTTTGAGGAAAAAACTTAAAGTTGGGTGGACAGGGAAGAAAAGATCTGAAGGGACTTGGGGCAGGAGAAGAATGTGATCAAATTATATTTAAATTTAAAAATTGTTTCAAATAAAAACAAACAAAAGGCAAACTATCACATTCAGTATTTTATATAATATTTATCTAAAAATTAAAATAAATCGATTAATGATAGTTTCAAATTTTCAGCCAGTCATTTGAATTACATTAATCCAATTAGCAGAAAATGTTGGTGGTGTCCAAATGACCTTTATGCTCCTAGCTTGAGCAATGCAGATGACTGGAACAAGTGGGGTGTTGTGTGTTGTCTAACATTAGGGTTTTCAATCCTACTAATAAGCGAAACCTGGCTTCTTCCTTGCTGTTCTCAGTGATTCAGCTGCCTGCTTTTGAGACTGAGTTATGGCTCACAGAGCAAGTTGGCTTTCCCTGCCACTCTCCTCACATCTCTCTTACAGTATGTTTCCTTCATGAGAACAAATAAGTTCTGCCTCTAAGACCTGAGAAACAGCAAGGGGTTAAAAGAATGACTGAGTTACAACTGTGTACAAGCTTCTCTCTGTTCTCTGTTTCCTTTTCTTTCTTCTGTCCTTGCATTCTCTTCCCTTTTTCCTTTCTTCTTCCTCCCCTTTCCCTCCTCTTTTCATATAGTCATGTGTAGAACATATGAAATAAGAATTCATAGGCATATTCATGGTGTTCCAAATGTAATACTGGATTGAGATTAAGAAACAAGGTTCCCAAGAACCCATTGCTTGATGGCTCACAGCTAAAGTTTAGATATCACTATTATGTTTTCCTTTTGTTCCAAAACTTACTGGAGAAAGAATTCTCTTATGATTTTGATACAGGATTCTAGTTTTTATTTTACTCAATGAAATGTAAACAGCTTTCAGCTTCCTGGTACCTACACTTTGGGCAGTAGGTGGGTTACTGAATTTTGAGCCCTGATATATAATATTCTGCACATCTGTGAAATGTAGCTCCACATTCACCTCAGGTAGTCCATGATAGGGCAGCTAGTGAGTCAAGTCAACTTTTTTAATTTGGGGCACTTGGCTCTTTCCCACTTTAGCCTTCTTTCTTCACTTTTAAATGTTTCTGGCTTCACATACTTCTCTTTTAAGATCTCCTTCATCAATTTCATTTCCTTTATTGTGACATTAGCAATCAGAATATCCCCTACCTAACGTGGTAGGGCACTATAAATTTTAATCATGCACAATTTGGTGGAGAGTTCTTTGAGAACTAAATCAAATTACTAAAAGAAACATTGCAGTCATGAGAAAATGTAAAGAAAAACTCTTGGCATGTGGTTATCTTGAAGTTGCATTGTGTTCTACAGCTTGCCTTCCTTCCTTCCTTCCTTCTTTCCTTCCTTCCTTCCTTCCTTTCTTCCATTTTCCACCCTCTTCTTCTTTCTTTCTTTCTTTCTTTCTTTCTTTCTTTCTTTCTTTCTTTTCTCTCTCTTTCTTTCTTTCTTTCTTTCTTTCTTTCTTTCTTTCTTTCTTTCTTTCTTTCTTTCTAATTTACTTTCACTGTGTCTTCTCCACAGCTCAGGCAGCCTTAAACTCACTACATGTCAAACTGGACTAGAACCCACAACAATTCTCCTGCTTTGTGTGCTGATAATGTAGGCTTGAGATAGTCAACTTGATTTATTCTATTTATTTCATTTAGTTATTGGTATGTGTGTTTGTGTGGGGGATAGGTGTGCATTTAAATATTACACACACACACACGCACGCACGCACGCACGCACACACACACACACACACACAGGACAATTTTCAACAGTTAGTTCTCTACTGAATGGTATCAGGGATTGAGCTCAGGTCCTCAAGCTTGATGGGCAAGTACCTTTACTGACCGAGCTATCTTTATTTTTGGCAGCACTGTTTATTTTATTAATGAAGACTTTTGCTTCATATTTTGCATCTTTGCTCATGGAAAGAAAGTTTAATATTTAGTACAAATGAGCATTGTAAATCTCTTATAATATAGATGAATTTTAGAACACAAGAGTTATAATAAAGATTACTCATAGCATTATTGAAAGGCTCAATGTAATTGCCATTCTGCAATTTGTTAATATTAGATGATTCTAAAAGCTTATTCTTAATTTGTTTCAATCATTATAAAATTTAAAGTGGCACCAACAATCATATTGGAAAAGCAAATGAAATAATTACTTTTATCTAATACAATAACATTTTTGATTAAGCCTAGTCCTTTGGTTGAAAATGAAAATGAGTCAGATTTTTTTATTTCTAGCCAGTAACTTATCTATCACCATACCATGAAACAAGGAGTTCACTTTTTCTGTTTTAACTTTTTCTCTTACAGAGTAGAGCTGGATTGTACCGATATTATAGTCGAGAGCACTGGCCACTTATATTTTAAAACTCAAATCACAGTCTATTTACTATGATGAAGTCTTGCCTTGCACATCCAAAGTCTTTGTCAGAGACTTTGCATCCAAATTAGAGGAGACTCAAAGAGTCCCCGTCCCACTACCACCAGAGATTGAAAAGAGTTGAGAGAGGTGTAAAAGGAGTAGGAATTTTGCAGACAAGATGAGAAAAAGTGAGATACAGGGAAGTTGAAGTGACAGTCAGGGCAGTGCTGTTTTTAACCCACTTAATGTATGCCTGTTTTCTACTTTCTGAGACATGAAAATGATGTAATGTAGCAATTTGAAATGTGATAACATTTTGTTTACTCAAATTCTGCCTTCCTTTGAAGTCATACTGCAGAATCCCAGAGGCTCACTGGTTTGGTCATCAGCAGCATCTTCTAGAAACTTTTTAAATCCTTTCTCACCATAAAAAATAAACCTGCCAGCAAGTCTTGCATTTCAATGTTTTAAGAATAGTGATCTGAGAACTCATCAACCTCATGATCCAGCAATTCCATTTTTAGACATATACCCAAAGGATGAATATATGAGGACATCTGTTCAATTATGTTCATAGCAGCAATATTCAGAAGAACCAGAACCTGGAAGCAACCTAGATGCCCCTCAACAGAAGAATGGATACAGAAAATGTGGTACATTTACACAATGAAGTACTACTCAGTGGAAAAAAAAAAACAACAGAATCTTGAAATTTGCAAGCAAATGGATGGAACTAAAAGAAACTATTCTAAGTGGGGTAACTCAGTCACAGAAAGACAAAAAATGATATCTAATCACTTATATATGGATATTAGACATAGAGAAAGCGTTTATCAGACTACAATCCACACCTCCAGAGAAGCTAGGAAACAAGGAAGACCATAAGAGAGAGACACACATGGTTCTCTGGTGAAGGGAAAAGAAACAAAAGACCCTGAACAAACTGGGAGCATGGGGGGGGGGAGAGAAGTAGGAGAAAGGAGGGGAGAAGAGGACAGGGAGGAGAAAATGAGGAATCAGGAATATTGAGTTGGGGGGATGAATAGAGGAGAGCAAGAAAAGAGACACATCAATAGAGGGAGCCATTGTAAGTTTAAATAGAAATCTGGCATTAGGGAATTGTACAGAGAGATCCACAACGATGACCCCAACTAGAAATCTCAGCAATAGTGGAGAGTCTACCTTAAATGCCCTTCCCCTATAATGAGAATGACTATCTTAAGTGCCATCCTAGAGCCTTTGTCCAGTAATTGATAGAAGCAGAAGCAGAGGTCCATAACAAGCACTGAGATTAACTCCTGGAATCCAGTTTCAGAGAGGGAGGAGTGATGAACAAAGGGGTCAAGACCATTCTGGGAAAAACCACAGAAACAGCTGACCTAAGCAAGTAGGAACTTATGGACCCCAGTCTGGCAGCTAGGGAACCAACATAGGACCACACCAGGTCCCCTGAATGTGGGTGCCATCTAGGAGGACTGGACAGTCTATGTGGTGTCTGGCAGTGGAAACAGGATGTGTCCCACGTGCACAAACGGACTCCGGGAGCCAATTTCCCATGGAGGGATACTCCCTTAGCCACAAATAACTTGACAGATGTTGATAATCCTTCAGGGAAGGCCTCATGGTTCCTGGGGAATAGATGGGGGTTGGGATTGGGCAGGTCGGTAGGGGGCATGGAAGGATGAAAGGGAGAGGGAACTGGGATTGATATAAAAAATAAGATTGTTTCTAATTTAAATAAAATATATTAAAAAAAAGAAAAAGAAAAAAGAACAGTGGTCTGTTGATTCCACAGGGGAAGTCTCACCCTCTCTGAGAAGTAGATGGGGGAGGGTGCAGGAGGATGGGAGGGAGAGGAACTGGGATTGGTATGTAATGATTGTTTTAAAAATTATAAAAAAACAAAACAAACAAACAAAAAATAGTGCTCTGGATTTTTCTGCAGATAATCCTAGTGAGCAGCATATCAACCAACTGTTTCAGTTCAATTTGCAAGCACACCGGCAGGTGCAGCAGAGTCACATCTAATTTATTTGTGAATATTAACATTGCTCTTTTTCCAACACAGTAGTTAACTAGGTCTAGCTTTTACTTTCTCTCTTAAACAATGAGCATTCTATTTGTAAATTGTAATGCTATCAGACCAATATAATGAATTCCATGTGTTCATTTTAGTGTGGCCCTTCCTATGATGAACACAATCATCATCAATTTCCAAAGGAAGTGATTTTACAGTTTCATGCAGTGGTATTATTAATTTCTCCCATCTGCCCAGTTTATACCATAGACACAATACTAGAAAGTGGATGAAGTTTTTTCATGGTTAGGGTTACATGACGTCCTGGGGTGTGCTCTTTGTGAATTTAACAGTAGTAGGGATGACAGAGGACAGAATGGAAAACCTCCAACCAGAGGCAGCACAGAGACCAATAAGACAGGGAACGGGGGCAGAAATGGAAGAGAAGGGAGGGGAAAATTATTTAGTCCTTGTTTGTATAGTTCTGATATGAACTGATATCAGTCTCAAAGGTTCAGTTAAAGTGTGTGATCTTCCAAGTACATTGTTAAGACTTCAGTGGTCACAGTATTTTAACAGTGTGTAATATAAAATTCACTGCTAGCTTTCAGCCTTCACATCATAATGTGAAAAACACATAATCTTCTTAGGTGATGACCATCACCCCTTACAAAATCTGTTGGTGATTGCCTCTTGGACAATCACATGGAAGACATGTCCCCTGACGGATAATTATAATTATAATCTTAAATGATATTTTACAAAGAAAATGAAGTCAAAACAAAAACTTGGTAATAAAGATGACCATACATCAAAAGAAATGAGAAATATTTGCACTAGATATGAAATTAGAACATAGTATAAAAAGGTAAAAAACACAAATACACATTGATTAAAGAATTCAATTAATCTAATGATTTATAATACTATCGTTGATAACCAGTTACAATTACATTGGAAGGAGTGTCTGTTCTGCAGGATTGTGTGACTTCTGAAAGACTATTTGAGGTCTCTTATCAGAGAGGGAGTACCTATTAGAAAGCCTCTTGTCTAGAAAATCCCTATAATCTGTCCTTACCAATGGATCAAAAAATCA
Organism: Cricetiscus sungorus; assembly: GCA_030556225.1. Taxonomy (NCBI): domain Eukaryota; kingdom Metazoa; phylum Chordata; class Mammalia; order Rodentia; family Cricetidae; genus Cricetiscus; species Cricetiscus sungorus. The sequence continues at coordinate 3,154,332 of JANBXA010000392.1, read as the reverse complement.
TTTCATCTCTGTGGAGCAAAGAGATTAAGATATTAATACCATTTCAGTGCTCCCTGTTCTCCTTTGAGTTGCAATAAGCAGAATGCTAAAGATATAGGACAGGATAGAATCAAAGACTAAAGGATCTGGGTACTTCATGCCATGGGAACAGAATTTTAGAAAGCAGGAATGTCAGAATTAAAGGAGTAGAGAAAGTTCAAGACTCATCAGAGTGGGCTGGACATCATTTGCTACCATGTGCAGTATGAATCTGTGTCTATTCCTCAAGGACAACATAACTACATACACCCTAGCCCAGCACTTTGTAGGAAAACACTCTCCAGTGAATAGAAATATATCTCTTCGGTCCAGTATAGAGCTGCTGTGGACCTCATGTGGTTATTAAATGTGTATGTTTCGTATTTAATTATAACTATATTGCCATGACTGGCCTAGAACTCACTACATTGACAAGGTTATCTTGATCTCACAGACATCTGCCTTCCTCTGACTCCTGAGTGCTGAGATTAAAGGCTTTTACCACTATACCAGGCTAAGTAAGGAATTTTAAATAACCAGCATGTAGTGTGAAATTTTGAAAAGTGTCACCAAAGGTCTATAATTTCCATCAATTAAATGAGGTCATCAAGCAGTATAGTAAATACTTGTCCACATTTATTCCTTCTCTTTTTCTTTTGAAGTATATTTCAAGGTAACATTCATTACTGTTTACTATTAGTCAGTCTGGAGGAGAGTCACCAGGAAGTCAGAAAACTTGTGCTTTCTGCTACCCAGGTTCTACTGTTTCTTCTTTGAAAATTGCAGCAAATGCTCTATTTCTCAAGCCTGGTCTTGTTTATCTTCTATAAAACCATCACATTATACTGATCTACACCGGCATAGACCCTTATATCGTTCCATATGGGAGAACATGAATATTAATCACCATGGGAGCTCATGTGGTCAAGCCTCTTTCTTCTTTCTATGCTATTTCTGTAACTAGTTCACTGGGAATTCCTTTAAAATCCTGATATAGAAGCCTGAGGTTTCTCTGAACCTATAAACCATTTACCATGAACACACTGCTGAATAGTGGCTCATCATTTCTCCTTACTAATGGCCTGATAACCACCATGTCTGCTCCCTTTCTTGTCACAAGCAACAGTGTAACTGTCCAAAGAAGCAATTGCATTGCATAGAACAGACTACCTCAAATATAGAGAAATTTACAGTGAAATCAAATGTCCTCTAAATATCTATGAATAAAATACCAATATTTGCTCTCAAATAGTATACAACCACTGAATTTGGTTCAATGAGTCATGATTATTTAATATTGTTTCTTGACAATTTGAGCAAATGGGAAAAAATGCATCTGTCTTTATAAAAGCACAGAATTGAATCCAACCATATCCTGTCCAAAAATTCAGACATAAGAGCCTCATCAATTTCTAATTGGCAAAGAAAATAACATCACATCAATAAAATTTAATTAAGTTATTAAATATTTAGGATGGATTTCACATTGTAGTTGATTGAATGAACTCCCCTTTAATGTTTGTATCTCTGTTATAAAGTCTGTACATGAATCAAATTCAAATATAAAACCAAACAATTTAATGTATTCAACTAAATCAAAACTCCCATTTCCTGTATTCTGCTGAAATTTAAATCACCTCAGATCACAACATCACCATTTATATGTCCCTTCCATCAGGAATAACATAATAAAACACTATTATAAATACATCACTGGCAAAGTGGCCCCACTTTGTAAAATATAACTCATTCAGTTCACACATTTGATTTCATTTCAATAATAATTTATAATAATGTTACTCCATTTACAATGAATGTCAAATTTCTTGTAGAAGGTATAATGGATATTTACTAACATTCTTTCACACCACTGAGTACCCACTATATATATGCATTTGTCTTTATTCTCTTTCACAAAAATATGTTGCATAAACAGTAGATATTTGCCATTTAAGAATGACAGAATTAGATACACAATTACCTTCTTTGGTAAAAATGAAATCTATCATATTGCTGTTTCACAGACCTGAATACATCTACTCTGTACTATGTCTCCTCTGATACAACACTACATTTATATTCAGAGTCTAATGTAATGATATTGGGTTACTAAAGATACAAGTACCAATAAATAATCAAAGACATTAACAACAAGAACAAAAAAACTCAAGTATGCTCCTGGGTCATTTTGAGACAGCTTGCATGGGGAGCAAGCAGAACCCATCATTTTGATTAAAGATGCTTCTGATTCTTTACTGCTAAAACATCCTTTGTCTGTCTACCTACACAACTACCCCGATAGAGCTATTGTTCCTTTTTCACTATGTAGTTTGTGGCCCAAATAACAAATGTCTCACTCATACCAACCCACTTATTTACAATCACCCAAGCTGAAATTCCACCAAAATGCCTTTTTAACTCATCTATATCCTGAGCCCCCTTGCTTGGCTGAGTAAGAGAATTCCAGCTCTTCCCAATTTCTATCTTAGTTCCTCCAAAATCATTTTTTGCCTCTTCCACATTCGTGGGTTGGCCAATTCCCATTTGCATTCTGACTCCTTTAAATTCATGGCCTATCTCCTACCCTTGCTTGCATATCTTCAGACTTCATTGTGTCCCTCTAATTAAGAATTTCTTTGGAGATGGAATGGAGTGCTTATTGCTGTTATAGAGAACCTAGATTAGGTTCCCAGCACTATCATCAGGGAACTCACAATCTCCTGTAACTCCAAGTGATCAATTTTCCTCTGATTTACAAGCACAGTTACATATATGTGAGTCACACAAACTTGGGCAGACCCAAACAGGCAAATAACATAATAGCAATTAATCCTTATCATAAAACAGAACTCCTTTGAAGAAGAACTGATGTTGGGGAGCCCAGGATAGGGCAGTTGGAGGTGGAAATGAGAGTTGAATGGTGTAGTAATGTATTGTCTCTATATATGAAATTGTCAAAAAAAATTTTTAAAAGAGTTTTTCTCCATACTGAGATCTCTCTGGAGTTCCTATGACGACAAAATAGTAGAAATCTCTACATCCAGAACAGCATAAGGGGACATAAATTCACCTTTACAAAGCAATCCTAATTCCTCCTTATTTGAGGAAGCCATGATAGTATAGATGTCTATTTTACAACTGAAAAAAAAATCTGTAGCTGATGTGTTGAGCCAGCTTGTCTGTCACATAAATTAGGAAAGAAATATGTTGCTCACATAATGCTTCTAGAAAAATCTCTAACTTCAAACCTGTATCCAAATCTAGCATTTTTTAAGAGCACATTTCAAAGTCACAAGTATGTCACCATATCTTTTAACAGTCTTCCTAACTGCATATCTAGAACTTGCTTGAAGCTTCAGGCAGAGAGGACTGAAGGACCTTGTTCCCTTAGGTCACTGCTGGACTGGTCTTTTGTCACATATCCACACTCTGACATGTCTTCTTACTCATTATTTAGACATCTGTCAGAGTTCACTTCCAGTAAGTAAGGTCATAAAGAACCCTGGGATTATGTAGTAAAAACCAACAAATTTGCATTGTCAACTAGAGTAAATGGACTAAATTGGGGAATTCTGAAATAACAAAAAATTCAAGTATGTCCTGTCAGAAATTTTTATGCTTCAGTTTTACAAACTCAGAACATTAATTTAAATACACACACCCTTACGTTCTTACATATAAACAGCTACATAGAGTTCTGGCAAGAAAGGTGACATTCCCCTCCATGTCAAACAAAACTGCATTCCTCTGTACTGCAAATGAAGTGCTTTCATTTTATTAATTCATTTGTTTCTCTGCCTCTATAAAGGAGAATCTGTCATAGAAGAAATATGAAAAACTTGATATTGAGAAACCATTTTTATTGTCAGGAATAACCATTTCAACAAGTGACCAGTAAAAACGAGTAGCTCGCGAGAACAATATCAACAAAAGCTATTCTGTCACTTTGTATAGACCAGAGAGAAGCAAAACAATGACCATGTTCACTTCTCAGGTTTTTATCTAGTAAGAAGAAAATGTTTTATACTGAAAACAAGTATGCTTTTAAATAGAACCCCCTCTTTGCTACCGATTCTATAAGGAAGGCTTTAAATGCATTGACATTCTGTTTGCTTCAGTGCTACTTCAGTACAAGCTGGCTGCTTTTCCAGTGGAGAAAATGTGCACCCTAATATTGCAGATGGCTTAGTGAGGAATAATGCTAAAAGTACTTAAATTAAACATTACAAAATACAGTTCTCATTCCTTCTTAATCACTGCTCCATAATCAGAAAATATAGGAAAATTGACATCTAAAACAAGCTTGTTGCAAATAAAAATAAATATAAATAAATAAATATTTAAAAAATGTAGTCAGTCTACCTGAAAATTATAGAAGCCCACTCTATAGTTCTTATATACCATGTGTTTATTTTCTATTCCACTATTTTATGTTAACCTGAAAAGAATGTTAGACAAGGAGTCAAATGTTTGCAGTTTTAGTGTGTGCTTCACTGCGGGGAGTTGAGGAAAATGCTTAACCTCTCTGTGTCTCTTCTTCACCTGTAAAGTTAAGGGTAGTGAGCCCCTCTTAACATGGAACACATCTGTCTGTGCTGTGTGTTTTAACATCCAAGTTCTCACTCATTGAGAGAGAAGGCTATTGCCACTTCAACTTTGTTTTCTCCAGAGGCAGTACATAGTTTTCCCAAATTTTACCTACTTCACAAATAGTACAGAAGAGGAGAGAGTTTAATTGTAGTATTACAAAAGGAGAAGAAGAGTTGGGTTTGGGGAATTCAATAATTTTTTTTGAAATACTGAGTCAAAATCTCACTTTATTTTGAAATTACCAGACTCCACTTCGGTAGCTATTTCTGTTCATTGCTGAGGAAGTTCTGGTCTGTGGTGTACTCCCTTAATCAAAGTGATCAGCACCAGGAATTTCTTTGTAAATTGGAAGAAAAAAAAGAAAGGTACTTCAAAGTCAAAAATTCTAACCACTAAAAATTAAAAAAAGAAAAGGTCTCTTTTTAATGTGGTCATGGTTTCTTCTTTGAATAGGTCTGCAGTGAAGTTTCAAATACTTCTTTGTTTTTGAATTAGCATATGTTAATTGCTAATGGATTTCTTTATGGCATTTCCATAACTGAACATATTGTACTTTGATACTTTGATCACATTCTTTCCTTTGTTACCCCGTTCCCTCCTTCTTCTTCCCCTCATTTCCCTTTTCCATATTTTAATAGTTCTTCCTGTACTTCATATCCTTTCATCCCTCTCTAAATCACATATATGAGAGAAAATGTGATGCTTTCTGTTGGAAGATTGGCTTATTTTGTTTCTTATAATGATGTCCAATTCCATCCATTTCTCTGCAAATGACACAATTTTGTTTCTTTTTATGGCGTAATAAGACTCTGCTATGTATAGAACCTACCCTCTTTTTTCCTTTGTACATCTACTGATGGGCCCTTTTGCCGATTCTACAACTTGACTTGTAAATATTGTTTAAACAGCTATGGATATACAATGATCTCTATAGTAATCTGATCTGGTAAAGGTGGATTATAGAAAGGGCTTTTATAAAGTGGAGATCTACTTTATTTTTAAGTGTGTGTGTGTGTGTGTGTGTGTGTGTGTGTGTGTGTCTGCCCGTGCATTTGGGGGGAGTGATATGTTGAAGTGAGTGTAGGTGCCCTTGGAGGTCAGAAGAGATTTTATGTTTCCCAGTAGCTGGAATTCCAGGTAGTTGTGTACTGTCTGATGTTGCCACTGGGAATTGTACTTGGGTCCTCTGAAAGAGCAATAGGTCTCAGCCATGTCTTCAATCCCTGAATGCTATTTTTGAAGCTATTTATTGCTGTGGGTGTGTACATGTCTGATGTATGTGTGTGGGCAGCCATTAAGGCAGAAAGGAGCCGAGTCTCCTGGAACTGCCAAAGGTATTGGCAGTTATGAGCCACCCAGTTTGGGTGCTGAGAACTGAACTTGTGTCCTGTGGAAGAACATCTTCTCTAGCCATGGAAGTTCTAGTTGTAATGACCAAATTTCATACTATACTGCCCTCCATATAAAGAGCTTGCACCAATTAAGCTCCCCAATAGTAGTTTTCTTATCCTGTATTCTTACCAACATCTTTCCTCTATTGCTTTAATGAAGGCCATTCTGACAGAGGTAAAATGGAATCTAAACATAGCTTTGGTTTGCGTTTATGCCATGATGACTGAAGCTGGCAAACGTTTGATGTAATTATTTGGCACTTGTACCTTTAAAATCATTGTTTTGAGCTTACTCTATTACTCTATACAAAAAGGCATTATCTGGTGTGTGCTGTTTTTTTAAATAGATGCTCTAAGATAATCAGTGATGGCCAGCTCCATTGTTGGCCAGAGAAGATTCTCCAAAATATGTCCCAAAGCCAGTCTTGTACCAGAATATGCCATGATTCTGTGGTTTGATAGCATTTTATTCACTGTATCGTTTAAAATCCTGGTGACACTATTACTGCTAATGTGTGCTTAACAAGCCAATGAGATGACTGAAATTCCACTGCCTGCACCCATCATCATGAACAGAAAGGGCTAGGACCAGGCTCAAGGACATGTCACACGACCACTGCTTTAAAAGTTGAACAAATTGTACTGTAAAGTTTTGCCTCATTCACCATATTAACCAGTCTTCCACTAACCATTTCAAGCTTCTTAACAATGTTTTGTTGTTATTGATGATAATGTTGGAAAATTGTATTTCACAATCAGGAAGAGGAACAAAACACTTTCCTTACACCCTGAATTTTCAAGCTTCAGGAATAAGCAAACTCCTATCTCATTGGCAAGATGTATTAATTTTAGTGGTTCCAATTTTGATTCATAAATCTATGTATGAGCCTTCTTATAACAATTTAAAATTCTAGAACTGCAATCCTAATTTCTTCCTATCTAAAACAAAACAAAACTATACAATTGTTAGATCATTCCTAACTCAAAAAGAACCAAGACTAGGGTATTTTTTTTTACACCCAGAAATTTCACTGGAGAATTCAATTTTAATGTTTGCTGAAATAGTATTTTTATGGCACTCAGATGTCAGTGGTTTTTATGTTCATAGCTTTTATTACATTATATAATTACAATGGCAAGCACTGGGGGCATAACTCACTGGGAAGCCAAAATGGTGTTCTCAACAGCCTGCACGTATTGAAGTAAGATGTGGTAGATATCCTTCACAGCCTGCTGTTGACAGCATCTCATCTACATCTGGACCCATGCTTCTCAGAGAAACAGGATACTCCCAGAACTAGAGAACTTGAGAGTAAATTACATGGGAGTATTTAGATGAATGTTTAGTATGAACTAGTATCCTTCTAATCACATAGTAAGGGACCTGAATCTGAAATGTTGAAAACTCTTTCGAATCTAAATTTTTCAGTGACTGAGAACAAGACACTCAGCAAAATCTATCACATACTTTGTTGTTTGAAGATTATTGAAGCCATAGTTTTTACCCATTAAAATATGATTTCTAATTGTTTATGTACTATTGGATAAGTAACATGCCACATTAGGAAAAGAAGTGCACCTTATATACTTAAACACTTACATTGGAAATAAATGGAATATAGACAGCATGAGTGATGTCAAACATGTCTCCAACATAAGATTATCCTAGCTAGCCAGAGGCTGTTGTTCTATCACTGTCTAACTGACTTACCCCATGATCATGAGGTCATCTTGTGTCCTACTAATTAACATGTAATAGTGTGTTTTAGAAAAGTTCAAGGCACTCTCCAATCATAATCATATGTAGCTGAGCATTAGGATTTGATATGAGAACTAAATTTCCAAAGTTAATTTCAAACAAAAGAGGAGTTTATAGCTATAGGCAAAGTGTGTTTTCTAATTTGAGACAAAGTGATGATAGGTGTAGGAAAAGATTGCAATCTACATGATTTCAACCTTCTTGAGTTATATCTAACATAACTATTTATTAATAACTTTGACATTGTTTTTAATGTAATTTCTCGTTAAACTCTAAGTAAATGAAACCATCAGAATTGGATACAAAGCTATAAAATTATTGATGCTGCCAGCTACAAGAATATGTCAGATATCTTTGATGTAAGCTTAAGGTAAACTAAGGTTTTGATTTGAAGTGAAATGTTCACTACAGGCTCAAGGGTTTGAACCCTTGATGCCCACTTGGAGATGTTACTTAAGAAATTGTAGAATATTCTGGAGGTAGGGCTGGGCACTAAAGTATATAATCTTACCTGAGTTTATGTCCCATCAGATGTAGATACGCAGCCTCACAATCTTTTGTCTACAGTCAAGAGTCATCCTTCTCCCTGCGCCCTCCCCACTATGGCAAAGTACACTTTTAAACTGTAAACCTAAATAACACCTTATTACGTTTCGTTTTGTCAGATAGTTGGTCAGAGCCACAAGGGAAGTCATTACTCTAGCAAGGCACATTCTAACATGGACAAACTTTTATCCTGACCCAAATTGCAGCATTCTGATCATTCTGATCTTGTAGCCACCTAGGACCACTCTTCTGGTTGGAAACCCTCTTTACAATTCTGGATGCACGTGCCTCTTTTTTTTTCAATCACATGCCTCTTTTTTTTTTTTTTTTTTTTCAGTCCAGTGGCATCTATAGGACTAGCTCTCAAGTCCTGGGACAGGAATGTTTTATGACTTTGCTTGTGACTCCAGTCAAGGTTTTTAGATTCATTTCCAAACATAGGACTAAGTAACAAAGAATCATTAAAGACACAACTGGCATTTGACACCCCAATTATAACAGTGCAGGTGTACACACCAAGAAAAGCATCTATAGCAGCCAGCACTAGATGAGAAATGTCTTCTTGTTTCCCTGCTCAAGTTGCCTTTATCAACTCATTCCATGACTTTGTTCTTCTGCCTTTGTGTTTTCAAATATCCTCAAGATAGAGAACTGGTTCTCCAAGAAAGCTACCTAATGCAGGTCACAGCTGTTACCATGTTAAATAAGGTAATTTTTCTCTGTAACAGATTAAGATTACCAAGCATTCTCATGGTAAAAATGTAACTCCAGCTTATTTGGCAATAAGAATGGACAGCTTAGAATTTACTGTGTTTCACCAAATAAGAATCATTTTTTTTAAATAATAAAAGTGGTAAAAATACTGTGAATTTCTGCAAAGAATGTCACTGTCACATGCAGTATTTGTATTTGAAAATAAGCAGTAGTTTTTCAGTTCTTTGTGGAAATAGTGTATAAACATTTTTCTCCCCATAAAGAGTAGTCTGTGGGTCTCAAATTATAAAATAGTTAAATTATTAAATTAAGCAATTGTTTGAGTTGTTTTGTTTTATATTAATTCAGAGACAGTAATGAAATATTACATTCCATATTACCAAGTCTCAAAGCCAACTTTGTGTGAACCACAACAGAAAGATTTTTTTTCTACTGTCAGGAATTATTTCCATTTCTGCTGTAGTTCCGAGAGACCAGGTTCTGCACTCATTTCCAAAGTCATGATAAATTCCAGGCATCAAGAAGAGATTGAAACAGCACCTAAACTGAATGAGATCATAGCCAGCCAGGTACACATGCAGAGAGACAGGGAACGGTGTGGTAGGGTGAACATTCCTAAGTCTGACGTAAAAAACAAGCCTTCAAAGATACTCAGCATGACACAGCAGATTCCACATGTGAGACAGTGCAGCTGACTCAATCATCTTCCCCTTTATGGGAAGCTGCAAAATACAGGCAACTGGAGGAGAGGTAAATGCCACAAGGATTCAGCCGTATTGAACAACAACAAAAAAAAAAAAAAACAAAAAAAAACATTCTCCTTAGCTATTATTTTCAAATTCCTACAACAAGAAAACTGGGTTCTTGGCATTTCAGAAAGAGTTCCAACAAATGGAGAGTTGAATTGGCACTTGTTACATAAGGCCTTCTAGGCAACTTACTTAAGGGTCAATTCCTTCTAGCCTTTAAAACAAACAAACAAAAAAACAAAAAAACTAATACCTATTACTAATCAATATTAATGGCTCCACTGCTCTTATCATTAACTTCTCATAAATATTTGTCTGACTTCAGGCATGCCAATATCTTTAGAAATAGCCTGAAAAAAAAATTAAGGCCTACAAATAGTACAGAGGGATATTTCCACAGATATTAGTATCTTTGGTTTCAATACTGTTTTTGAAAGTTGCTAATAACCAAAGAAATACGAATATCATTGGAAATAAACTATACAAAAAGCTAGGGACATTTACACTTCTATGATATAGCTGTTTGGATTGGAAATACAAATGAACTTACAAATAAACATCAAACCAAATTCCTATTCCACACCTCAAACATTGACATTTTGTTTTTTTTTTTTTTTTTGCTTTATTTTTTATAATATCTGTTTTAAAAGTGAAATTAAACTTCTTTCTTCTCACAAGTCATGAAAGCTAAAGATTTTTTTCTGTGTTAAATCCAAAATTTTTGAGATTTTCATTTGTTTCTTGGGCAAATATGTTGCAGAAATACAGATGATGGTGGAGGGATTTAGCCCTAGCATGGATGGGAATCCAGGAAATTTTAACTAATATCAAGGATATGAATGTGGCAAGGGCCATGACATTCTGTTACTCTCTAAAAACAAAACAAAACAAACAAAAAAAAACTTACTCTACCCTTTAAAATTAGTCTCTACAATTAGTGAATGACCTTTAAGTGTTTCCAGGAAAAATGTTAATAAAGTATTATTTAAAAGTATATGTGGAGTTAGTGAGACATCTTAGTGGGTAAAGTGCTTTTATATGTTGTTTTATTTTTTTGCTGATCAATAGTCAATTTTATTTTATTTTTTTTTCTTTTTTAAAATAATCCTAATGAACTGGAATATTAAATATGAAGAAAAAATAACATAAAACAAATTTTAATTTTTTTCCCTTTTCACCCTGACATATATAATAAATCCATATAATCCCCAACCTCATCTAATTCCCATTTTTTCACTGAATCTTTTTTAAGTTTAGGAATAGGAGCCTAGTTCAAGGTTGCCTGATTTGCACCTCTTGGTGTAGCTCACCCTTTTTCATTACATTGTATGTATCTTCAGAGTGTGCCCTATGGACCACATCAAGAAGACCTCTCCTTGGATGCTCTGCTGACTCTGTAGTTAGGAACCATGAAAAGAAATAGATCAGCAAGAAAAATGATGCCTGTGTGTTCATCCCCATGCTTGTTCACTTGGTGTGCTCCTTACAAACTCCTGAAACTTCAAAGCTATCTCATCAAGACTCTCAGTACTTAGATTGTAGACATGCAATCTTTCACCCATCTATTAAAACCCAAGGGAATGCAGTCCTTATAACTTTACTAACAAAAGTTCTTTGTGCTCTCAAATCTCATTGAGCCACCCACTTCCTGCTTAAACCTAGACTAGTTAGGTTTAACTGACAAACCCTTGAGTTAATGGAGAACAGAGACTCAGTTGACACACAATGTCCAGGTCTGCATGTAAGCTCGTGTGGGGGTTTAATTAATGTAGGAGGACTCAGATCCCTGTCAAATTCCCTGGCAGGTGGTTCTGAGCTTTAGAAGAAAGCATAAACCTGAGGACAAGCCACCAAGCACTATTCTCTATGGTTTTGGCTTCAAGTTTCTGTTTGAGTCCCTGCCCTGATTTTCCATTGTAATGGACTGGAAGTATAAGGGTCTGAAAGTATAATCCAAACAAATGTTTTAATTCCTGAGTTGCTTTTGGCCAGTATTTTATCTCAGGAAAAATAACAATAAAACAGTCCAAAGCAGAACCTTAAACCATATGATTTGATTTAATTTTAAAAATGGAATTGATCGGAGAAAAGTTAGGTGTTGTGGCCAAGGGCCCACAACTCCCTATGCAGTCAGAGAATAAGCAATGGGAATAAAATAGAACTCCTGGTTAATGACAACAGAAAGCCTTCTGTAATTAAGCAAAAAGACAAAATGTGGAGATATTGGTTGGGGATAGTCAAGTGAATCATTGAGATGTTCATGGGAATTAACCTTGAACTTTTGTAGATGTAGAAGCTCAACATTTGTGAACAGGAATAGTCATTTATCCATATTGAACTCCTTCTCAGGCAAGCTGTGCATGCAGGACTGAAAGCATAACTATTAGAAGCTATGATCTCCCTTTTTCTCTTGTAAAACTATCAGAAATTCCATTGATAATTGCAGTATCAGGTCATGTACCTACCTGTGAATAACTACAATACATTCTGTTTTTATCTTTAAAAGGGTTCTCACTGTGTAGCCCAAGCAGATCTTTATTTCAACTTGCTGTCAAGCTAATGTTGACCTGTAGCTTTCAGTCATTCTGCCTTAGCCTTCTGCCTGCTGGATTGCTCCATTAGCACCAGCAAAGCAAGCTTATAGTTGGTCATTTTAAAACTGCTGGTCATCCTTGGGGTTCGACAGCAGGGACTGTTCTACTACAAACACATGGATTTGGGTAGAGAATTACTGAATAATTCTTGAAAGAGATCAAATGTATTTCCCTCAGAAGAAGGAAATGACAAAATGTTACATGAGAAAACCAACAGATCTCTCTGCTATATGGAATGGGTTCAGTTACTATTCTAATTTATATTTCACACATACTTAAACGAAAAAAAAAACCACTGAACTAATCTGAACTTTATTTATGGGAATAGAAGAAAAATATCAAACTAGAAATATCAGTTGCAGTTGTTCATACAGAATTTTCAGAACCCAGTATGCTTTTCACCCCTGTCCCAAGCTCAGGTAGGTGTTCCAGGACGCAAATTCCAAATTCCTTACTCAGAGATGTTTTGTTGTTGTTGTTGTTGTTGTTGTTGTTGTTAGTCAGACAAATCTTGTGAATTCCAAAATTTCAAACATCATCTCTGGAGCATGAATTGTGTTCATATGAGGTTAATAAAATATAGTGGGGAATAAAAGTATATAAAAAAATACAGTGAAAACATTAAAGAATTCTGTGTAAATTTAGCCAGAGATATATTTCTGGGACAAAGGCCACAGTTCATCAATTGGCGTGTCTTCTGGTCTTCAGCTTGTAATTTACCCAGGACCTAGGGGTCACTTAATACTAAAAATAATGCTTTCAGCCCCGCTTCAATAATAACTTGAACAAGAGTTTAAACATAATACAAAAAAGAAAAAGCCTGGATATTTAACTCAGGCATGGATGAATAACACAAAAATCACAAACTAATGGTCATGAAGTTGGGCACGTGAAAATGTTACAGGAGTTTTGAAGCAAATAGTGGGTTTGCTGTGTTGAAAATCTGGGAAAAATCACAGAAGAGGACCTTATTTTATTAGGCAAAGAATGGCAGAATACTCTGTGGGTCTAGGTAACATTAATGTGAAGGTTTAACTTAATTCTTAAGGTTACCCAGAAAACTCAAGTTTGGAAACTGAGAAGAATTTCTTTATGCCTTTTCTTGAAGAGAATATATTTAATTTCTGGAATGCATTCATGCATTTGCATGTGTGTGTGTTTTATGATAATATTTTTTAATTTAAATTTCAAACAAGCTTGTTTAACATGTCAATCCCATTCTGTCACTCTCCCCTCCTCCCCTGTCACCACCCTACCCCCATCCCATCTCCTTTCTTCTCCCCAGAGAGGGTGAAGCCTTGCATGGGGGATCTTCAAAATCTGTCATATCATTTGGAGCAGGGCCTAGGCCCTCCCCCATGTGTCTAGGCAGTGAGAATCCCTCTATGTGGAATGGACTCCTAAAGTCCATTTGTATGCTAGGGATAAATACTGATCCATTACCAAAGGACCCATAGATTGCCTAATCCTCCTAACTATCACTCATATTCAGGGATTCTTGGTTGGTCCTATGCTGGTTACCAAGCTATCAGTCTGGTGTCCACAAACTCCAGCTTGTTCAGGTTAGCTGTTCCTGTGGGTTTTTCCAGCCTGATCTTGATCCCTTTGCTCATCACATCTCCCTCTCTGCAACTGGATTCCAAGAATTTAGCTCAGTGCTTAGTTGTGGGTGTCTGCTTCTTCTTCTATCAGTTACTAGATGAAGGATCTAGGATGGCATATAAGGTAGTCATCAATCTCATTATCAGGAAAGGGCATTGAAAGTAGCCTCTCCACTATTGCTTAGATTGTTAGTTGGGGCCATCCTTAGTGCCAGACATTTCCCTAGTGCTAGATTTCTCTTAAAATCTATACTGGCTCCCTCTATTATGGTATCTTTTTTCTTTCTCTATTCTTTCCCCAACTCAATATTCTTGTTCCTTTATGTCCTCCTCTCCTCTCCACTTCTTTCCTTCTCTTTCTCCTAACTCCCTATCCCCTCACCCCATGATCCCAATTTGTTCAAGAGTTCTTGATCCTTTCTCCTTTTCAGGAGGACCATGTATATCTCTCTTGGGGTCCTCCTTGCTTCCTAGCTTTTCTGGCATTGTGGATTGTAGGCTTGAGATCCTTTGCTCTAGTGTTGAAAGATGAGTGTTGAAATCTCCCACTATAAGTTTGTGAGATTTTATGTATGATTTGAGTTTTAATAATGTTTCCTTTACAAATGTGGGTGCCTTTATATTTGGAGCATAGACATTCAGAATTGAGACTTCATCTTGATGGGCTTCTCCTGTGATGTATAAGAAACAACCTTTTTCATCTCTTTTGATTGATTCTAGTTTAAAGTCTAATTTGTTAGATATTAGGATTGTGATACTTGCTTGTTTCTTGTGCCATTAGATTAGAAACTCTTTTCTCAGCCCTTAAGTCTGAGGTAACATCTTTGTGGTTGAGTTGTGTTTCTTGTATGCAGAGGAAGGATGGATTCTGTCTTTGTATCCATTTTGTTAACCTATTTCTTTTTACAGGTGAGTTAAGATCATTAATATTGAGGGATATTAATTACCATTGATTGTTGATTCTTGTTTGTTTTGGATTTGTTGTTGTTGGTGGTATTGTGTGTGGATTTACTCCCATTTTTCTTTTGGTTCTTGGTAAAGTGGGATTATCCATTGCCTATGTTTTTGTGGGTGTAGTTAACTTCCTTGGGTTGGAGTTTTCCTTCTATAAATTTCTGTTGGGCTAGATTAATAGATATGTATTGTTTAAATCTGGTTTTGTCAGGGAATATCTTTGTTTCTCCATCTGTAGTGACTAAAAGCTTTGCTCGGTATAGTAGTATGGGATGGCATCTGTAGTCTCTTTGTGTTGGACATTCTGGCCTTCAGAGTTTCCACGGAGAAATCAGGTGTAATTCTGATAAGTTTTCCTTTATATGTTACTTGGCCTTTTTTCTTTGCTGCTCTTAATATTCATTTTTATTCTATATGTTTGGTATTTTGACTATTTTGGGGGTCCACTCTATTTGGTGTTCTGTAAGCTTCTTGTACTTTCATTGTCCTGTCTTTCTTTAGTTTGAGAAAGTTTTCTTCCATGATTTTGTTGAATATATTTTCTGCACCTTTAAGTTGGGTTTCTTCACTTTCTTCTATACCTATTTTTCTTAGGTTGGGCCATTTACAGTGTCCCCATTTCTCCTAGTGTATCTTCAATGCCTGAGATTCTCTCTTCCATGTATTGTAATCTGTTGATTATGCTTGCACCTGCAGTTCCTGGTTGTTTATCCAACTTTTCTATTGTTTTCTATTTGCAGCATTCTGCTGGGACTGTGGGGTATTTTTTTTCTTCTTTTCTTTTCTTTTTTCTTTTTTTTTTGTCTCTATTTCACCTTCAAACCTTACACTGAATTGTTTCTTGCAATTTTTAGTTTGTCTTTATTTCTATTTCTTTAAAGGATTTTGTAATTTTCTCTTTCAGTGTCTCTATCATCTTCATGAAGTTGTTTTTAGGGTTGTTCCCTCTGCTTCATCTGTGTTGGGAAGTTCAGGTCTTGCTGGTGTGGATTCCCTAGATGCTGGTAGAGCCATATTGATGTTTCTGATATCAATACTCTGATGGCTCTCCTCTTCCAGTGGGTGATGGCAGGATAGGACACTGGCTGACTCTGGATGGGCTGGTCTGCTGGCAGGGGTTACCAGGTGGGCAGGCCCCAGTCCTCAGAAGGCTCTGTGCAGGGCCCCAGAAGGCTGATGGAAAATAGACCAAAGCTTACCTCCTCCTGTGGTTGGAGGTAGGACTAGGATGCTGGCAGACTCCAAATAGGCTGGTCCACAGGGATGGGCTCTCCTACACACAGTTCCCAGTCCTGAGGAGGCTTTGAGCAGGGCACTAGGGAAGGGGTGCTCCTCCTTCTGAGGGTGGAGGTGAAACCAAGATGCAGGCAGACTCTGGATCATGTGCATTTTATTTATGTGTGTAGTATATGTATGTTGGTGTGCATGTGGTAGATGTATGTGCACATGATTGTGTTTGTGTGTGGTATGTACATGTGGTATATGAATGGGTTTATATATGTGTGGTATATTTATGCTTATGTACATATCTGTGGTTTATACATGTATGTGTGTTGGGGTTTTACCTTACTTGTGCAGGTCAGATGATGGTATCTGATGTCTTTGTTTTTGCCTGCCAGTACCATGAGACAGACACCCATTCCCACAACTGGAAGGGATGCTGGGAGTAACATCTCAGGTCCTCATACTTTCAAAAAGCATTTACGCACTGAACTGTTTCTGTCACCCAATTACAAGCATTTTTAAATGCACCTTTTAGAAAATGATTACAACTATTGATGAGATCTTACTTTCAGTTTTAAGAGTAACCGTCACCCTTTGCTCACCGAAACAACTCACCCCAACTTCATCAATTTAGAATTAAACATGTAAAAATTGAAATATACTTTTATAGCACTTACCAGGATATTTAAGAGAAAAATCTCACTACCAGGAAGTAAAGTATGAGAACAATGCTGATAGAATCTTGGAATTAGACACAACAATGAGAATGAGTAAAAGTAGATAAACCCAAAGTCTTGAGCATTGGTCATTGTATTTAGGCACTGATGCTTAAAAGCTATTACCTTTTCTTTTCCATGAGTTGCAAAATGGCAGAAAAGAAATCAGTCTGTGTCAGCCCTGTTCTGTCTATGGTCACATTGGACATAAGCACTGTAAGAAGTTGAATGAAGTTTTGAAATCACCACAATCTTCAATAGGAGTTCAAAATGCCAGAATTTCCCTCCTAGTCAAAATAAAGTTATGCAAATAATTAAAAAAAAAAGATGGAATCCTTTGAGGGGATGGGATTACATTTTGATGGGAGTTACACCCTATGCTATTTGGACAAATTATCTCATGATAATTAGAACTTGATAAAGGCCCTTGATGCCTGTTTTTGGTTTAAGAAGGAACAATCTCCATTTCATCTTCACAAGATGCAACTGTGACAATGACTCAAGGATGCACTGAACAAATATTTGAATGTATCATATCTGGTAAATCTACAGTCTCCCTGGTTTCTAAACAAATGACTGTGAAGAACCATTCATAAACCACAGTTCAAATAGCTTCATCTCTGTCTGTCATGAGAACTGTGACATATTAAGACAGTCTGGAAAGAGGTTACAAACATGAACATTCATCAATATTGAGCAGGAAAACACAAGCTATTGTTATGGAAGAAACAATATTGCCTTGCCTCAGCTTTAGCAGGCAAAGGCCTAGCAACATATTTTAAGAGTCAGGCACTAACCTCTTTTTGAGCTTTAAGTTGCCACCATGAATGCTGCGATATTATAGTTCACTATATTTGTCTTAGGAAAAAAGCATGGAAGAGAAAAAAAAACAAGAAGCAAATAGGATAAAACATGGATGAGATGGTGGGGAAAAAGCACTGGTATTAAATATCAAATTACTACTCACAGAAAAGCACACATAAAACTATATAATCTAGTCATGTTTACTTACAGTATTTAAAGAAGATTACTCCACCTCCAAAAGGCTATATTATTTAAAGTAACAAAATGTATATCACTAAATGAGAGATAGCCACACTATATCTCCTCAATAAATATGGTAAGGAGACAGACCTCTCAATTCAAAACAATTGTCTGGAAGAAAGTGTAGCCTAAGCCATTAATCTACATTAGTTCACCAGCTTCCCTTTGATATTTGTTTCTGAACAAGTCATTTCTCCACTGACGGGCAAATCATTTCCATTCCAAAGTGTGACATGGAGGAATGTTAGCCAATTTAAAAACTTAGGGATAGGAAATTATCACAGGTGCTACCAATTAATAATCTGCTTGCCCTCTCTCTCCTGTCCTCAGGGACCTGTCAAAAATCTGTAAAGAGACATTGGAGAGCTCTGCTCAGTTGCAAATAGAATTAAGCCTACAAAGCTTGCGTTCTCATTTTCTCCATCTTCTTTTGAAATTGAGAACACACACAAGATTTGCTTTGAAGTTAGGGATGCCTGAATATGATCTTATTGATTTCCATAACATGTTTTTGCTCCGCAATGTGGATGTGCATTTTTCAAACATATTAAGCAAGTCTTTGATCTGATTTGTTCCAGCATAGCACCCAGTGGAGGCTGAAAACCATTTCTATATATGGGTTTACTGTGTGGAGGGGAAGCCTGCTCTTGCTTGAGAGGGGTTGGAAACATCCCATCTGAAAGCTCTTTTCAGCCTTCCTCAGCCTAAACATTTTACTCAGAGGGTTAAAGGTTACCAACTGTCAAAACAAAATCCAAATTACACAGCGGGGGAAGCTAAGCAGAATGGAAATTCAGAGTTCAGTTACTGAGCTAAATAGTCTTTGGAGCAGGCAGTAAAACAGGCCTTAAAATGTAACAGGTATATTACTTTGAATTCTACTGAGTTTTACAAATTGTGTGGTAACTTTTAAAACCAACAACTTAGATATCAATGTAGAGACTGAACTGAACCACTCCAGGAAGAGGAGAGAGCAGCCAATCCAAACTTTTCAGTGTCATAGGGACCAGGCTGTGAACTCCAAGAACCAGATGGCTGCATGAACCTAAAAGCTTCAGAAATCTCCCCCTAAAGTTTCCAGTTTCAAGTGAAGTTGTTTGTTTTCCAGGATTGAAGAGAACAGTTTTGCCTTTGTGGTGCTGACCCTGCAACCCTTAGGGCCTTATAAGATTTCTTGCCCTTTTTCCTCATACTAGATCCAGGACCCTCAGCACTCAATTCTCAGAATAGTGTCCTCTTTCATCCCACTTGTCACATGACCTGCTTTCCAGCCCTGCCTCAGCACAGCTTCTTGCAGTTCTAAAAGTTTAACTTTACAGGGACCAAATTTTTTGGTTCATCTTCAAACCTTTCTAAAATAATTCATTTATCTTTAATGCAACAAAATTCTTCTAATTTTTAAATCAGGGTTTGCATCCTTCCAGCATAAAAATTAGAATGTAAAGTTTTGTTTCTTGATGTAACTTTATGCATTGACTCTTTCTCCTTTTTCTAATGTGCAGAGCAGCCCACCCCCTTTCTATGTGGGAGAAGAAGGAAAGTGTAGGAAAGAAGAATACAGAAACCTGAAGAGCCACACGGGAAGACTTGAGAGTAGTGTTAGCTCCAGTGTGAATAAGCCATGTGTTTAGTGATGAAGGTTTGTGTGTTAGCAGCCAGCATGTTGTGTATTTGTGCATAAGCTGGTATCAGTGAGACTTTGCGTCCATAAAACTAGCAGAGAGCACAAAAGTGAGGGGCTTTGATTTTAAGAAAATGAGAGCACCTGAAAAGAGAAGCTAACCTAAGCGCACACACAGCATTTGGCAACTGTGTTTTTCCATGTTGTTATATCCATCTGCCTCTCTGTTTGACCTTCAGCTCCAATTCCAATGACTCCACCTTCCGTTCAGACTTCTTGTTTCCTACTTGGAGCACTTCATGTTTTTGTATATCACAAGTTTATTGGAAGGATTAGATCAAAGAAAACAAAGCAAGGATGCAACAGTGCTGTGGAAAATGTGAAGAAAAAAATAACCTTAAATATGCAAATCATGGAGCCCTCATCTAGTACCTGTGGGAAACAGAAGCAAACACCCATAACTAAACACTGAGTCGAACTAGAATCCAGATGCAGAGAGGACAAGACCAGATTGCAGAAACACATAAAGACAGATGACCTGAACAAGAAGGAGCTAATGGGCCCCCCAGACTGATAGCTGGGAATCCAGCATGGGACTGTCTCAGACTCCCTGAACATGGGTCTCAGCTAGAAGGCCTGAGCAGTCTAAGGGACCTCAGACAGTAGAACCAGGATGTATTCCTGGTGCACAAAAGGACCTTGCGGACATATCCCCCATGGAGGGATACTCCCTTAACTTAGAGACAGGAGAGAAGTCCTAGTCGTTACTTCAAATGACTTGAGAGATTTACATGACCCCACCTGGATACCATAGCCCTACATGTGGAACAGGAATGGGGGGATGGGAGGAGAGGGTGGTCAGGGTCCATGTGAGGGGGGAAAGAGGGTAAGAGGGAGGACGAGAGGGAGAGGAAACTGGGATCGACATGTAAAATTTTTATATTATTAATAAAAATTGAAAAAATATGCAAATCAATCAATGTATCTAAATATACACAAGAGAGAAGATGGAATAAAGTAAGGCATAAGAGAAATGTTAAATTTAAAATGATAGTTTGACCTACAATAAAAGCAGGCCAGGGACATTTAAGGACTTCCTTCTCTGCAGTAAGTGTTATTAGCATAAGGGTAGTCTCCAAAACACAAAACCAGGATAAGCCTGAACTTCAAGGTATAGACTAAAACATTCCAGTAATTTCATTTGTTGAGCAGTGGGGTGGATTATTCATTAGAGGAGACTGTGGTCTCACCATATGAGGAATTTGGAAAATGGAGAACAGTCACACTCTGATGTGGTTCACACTTTGAAACTAACCAAAAAGAGAAAGATTAGGTCATTCCCAAGGTATTTCACAGTTCTGAAATGGTCAAAGTATTTTAAAAGGAACCTCTGGGAAGTCTTTGTAGCTCTAAAGATCCTCATTTAAAACTAATTTGTGACTCTGGATGTAAACAACAAAGGCCCATGACTCTTGCCTAGCTATTGGCCATTCATATTTTTATTATAATAATCACAGCAATATAATTTCACACAATATACATACCCAGGTCTCCTCTTTATGCTTTCAGTGATATGTTGTTTCAAATGCTGCAAGTATCTTAGAGAAAAAAGTTAAAGAAGAGGATGGGTAGTTTCTATACATTTTTTTTTTTTCTTGACACTTGTGAGCACTATCTGCCATTGCACTAATGACCATGTTCATGGAGCCTGGACTGTCGATAGCCTCTAAAAAGAAGGCAGGGGTACCAGATATGGACTTTTCATTATTTCTGTCCACTGTTGTGAACACTAAGCCTTCTGCTATATAGCACTTAGACAACTTCCTAACTTGTCAGTTTTGTTTTTTCTCAGATACATTGTCATGGGCATTTCTCCATTCCAACACAGACACTAACACACAGTGTCAGAAACAATGAGAAGAAGAGAAACAATTTTGATGAATTTAAACCCAAATATATTTAACTTTTCCCTCTAGAGCAGTGATGGACTTGGACTATTTTGTCAGATTTCTTTCATCTTCTCTTATTGTTTTGAAGGTCACTGCCCAGTATATATATCCTTTACTCAATGGCAATCATCCCTTGGACCTCCAAAATTGCCCCTAATTGAGCAATAATCAATATTCACACTCATGAGACATGGGCAAAGAAATGCAATTTTGACATTTCTCTAAATTATTTTTCAAAATTGAACCATATTTTCAGTGATAGTGACTTAGATGACTTTAATGCTGTTATGAATGTATAATTTATCTATGTATACAGAAAGAAATAGACAGAAAAGTAATTACATTTTTGGAGTAAAATATTTACCATTAATGTTATATTTTTAATTATGGGTCCATTAGGTTTATAGTACATTAAGATTAATACCAAAGTAAAGGATCAAAATACTGAAATTGTAATATACAGAGAACAACTGTGGTTGAAGAAGGTAGGGGATGGAATTAGAAATTAACACTGGATTTCAAGAAGACTGGAATGACACCATGATGGTGCTGACTCCCCACAATTCCAGGAAAACTGAGCACAAAAATCAAGTGAGAAACCAGGTTAAGTTGTGACTGGCAGTGAAAGGAAAACTTCATACATTAAAAAGTATGATAAAGCATAAAGCAAATTGTAGACTAGGAAGAAAGAGACTAATTCATATATGTGTAAATACTGATACTCAGAAACTAAGTACATAAATGAATATCAGGAAAATGAAATACAAACACACCTGAAAATTTAAACATCAAGAGCTCCCATTTGTCTAATCAAAAGGAAGAAAAAACAGAAGTGAACTAAGATAAAGGATGTCAGCAGCTGAATCGTGGGATTTTTAGAAGTCCACCAACAGTCCAGTCTCAGAAGCAGAACCATGGCTGTTCAGAAGTCAATGGTCCTGGCTTGGAAGCAGAACCATGGGGTGTTCAGAAGTCGAGTCAAGACTTAAGAGCAGGAAACTGAGGTGTCCAAAGGAAGACATCTGCACAGTTCTGAGATCACACCTTTTCGAATGTGTAGGCTGAAACTGAATCAAAGAAAATGGCACTTGCTAGTTCACAATTCCTGTTAGACTGAAAATCATACACAACTAAACCATCACTGAGGCCCTAGTTCCTGCTCAGAATAATCCACTCACATCCACACTGGTAATATGCCAGATGATATTTGCAAGGAAGAAAAGAAAACATTTACATATATACCAGTAAACAATTGACCATCATCACCAAGAGCTTAGGATTGCTCCTCTTATCCACAAACAAAATCTAATTTAAATAATACTGTAAGTGTTATGTTGAATAAAAAATTTGAATCCATAAAATTGATTATATGCACATGCAGAAGATATATATATACACGCTAATATTGTAAAAGCTGTTGTACCCTTTGTTTGCTACAATAAAGTCAGATTATGAAAGAAGTTATTAAATTTACTTATTCTTTTTGAGAGCCATTTCTCTGTTTCCATTGTCTAATTATAGAAAAATATTTTTCTTGGATAGTATACCCATTCTCCACTAGACTAAGACTAGAAAACCTCTGGTTCTTGTAATTGTCACTCTTCAAATATTAAGTTGAAAAATAGTCGTGTTTCACTCTCAGGAAGAGAAACTCTCATACATCAGTCTTGCTAAGACTATATTTTTGCTCATTATAGTCTTGGATTCTGATTAGTTTTAAAATCCATTGGTTACGCTATTCTTTCACTCTTTTTTGATGTACTCAGTGTTTTTGTTGTTTTCTTCTATTTTAGGATGAAAAATGTTTCAATATTTAGAACTTAATAACAGCACAAAAAGTTAGGGTGACCTGACTACAACAGCATCTGCGAACATATTTTCTTTCTTCCTCCATGATAACTTTGAAATGAAATATTGAAGTTAAGAGCACTTAAAACAAACAACAGACTCAGTATTTCACATAGAAACAGACTTTTGATTATCTTCTTGTATTTCTTTTACAAAAGTAAAATGAATACACAGCTTTGCAAATACTAATAGGGTCTATGTTTATTTAACTGTAGCTATATTTATCTGTTTAAAAGAGTTAGTAGTTTATATAAAAATCATGGGAATATTTATGTTTTTCAATTTAGCATGTCAAAAATATGTGTTTTGTTAGATTTTGAAAGAAAGATTTATTTTCTTCATATTCTCATGAAAGAGAATCTTCTATTATGAATACTAAAGTAAGGAAATTCTAGACAGGGAAGAGGAAAGGGAAGAAGGACAATAAGAAGAAAGAGTCAGAAATGAAAGGAACAGGTAGGAAGAAAATATAGGAATGGAGAAGAAAAGAGTGAGAAGAAAGAGATGGAGGGATTAAAAAAAAGAACAAAGACAACAGGAAGGGGCAGAAAACAAACAAACAAACACCAATAATACATTTTGAACTTCTGAAACCCTCCTTGAACAGTATAGAGAATGACACACAGAACAGAGACTTAGAGAGGATGATGGTCTGCCTCTGAAAGAAGGAAAGAGTAAGGGACTTTTGCCTTTATTGCATAGTTCTGGCCTGGGTAAAATAGTAATAATGCCATTCAGAGTGGCTAAACCTCCACTAGAATCCTCAGGGTCATTAGATATTGAACTGCAAAAGACAAAGTCAAGAAGGAAAATAGACTGAGAGGAGTTATCTTGAATTATGTGCATATGCTAGGCTGAATGGTGTGTGTTAAAGAGATGTGAAGCAGCAGGACTGAGGACCATAAACACATATTTGATTTGAGAGGCTGATGAAGGATGGGATTTTAGACTTTATAATCTTATCTTCTTTGATCAGCAATTAGAGAAGCAAACAAACAGCATTCTTCATGTACCATAACAAATCCCAAGCATTGCATATCATTCACAATGTGAAGAGTGCAACCTAATTACCTGATATGTGGAAACATAAAGCCTTCAGGCATTATTGAGGAAAACTGAATTAATCTTGATATGATGCAAGTGTCAGCATGAACACATAAGACTTTTGTGATCAACTCATATGAAGAGAAAATGATCATAAAAACTTTTTAAAAAACCAAAATAAAATAAAAAAATAGGAATTTCAGAGAAAAAATAGGTAAATCTATAAGTGAAATTTCTAGAAAGGTGTAACACCTATTTCTATTAAGCATAGGTGATCAGTAAAAAGGAAAATATGAAATACAGAGTCACTGACTTGGAAAATACAATAATAGAAATTGTTATTGAAGAAATAAGAAAAACCTTGAAGAGAACCCAAATAAAACCAACAGAAACTGCTTCCCATGCAGGACCATCCTGAGTCCCTGCCAACTGGATCTTTGATTCCCATTGCCTGGCCTCTGCTGGAAGTGAGTCTGGGACCAGATCAGGTTGAATACCCCCCACATCCTTCCCTGGGGACTCCCTGGATTGGCCGCAAATCTAGCTCCTCCCCAGCCCAGTGTCCTGTCCTCAGCAAGAGCACTCCTAGTGCTCTGATACACCCCCCCACCATGAAGAGACTGCCCTCCTCCCACCCTGTGCCATACACTGCTCACTGTCCCACCACTCTGGTTGAGCAATAGAACAGAAGGCGAATCCAAAAATCCTGCCACCTTCAGGGAAATTCCTGGAGCTTCTTTGAACACACTAGACCTTCCTATCCACACAGAACCACCCTGAATCCCCACCTGCCTGATCTCTGACTCCGACTGCCAGACCTCTGTCTGGGTTAAGGCCCAGCCAGAGATCTGCCTATCCCTGCTGTACCATCCCTGCTGTACCATCCTGAGTACCTGCTTGCTGGATCTTTGACTGCTATCGCTGGCCCTCTTCTGGAGCCTGATCTTTTACCCCCATCACCAGGCCCCTTCCTGAGGAGAGACCTAGTAGAGAGTTTGGACCTACCAGAGCTAAAGACATCAAACTTCGGATACATCTAAGCCCAAAGGGGGAGGAGCATAGAGAAAGAGAGACCCCACCTGCAGCCACTGGAAGAAGTAAAGGGAAGATGGCTATACAAGAAAATATCTAACAATAGAAATTCAAGTATGACACCACTGGAATCTAGGGACTCTACACCAACTAGAACTGAACAACCCAAAGCAAATGAAGCAGAAGAAAATGACTTAAATTATATCTTCATAAAAGTGATAGAGGCTGTCAAAGATGATTTGAGAAAATTTCTTAAAGAAATGGAAGAAAAAACAAACAAAAAATTGGAAGAAATGAACAAATCTCTTAATGTATGGAAAGCCAAGAAAAAAGACAAACAGGTGAAGGAAACAGTTCAAGTCTTGAAAACTGAAATAGAGACAATAAAGAAAACACAAACTGAAGGAATGCTGGAAATAGAAAACCTGGGCAAACGATGAGGAACTTCAGACACAAGCATAACCAACAGATACAAGAGATGGAAGAGAGAATCTCAGGCATGGAAGAAAAACTAGAGGAAATAGATTCATCGACCAAAGAAAATCTAAAATACAACAAATCCTTAACACAAAACATACAGGAAAAGTGGGACACGGTGAAAAGTCCAAACCTAAGAATAATAGGCATAGAGGAAGGTGAAGAAGCCCAGCTCAAAGGTGCAGAAAATATATTCAACAAAATCATTGAAGAAAACTTTCCCAATCTGAAGAAGGACATGCCCATGAAAGTACAAGAAGCATACCGAACACCAAATAGACTGGGACAAAGAAAAAAAACCCCTCGACACATAATAATCAAAACACATAACATACAGAATAAAGAAATTATATTAAGAGCAGTGAAGGAAAAAGGACAGGTAACATATAAATGCAGACCTATCAAAATTACTATACCCAGCAAAACTTTCAATCACTATAGATGGAGAAAACAAGATATTTAATGCCAAAGCCAGATTCTCACAATACGTATCTACAAATCCAGCCCTACAGAAAGATCTGGAAAGAAAACTCTAACCAAGGAAGTTAACTACATTCACAAAGATATAGGCAATAGATAATCACATATCACCAGAACCCAAGGGTAAAGCAGGATAATTATATTCACAATACCACCTCCAACAACAAATCTAAAACAAACAAACATTAACAATCAATAGTCCCTACTTTCCCTCAACATTAATGGTCTTAACTCACCAATAAAAAGACATAGGCTAACAGAATGGATACAAAGACATAATTCATCCTTCTGCTGCATACAAGAAACACATCTAAGCTTCAAAGATAGATATTACCTCAGGGTAAAGGGTTAGGAAAAGATCTTCCAATCAAATGGACCAAGAAGCAAGCAGGTGTGGCTATCCTAATATCTAACAGATTAAAATTCAAACCAAAATCAATCAAAAGAGATGAAAAAGGTCATTTCATATTCATCAGAGAAGAAATCCATCAGCACAAAGTCTCAATTCTCAATATCTATGCCCCAAATACAAAGGCAACCACATTTGTAAAAGAAACGCAACTAAAAATCAAAGCTCACATAAATCCTCACACACTCATAGTGGGAGACGTCAATTCCCCACTCTCACCACTAGACAGGACCACCTGTCAGAAACTTAACAAAAATACAAAAGAACTAGCAAAAGTTATGTCTCAATTGGGTTTAACAGACATCTATAGAACATTCCATCCACACACAAAAGAATATAAGTTCTTCTCTGCTCCACATGGAACCTTCTCTAAGATCGACCACATACTAGGGGACATAACAAACTTCAACAGATAAAAAAAAAATTGGAATAGTTCCCTGTATCTTATCAGATTACCATGCTTTAAAGTTGGAATTCAACAACAACACAAATCCCAGAAACCCTACAACTCATGAAAACTGAACAACGCACAATTGCGCCATACCTGGGTCAAAAAAGAAAGAAATAAATAAAGAAAGAAAGAAGTTAAGAACTTCCTAAAATTCAGCAACAATGAGGACACAATATACCCAAATATATGGGACACCTTGAAATCAGTGCAACGAGGGAAGTTTATTGCACTAAGTACCCATGTGAAGAAAACAGAGGATAGTCACAACACAACTGAATTAACAGCACAACTGAAAGCCTTAGAACAAAAAGAAGCAAACTCACCCCGGAGGAGTAGATGCCAGGAAATAATCAATTTGGGGGCTGAAATCAATAAAGTAGAAACCAGGAAAACAATACAAAAAATCAATGCAACAAAAGTTAGTTTTTTGAGAAAATTAGCAAGATAGACAAACCCTTATCCAAACTAACCAAAAAGCAGAGAAAGATCATGCAAATTAACAAAATCAGAAATGAAAAG
Organism: Cricetiscus sungorus; assembly: GCA_030556225.1. NCBI lineage: Eukaryota > Metazoa > Chordata > Mammalia > Rodentia > Cricetidae > Cricetiscus > Cricetiscus sungorus. The sequence goes on along the minus strand of JANBXA010000392.1, from coordinate 3,126,602 downwards.
GGGGACATAACAATGAATACTGAGGAAATCCAGACAATTTTCAGGTCATACTTTGAAAACCTGTACTCTACAAAATTTAAAAATTCAAAGGAAATGGACAAATTTCTGGATAACTATCACATATCAAAATTAGATCAAGAACAGATAAACAACTTAAATAGACCTCTAACCCCTAATAAAATAGAAGCAGTCATCAAAGGCCTTCCAACCAAAAAAAGACTGGGGCCAGGTGTTTTTGGTGCAGAATTCTACCAGAAATTCCAGGAGGATCTAATACCAATTCTCCTCAAAGTTTTCCACGCAATAGAAACAAAAGGTTCATTACCAAACTCTTTTTATGAGGCCATAATCATCTTGGTACACAAGCCACAAAAAGGCATAACTAAGAAAGAAAACTGTAGACCAATATCCCTGATGAACATTGATGCAAAAATACTTAATATAATACTGGCAAACTGAATCCAAGAATACATCAGAGAAATCATCCACCATAACCAAGTAGGCTTCATCCCTGGGTTGCAGGGATGGTTTAATATGCTAAAATCTACCAACATGATCCTCTACATAAACAAACTGAAAAAGAAAAACCACATGATCATCTCCCTAGATGCTGAAAAAGCCTTTGACAAAATTCAACACCCTTTCATGATAAAGGTCTTAGAGAGATCAGCGATAACAGGAACGTACCTAAACATAATAAAAGCAATATACAGTAAACCAACAGACAACATGAAATTAAAGAAGCTTAAGGCGATCCCTCTAAAATCAGGAACAAGACAAGTCTGACCTCTCTGTCCATATCTTTTGAATATTGTACTTGAAGTTCTAGATAGAGCAATAAGACAACAAAAGGAGATAAAGGGGATCCAAATTGCAAAGGAAAAAGTCAAACTTTCACTATTTGCAGATGATATGATAGTTTACACAAGCGACCCAAAAACTCTACCAAGGAACACCTACAGCTGATAAACACCTTCAGCAAACTAGAAGTATACAAGATAAACTCAAAAAAAAAAAATCAGTAGCCCTACTATATATAGACAACAAAGGTGCTGAGAAAGAAATCAGAAAAACATCTTTACAATAGCCACACACACAAAAAAAAACCATAAAGCATCTTGGGGTAATGCTTACCAAACAAGTGAAGAACCTATATAATAAGAACTTTTTGTCTTTAAAGAAAGAAATTAAATAAGATAGTAGAAAATGGAAAGGTCTCCCATGCTCTTGGATAGGTAGGATAAACATAGTAAAAACAGCAATCTTGTCAAAAGCAAACTACAGATTCAATGCAATCCCCAATAAATCCCTGCCAATTCTTCACTGACCTTACAAGGATTATAATCAACTTTATATGGAAAAACAAAAGACCCAGGATGGCCAAAACAACCCTGTATAATAAAGAAACTTTAGGAGACATCACCATCCCCGATTTTAAGCTCTACTACAGAGCTATAGTTCTGAAAACAGCCCGGTGTTGGCACTAAAATGGACAAGTAGAACAATGGAATCAAATTGAAAATCCCGACATTAACTGACACACCCATGAACGCCTGATTTTTGACAAAATAGCTAAAAGTATACAATGGGAGAAGGAAAACATCTTCAACAAATGGTGCTGGCACAACTAGATGATGGTATGTAGAAGAGTGCAGATAAACCCATGTCTATCACCATGCACAAAACTCAAGTCCAAGTGGATCAAAGACCTCAAAATAATCCAGGCACACTGAACCTCTTAGAACAGAAAGTAGGAGGTATCCTTGAAAAAATTGGTACAGGAGACTGCTTCCTGAACATAAATCCAGTATCACAGTCACTGAGATTGACAATTAATAAATGGGACCTCCTCAAACTGAGAAGCTTCTGTAAGGCAAAGGACACAGTTAACAAGACCATAGGGTAGCCCACAGACTGGGAAAACATCTTCCTCAACCCTTCATCAGACAGAGGGCTGATTTTCAAAATATACAAAGAACTCAAAAAATTAGTCAACAAAACACTAAATAACCCTATTATAAAATAATGGAGTACAGAACTGAATAGAGAACTCTCAATAGACTAAATAAAAAAGGCTGAAAGACACTTAAGAAAGTGCTCAACATCCTTAGCTATCAGGGAAATGCAAATCAAAACAACTTTGAGATACCATCTTACTCCTTTCAGAATGACTAAAATCAGAAACACCAATGACAACTTATGCTGGAGAGGATATGGAGAAAGGCGAAAACTTCTCCATTGCAGTGGGAGTGCAATCTTGTACAGCCATTTTGAGCATTAGTATGGCAGTTCCACAGGAAAATGGGAATCAGTCTACTACAGGACCCAGCAATCCCCCTCTTAGGCATATACCCAAATGATCCACATCCATGCAACAAAGACATGTGCTCAATTATATTCATAGCAGCATTATTTGTAATAGCAAGAACCTGGAAGCATTCTAGATGCCCCTCAACTTAAGAATGGATAAAGAAGTTACACAATTGAATACTACTCTGTGGGGAAAAAAAAATGGAATCTTGAAATTCGCAGGAAAGTGTATGGAACTTGAAGATGCCATCCTGAATGAAGTAACCCAGTCACAAAAAGAAGAACATGTATGTATTCACTCATATATGGAATTTAGACATTGAGCAAAGGATAACTAGTCTATAATTCACAGTGCCAAAGAAACTATGATACAAGGAGGAACCTAAGAGATTATGCTAAGTCCCTCACAGAAGGGGAAAGAACAAGATCTCCTGAGCATATTGGGAGTGGGAGGGCTGTGAGCAGAGAGGGAACTAGGAGAAAGAGAAGCGGAGGAGAGGAAAGCATGTGGAGCTAGAAAGATTGAGTTAGGAGAGGAATAAACAAGAAGAGAGAGAGAGAGAGAGAGAGAGAGAGAGAGAGAGAGAGAGAGAGAGAGAGAGAGGGAGGGAGGGAGGGAGGGAGGGAGGGAGGAAGGGAGGGAGAAGAATGGATAGATGGAGGGAGGGAGAGAGGGAGAGAGGGAGAGAGGGAGAGAGGGAGAGAGAGAGAGAGAGAGAGAGAGAGAGAGAGAGAGAGAGAGAGAGAGAGAGAGAGAGAGGACAGATCATAAAAGAGGGAGCCATTATATGCTTGAAGAAAAAACTGAACCTAGAGAAATGTCCAGAGACCTACAAGATTAATCCCAACTAACAAATTAAGCAACAGTGGAAAGGCTACCATAAATGCCCTTCCCTGATAATGAGATGGACGTCTTACTTATCCACCAGCATAGAGACCTCATCTAGGAGCTGATGGAAATAGAAGCAAACACCCAAAACCAAACACTGACCTGAACTGGAATCCAAATGCAGAGAGGAAGGACAAGACCAGCCTACAGAAACACATAGACAGCTGACCTGAACATGGAGGAACTAATGGACCCCCAGGCTGATAGCTGGGAATCCAGCATGGGACTGAGTCAGAGCCCCTGAACATGGACCTCAGCTAGAAGGCCTGGGCAGTCTAAGGTTCCTTGGACAGTGGAAACAGTATGTATCCCTGATATACAAAAGGACTTTGGGAGCACATTCCCCGTGGGGGGATACTTTCTTATCCTGAGACAGGAAAGAAGCCCTAGTCCCTACTTCAAATGACTTGACAGATTTAGATAATCCCCTCCTAGAATCCTAGAAGTCATCACCCTACACTCAGAGTGGTGCAGGGGGGATGTGAGGGAAGGGTGGTTTTGGGGTATGAGAGAGTGTGTAAGAGGGAAAGATGGAGGAAGAGGGAACTGGGATCGATATGTTAAAAAAAAGTAACAGAAACTGTGTCAATAAAACTCAATATTAGATGACTAGAAAGTGAGATAAAAGCTTCAAATAAATTGTAAACAAAAGTAAATAAGTTGGTGTTTATAGTAAATTTATAAATGCAATTATAGTAGTGAAACAAAAGCAAGTTAATTCAAAGAAGGTCATGTATAAGAAAGAGTACTACCTGCAACTGAAAACCTGAATACATCAGGAAGAAATTTATACATTTTAGTCAGGACAACCACAATTCATTCAACATTTGAAGATTAATCTAAAATTACAGAGAAAAGAGGAGTTATGGCAAATAGCAAACTCATGAATTTTCAAAACAGTGAACACTGAAACATGTTATTTTCATACCAACAAAACTCTTCTTCAGAAATAAAAGCAAAACTGGGCATGGTGATATACATTGTAATTGTAGCACTTAGAAGACTGTAAAAGTAATACCATTAGATTAAAATGAAACAGAATTTGTGTAGAGAAGGTCCATCTCAAATGAAGAGACAAGAATAAAAAAAAAAGAAAGAAGGAAAGAAGGAAGAGGGAAAAGATGGAAAGAAGGAAGGAAAGAGGAGTTGAAGGAAGAAGAAAAAAAATGGAGAAGGAAAATACATAAATACAAAATGAAAACATATAGACTTTTAGAAATAAGAGCATTTGCACAAATATTACGCAATGTTTAATTATGAAAAATGTACCGTGGATCAAGTTAAAGGAAATTTCTATGAAGAATGACCTCACAAATAAACTTGCATCCGTAAGAGATAGAAGAAAATACCAAGGAAAAATAAATACTATTATCCTTTTCACATTCTAAAAAAGAAAATATTCATAGCTGGTTGAAAGCTAACGTAACATTTTTTTGTGATTTGCAACATTTCTTTCCATATAAAGTATGACAGTAACAGGACAAAAGGCAAAGGAAGTCAGTACATAATTATGGTTGCAAAGTTTCAGTTTTTAGATAGAATATAACATTATTAATGCTAACTATACTAAAAGGAGGTGAGTATGTGTTCCAAACTGTATTGAAACTACTAAAATCACAAAGACTCAAACAAATATAATAAACATTCCAAAACAGTGGCCATTGTTTCAATCAAATCAAAGAAAACAAATACATTGAATTCCCATGGAATAAGCATCCACATTTCAGTCTTAACCAAATCTAACCTGGAGCTGTCCCAACATAAGCAGCCTGCATTTCAATGCATGACAGAAATGCTAATTATTTCAGGGAGTCAGGTGAAGCAGACTCAATCACAATAGTTACCAGACCTTTAATTTCAATTTTGTTCATATGAAGTTTTTATGTCACTTTTTTTACATAAAACACAAACAAAAGAATTTCTCGAGTGTTTTTTGTTTGTTTGTTTTTGTTTTTGTTTTGCTTTTGCATTCACATTGTTAGAAAATGCTGTCTGGAAGACTGGATTGATAGAGTGGGAAGTATAAGTTGGAAACAGCAGGCTAGAGCTACATGAACACATCTGTATCCAAAGAAAGAGGGGATAAACATGCCTCAAAGAGCATACAGTGACATTAGAATCATGAGAATTCTCTTAATTATAATAGAACCATATATAGAGATAAAAGAATGGTGAGGAAGGAAGAAGGATTAAAAAAAGAAGTATGATAGTTTATAGATAATAGATAAGGAGATGAAAGATGCAGGCATATGGTATAATATATCTAGATATAGTCATAGATGATGTGCAGTAAATGCCTGTTTTGATGATAGATGGATGGGCAACTTAAAGATAAAATGATAAGTAGATAGACTGACAGATGATTATAGATGGTTATGAATTATAGGAATAAATATATAACAAAATATAACAATATTTACTGTGTTAATATGTTATATATTAATAAAAATTAATTTATTTAAATTAAATAGTAAAATGCATAAAATAAAAGAAAAACATATATAGATGAATCAACAGATAATGGATATAAGGATAGAGAGTTGACTATCTAAAATGTAAAAGAAGGCATGTGCAGAAAATATGTTATCAATATATTTTTTTTAAATATTAACAATGAGTAAAACTGCTTCATGGTTTCTCTAATACCTAAGGTACATTGAAAAGAAAGAATAAAAAGAGAAAATTGGTTGTGATTTCTAAACCAACTTCCCTTATACAGTGACTTGTGTGTGTGTGTTTGTGTGTGTGTGTCTGTATGTGTGTGTGTATACATACATACATACATACATATATATCTCTACAATAAATAGTGAATTACAATTTGTTCTGAAAAATTATCTTTTTCTTCATTCACAATCTTGGCGTTTACTCATACAAGCCTTTCTACAAAGATAATTTTGTACAAAGGCTTTTGCAAATTGTACAAATTTTGTATAATTTTGATAATCTTTCTACAAAGATATAATTCTACAAATTATAATTTTGCACAATAATGAAAGTGAAACAATCTTAAGGTCAATCTTATGAACTGTGTTCAGTTGTGTCTGTTACAAACACAAATAGATGTAACAAAGCTTTCCACAACATTACTGAACAACACTTTTGGCTGCATGTTTGAGATGATCAAATTTTTATTCTTGAAAATCCACTGAAATAAACTACACTGCTTGCTTTATTTCTCACAAGGTCAAAGCCATGACATTTTCACAAAGCCTGTGGTCTTAACCTTGGAAATCCAGATGCTCAGGATAAAGGCAGAGAAAATGAGCAGGAAATCTCTAAAGGTGCTTTTCTATTATTGAATGCAAATATATTCATTAAGGAAGTGGCTAAATAGAAAGGTATACTCTACTTTTAATGAATTTTTTTAACACACAAATAATCAGTAAGTGTGCATTTGAATTTAACCTTTGAAGCAAGAATGATTGCGTGGAAATGAGATGGATAAAAAGATCTTATCTGCATCTTTCTTTTTTTTTAACTCTGTTTCTTAAAACTGTACCTGTGGCATATACATTTTGGGTTCATAAAAAGCTGCTTTATTTCCAATTTTGTGCCCTCAGTCTCCATTCAGAACAACTTGAGGATCCAGCAGAATCATTTTCATGGGGATTTTATGTTTAGTTGCATTGCTAGAAACAGCCTTGTATTCTGGAGAGATGATGAATAGCTCTTTAAAAATATAGCTAAAAATGGTAAAACACTGGAGAGTAATTTAATGAATTTAAACGCAGTAAATATTTGCAATACAAATTGAACTCTTTATACTCATCAATATGATTCAGTGCATTATACATTCATATACATATATACATATGTGTGTGTGTGTGTGTGTGTGTGTGTGTGTGTCTCAATATACACAAAGCAGGGAGAACCACTTATATGGCATTTATAATTAATGGGCACTGTAGCTCTCTAGCAGATTGATAATAATATGTCAGTGTTCATGTACAACAGGATTCTGATGAGACTTCTGCAATGAAAGGTTTGGAAGTCAAGGAATTTAGAAAATAAAATGTAGTCAAGAATTTACTAAAATGTGTTTGGGCCTTTAAGATTAACAAGCTATTTGACTGTTTTCAACCCTTATTTGTTGACATGAAAAAGTTTTAAACATTTTAAACAAAATTTGGCGCTGAGTTGACAGGCTTCTTAAAAGTCCCCAGAAAGGCTCAAATGTTATTGGGTCAGGTGACACTGGTATCAGGTATGTCCAGTGGGAGAATCTAGCCGTTCCCTCCCTCCCTCTCTCTCTCTCTCTCTCTCCCTCCCTCCCTCCCTCCCTCCCTCCCTTCCATCCTCCTTCCCTCTCTCCTTTCCTCCCTTCCTTCCTCCTTTTCTTTATCCCTCCCTCCATCCCTCTCCTTTCACCAACTGAAGAATCTTTTCTGCCATTCAATCCACTGAGCAATGATGATACCTCTCCCACAGACCCAAACAACAGGAGGAACAGAGATGGAAGCCCCCAGAAATAGGATCCACTGTCAAACTTTCATATGTTAAGCAGATTATCGTGACAGTTACTATAATGATAGAAAGCTGGCAACAGAGAAAATGTACAGGAGAAAGTGTAATGACATTTCTTGGAAATGCCTGAAACTTAAAAACAAAAACCATCCAATTAAATCTCTCTGTTAAGGACTAGGATCGAAAATCTGTTTATATTGAATCATATGGGTAATTGCATCACTAGGAAACTCCATTTATATAAGAATAGCTTTACGATAGTGGTACTGTATTCTTCAAAAGTATTTTAATTTTACTGTTTACTGCTCTAAAATGTAACAAAATCTGTTATCTATATTATCTCATTAATATACTTATTGTCCAAAACAATGAAATTCATTTTGGAAATCTTTTATATCATCTACTTTGATCCTGCCTGCTATCCTTTCCCATTCTTAAATGATCAAATAGGTTTTCTGGAGTATTTAATGCAACTTTAATTAAGAGATTTCCTAGAAGCCAAAAATGAAAATACACAACCATATTTCTGCTTCCACATACCTAATTCATGAACTTCATTATCTCAATGGCTGTTTTGTTTGTGTGATTGGAAGTTACCAGAAACTGAGTGGTATCCACTCTCTTTTCTCTGCATGAAACCAATGCCCTTTTCAAGAAAACAGACCCATTTCTTATCTATTCCATTGACTTCTAAGACATGAGTACAAAATGGCCTGCAGAAGAGGGAATATCCAAATGCCAAGTCACCCATAATAGTGTTAATAATACTGCCTCTCTCAAATAGTTGACAGGTAACCTTTTATCTTCTTTTTAATCTGCAAAAAGTCTGTGACTTTCATTCTAGTAATCATATAGAAGTGACAAGTGGAAAAGTTAAATGAAGATCTTATGACTTATGCAAGACTCATATTAGTAAAATAACTCCAAGACCAATATGGAAGATAAATTCAACACCAATTTTAAAAAGAAAAACATTTAAGAGCTTTGCATCACTTATCTAAACAGCATTTTCAAATTTTCTGGCAAATGAACTGTTTTTATAGCATGATTTAGAATTGCACTAAAATACATTTTGACAGGGGCACTGTATCCTTGAAGGTTCTACTTCTCTCTCATTACTTGTTGCTAATACAATTGCCTTGAATTTTTTTTCTTGAGGTAATGATGTGGTTTTCAATATACCTTCGAGGTTACATCTTCATTTCCTCATAAAGATTTCCATATACAATGTTATGACTATGACGATAGAAGACAAGATGTATCACAGTGGAACATGTGCTCACAATGTCAGTATTAAAACATTTGGCTCATTTTTCTATCTGTAAAATGTTGCATTTGATCAAAGTGAAATATCTTCAATAATTCACTGTATTTTGCTTAAAAATGTAGATTTAACTATCAGCTGTATGGAAACTCAGAACACTAAGGGGGATGATAAAGACTTGGGGGCATATTCACAGATATGGTGATTCTGACACCATATCACTGGCCAAGCCCAAGTGTGTAGTTGACCAATATATAAATATATATTCTCTCCCTCCCTTCCTTCCTTTTCCTGTTTGTGTGTGTGTGTGTGTGTGTGTGTGTGTGTGTGTGTGTGTGTGTGTGTGTACAAAGAAGCAACAATGCATGTCTGATGGTCAGAATGTCTTATGGTCAGTGCACAACTTACAGGAGTTTGATTTTTCCATTTTACTGTGTGAGTCCTGGGGATAGTTGTTTCGAGTCATCAGGCTTTTTGTCAAGTAACCTTAAAAGTTTTGTTTATATTTCAGCAATAGACTGACCATTGCTGACATGGTATTGTATGTGTTCTCACAGTGTCTATGAGTTTGTACGTATATCAGTTCCCTTGTGTCTGGAGGATGATATTTCCTTTGAGTCATCCACTTCTGGCTCTTAAAATATTTCCATATGCTCTTCTACACAGATCTCTGAGCCTTAAGGGTAGAGGTTTGATATAGAAATTCCATTCAGAGACAAGTGGGCCCAAATCTTTCAGTCCCTACACATTGTCCAGTTTTGGAACTTGTTACTAATTATCATCTACTGCAAGAAGAAGATTCTCTGAGGAGGACTGGGAGATGCTTTGATATATGGGAATGGTGACATTTCATTAGAAGTCATTTTATTGTTATGTTCCTTTAGCAGAATAAACTTTAAAATTTCTTAAATCCTCATTATAAATCAGGCTTTTGAGCAAGACCCCCCGAAGCAACATCAATGGGACAATGCAGTCTTGCACACCACTACAGCCAGGATTTCTGCGTCTTCTTAGGATTCTCCCATGACAGCATCCCCTACCAGCAGGAAGCAGCTTGGAAAGAATGACCCCCAAATTCCCAAATATTGTTTATAAATATTTGTTTTCATTAAAAAAGGCGTGTATAATTATGTCCAGCATAAAATAAATAAATGCTTTTTTTTTTAAAAAAATGCATTTGAAAATTTAAATGAAAAAAAATAAATTCTGAGGATTATTTGATAGCATAATGCTGCTTTGAGGTTGTTGTGTGTGTGTCTCAGATGATTAACATTACATCTGGCATTTAATTATCAAAGGGCAGCAGATTGATCAAAACTATTCTTAGGCATCGATATGTGTCCCAATTGAAACAAAAATTACGCCTTAACTCATTGTCCTTGGGAAACCAGTTTTACATTGAAAGTATCAGGATGCCATGCCCGATTGACATCAGCCTTTTATTAAAGAGAACCTAGAAGCAGAAAGGCTGCTCTTGGAGCTTCTCTCAATCTTGTCCCTTGTAGCAGCTCATAAAAGAATTCCCAGACCTTTCTGTTAAGTAGATCAGAAGACCCTCTGTTCCAGAGACACGTTCCTTCAGAGAGGACCTCCTTTGTCTTCTAATGACAGAGATATTATTAAGCTGAATAATCAGACTTCTCTACATTTGCTTACATTATTACCATTAGCTCAGATGACTGTTTCTCTAGTTATGCTTCTACACAGATGTCTACCCAGCCTCCTACTTAAGCATAAACACACGTTTATGGGTCCCTTTGCCTATTCATTTCTTAAGGTTGTTTGACATTTCACATTTACATTAAGTGAAGTTGTTTATTTTGCACTTGTTTGATTACTCTAGCCATAATGCTTGTAGTATACAAGGGAAGAGCCTTTTCTTTCCCTAAAGTTTTATTACTTAAACTCAAGAATGAATCTGTAATTTGATATTTTTTTAAAGAGAGTGTGTCATTATCTCTCTTAATAAAGATACCCCATATATTTGAGTTTGTTCTAATTTTTCATCTTTTCCTTTTATTTCTTGTATTCTTTATCTTTTTTTCCAAATGGATTTTTTCATATTTTTACAAGTAGAAAGTTTACAATTTTTTAAAAAAGATTATCTTGTGAAATATTTTCTTTTCCAAAATCAATGAGCATTTGTTTATAAGCAACAACATCAATAAAATTATAATGCTCCCTATTTTTCATCACACATAGACTTATTTGCTTTTTAAAGCATGATATTCATTCATTTCATCAGAATTAGCCATAGTCAAGATTCTGTGATCTTCTTTCCTTCAGATGTCTTCCTTGTAACCTTGAAACTTGCTGGTTCCCTATCATTGAAAGATGATGATTATATGCTTTACTTAAAGAGGTCATTATCAAAGAATTGATTCATACCTATATTTGCATTTTATCTCATTTTAATCCTAAAGAACAAGGAGTATAGCTAACCTATTATTGTTTTAGCTACTAGTTATATGAAACTCCATATTACATTAGGAAAGAAAATGTGTTTCAGGAAGTAGATAAACTGGTGAGGCAATGGATGATATAGGAGAAGCCTTGCTGCTATTTTTCTTATTAAATGAGTACCTGCTTTCTAAATAGTTTACTCATATCTATGGAGGTGCATATCTCTCACCTTTCAACAAAAAACTACTGTTGCAGCATAGAAAGTACATAAAAGAAATTCACAACTAGTCAAATGGTCAAAATGCACAGAATAATTGGCTGTGGAATGATGGGAGATGCCATTCTGTAAATACGTTTCTGTTATTGGTTAATGAATAAAGCACTGCTGGCAAAGAGGAAAGTAAGACAGGAGGGGCTAGGAGACCAGGAGAATTCTGGGAGATGTAGTAGGTAGTCAAAATTTAGGACCAAGAGGGGTAAGCAGTCTGGACCCTCTCTCCAGCAAGATAAGATCACATGGAAGCACTTAGATTGATAAAAATGAGTTAACAGCTAAGTCAGAGCTATCCAATAACAATCTTTAGCTATTGGGCAACAGCTTCATAACTAATACAGTGTCTCTGTGTGTTAGTTGGGGCTGATGCAGCTATGGGACAAGGCTGGTGAAAAAGTGCTCATACCAGTGTAATACTCATCCTCTGATGATGAATCTACAATATCACCCATGCCCTTAAGATTTATGGGATAAACAGCAGAACGATTGTAAGAGCCAGAGTACCAGGATGTCTACTGTGAAATACTGTCTTATATGAATGCCATATAAGGGAGAGGATGGCTATCTGAGGGAGCTTATAAAAGAAGACCATACTGTGAGCAAATTTTTAGTCTAATAAAAAACAACACAGATTAAATAACATTCCACTGTCCCCAAGTATTATTAACTTAAACATTCAAAAATGAAGTATAAAAGGAGCATGAAATAGACCTACACTTCTCTAGTGCCCTTCATCTACCTTGATCATCCTTTGGGCCATTTCAGGAAAGAAATAGATTTCCCTTTTCTGAACTTCAGAATCCAGGACCATTTTAATACGTTAACAATAAAAATATAAAATAAACAAGCCCATTCCACATTTATAGACATTGTTCAGCCGGCCAGTGGAAATGGAAACACATCTCTCAGTGGTGCCATTCTAATTGAAGTCTGAAGTTTTCAGACAAGATTAAGAGGAAGCAGACATAATATACAAGACCACCAAAGGTAAAGCAGAAAAGATATTTGAGAAGAATAAGCAGTTGCTCACTGGTACACCAAAGTTCTGCTTTATACTGCCTGTAGGGTATTCATTTTATAAAATTACTTATGAAGGAATTGTCCCTGCATAAAAAGAGTAACAGCAATAGTGTTAAATCAGACAAAACAAGTCCTAAAATTTTATATCATTTAATTTGATCTTTATGTTATTTATTTATTTCTTATTTAATACAATTAAGTTAAATGATTAGTTCTAAGTAGTAATTTTGGAAAACAATTTTAAATATTGGAGTAGATAAGCTTCTCCTGCAACGCTCTCTGTGTGTCTTTGTTTTTCTGAGACAGGGTTTCTCTATGTAGCATTGGAACCTGTTCTGGAGCTAGTTCTGTAGACCAGGCTGACTTCAAACTCAGAGATCCTCCTGCCTCTGCCTATAGACTACTTGGATTAGAGGCCTGTGCCATCATCATCCAGCTTTAAAACTCTTTCTTTATTTCTTTTTTCTTTCTTTCTTTCTCTCTTTCTTTCATTCTTTCTTTTTCAATAAAATACTCACATGAAATTTCTCTATTTTTTACTTTTACATATTCCTTTATGGTATGTAAGTGCATGGTAGTACATACTTTACTATGGTAGTACCATATCTATCTGTGAAGTGATTCCCGTGTTGGCTTTTTGTCTTTTCTCTCATGTATATTGGTCATGATTGTGAGAAAAGATTTTCATACAGAAGAAGCAGTTATGGGTGCCTGCTGGGTATGTGGAGAAGATGCTAAGTATGTTATACTACTAACATACATTTTATAAGGTATTAAAATAGTTTTTTTCTATTATCAATGAAAGGAGTGATATTTTAAAAGTAGTCTTACAAGTAATTATTTTCATTGGTGGTTGGGTAACCATCTCTTGGGCTTAAGAATCAAAAGTAGATTTGAGAGAACAAACACAGCATTATTAATAAATTTTCCATTGCTGTGACACAGTGATTGAGGAAATCACATTAAGAGGTGAAATTGTATAGTTGTTTAACAGTTTAAAGGAGTTTTAGGTCATGGTACCTTGAAGGTGTTGCATTGATCTTATTAAAGTATAGTTCATTATGTTGTGACCATAAGGAAGAGTTGAGGGTGAACTAGTATCAAGAATTCCAGGCATACCCTAGTGTGTGCCTCCTTCCACCATGTCTTTCTTATAGAGTTTTTCCCAATTAGTCATAGTGCCAAGGGGATTTAAAACATGCCTATTTGTAGAAATTCATGATGGGGATATCCTTCTATATATGTGTTTCTCTTATTGATTGATGAACACAACACTGTTTGGCCAGTTGATGCAGGAAGATAGGTGGTGCTAGGAGACTAGGAGAATGCTGGGGGAAGAGGCAAAGAGACATGGCAAGAAACACCATGTAGCCCCAGAAGGAGTAAGATGTCTGGACCTTTCTCTGCTAAGGTAGGACCACATAAAAATATTTAGATTAATGGAAATGGGTTAATAATTAAGAGAGCCTGGGCTGTAATAAGCCCTAGCCACTGGCAAACAGTTTAATAATTAATGTAAGTCTTTGTGTGCTTATTTGGGGTTGAGGTCACTGTGGGACCTGGCAGGACAAGAAAATCAAGGTACATACTTTAGTTCTAAAAATTAACAATGGGGAATGCTTAGGATAAAAAGGAGAAAACTTTAAAGGAAATAGGGTTTAATTACTACTTTTAGCTGAAATAGACATAGTCTGATTTATGTTAATTCTTTCAGTCTTAATGACTTATTGTGCATATCATATTTTACTTTCTGATCTATATGAGTTGCCATAAACAGGAAGAGAAGTGGTTGAGATTCAACAAAGGGTTCAATAGAATTGAGTGCTATTGATTTTCCTGCTTAAATAGACACAACTCATGTTGAGATCTTGTCAATAATATATGTTCAAGTTCACTAAGCAAATTCATATTAGGACATTTTTTCCAGTTCTTCTATTGTACCATCCTATTTTAAGGAAATTAAATTATTGTATATTCAATGGCAGAAAGATGAAAAGAAATGGTTTGGGGATAGATCATCATGCTCTTCTTTGACATGTGACCTGAGCCACAAGAAGATAAGAGGAATGTACTATGTAATTTGAATGAGATGAATTTGAAACTACACCAAATACCTACACTCTTGTTAGACAAGATTAAAAAGAACATATGGGGGATGCCCAAGATGAATTTCAGGAGAAATTTGGGGAAGCATGACACAAGACAGTTGCATGTTTGTAACCTTACACTTTCTGCACCGTTTAAAAGTTTAATGACATTTGGGCATGGTACAGTTTCATAGTATTTGTAGTGTTTATCATTTCACAATGAAAGTTGTCCTATATACAGTGTATGCCTTTATAAAAAAAAGAATCTGGGGATTTCCTTAGTCTTGATATGATAGAGCCATTAACTAATCCCATTATCAACCTATTTTAATAAGGTGACCCAAACTGACTTGCTGTGACTCTAAGTAAACAATTAATTGTTTTATTTGCAATGAAGCTTCTGTTAATGATGACTGTTGTGGAATACTTGCACAATATGTGAAGATGTATTGCTCTGATTGGTATAAGATAAAGCTGAATAATCAAAAGCTAAGCAGGAGAGACAGCAGGTCTTCTGGTCAAAGGAGAGGAACTCAGGATGAACTGTGTGTATGGGGGAAACACCAATAAGACATAAAGGGAGTCAGACATCCACAATAAAAGAAAGGTAAAAAGCAATGAGACAAAATATAGATTAATAGAAACAGGTTAATTTAAGTTCTAAGAACTAGATAAGAAGAAGTCTAAGCTGTAGGCTGAGCTTTTGTAATTAATTATGCAGTCTCTGTCATTATTTGGGAACTGGCTGGCAGGATAAAACTTGTTTCTTATATCTCTATGCTAGTGATATATTACCTACATCTCTACATTAGTGATATATTTGTGTTTCAAGGAAAAATGAAATGTCAACAAACTTGGCTTTTAAATAATAGCAGATGCAAAGAATCTTTTTTATTTTTAATGAAGGATGTCTCACAGGCAAACATGCATTCAAAATTACAAATTAAAAATTGGTTAAACCAAGACAGATTAACAAATAGACATCTCAAAATTAGTATGGAATGCTGGAAGATTAACAATCTGTTCTGTAGAGAAGTCGACACTGCAGAATCTTGAGATTAGAGTAAACTTTACGTGAATCCTTGGTCAGGCACTTGAGAAAGGTATATAAGGCAAAAAAGCGAGTCTCTTCATCAGATGACTGCAAGAATGCCAGTCCATTCCAGGTGGGGTATGCATAACTTTCTGGGAATCCAGGTTGAATCTAATCAACAAAAGAAAATCATTTATCATTCAGTATTGTTTCTTATTGCTACTCATTTAAATGAGGGGTGAACTCTTGGGATGAAGTTGAATCATAAAGTCACAAATGCATGAATTTTAATGTCCCAGAGTAGTGTGAATGTATTAGTCATGAAAATTCTACAAGAGAGACTCTTGGATAGATTTCTTGTTTAAAATAGGTACCAAATTAAATATTTCTTACATACAAGGCAGAGAGAGGAGCAGGAAATTACTACTTGCCTATAGAGATGAGCTTTACTATGGGACAATCTCAGTTCTTTCATAAGGGATTTGAAACAGGTCCTTAGAGATGGCCAAGACTGCTTCCCTGATCCTGAAGGGAATCATTGTTCTTCTGTACTTTTCAATTAAATCTATGTCCAAATAATACATGAAATGGAAATCTTAGACTTAGCCAGGAGTGCACGTGATGTTTTCAGGTGTAGATGATCCAATGATGGTTGTGATGAGGAGATCTGGTGATGTTAGAAGTCTTTCCTTTTGTCAAGAAAAGGTAGTTGTTCAAGGAAGTATAAAGAGCATCTACTTTCATTGAGATTTCTGATGTGTTAATACTTAGTAAAGCACTGTAGAGATGAATAGCACTGCCAGTAAAGCTTTAGTAAAGAGGCTGTATCTTACACTGGATCATCAAATTTTGCTTTGTAAAATAAGTATTTCTGCATTCACTTCTTACTGCAGTGATCACCTTTCTGATGAATGAGAAAAACAAAGGAATATAAGAAGACTACATACCTTTCTGAGTATCATCTTCAGAGCTTCTAGGAGTTCCTTGATTTTTGCTTCAATATTTTTGGCTCTTGATATGATATCATTGGGAGCTTCTTGCATATGACTTAGTTCAGCTGCTATGTAATACAGAGGGTCTTTCCAAGCTTCCAACAAACTGATCGTCTCTTTCAGAAGGAATACACCCTGAATATTCACAATTAAACAATTGCATAAAAATTGTTCAAATTGGTATCATAGTTACTCATGTAGTGTATGCTCAAAGAAACTGTACTAAAATATCCGTTTATTATATTTATGTAAATGCCAGATGCCACTGAAATTTTAAATTTAATCATTTGTCTATAGTTTGACAGTCACACTAAATATATCATATTTGATTAGCTACTTTTCTTATGATATATATATATATATATGTATATATATATATAATATCCCTGTTTCCATCTGAATTTCTACTATCTGTCCTCCTGATCTAAGCAATACTCTTTGATTTTTTTTTACATTTGTTTGTTTCTCCACAAGTAACCAAGTCTTTCCAGGAATTGAGCAGGTGGTCATAGGATGTGTTTAATATAAAACTGATATCAGCACTACATTTCAGTGGCAAGTGGCCCAAATGTTTTTCCCATAGGGATGCTTTTATAATAAAGCATCAGGTTCTTCACTGATATACTCGTTTATTATTTTCATTTTCTTTAAGACAGTGAAACAAACAGGCCTTTATGTGTGATTTTCTCATGCTTCATGAAACACAGCCCTTCCCTCTCACTGAGCAATATATGTGTGACCAAGTACTGGTGAAGATCAGTGGGACAGCATTGCCTTTAATAAGTAGATTGGTGGAAAGCACAGGATATTTGATTTCCAAGTGTGTGCTCACTGCTAAAGTAATATATAAAGCCTACCTCTGAATAAAATGCTGCTATGCT
Source organism: Cricetiscus sungorus (assembly GCA_030556225.1). Lineage (NCBI taxonomy): Eukaryota > Metazoa > Chordata > Mammalia > Rodentia > Cricetidae > Cricetiscus > Cricetiscus sungorus. The sequence goes on along the minus strand of JANBXA010000392.1, from coordinate 3,108,982 downwards.
GCATTCTGATAGTTATTCTCTTGGTAATGATAATAAAGACTAGACTGAGTTCCATTGGTTCACTAGTGTTCAATATTTTGACATTGTGATATGGCATCAACTTCAGATGTGTTTGATTAAAGCTAAGAATCAGAACAGTTTGATACACGAACCTTGTCATTGCAAATGAGTATATAGTTATATCCTACAAACTGTAGTGTTATACTGGAACCTCTTATCTACATGACTTTATGATAAGGGTTGGGAGAAGATGGATAATTTATTGAGGGATGTACATGTAGGTTAGATGCAACCGGGAAGATCTTGAAAGTCAACTACTGATTTCTTTGTGATTAGTAATATACAAAGCAGCAAAGATAGCAGCATTTCATATGTATAATTAATGAAACTGTATTTTCATTTCTTATACATAATTATGAATATCTTTAAGCATGTGTGCAATTTAGTTCAAAGTATCCTATAAAATAATAATAGCTATAGGCATTAGTAAAATAGTTCACCTGCATGCACAGTTGATGGTTCTATAACAATATTATTTAATCTTCAGTTCCACTTATAATTTATCAATTGTATAATGTGATTTTTCTTTGATAATTCCCTCTTCCTTCATTCTCCTGCATATGTGCTAGCCATAACTATTTTCTTTCCTATAACCAACTTCAGCTTAGTTCCTCAGCTTAAGGCAGAAGTTGTACTCACTTGAATCTGTTGGGTTCCATATATTGAAACAGAAATGGCAGATGTGTGGCAGCCAGTAAGTTCTCTTTCGGGGAACCACCGGGTTGGTGTATATTGCACATCCTCCAGCTGAAAAAAAATCCATTTTAATTTGAACATGAGTAACTTAATCCACAACAAGAATACAAAATATTGATATATTTGTGACATATTCATAAATATATAAATACACAGACACACACACATATGAGAGAGAGGGAAAAAGGGAAATCTGAGGCTGTGTTCAGGTTTGGGTCCTTGCATTCTATCTTCTTTGAGATACCATCTCTTTTTATTTGCTGTAGCGTACAACAAGGTAACTGGACTTGGGATCAACCTGTTATAATCTCCCATCTCACTGTAGTAGCACTGGATTATAGATTTGTGTTACAGAATGTGTGTTCTAAGGATTATGGGGATCCTGAGGTCCTCAAACTAATCTTTTTACATAGTTTTTCTACATAAATTCTGTAACCATTTCCCACCAATCCCATCCCATCCAACACCAGCTAACTTCTCATATAGTTCTGCCATTTTCTATTTTCTTTGAGAAATTTCATGAAGCTCTTTTCTGATTGTTTCCTTTCTTAGTTAAGAATTATTTCTTTTGCTGATGGTATATGTTATGTAATTCTGCTACAACATGCTTCCTAGTAAACTATAGGACTCTGAAACTGCTGGATAGAAGGTTTATTTTGTAAAGGAGCCAAATATAAGTGAGGTACTTACAAATATCCTTTGAGTTTCTGCGGTGAGCTCTGTGATATTATAAGACAGTGTGATGGCATGATCAAGAAGGTCCTTTAGAGACATCACACCATGGCCAGCCAAAACGGGATGCATGGGAACAGAGGCTACCTTTTCCCATAGGAAGAGGTTCAATACCATCAGCATCAGGCATGCCCCTGCTATGTAGAAAGAGAAACTAGCATGAGATCCATTCCTCAGTGGTTATCAGCATTAATATAATCTCTGTCAAATGTCCTGGAATGTCTGTGCTAGTAAATAAATATTTACTACTAAACTATTCAATTAAACAGTTAATTTATATAACTGTATAAAGAACTCAGTTATTTGTCAAGTTTTGCAATTGCTGTCCAAATGAACACTATGTGAGATTAAGATACGTAAACCATACTGAATACAGAAAAAAAGGCTTCACTGGGAAGCATGATGAACACAGGATATATTACACAGACGCATAATACAACTCACACCATCAACAAGATGAAGTTGCCACCCAGAATGTCAAAGTTGCATTTTGCTCATCCTGAGACCTCTACTAATTATTATTATTATTATTATTATTATTATTATTATTATTATTATTACTATTATTTTATTTGTCAATCCCAGTTCCTGTCCCTCCCTCCCTCCCTCTTACCCTCTCTCACCCCCACATGCACCCTGACCACCCTTCCCTCCCAACCCCCCACTCCCATTCCACATGTAAGGCTATGCTATTCAGGTGGGGTCATGTAAATCTGTGAAGTCATTTGAAGAAGGGATTAGCTTCTAGCTTAAGGGAGTATCCCTCCATGGGGATGTGTCCTCAAGGTCCTTTTGTGCACCAGAAATACATCCTGGTTCCATTGTCTGAGGTCCCTTAGACAGCTCAGTCCTTCTAGCTGAGACCCAAATTCAGGGGGTCTGAGTTAGTTCCATTCTGGATTCCAGCTATCAGTCTGGGGGGGCCCAATAGATCCTCTTTGTTCAGGTCAGCTTTCTCTATGTGATTCTGCAACCTGGTCTTGTCCTCTTTCTCTGCATCAGGATTCTAGTTCGACTCAGTGTTTAGTTATGGGTGTTTGCTTCTGTTTCCAACAGGTACTAGATGAGGACTCCATGATGGTGGATAAGTTAGTTGTTGATCTTACTATCAGGGAATGGCATTTATGGTAGCCTTTCCATGGTTGCTCAAATTGTTAGTTGGAGGTCTTGTAGGTCTCTATACCTTTCTTTAGGTTCAGTTTTCTCTGTGTCCATTGTTATGTCCCCCTTTTGTTTCTGATTTTGTTAATTTGCATGATCTCTCTCTGCTTTTTCGTTAGTTTTGATAAAGGTTTGTCTATCTTTTTGATTTTCTCGAAAAACCAACTCTTTGTTGCATTGATTTTTTGTATTGTTTTCCTGGTTTCTATTTTATTGATTTCAGCCCTCACATTGACTATTTCCTGGTGTCTACTCCCCCAGGGTGAGTTTGCTCCTTTGTGTTCTAAGTCTTTCAGTTGTGCTGTTAATTCTCTAATGTGACTATCTGTTTTCTTCATACGAGCACTTAGTGCATGAACTTCACTTGTAACACTGCTTTCAAGGTGTTCCATAAGTTTGGGTATGTCGTGTCCTCATTCACATTGAGTTTTAGGAAGTTCTTAATTTCTTTATTTCTTCTTTGACTCAGGTGTGGTGTAATTGCACATTGTTCAGTTTCCATGAGTTTGTAGCGTTACTGCAATATGTGTTGTTGTTGAATTCCACCTTTAACACATGGTGGTCTGATAAGATACAGGGGGCTATTCCAATTCTCTTGTATCTGTTGAGGTTGTTATGCCACCTAGTATGTGGTCGGTTTTAGAGAATGTTCCATATGGAACAGAGAAGTAGGTATATTCTTTTGTGTTTAGATGGAATGTTCTATAGATGTCTGTTAAACCCAGTTGAGACATAACTTCTATTAGTTATTTTGTTTTTTTGTTGAGGTTCTGATTGGTGGTCCTGTCTAGCAGTGAGAATGGTGTGTTGAAGTCTCCCACTATAAGTGTGTGAGCTTTTATGTGAGGTTTGAGTTTGAGTAGCGTTTATTTTACGAATGTGGGTGCCTTTCTATTTGGGGCATAGATGTTAAGAATTGAGAGTTTGTGTTGATGGATTTCTCCTGCAATAAATATGAAATGACCATCTTCATCTCTTTTTATTAATTTTGGTTTGAGGTCTAACTTATTAGCTATTTGGGTAGCCATACCTGCTTGCTTCTTGCGTCCATTTTATTGGAAGATCTTTTCACAGCCCTTTACCCTGAGATAATGTCTATCTTTGAAGCTTAGATGTGTTTCTTTTATGTGGCAGAAGGATGGATTCTGTCTTTGTATCCATTCTGTTAGCTTGTATCTTTTTATAGGTGAGTTAAGACCATTAATGTTGAGAGAGAGTAAGGACCATTGATTGTTAATGCTTGTTTGTTTTAGATTTGCTGTTGGAAAAATATGTAATGCTTCAAGAATTTGCATGTCATCCTCATGCAGGGGCCATGCTAATCTCTGTATCATTCCAATTTTAGTGTATGTGCTGCTGAAGCAAGCACGACCTCCACTAATTTCAAACTGTCTGTGGTCCTCTTCATTCAGAAACTGTTCTGTTCCGTGTACCTTCTTGCACTCAGTTTGGATGGCCAGTGCTTCATCAATTCTATCTTACTCTTGAAGCTCTCCCAGTCCAATTTGAGCTTCTCAATTTTGTTCATGTTCTGTTTTGGTTTGGTTTTTGTTTATTTGATTTTGGTTATTTGTTATCTTTAAATGGTTACACAGACCACTTGATGTTCATATACCCACTCAGCAGAGAGTACTGGCAGCTGGAGAGAGAATTGGCATCTGGTTTTTCCTTCTCATCTTCCTTGAGGAATTATTTGTCTCCTTTGGATGCAGCATCTACTTCCTTAGTCACTATCACTACTTCATCAGCAAAGTCAAACACTTTGGTGATTTTCCCTATTTACTTGGGTTCCTCTGGATACCTGCTTTAATACCAGTTGACTTGAACTTGTCTCCAGTTTCCTCTGTTGCCTTAGCTTGTGAACTGGATCCTGCTTTTTCTTTTGGTTCCACTACAATAAGGAAATTAGGGTGAAATCTATCTTCCTTCCTTTTCCTTGCATTCTCTGGCCCAGTACCTCCTTCTTTTTCATTGTCTTCAATGATACCAAGTCTATATTCTTCTTTCCTATCCTTACTTTCATCATTTAGCAAAATGCCACTTTGTGTGCTCTTCCAGTATGAAATTATCTTAGCCAAGTTTTTTTTCCTTTTGGTTTTTCAGTCAACTTTAACCCCCCTCTTTATCCTCTCTCATTATTGCCTTGATATCATCTACATTGTATTCTCCCCTCACTGGCACATTTTCCTAATCCTTTTCTGACATGGAGAAGTATTTGAAATTGAAATCCACCATGAATTTGAGGCTTGTGTCCTGAAACTCCAGAGAACCACACCAGCCTTTGCCTACAAATAGCTACGTCTACAAAGAGTACATAAAGCTGCAGAAGCAGCAGCTAAAGTGGCCCTCTGATTAGGCCTTTTAATCATTCATGAATGACAGTTTAATATTGGAGATTTATGCTGATTTCTAGTAGTCTGATTTTGTGTGTATAAAAATTCATATCTACAAATACACCCCCCCACACACACATGTGCGCACAAGTGTGCATGTGTGTGTGTGTGTGTGTGTGTGTGTGTGTGTGTGTGTGTGTGTGTAATATCTATTTTCAGCTGCACATTTCTCATATGCTAAGAGGAACTACAATAGGCCAATCCTATGTTGTCCTTTTCATAAAAATCCATGGCTATAATGACTTCTGTTTCCTATCAGTGTCATCTCAAGAACTTTAGTACCATCAGCACTTAACTTAGCAGTATTATTCAGTCTATCCCAGATTGACATAGAGTGTAAGGCAGGTATCTATTACCATTGTCTATTTTAGGCTTTTGATCTGTGCATTAGATAGGTTGATTCAAGTGAGCAAGCTCATGTTTAAGATGCAGAAATAAGTACATATTTCCTTTTTTCTAGTCATGCCAATTTGAACACATTGACTCTAGTGTTCCCAGTACATTATCATTTTCTGTTCTCTGGAACATCAATTGTACTGTACCTTTTGTTCCTCTGGGAACTTACCCTGGCACTTGAAGATTTTTAAACACCACCCATGGTTTCTAGCCATTAGCTCTGATAGGATCATCAGGAAAGAATGTCATCTAATAACCTTGGAGAACTGATGGATTTATCAGATTTGCTGAGAAAAGCATGAGTAAGAGCTTACTTACAGAAGCAAGGTCGACTCCAAGAAAACCGCATCTCAGATGACTTTCACGATGGTAGATGGGCAACTGGAGAATGCTGCTGTACTAGAGTCCTGGTCTCAGTTTACTCACTGCCCTTTATATACTCTAGCAGATTGCCCCAAGGCCACTCACTGCTGAAGCAGGAAGGAAATAAGTTTTCAAACTCAGGTGAGGTTGCAATTCTTTTCCTGCTTCAGGGAATGTTAACTGTGTTACAACAATTATGACAGATGTGGAATTAAAAAATGGGGTGTAAACAGAGAATTTTCAACTTAAGAATGTCAAATGGCTGATACATTTAAGGAATTGCTCAACATCCTTGATCATCCGGGAAATGTAAACTAAAACAACTCTGAGATACCATCTTACACATTTGATAATGGATGAGATAAAAAACACATGTTGGATAGGATGTGGAGTAAGAGGAACACTCCTCCTCTTCTTGTAGGAGTGCAAACTTGTACAGCACTTTGGAAATCATTTTGGCAGTTTCTCAGATTGCTGGGAATTTATCTACCTCAAGATCTGTTTATACCACTTTTGGGCATATACCCAAATGCTGCTCAATAAGTCTATAAGGACACTTGATCAACCATGTTCATAGCAGAATTATTCATAATAGCCAAAAAGTGGAAACAATCTAAATGCCCCTCAACTGAAAAATGGATAAAGAAATTGTGGTACATTTACACAATGAAGTGTAATTAGTGGGGGAAAAACAATGAAATTATGAAATGTGCAGCCAGATGAATGGGACTAGAAAAAAAAATAGCCCTGAATGAAGTAACACAGACTCAGAAAGACAAAAATAGTATATACTCACTCATGAGTAAATATTAGATATAAAACAAAGAATAACAAAAGTCTACAAGCCACAGACCCAGAGAAGCTAGGTAACAAGGCTAACCCTAAGGGATTGCCTGGGGAAGGGGAAATAGATGAGATCTCCTGGGTAAACTTAGAGTGGGCAGGGGATAGGGGAGAGGGGGAATGGAAGATAGCTGAATTGGTCAAGACAAGGCTATAGAAATCCACTGAGACAGCTGTCCTGAACAAGGGGGAGCTCATGGAACCCAGACTGATAGCTTGGAAACCAGCATTGGACTAGCCCAGACCCCCTGAACATGGGTCTCAGTTAAAAGGCCTGGGAAGCCTATGGGACCTCTGACAATGGAACCAGGATGTATCCCTGGTGCAAGAAAGCACTTTTGGAGCACATTCTCATGGAGGGATACCCTCCTTAGCCTAGAGACAGGAGGGAGGGCCTAGGCCCTACCTCAAATGACTTGACAGATTTTGATGATCCCTCCTGGAAGTTCTCACCCTACCTGAGGAGTTGGTCAAGAAAGGGATGGTAGGGGAGTTGGGGGGAGGCTTGGAGAATGGGAGGGAGAGGGAACGGGATCCATATGTAAAATAAGAAAAAAAATAAAACTAAATTTGTAGTCCAAGAGAGCACATTGAAGCATGAATAAACACAGGGAATGTGACTTGCCTTTTGCTTAGAGGGCTATATTGATTTTGATATAAATTCCCTTCCCCAGCACCTGCTCTCTCTTAGCCTCTTGGGGCTCTGTTAATTCTTCCTTTCTATAGCACAGGTCACCTGCTCATTGGCTTCATGATATTCATATGCTCTGTGTGTGTCATGTATCTTTTCCAGATAGAACATGTTTAAGGAGTTCAGGTATAATCATCTTTTCACTCATCAATTTGGACCCAAAGACCACAGAAGTCCATGAGTAAGTGGACAAGGACAGATATGTTAGTTAGGTGGTCAATAACCTGCTACTTGGGAATACATATCAATTTTCATATCAATTCCTACACTAGGAATATATACTGGTTCCACTGCCAGAGGCCCCATAGACGACCCAGACCTCCTAACTGACACTGACATTCAGGGGCCCTGGTTCAGGAGGACAAAGCTTTTAAAGCACAAAGTATTTATGAGTACCTCATTTCCAAACAATAACAAGGCTACAAGGAAAGTTTAGAGAAAGTCAAGAAAAACTTGAAAGTAAATAAGTGAATGGCTTAATTTCTTTTCTTTCCTTTTTGTTTTTTGCTTTCTAATGTTTTTTTCCTCCTTTCTCTTTTTTTATTTAAATTAGAAACAATCTTATTTTACATGCCAATTTCAGTCCCCCTCCTACCCTTATCTTATGTTCTTTCTGCTCCCCAGGAAAGGTGAGGCCTTCTATGGTGGATCTTCAAAGTCTGTCATATCATTTGCAGCAGGGCTTAGGCCCTCCCAGTGTGTCTAGGCTGAGAAAACATCTCTCTGTGTGGAATTGGCTCCCAAAGTCCAATCATGCACTAGGGATGATACTGATCCATTATAAGAGGCTCCATAGACTGCTCAGGACTCCTAACTGACATGCTCTTTCAGAGGCTCTGGGTAGGTCCAATGCTGGTTTCCCAGCTATCAGTCTGACAAGGAGAACCCCAAGAGAGATACACATGGTCCCCCAGAGAAGGAGAAAGGGACAAGATCTCCTGAGCAAATTGGGAGAATGGGGGAAGGAAAGAGGAAGTTAGGAGAGAAGAGGAGGAGAGAGGGGAACATGAGGGAGCAGGGAGATTGAGTCATGGGAAGAATAGAGGAAAACAAGAAAAGAGACACCATAATGGAGTGAGACATTACAAGCTTAAAGAGAATTTTGGCACTAGGGAAATGTCCAGCATTTTACAAGGATGATCCCAATTAACAGTGGAGAGGCTACCTTAAATGCCCTTCTACAATAATGTGATTGATAACTACCTTATATGCCATCCTAGAGCCTTTATCTAGTAGCTGATGGAAGCAGAAGCAGACACTCGCAGCTAAACACTGACTGAGCAGAACTCCTGGAATCCAGTTGCAGAGAGGGAGGAGTAATAAGGAAAGGGGTCAAGACCAGGCTAGAGAAGCCCACAAAACAGCTGACCTGCACTAGTGGGAGCTCATGGACTCCAGTCTGATAGCTGAGAAACCAGCAGAGGGCTGACAGAGACTCCCTGATTGTGGCTGTTAGGAGGACTAGGCAGTCTATAGGGCCTCTGGTAATAGATCAGTATTTATCCCTAGTATACAAAAGGATTTTGGAAGTTCATTCCACAGAAAGGGATACTCTTTTATCCTAGACACATAGGGGAGGGCCTAGATCCTGCTCCAAATGATATGACTGACTTTGAAGACTCCCCATGGAAGGGCTCACCCTCCCTAGGGAGCAGAGAGGGAATGGAATGGGGGTTGATAGGGGGAACTGGGATTGAGATATAAAACAAGCTTGTTTCAAATTTAAATAAAAAAGAATTATCAAAAAATATCAAGGTGATGGCAGATGTCATTCTGTAAATTTGTCTTTCATATTGGTTAATGAATAAAGCACTGTTGGCTGATAGGAAAGCAAGATAGGTGGGATTAGGAAACAAGGAGGATTTGGGAAGTGGTAGGAAGGAGATCCAACATGTAGATACTTTAGGGAGAACAACTCCGGACCCTCTCTCCAGTAAGATGAAACCGTGTGAAAATACTTAGATTAAAAGAAATGGGTTAATATTTAAGATAGATTTAGTCAATAAGAAATACTAGTAACTGTCCAAAAGCTTTATATCTAATACAGAGTCTCTGTGTGTTATTTGGGGCTGGTGCAGCTCTGGAACCAGGCTGGAGGGCAAACCCACTCATAACATCAAGGTAATATATTTTATTGGTGGTTTATTGATTTGCAGAAGATAGTCTTCTCAACTAATGTAAATTCATTAAAAATATAAAGATAATAGTATCTATTATATTTAATTTATGTGAATATGAAATAGTAGGATTATCTATTACGTTTTCAAGTTTACTCCCCTGCTTTCATTACGTATGGCCTGTACCACCCTCCACAATAAAAGCCTTCCTTATTTTTCTCTATTCTACTCATATCACCTATACCTAGTTTGTTGGTCCAAGGTCCAGGAGCCTCCCAAAACAATATATACTATTTCTCTTATTTTGAATGCCTCACTTATATTGGATATTGAGACTAAATTCCTATTTCCTAAGAAATGTTTTACATAGGACTCAGTGGAATCAAGATGCATTTTTTGAGGAAGTCTCATCCCTGAGAACTAGCTTTTTACCAATAGTTGCCAATTAAGCTGCAAAGGAAAAAAGCAATCAACATTCCTTCCCAAATGTGATGCCTAAAAACCACAAGAAGGATCAGTACAAATATATATCCCTAAAGCTGCAATAATGACATGTCTATCTTTGCAGTAACCAACTGCTTTCTAAATAGGCTCAGGCCTTGCCAATAGGAGGGAAATAATGTCTGTACTAGCACAATAGGCAACTGCCCTTGCCTAATATAGTCCTGGATCTCAGAGAAAACATAATACTGCCTATTTCTTAAACCATTATAATTACTAATTGCAATATACATATATTCCCACAGTTAGGTATAGCAATTACTCATTATCAAAGAAGTTTCTTTCAGCATCAGCCCAAGACCGTTATAGAAAGTCACAACCTATTGAAGAAAAACTAATAATAGGGTGTGTGTATGTGTTTAACAAAAGACAATAAAATAAAAAGAGGCTATGAAATTGTGGAGATGTTGGTATGCATGACGGGTTGGGAGAGGAGATGGGCAAATGATGTCATCATATTTTAATTAACAATTAAATACATTAAAAATTGATGACACAAGTATAGTATAGATTCATAGTATTTGTATCATTTTGCTATAAAAATCAGCCATAGAGAGTGTCAGCTTTCACAAAGTACTGAGGCTTTCTCAGTTCTTAAGTGATTTGGATGAATTATAGTATCACTCTTTGCTTCAATAGGATGGTAAGCTTTGAATAATCATACTTGTAAACAAAACTTCAGTTAATTATGACAAATGTTCTTATACACATCTCAATTCTCTTGAAAAATTTTGTATTGCATTAGCAAAAGAAAGGTTCAAATATTGGATTTTTAGAAATTATCTTTTGAAAGAGTCAACTTTTACCCAAGATAAGAGAATCCATTTTGTCAAAAAGTTATAAAACATATATTTCCAAAAGAACATGTTTTGAGCAATCATGTGAAATTGAATGGACATGAAATTAACAATCATAATTATAGACAAACCGACATTTCTAGAGCTTTAGATTAGAATCAGTCTTCCCTAAATCCCTCTTCAGGCACTGAAACAGGCTATTAAATGCAAAATCACAGAGGTCTTCATCAGACAACTGCAAGGATGCCAGTCCTTTCCAGATGTGTTAACCCTCAAATTCTTTAAATCCAGGATAAATCTAATTACTAAAAAGAAATAAATTTATTATTCATTGTTATTTGCTGTTCTTTATTCAATATTCTAGCGAATGATTATTTGGGGAGAAGTTAGGATTGTAAATTTTTATACAAAAGCATGGGATCGAATATAACCAACTGACAGTAATGGGAATGCATTTGCCACAAAACTTTAACAAGAAAGACCTGTGGATATATATTCTGTATACAGCAGATTCCAAATTATGTATGTTCTTGCATTTTAAGACAGACGAAGAAGCAAGAATGGACTACTTGTATGTAGACATGGATGTTACCAAGGGAAATTGTAGGACCTAATGTCAGTTTTGTCATGAAGGAGCTTTAACATGCCCTCAGTATTTGGTCTGACTTGTCTACACTTTCCTAGTCTTGAAGGAAAGCATTGCCCTTTTATATATTTCAGCTGAATCTCTTGCTGCAGAATTCATGAAGTAAGGAATACCATATCCTAGAGAAGTGTTGTGTTGCTAGTAAACCCTTAGAAGCAAGATTTTATAAAAGACTAGCTGACTAAATTTTGCTATATTAAATTTCTTATTTCAGGACTTATCTGTTTAATGAACAAGAAAAACAGAGAAAAATAGACTACAATCCTTGCCACGTATTCTCCGAACACCTTCTTGAAGTCTCTTCATTGCTGTCCCTACAATGTTAGCTCTTGCTATGATTGCAGTAGGGGCTTCTTCCATTCCACTCATCTCAGTCACTACAAGATGCAGAAAGTCTTTCCAAACTCCCAATATGGTGAGGATCTCTTGAGGTAGGAATATACCCTACACAACCAAATTGAACACTTATATTAGATTTTCTGAAATACAGCAGTACTAATCCTTCATGTGACATTTAAAAAAAAACCCCAAAAAACAAAACAAAACAAAAAACACCTAAAAACCTCCACAAACAAGCATGTGTTATTATACTTTCAGGAAATAATTTTGTAATTGGTACATGTTATATAAATGTAAAATTTAGCCATTGATTTGTAGTTTGATTGAATCACACTAAATATGTCTTATTTGACTATTATTGACGACTACATTTCCTAATAATAAATGTAATTGATAATATTTTGTTTTCCTCTGAGAGTCTACAATCTGACCTCATGGCCAAAAGAATAGTTTTTGATTTTTTTTATTGTGCACAAAGAATGGAGAGTGAGCAGGAAGTGAACAGGTGGTATAGAACCACATTCATATGAAACGGGTACCAATAATTCAGAGGCAAGTGATCCAATCCCTTTCACATAGTATTTATTGTGCAGTAAAAACACAAGTTGTTCATTGATTCACTCATTTATTAATTTTAGATTATTTGAATACATTACAACAAGTGATCCAGTTATTAGCCCTGAACTTGATATTTTTGCTTTCATCAGTCTATATCAAAGCCAGAAGAGAAGCCAGTGTATAAACATTCATAGGTAAAGAACACTAGAACTGTATTGCCTTACTAGAAGATGGAACAAACGTTAGAGCACTGCCACTTCTTCCAGAAGATGCAGGTTTAGTTCCTAATAATCACACATTGACTCACGGACATAGGCCACTGCCCTATTTCTGGTCTTCTCAGACATGAGGAACACATATTGTACATGTAAATGCATCCAGGAAAACACATTATATAAACTTAAAACATTTTTTTTTCAAAAAGAGAGAGTATTGACAGGAATAATAAGAGGTTTCCCTCTCACGATGTGCTCACTGTCAAGATAATATATGAAAACCACCCCTGATTAAAATGCTGCTGCACTGATGTCTGACAGGTACTCTATGGGTAATGAGTAGAAAGGATCCAATTCATCCAACATTACAGTACTGTGATGTGACGTAATGTGCAAATATGTTAGGCTTTATTCATAACTCTTCTAGGATTCATGTGCCCTGTGAACCAAAGTTTGGCTATGGCTACTAGATTCTGCATAGGCAATCCTTAAATGTGATGGAAGGCTCCATAAATGGCGATAGAGAAATCACTGAGATTGTAGACTTGAGATAAGTGTAGGTTATGCAGCCATTCTTATTGGTCATGCATGTGCAACAGACTTTATACAATCTCTGAACTTCAGCCACTGAAGCAATTGTCTCGTGTACTTTCTTCTAGCAGGATTTCTAACAGTAATGTCAGTAGACTGTTTTGTGAAGTTTTCAAAAATGATGTTTATGTCTACATATATTACCTCTTCTTCTCCTTTCACTTTCCTTATGTCACAATACTCAATATCCACTACAAACCTCAGAGTCAATAGAAATTGGAACACAAAAGACAAGGTCAAGAAGGGAAATAGACTGAGAGGAGTTATCTTGAATTATGTGCATTATGTGCATATGCTAGGCTGAACGGTGTGTGCTAAAGAGATGTGAAGTAGCAGGACTGAGGACCATAACCACACATTTGATTTGAGAGGCTGATGAAGGATGAAATTTAGACTTTAGAATCTTATCTTCTTTGATCAGCAATTAGAGAAGAAGCAAACAGCATTCTTCATGTATCATAACAAAACCAAAGCATAGCATATCATTCACAAGGTGAAGAGAGCAATCTAATTACCTGGTATGTGGAAAGATGAAGCCTTCAGGCATTATTGAAAAAAAACTCAGGTAATCTCGATATGATGCAAGTGTCAGCATGAACACATAAGACTTTTATGATTAGCTCATAAGAAGAGAAAATGATCATGGAAACAAACAAACCAAAACAAACAAACAAACAAACAAACAAAAAAACAAAAAAAGAAAGAAAGAGGAATCTCAAGTGAAATTGCTAGAAAAGTATAGTATATTTTTATTAACCATAGGTGGTTAACAAATATGGAAATCTAGAGTCAGTGACTTGGAAAATATAAGAATAGAAAGTATTATAGAGGAATAAAGAAAGACCTTGAAGAAAACCCAAATAGAGCACTAGAAACTGTCAATATAATTCAATTTTAGAAGACTAGAAAGTGAGACAAAAAATTTCAAATAAATAGTAAAGGAAAGTAAGGAAGTTGATGATTATAATAAATATATAAATGCAATTATGTTAATGAAACAAAAGCATGTGAATTCATAAAAGATCATGTATAAGAATAAGTGTGCTCTAAACCCTCTACAGCAACCCTGAAAACATCAAGAAGAAATTAATACATTTTACTCAGGACAACCACAATTATTTTAACACTTGAAATTACAGAAAAAACAGGTGACATGGAAAATAGCAAACTAGTGAATTTTCAAAACAGTGAAAACTGAAATATGTTATTTTTATACCTGCAAAACTATTCTTCATAAATAAAAGCAAAACTGAGCTCGATGGTGTACACTGTTATTCTAGCACTAAGAAGGCAGTAAACGAAAGACCATGAGATTACAATGAAACTGAATTTATGTAGAGAAATTCCATCTCAAATGAAAAGGAAGAAAAAGAATGCAAGAGAAAAGAAATAAGAGAAGAAAGAAGGAAGAAATAGAGGAAAAGCGGAAGGAAAATGAAAAGAATGGGATGAAAAGAAATGTAAATACAAAATGAAAACATGTAGAATTTTAAAAATAAGAGTATTGCCTACATCATATAGAATGTAAAATGATGAAAAAGGTAATGTGGATTCTGCTAAAGGAAATCTTTATAAAAAATGACATCACAAATATACTTGGATCCCAAAGAACAAGAGGAAAATACCAGGAAACAAAAACAAATACTATTTTCATTTTTACATTCTAAAAGATAAAATAAACATATTTGTTTAAAATAACAGGGCGGGAGGGGAGGGTGAGGAAACATGTAAATCAAGCTTGTTTTAAATTTATATTTAAAAAAATTTAAAAAATGCTAAGGTAACATTATTTTGTGATTTGCAACATTTCTCTCCATACAAATTATGACAGTAACAGAACAAAAGGCAAAGGAAGTTAGCAGATAATTATGGTTCCAAAGTTTCAGTATTTTAGATAGAATATAACATTAATGCTAATTATCCTGAAAGGCATTGAGTATGTATTTCAAATTGTACTGCAACTACTAAAATCGCAAATGTTCAAACCAATATAATAAATATTCCAAAACAGTGGCCCTTGTTTCAATCAAGCCAAAGGAAACAAATGCATTGATTTCCCATGGAATAAGCATCCATGCTACATACAGTCTTAACCAATTCTAACCTGGAGCTGTAACAAAATAAGCAGCCTACATGTTAATGCACTACAGAAATGCTAATTGTTTCAGGGAGTCTGTGAAGGACAGACTCAGTCACAAGAGTTACTTTTAATTTCAGTTTTGCTCATAAGAAGTTATTACGTTACTCTTTTATATAAAAACACAAACAAAATTATTTCTCAAACTGTGTTTTTGCATTCAATTAATTAGGAAATGCTCTCTGGAAGACTGAATAGATAGAGTTGGAAGCATAAGTTGGAAACAGCAGACTTAGAACAACATGAACCTATCTTCAGCCAAAGAAAGAGTGGATAAAGATATACAGCATAGAGAATACAGTGACATGAGAATTGTGAGAATTCTCTTAATTATAATAGAATCATATATGGTGGTAAGAGAATGGTAGGAAGGAAAAAAGATTAAGAAAAAGATGTATGGCCTAGTGTTGGTGGAGGATACCTTTAATCTTAGCACTCAGGAGGCAGAGGCAGGTGAATCTCTGTGAGTTCCAGGTCAACCTGGTCTGCAAAGCTCAATCCAGGATAGGCTCCAAAGCAATACAGAGAAACCCTGTCTCAAAAAAAAAACCAAAGAAAAAAAGAAAAAAAAAAGAAAAAAACCATGTATGATAGTTGATAGATAACAGATAAGGAGATGAAAGATATAAACATATGGTGTCTAAATTACGTGCAATAAATACCTGGTTTGATAGATAATAGATGGATGGACAGATTAAGGATAGACTGATAGATGTTTATAGGTATATGAATGACAGAAATAAATATAAATAAAATATAAATATATTTACTATATTAATATGTTGTGTATTTATAAAAATAAATATATAAATTAAATTTATTTAAATTAATAAAAAGTGTATAATAATAATAATAAAGGAATATATGTAAATAAATGGGTAAATAGGCAATGGATTAGAGAGATATAGTTGACTATATCTAAAACGAGAGAGAAGGCATGTGCAGAATATATGATGTCAATATATATTTATGAAATACTAACAATGAGTAAAACTATTCCAGTGTATCTCTACTATCTAAAGTACATTAAAAAGAGAGAATACAAATAAAAAAATAAGTTCAGATTTCTAAACCACCATCCCTTATGCAGTGACTTGTACATGTGTGTATATATATCCACAAGAAATAGTGAGTTACAGATTGTTTGAAAAAAATATGTCCAGTTCTTTCACAGTGTTGGCTTTTATACATACAAACCTTTCTACAAAGATAATGCTTATGCTGTTAACTTATAATTTTGGGCAATAATGAAAGTAAAACAATCTTAAGGTCATTCTTATGAACTGTGTTCAGATGTGTCTGTTACAAACACAAATAGATGTACCAAATCCTTCCACAACATTACAGAACAACACTTTTTCCTGCATGTTCAGAGGATCAAATTTTTATGCTTGAAATGCCACTGAAATAAACTACAAGGCTTGCTTTATTTCTCACAAGGTCAAAGCCATGACATTTTCACAAAGCCTGTGGTCTTAACCTTGGAAATCCAGATGCTCAGGAAAAAGGCAGAGAAAATGAGCAGGAAATCTCTAAAGGTGCTTTTCTATTATTGAATGCAAATATATTCATTAAGGAAGAGGGTGAATAGTAAGGTATACTCTACTTTTAATGAATTTTTTAACACACAAATAATCAGTAAGTGTACATTTGAATTTAACCTTTGAAGCAAGAATGATTGCGTGGAAATGAGATGGATGAAAAGATCCTATCTGCATCTTTCTCTTTTAAAAAATTCTGTTCCTTAAAAATGTACCTGTGACATGATTTTAGGTTCATATAAAGCTGCTTTATTTCCAGTTTTGTGACCTCTGCCTTCATGCAGAACAACTTGAGGATCCAGCTGAATCATTTTCATGGGGTTTTTATGTTTAGTTGTATTGCTAACAAACAGCCTTGTATTCGAGATAGGGGTTTGATAAAGACATTCCATTTAACAACAAGTGCTCCAAAATCTTTCAGTCCCTGTACATTGTCCAGTTGTAAATCTTGTTACTAATTGTCATCTACTAGAAGATACTCTGATGGGGACTGAGAGATGTTTTGATATATGAGAATGGCAATATTTCATTAGAAGTCATTTTATAGTTATGTTCCTATAGAAAAATAAATCTGAACATTTCTTAGGCACTAATTATGTCAGACTTTCTTAATTTCTGACTAGAATTTGATAGCATAATGGTAATTGATATATATATATATATATATATATATATTTGTATTTTCCCCATATTAATCCTAAAGGACAAGGAGCATAGCTAAATAATTATCACTGTCATTACTATCTGAATATTAAACTCCATATTAAATTAAGAAAAGGTGTTTCAGGGAGTAGATACACTGGTGAGGCCATATACAATAGAGAAGAAGCCACTACTGCTACTTACTAAACTATTTACTGTTTTCCAAATGCTTATCCTCATATCTATGGAGAAGTGGAGCTCTCCCTTTTCATAAAAAGCTTCTTGTAGCAGCATCAAAAGCACATAAAAGAAACTAACAACTGATCAAATGGTCAAAATGCACAAAATACTTGGCTGTGGGACAATCAATCTCAGCTGATGAATCTATAATACAACCCATACCTTTAAGTTTCCTGGGAAAAACAGCAAAAAGATTGTAAGAGAGGTTGGGATTTCTACTGTGAAATACTGTCTTATATGTATGTCAGAGAATCTGCTCACATAGGGTTTCCTAAACAACACCTTCAAAATTACAGCATCAGTCTACATGTTCATGTGGATAAAAACAATGTCACAAATAACCATTTTAATGAAGAGTTATAAGCAATTAATGGCTGCTCACACACACACACAGAGAGAGAGGAAGAGAGAGAGAGAGAGAGAGAGAGAGAGAGAGAGAGAGAGAGAGAGAGAGAGAGAGAGAGGTGGGAAATCAGTGAATCAATTCTTTTCAGAAATGGAGCTTCCTCATGTTATCCAATCCCAAGTGATCAACCATATATATATATGGTTGATATATAGGGTTTATATATATATATAAACTTTACACTAAATGGACTGAGGATCATGTGTGTATATAAAATATAAAGAAAATTGAAAAGAGTTCAAGTATTTTGATGAGGAAGTGGAGATACATAGGAGGAGATACATGAGTAAATAAAAATTAAAATAAATTAACATACAGAGTTTCATGTGTATGGGATAAAAGATAGATCTTGGAAAAGCAGTAGGAGAGGGATATTGGAAAAGCATTAGGAGAGGGATGAATCAACACACACACACACACACACACACACACACACACATATATATGTGTGTGTATATATATATATATATATATATATATATATATATATATATATATAAAATGTCAATGCAGCAGCAAAGAATTATTGCCCATCATCATCCTGGTCCCTAAGAAGAGTTAGGAGAAAGAGAATTAGAGAAGAGGAGGGGAGAGGAGGGCTTGAGGGATCAGGAAGACTGAGACAGGGAAAGAATAGAGAAGAGCAAGAAGAGAGACACCATAATAGAGGGAGCCATTATAGGTTTAAAGAGAAATCTGGCACTAAGGAAATGTCCAGAGATCTACAAGGATGACCCCAACTAACAATCTAGTCAATAGTGGAGAGGCCATGCTAAATGCCCTTCCCCGATAATGAGATTGATTACTACTTTATATGCCATCCTAGAGCTTTCATCCAGTAGCTGATGGAAGCAGAAGCAAACAGCCACAGCTAAACTGGAATCCAATTGCAGGGAGGGAGGAGTGATAAGCAAAGGTGTCTATACCAGGCTGGAGAAACCCATAGAAATAGATGACCTGAACAAGGCGGAAGCTCAAGGACCTCTGTCTAATATCTTGGAAACCAGCATAGGACTGACCCAGACTCTCTGATCGTGGGTGTTAGGAAGACTGGGCAATCTATGGGGCCTCTGGTGGTGGATCAGTATTTACTCCTAGTATAAGAATGGACTTTGTGAGCCCATTTTACATAGAGGGATACTCTCTCAGCCTATACTCATGGGGGAGGGCCTAGGCCCTGCTCCAAAAGATATGAAAAACTTTGAAGATTCCCCCATGGAAGGCATTACCCTCCCTGGGGAGCAGAAAAGAGATAGGATGGGGGTTGTGAGGAGAGCAGGGGAGGACAGGAAGGTGCAGGAACTGGGATGGACATGTAAAACAAGCTTGTTTCAAATTTAATAAAAATATTATCATATAAAAATCTGTGGATAGAAAGATAGACAGTTGATTGATTATCTTGAAGATGATTGATAATGGATTAAAATGACACTATATAGATAGATACATGGATATAGATAATAGACGAAACTGGCATAGATCAATATTTAGATGAGGTATTACAAAAAGATATAAATACATGCCTATAATACATAGATAAATGATAGAGAATGAAAACTGATAGCTAAGTAGATAGTTGATTGATGCTGCATGTGGGTTCTCTTCACATCTACTTTTTATTGGATGATAAATGAAATAAGAATTTGTACAAAGATATAGATTGTTTAGAACAGACCTATGAGGAGCTTACAGCATAAGTTCATAGAAGTGATATGATAAGATAAAGAGAACATAAAATACACAGAAGAAAAACCCAAGTATAGGGGATATTTTGAAATAATTCTACTGTGGTTTATTTCAGAAGCAAATGTCCTAAAAACTGCCAATGTAATGAGGATTTAGGAGTTGAGACCACTAGGTCTTAGTCATAGGTTAGCATTGGGCGGGAATGCACTTATAAAGAAAAAAGTTTTAGATATTTGTGAAATTAACCTAAATAATAGTATGAAATTAACCTATTAAATTTTGATTGCCATGACAATCCCTTTCTCCAAAACTTTCTCTGTATCTTCTGACCTATTATTTTGAAAAAAATGAATATTTTGTCAGACCATTGACACCAATTTTTAAATGACAGCTTTTTAACAATTCTAAAATCATAAACAATATAACTTTATTAATTAGCAAATTTACTTGCTAAGCAATTAGCAACTAATGTAAATTAAAATGTCTATTAGATATATTTATAAAGTTTATAAGGAGAATCTTAAGCAGCAATTACTTTTCCTCCATCAGATCTTTCATTATATCTTATGTGACGTTTTCAGGTGATGTGATACTTTAGAAGTGTGTGTTATATAATAAACTGAAGAAGAAAAACAAAATTATTACTAACTGTAAAGTAGTAAATAGAAGAAATACAAATAAAATTCAATGTCGAAACAAATCTGATATCTTTGAAAGAAATTCATTGTAGGCCCAGTTTTACCAGGAACAATCAAAATCCAAACTGGAAGTAAATGAGCTTTGAAATATAAGAGTACACATAATTCCCTTGCTCTTTATTTCTCTCAGTTAAGAAGACACTTTGACAAAAAAGAAATATTTATGAAATAACATATATAAATGTTATATGGAAAATAGATACCCACAGAGTGAATACAAAATGGGATGATTATGAATTTTCATGTAAATATGATTGCGAGTCATTTAGATACTTCAAGATCTCCATTCTTGGGAAATGTGGGGCTGGGAAGCCATAGACAGCACATTCTAAACATTACAGGGAAATGTGCTGTTTTGCAGTCCAGTAAATTAATGAACATCACTCACTTTTTCTCTTTCCCTGGTGTCCAAAAATGTTATAACATGTTTAAATTTCAAGATCACGACGTCAGTGTCCATTTTATGGCAGATTTCCTTATACTGAGGTTATAATGTGTTTTCATTTCTGGGACAAATCAGGGATAAATGGATATTAAGTATACATTCAGGAAAGACTAAGCCTCCAATTACATAGATAGGTAGAACCATGAAGTGCCACACTTCTGGTTTGAAACTTGACAATGATTACACCCAGGCAATTAGGAAGAACACTAAGGCATTTACCATGAAAGCCGCTCAGGATGGTACTCCTGACTAAAATTTCTAAGTTCCCATAAGAGCCCAATCTAGGATGCTCTCTGAGGCATGTACATGTAGAACTGAATGCAAAAACACTGGACAAATGGCTCAAAGGTAGGCAGCACATTTTCTGGCTTTTCACAGGATGCAATTGAAGTTCTCAGCGCCTCCTCTGGAGGCTTAATCACACCTCTCACTCTAGCTTTGTGGTATGTAACACCCTTTTCTGGAATCTGTGGTATTTGTTATCATACTCAAACTTGCATCCCACCCCCCAACACACACGTGTGCCGCAAAATATTTTTACAATCTCTTTAAATGTTAAATGAGAGAGAAGGAAAACAGCAAATGAAGACATGATTTGGTTAAAAAAATAAAAACCTGCATTTGTCAGTCCATATGCACTAAATCCTAAACTAAAGGGCACAAACTGCTTCAGATGCATGAATCCCAAAATTAAAGGAAGTCATCAGCAAGTTCATTATTATTCACTATGATAATATTGCTTAGGTAATCTCTCAAAGGTGAATGGAACTTATGTGTGGGCAAATTGTTATTGTCAGCTTGCCCTAGTATGGTTTGGGGTCAGGAGGGGCAGGTAGATCATAAGTTCATAACAGGCAAGTGGAGATAGTGTCTAGAATTGTGGTTGATTGCATTGTGTACTTGTGTCTATGTGAAAATATGTGTCTCTGTCTCTGTCTCTGTCTCTGTCTCTGTCTCTGTCTCTGTGTGTGGGTCCATAAGTATATTTTGCCCTAAAAATAACTGTGCTCCTTCACTAAATAAACCAAGTAATGGATGGGTGATATCTGGTTCTCCTTAGATGTGAGTACACATAGATACATTGTAACTGGAAATTTTCTGTCTTCACAAGTCTTCCCATTATTCATCAAGCAAAACTACTCCCCACATATAACCACATTATAAAAGAGTGACTACTATCTTTGCATTTGGTGTCCCCAAACCTCTGACTTTTACTATATATCTTAAGGGTGAAAATACAACTTCACATACTAAAATCAAGTGAAAAAACATATGAAACGATGTGTTTTAACCAAAAGTTGTAACCATCATACATGTCACTTTTAAAAGCTCATTTATGAGAAAGCAAAAACCATTTAAAGGGGATCAGGGTGTTAGAGGGAACAGAAAATCTTGCCCTTTCATGCTAAAGTTCACATTCCCTGGTGTTACCACATACAGTTGGAAGCTTTTAATTCACTATTTTATTCAATAATTTTGAATGAGAAACTTTATAATCAGAATTGTTTGAAGCTATTTTGTAAGTCAAAACTCATGACACATGTTATATATTATATGAAAAAATAAGGGTAAAATTTAAAGGAATCACTTTCTATAAGTTTTATAACTTCTCTACCTCAAACTAAACTCACTGTGTCTCACCTTAACATTTCTCTCATTTCCTTTTGCTGTAATTAATCAAAATCCTTTATTTCAAGCCAATATGTCTTCCTGAATATGAATAAGAAATAAAATACCACTTGATGTTTAAAATTATGGGGACAATCTTAATGACGGAAATAGATGATGGGGAGGTGGAAGAGGGTGCCTGATTATATATATATTCATGAAGATGTCAAAGGTTTATAAAGTCAATACCTGCCGTTGAGAAAGCCGTGGTTCTCTCAGGCCATCTTTGGTGAACTGTGTTCCCAGGAATAATCATCACCATGAACAGGCAGGGGTCAGACCGAAAAGGTATGTGCTATAACTCTGAATAATTGGCTTTCTCAGTGTTCTTTGGATGGTTATAGGTGGGTCTGATGTAAAAATTACCTAATGCAGGCTTAAAGGGGCGTGGGGAATAACTTTTTCTCTAGACATGACATGATTAGAACCGACATGGACCCAAGACAGCTGTGGTAATGTACAAAATAACTTGATCCCTTATTTGTAATAACAGTTAACAAAAATACAGAGAAAACTTGATTTATAGCAAGGGGGTGGGGTTGTTGATATTCCGCAGTAGGAGATGGGAACACCATGGGACACTCACTTCACATTATAGCTATGAGTCACTACCTACTCTGAGGTCAGTTTCTCAGAGATACAGTTGTCTTTGAGTTAACAATGGAGGAGTTTAGAAGACTATCCCATTAATTGATTTACACCTAAGTATAACAGACAATTGTACCAGTGGCTTTCTAATGGAAGAGATGTTATTTTTTTCAGGGATATGACAATAACTATAGATCATTTGTGCTAACATAACGGAAGAAAGAAAGGAAAAAAGGGCATTACTGGTAGCTGATGGGTAGAAACAATGAATGCTCTGAAATATCCTCTACTGCAAAGTCAACTTGAGAACAAGGAGCTATCAGCTCATAAATCTGGGGTTGCTGAGATTGAGAACTTGTACTGACATAGACCACCAGTAGGAATCAAGAAATATTTTCTTGTTGTCAAGTATCTATATAAGCTGGCCAGTTTAAATAAATATTATGAAACTTTCAGCGATGCAAGCATAATGCACATAATAGCAGATGTCTGTTTTACACTACTCTGACAATTTAGTTGAAGCTAAATAACATTTCAATAGAGAGGGGGGGAAGGGCTAACACCAATTAATTACCTTTAATTTCTTGGTGTTATTAAAAAACAAAAGAATGAATAACATCATAAAATTTGTTTTGTAACATGTATATCATACCCTTTTCTATTTTATCTCATCTTAAACTGAAAAACCCTCAGATGATAAATGTTCAGAAAAGTATACTCAGAGTTAGAGAATATCTAACTAGTTACGAATTTACAAGAGCTACCACTACAGTTCCATTATCTGTGAAGCATATTTCTCTCACACATATAGATGCACTATCAAGCCTCCTAACACACACAAGCATGAGCACACACACACATATACACACATGCATGTCACACACATTCATAAATATTTATGTATTTTTCCTTACATAAATATATTTTTGGAAAATTATAAGTATTTTATAAGAACTACATCCCAATTGCATTTTAAGTTTTCACATAATGGTTATTTAGTAATATTGTGTAGCACTTTTCTTAGAGAATGTTACTACTCAAGACTAGAATAAACTCCCACATCAAGAAATTGTCTTAAAAGATGGACTGAATGCAGTAGTTTAAACTGATTTATACCCCAAACATTTGCAAAGTGCATAAGCACTTCTGAGCCAAATACAAAATGACACGTGCCATTCTGCACAAGCTACATATCTGTGAAAATATTAATATATGGGTAAGCATGCAACGTGGAACATACTGAATTTTCTTTCCTCACAGATGCATCCATATATGTAAAGTGCTAGAGACAGATAAGATTTCCCTTAATTTGAATAAATCATTTCACATTGGTTTTTGTGTTTATTTAGCAGGGACACTCCTGTTGCTTGTGATGGCTAACCTGATGTTCTGCCGAAGTGTGCACCCCCTGCCCATCTGTCCTGGTGGGAATTGCCAGATGCCGCTCCAGGAGCTGTTTGACCGGGTGATCATGCTTTCTCACTACATCTATATGCTGTCTGCAGATATGTTCATTGAACTGGTAAGTACTTCACTCATTTCTGGCATCTGTTGAAAAGCGTCTCTCTGCTACAGTACAATTTAATCCATGATCCAGACTTCAAACATTGCACCTTCATGGGACAAAGAAACATTAGCTGATAAAAACTGGAACAAGAATGGGGAAATTTCATGAAATCTTAAAGATTTGCAAAAGTGAAATGATTTTCACTTCTTTTTGGTAATTATTGTTTCTTATGTTTTTGGTTGTGAGCCTAGTCTTTAAAGGCTAAGCCATCTCTCCATCATGGTAATATATATTTCTAAACTTAATATGTAAAGCACTCAGTATAGTTTGGGAAGACTTCTAAATTCCCAGTCTTGCCCTTGTGGGTCTAGGCTCCAGAGGTATTTTTCACTTATTGCTCTGCAGATTGCTAGTACAGAGAAACATCATGGAAGTAGTAAACTTTGTGGACAGGCTAGCATTAACCTAAATTGAAACCACACTAAGAGGAGAAAATAAAAATATTCACTGCTCAGACAGCCCTAAATGCTGAGAATCATTTGTTAAAAACTTTCAGAGATTGATTTTCCTTACAGTAAGTAGAAAGGCTGTTTCAGAAGCAGAGGGCAATCTTCTCTTGCTGATAAAGGTCTTTCAGAGGACTTAGGTAATTTCTTTGAGTCAGTTTACAGATCCGAGGCTGGTGACAGTTTCAGTACATCAGTGTGTATCCACAAAGTGGCTCATCAGAGGCAACAAATATGAAGACATAACATTCTCTGTACTCAATAGCACTTCTTTCAGTCATTCATTGATCATAGTTTACTTTTGAAATTTTCCTAGAAATTCTTCTAAATTTTCAGAATTTTTACTGAATTAGTTTATAATAATACTTTATAAATAAATAATAAAGTTATATATATGGTTAAATATAATTGCAAGTTAATATATTAAATAACTTTTCTATTTTAATTGTTCATTGCTTATCATACGCCCAGCATTTTGTAGGTTACATTTTTCACAATCCACATAGTTATATTTAGCATTTATGAAGAACTTTGTACTAATCAAGTATATAGATTCAGTAGGACTTGAACGAAAAGCTGTGCTTTATAATAAAACTACTTAAAAGAATATGATCAATCTGAAGCCAAGGGAAACAATAAATAAAGTAATATAGATAACACATGCTATGGCATTTGGCTCAAATATGAGAAAATGACATTTAAAAGAGATTGTTGTATTATAATGCTTATTTTCTAAATAGTAATTTATAAAATATAGGAAAAGGAAACAAGACAGTTCAAAATTGTTTGAAAGAGTAGACATTCATGGTCAGAAAATATATGAATATAATTGGGAAATAAGTAGGCTTACTACCTTAATTTCAAGTATTATGCTAATTTTAAACATCAATATACAAGTGCATTAATATTAATATTCTATATTAATATTAATATAATATTAATATATACTTTTTAATTCACAAACTTTGTTATTGGGATTTTTTTATCATTTCCAGGATAAACAGTATGCTCAAGATCACGAGTTTATTGCCAAGGCCATCAGTGACTGCCCTACTTCTTCCCTGGCTACCCCTGAGGGCAAGGAAGAAGCCCAGCAGGTTCCTGTGAGTCCCCACCCCCATTTTATTCCCTAGAAAACTGAGGTGTACACAGGTTTTGGTGTTCTCTAGGATATTAAAGCATGAGATAGGCACAGTAATCACATATGAGAAACAAAAGAGAGGAAGAGTGATATTCCAAAACAAATACACATTATAAAGGGGGTAGGAATAAAATGACATACTTAATAACGTCGTAACTGAACTGTCCATGAAGATGATTCTGTATATTATTCTGTAGGAATCTTTGAAATTGATTTCATGATCTTGATTGACATCAATGCATATGTAAGAAATGCAAATACAGTTGCATTTATGTTGTTTCAGGAATTCCTCTATCGGCATTACTGACCACTGCATTTTCACTTCTTAACTTTCAAGTTTTCCTGGTACCATTTCCACTTCGCTAACAACATTTGTATTCTTCCCAGACTGCTTTGCCTTCTTCTGTACTTTAATAGAAAGACTGCTCATGAAGCAGTATCTGAAAAATACTTTCTTGTTCTTCTAACAGTTAGGACTGAAGTCTCTCATAATA
The DNA here is from genome assembly GCA_030556225.1 of Cricetiscus sungorus. NCBI lineage: Eukaryota > Metazoa > Chordata > Mammalia > Rodentia > Cricetidae > Cricetiscus > Cricetiscus sungorus. Next base: position 3,082,184 of record JANBXA010000392.1, on the reverse strand, counting down.
TTAATGTCTTAATGTTATAGCAGGTCTAATTATTAATTTTATAAACCACATCTTAACCAACCTAAACATGACTGAAATCAAAATATATACATAAGATGATTATGTTAGAGAGATGTCAAAGAGAGACCTTATCTCAAAAAAAATGTTTTGGTCTACTTGATTAACACTAGTGATATTTAACTTTTCTCATTCAATATCAATCTCTCTCTCTCTCTCTCTCCCTCTTCCTCTCTCCCCCCCTCTCTCTCTATATATATATATGTGTACATATATACATTATTTATATATAAATTTATGTGATATACATGTACCCAAAGTACAATATGTTCTCTACTTTATTAGTCATATCATAGTTCTAGATTCTTGCTATTCTCATTAATATCATGTGATAACCAAAGAGAAATTGAAATAATAGGATGAGGACCAAAAGAAAATATTTGGTGAGTGATGCTCCATTGCTAGACTCTCTACAAAGCACACTATTATTTAAAGTCTTCCTTATAAAAAGTTCCATGTTGCAAAGTTATTATTATTTCACTTGTGGCGAGGAACTTGAGCTCCAACAGGTAACACTGCATTTGTATCAGTTTCAGTGCTAGTAGACAAAGAGTGGCAGCTTCATCTAACTCAAGTTCCAACTCTTACTTGTGTGCTAACATGCTCTCAGGAACCTATGTTGTCATTTGCCATTCTCCTTTCCTCGTATCATTTATACTTTTCCATTGCAATATTCCTTGGACTACACAATACCTATCATTTTCATTACCATGAGTACACAACAAACATCTCTACAGTAAGTGAAGTTTCAATTATTATTTGGAAAGTGGGCAAACACTGGAGTATTTAAAACTCCATTTTCATTAATGCTTTTATTGAAATACAGTGCTGTATCTTTGTTCTTTGCTTGTACACACCAACCAATGTATTATTCATCTAGAAGTGATAAAAAGGAAGTCATGAGCTTTGTATTGTATCTTTCTTTTAAAATTCTAAAATAAGATAAATATATTCACATAAAATAATCAGTTTAATTTATTAGTGTGAAAATTATTTAGGTCACTAGTCATTGATGGGGTGGTATCTATCTTCCCTGATGTCCTTCTGGAACCAACTGAGTTCTGGTACCTATTGAGTGCCCCCAAAGATTTGGTTTGTTACAGACATACAAAGTATTGAAAGATAAAAATTTAAAAAACCTGACCATAAAGACAGGTGGTAGAATTTCAGAGTGATATCTAACACAGAGAATTTGTGTCTTAGGAGTAAAGCTGGTAATTTGAAGGCTAAAGAGATATAACAATAGTTCTCTCTATGTAATTGTGAGAATCTGAATTTGAACTTCAAACCTTATTTAAAAAAAATCAAGCATGAATGTAGCTGGGCTTGGTGATACATGCTTTTAATTCCAGTACTCAGAAATAAGAAGCAGGTGGATTAAAATGGAGTTTTTAAGTGGTTTAATTAATAAAAACCTGGGGTCAGATATAGAGGAAAATTCTGAGAGATAAGAGAGAAGAAGGAACAAGCTAGAGCCACATTTATCTCTTTACCTTCTCAGAGTACAAGAGAGTGAGTTCCTGTTTCTTCTTACTTATATCTTGTCTCCCCCCAACCATCTCATTTCCTGTATCCGGCTGTCTCACTACCTGCTTTTGCTCAGCCAACTCACTTCCTGTCTGTCTGTACAAACCTCCAGACATCTATGTTTAGCTAACGGCAAGCTCTATCCTCTGATCTTCAGACAGGCTTTATTTGTACAAGCAAAATAACTCCATACATGGATTTATGTTCTAGGTCAGCCAAGACATAAAACAAAACAAAACAAAACAAAAAATTGACCACAGATACCACCACTGACAAACACAAAAAACAAAAACAATGCAAATAAACAAAACCTGAAGTTACATGCTTGTAATATCAGGCCTGGAAAAGTGAAGACAGTCTAGCCAGTCAGCCTAGGCTACTGGGAAATATACAAGCTAGGGAAATACGATAATACCATGTCTCATAAAACAAAGAGAACTGCATCTGAGCAATAGCATCTAATATTGTTTTGTAGTCTTCAAGCCTCCAATCAAAGACACAGAGACACACACAGATACAAATATAGAAAGAAAAGTAGTTATTTAAATAATATTTTTGTTTAATTTTTTTCAAAGTATATGCTAAATTTTACTTTTCTATACCATCTGTGGTTTCTATTCATATTAATAAACACATAGCTATAAAAATGAATATTTCAGATCCACTTTTATGAATAAAAGTCATAAGTAACTAACTCAGCTGTATTTCTCTTTCTTTAATCATTGTTCAACATGGTTGATTAGCCGGAAGTCCTTCTGAACCTGATACTCAGTTTGGTGCACTCCTGGAATGACCCTCTGTTTCAACTAGTAACTGAAGTTGATGGTTTTCATGAAGGCTCTGATGCTATCATATCAAGAGCCAAAGAAATTGGGGAACAAAACAAGCGCCTCCTAGAGGGAATTGAGAAGATTCTTGGCCAGGTGAGCAGTACCCTGAAATTTCATTGTTATTCTTATTCTTGCAAAAACTGATGTCTACAATGAGAAACAAATTTCAAAAAACTCTTCTTTGTAAGGACAAAGTTTAGGCATTCTACATTGTAGAGTTCTATTAAAGCAAGAACTACATTTGTACTAGAGTAGATTCTAAGACCTGTGATTCTTGGAATTCAGCTACGGTGTTTGACAGGTGTGGCCTTCCCAATTCTTTTTACAAATCCACAAATGTCTTGGGCACGTAAGGTTAAATGTTCCACAATAAAAGGAAAACATACTATAAGACCCACAAGATAATGCTTAATTGAAGAAATTTCATATATATCAATTGACATTCTGATTAGATATCTCTTCCATAAATCCACCAGAGAATTAAAGTATGAAGGGGATAAAAAATAAAAGAAAATAAAAATCAAATTAGGCACTCTCCTGCCAACTTTTACCCTTATCCATAAAAAAATTGGAAAGATAAGGATGGGTCATAAATACAGTTCCAGAAATGCTCTAAAAAGGCACATTTTCTTTAATATGTTCTTTGTTTTATCATGTAAAAATGGAAAAGGAAAGCAGTTTGTCCTACATGTTGTTTCCCTCCACTTTCCTAAATCAAACTTATATCATTGCAGTCAAATCATTTGACATACTGAATTTGATTTAGTATTTTGAATTTCTTCAATTAGGATAACTGTCAGTGCTAGTGAGATTAATAGCTAATCAGTTTTCTGAAAAAATCACATAAATAAAAATATATCTTATGAATAAAAGGAGTACAGACATTCTAATTACTTTATATTTCTCCTGAACTGTTTCGTGTCTATGTTAACACATGCCATATTTTTGTAATATCCATGAAAGAATGCACATCTGATCAACATATACACAGAAATGAAAATTCAAGTTAAGCAATTAGACCATCAATATGAATAGTAAACCCTGTGATTTCAAAGTATTACCTTCATTTCTGTGAGTCAGTATGAGTTAGTGATTATTTCATAATAAGGCAAAGAGTATATTCTTCCTCATTGTTAAAGTTTCAAAAATGTACATTAGTTCAAAACATAAGATGGCAATTGATTTATTATCAGAACAACAAAGCACAAAGTTGTTGTTGATACAGATAAGAACTTTAGGTAAGAGAGCAGACACTCCCTATTCAACCATATCTTGGAAAAAGCTTAGGACTTGATTATCCTTTGTCAACATAGAAGAGACAGACTTCAACATAGATCACTTGCTTAATATAAAACTTATCTGTACACTCTGTTTTAAACTTTTAGATGACTGACAGACATGTACCCTGCCTAAATATATCCAATACCCATGAGTTTGACAAAATTAAATTGTTCTTGCCCTAAAATATGAAATCAACAATTGGAAGAAATAATGATGTAAAAATGTTAACATATGAAATGGAATTGTTTGTTTTCTAATTAGGCCTATCCTGAAGCCAAAGGAAATGAGATCTACTCAGTTTGGTCACAGTTTCCATCTCTGCAAGGAGTTGATGAAGAATCCAGAGACTTAGCTATTTACAACAAGATTCGCTGCCTGCGCAGGGATTCCCATAAGGTTGACAATTATCTCAAGCTCCTGAGATGCAGAATTGTCCATAACAACAACTGCTGAGTCCATGTTGATTCCATGTACTTCTGAGATGGTCTTTAACAGTCTATTTCTTTAAAATGTCTATTAGTATTACAGCTTTCAGTGCATGCTTGGGTGCAATGGGTCTCTTCTTAAAGAATAAAAACTAGCTTTTAAAAACGATGAAATCTGAGAAAGTGATCTGTCATCTTTCATTTGTTAATTTAATGGAAAATATTTCACTGACATCATCATGTTATCAAATTTTGTCACAAATAACAGTCTCAAGATTTATAAAATGAGGCAAATGGCAAAGTAACTTAAAAGAACAGAATGTAAATATGGGCCAAGAGTTTTAGAATTGAAGAAAAAGTCAGTATATCAATCCAAGTTCCCTCTCCCTCCCATTCTCCCATGCCCCCCACAGAAGACCCCATCCCATCTCCCATCCACTCCCCAGGGAGGAGGGTGAGACTTTCCATGATGGATTATCGAAATCTGTTAAGTCATTTGGGGTAGGGCCTAAGCCCTTCCCCATGTCTCTAGGCTAAAGAAGTTTCCCTCCATGGGGAATTAACTCCAGAAGTCTGTTCATGCCCTAGAGATACATCCTGGTTCCGCTGCCTGAGGCCCCATAGACTGCCCAGTCCTCATAGCTGACACAATTGTAAAAAACTGAATTTATGACATAGAAATTCCAAGCCCTAGGATCAGCTTCCATAGTAGCAAAAGCATTTACAATCACCCAAAACACACACACACACACACACACACACACACACACACACACACACACACACACACACACACACACACACACACACACATAACACACACATACACACAAAGTCATTATGTAGAATATTTCAGGATAATTGTCAAGAGCATCATGGTAAGGAAATCCTGGCAAAGTTTGTCTGCTAATGAAACAGTGGCACAACAGTTACAAACTGCAATCAACAATTATCTGATTTCATTTAAGGCTCACCTTGCATGATAAAATCCAGATGTTACAATTGCAGACAGTAAGAAAATCAAAGCAACAAAAATAACAGTGCTTGAGGAGGTCATGTTCTCCATCAATAAAGATATTGCTGATTACTAGAACTGTTACTTACTCTATTTGATTAAAATGTCTAGGATTTGCCTGGTGTTGGGGGTGCACGCCTTTAATCCCAGTACTCATGAGGCAAAGTTCAAGGCCAGCCTGGTCTACAGAGCTAGTTTCAGGACCGGTTCCAAAGCAATACAGAGAAACCCTGTCTCAAAAAACAAAACAAAAAACAAACAAACGAACAAACAAAATAAAAATCTAGGAGTGTGTTCAGGCTCCTATAACCATTGAAAGCAGTTATCATCACCTTAATACTAAGATTAACATTGGAGAAGATATGGCAGACGTAAGATCTTGAACTAAGGCAATGCATTGGGGGAAAAGTTCATTACTCCTGCCAATCTGGAAATGAGTCACCATGAAACAGAGATGGTATTGGATATTTCTAGAATGACTAGAAGCCTCTAGATAACATAGGGGAAAGTAAAGCAGCACATAGAGGTAGGACTGTGTTAAAAATAAACAGGAAGTCAGTACTCCCAAAAGGGAAAGTGTCACTGACCTATAGGCATTTATCCAATCCAAACGCTAGCTCTGTTTGGCTTTGAGTAATTCTATTTGTATATATAGGAAGTGGAAAGTTGAATGAAAGCAGCAGTGTGGTGAAGTGGCTTTCCTGAGTTGGAGACCTCATTGTGGTGTAGGTTCTGAGATGCAGCTGACTTTGGCTCAACCATGCTCCTGTAAGTAGCCCTCCAATATGTTCCACTAAACTTTATCAATGCATTATTTCATGAAGACATGTTTGGACAGTTTATTTTCCATGGGATAATCAGTGCTGCATCTTTTAAGAACCAGTGTTTGATTATGCCTCACCTGGAGACAAGGCAACAGAGAGTAGAGAATGTTTTACAATGTAATTGCTCCACCAACTTTGAGATCAGTGGTTTTCATTTTATTGTTAGACAGGCAAAAGGAGACAGTATTATTTGTATCTAAGGGTACCATCTAGTGAACATTTCCATTGCACAGGCTCCTTCCAATACAAGAAATAATACAACTCAAATGACTAATTTGCATCACTGACAAATGTTTTTTTTTGTGAAGAACATAAGATTCAATTATCTAATTATTTCAGCTATGTAAAGAGCAAGTTGTGATTATGTTTGGTTTCCAGGGCTTGGATATAAATTTGTTTACTTAATAAACAACCAGAATAAACATTAATTTCTGAAACCCAATATAGATTATGATAGCAGGTCTGTGTCAAATTACATGAAAAAAGAAAGAAAGAAAAGTACAAGTGAGCTGTGAGCTAACAAATAATCTTAATATTTAGGAGGTATTACAAGAAAATGGATTAGTTACAGCCATCAAGCTTATTTCCTGAAATTGAAAGTGAGCATAAAATTCTAAGTGCAGTGATATATTATTTATGCTTTGTTAAAGCTTGCCTGAAGATTCAGAAAGCAAAGTCAGCAACAAGTCATAGAAGCCAGGCACCTTTAATCCCATCTGCCAGAAACTAAGAGGTGGTGGTACACACCTTTAATCCTAGGATTTAGGATTAAGAGATAGACAGAACTTTACTGAGTCCAAGGCCACCCAGATCTACACAGGATAAATCCAGTTCTAAAGAGAAACAACTCACACAAAAGATGATTTCAGCACCTGGGATCACACACCTTTAATCCCAGCACTAGAGAGGTATGAGATAGAAGCTGGGTCTTCAGTTAGAGTATCAGGCTTTCATTCTCCATCCACACAGAGGATAGCAAGACATTGAAGTCCAGGATCTACAGCCACAATGAGGAAAACATAGTAGTCTGAAGTTTGGTGGAGCCAGGATTGTCTTTCTGTCTGAGGTAGAGGTGGAAGCTAGTGACCAGTTGTTTTGCTTTTCTGGGTCATTTATTTCTCATGCAATACTAAGACTTTCAGACATGTGCAGACAATGACTTGAAGATCCTGGATTAGGCTTAATTAAAACTCCATGTTTTTGCAAAGTTGAGAAGCTCATTTTAGCAAGCTTTAAATGTGGGAAGTTTTCTCTGGTTTAAACTGTGTACCAGAAAAATATATTTATTTCCCTGCATTTGCCAAGTTTAAAAATCATTTTTCCTCTTCAGCTTAATCAAACCAAATCATGTAGCAAAGGGCCCACAGAACAGACAACAAACATTCCCAGGCAATTTAACTGTTGAAAACTCAGGTGAATAGATTATCTCATTTCATTTCTCTTAAAGCAGTGATCCATCTGTTGCTACTACTGACAAATCTGTTCCTTTGGAAACACGTGTCCTCGGAACCAAATGTCCTGTCTACTGCTGAGCTGTATGATCATGCGCTTGAACAGTCTCACTCCAACTCTGACACATCTGTAGATATATACCATGAGTTTGTAAGTTCCTCAGTTGCTTTTTTTTTTTTCTTTCTAATGAGGTCTTCAGAAAATGCCATTAATTAAATCAGAATTCACATTTTCACTGACTTTGTTGTGTCAAAATTTTATAGGTAATAGAAAAAAGCAGATACTAATAAGCAGATACTCAAAAAATGTGAATCAGAGAACCATTTTTTTTATAAATCTCAAAGGTCTGTAAGAATGAAATGATTCTTTAAGTTTTTAATACTACAGTTTATAAAGAACATAATATGAACTTCCACTTTTGAATTAGATCCCAAAAGAATCAAAGGGAGGAACTGTGATTTCTTGGTCTTTTGTGGGGGGTCTGGCCTCTGTGGAAATCCTTTAGTCACCCCTCTACAGAAATACACTGTAGGATATCCACACTGTGTTGAATTGTGTGCACAGAATAAAGTGAAAAGAATCTGAAACCATGTAAGGTAGAGTGATATCCATCTGCTCAGAAACTCCCAAATGCCAAGAAATATTATTTAGCATGTTTTGGGAGAATTTCATTGTAAAAGTGAGTTTGTGTAGATGGGAACTATGTTCTCCCTTCTCAGTGGAGATATAGGATCTCTGGGTTCTTTTAAGGAGAAAAATATAAGACAAGGAATTAGGAGGATTTGTCTTTTGAGTTGTAAAAAGTTCCCTCATCAGTGTGTATTTCATTCTCTGTTCTCTCACAATATTTCAACTGCATGGCATTCCCAGAAACCCATTAAATTACAAACGTTCTGATTGCAAGTATTAAATGTTTTATAAGTATTAAATGTTTTTTATTATAAAATAAATAGCTGAAGAAACATACTCCACAACTATAAACTTTAAATAATATTTAGGGCCTTCTCCTTCAGCCCTTGCTAACTATACAGTTAAAATAATATATCATATATATATATGATATGGTTTCTCTGTGTAAAAGCCCTAGTTGTCCTGGAATTATCTGTGTAGACCAGGCTGGCTTTGAACTCACAGCAATCTTCCTGCCTCTGCATCCTAAATGCTTGGATTAAAGTTGTGAGACACCACCACCTAGTAGAGTTTTTTTTTTTTTTCTTGACTGTATCAACATCACTGCATTTTACTTTCACCATAGATATGGTGCTATACGAACATAAAGTCATGGCAGAGCTGGAAAGATATAAATTTATAATTACTAATTAAAGGAAATGCATCAGTTTAGGTCAATAGAAAAACATGTTATTTATATATTTGCAAAAATAATCACTATTCTATAACACTCAGCTCAAATCCTAGGGAAAGTTATACTTGAAACTGTAAGTTTTTGATTCGGAGTTTGTGTGATTTTAGTGCTTGCTTTCCAAACAACAGCATTTTAAAGAACAAAACCTAAGATACCATTGGGTTAGAGGTTGGGATTGGATCTCTAAAGGGAAAAAAGATGAGAAAATATATTTGCTTTATTCCTGTGTTTTAATTTTTAAGTAGATTCTTTTAAAATAAGTTATATCAAGTTCATTGATGCTATGATCATATATGTTTTCATTCAATTTTAAAATCCAACAGCATTGGATCATATAATTTTTTCTAGAATGTAAAGTTTGCCAAATCAAGTTGGTTAAATGACAGGTTGCCCACCGTGTGCCACACTGCTTCCATCTGGACTCCAACGAGCATTAAACAATTCCGTGAAACAAAAGTAAGTTTCCTTCTTGGATTCCACTGAAACAAGTAAAGATGTCTAGTGTCTAGTTTTTCTATATGTGATTACAGGAGCCAAATAGGGGCAATTTCTGATCCATAAACTGGAGGAAGAAGCAACAGTCTGCATATAATCTACCACATCTCACAGCTGATAATTTACACAACAAGCCAATACCAGTTTACATTACAGCAAAATTCAAAAGTTCCATGGACAATTTTTAGCATCACCATAGTGGGATTGTTCTTACTACCCTCTGGGATGTTTTGATGTGAATTAGGCACTGCTTAAGTTTACATTTTCAAACATGTGCAAGAAGTACAGATATAGTAGTTTTATGGTGTAATGATAAAGGCTTCTCTAGTATCAGACTACTTAACTAACCATTGTGACATTTAGTTTCTGCTTTCAAGACTTTCTTGGCCCCACCTCAGTTTCTTCATTATAGTCAGCCTTTATTCACTGTTCTTCCTTCTCTTATATCATAAGTGAAAACTGGTGAAATAAGAGGCTCCTCTACATACTATATCTTGTTTCTCAGGATGACCTTTGTTTGATGAGATCTGGACGAGCCTATAGTTCTGTGTTATGATCTCTTCCCCCTATGTTAGCTGAGTTTGACTTGATTTAGCATAAATTCATATGCATACACATATAATGGGGACTTAAACAGATATATAAAACTATGGTTTTGAAAGCTATGATTCCATCAATGTATTGTTTTAATGATCTATCATAATATATAAGTCCAAAGTGATTATAGGTTGGGCCGATTTTATTCATTCATGTGGAAATATTTGGATTGGATCACTTGCTTCTGACAGTATTGGTGTATATGTTATCTAAAGTGAGGTCCTGAGGTCATTTACTGAGTCCCAGTAAGCCTAGATTTCTCACGGAGAGGGATAGGAATAAAAGAGAACATTTTTGTCTGAGTTAGGATTTCTATTGCTGTTAAGAGACACCATGACTGCAGCAAGTCTTATAGTGAAAAACATTTAATTGTGTTCACTCACTTAAGTTCAGAGGTTTAGTTCATTATTTTCATAGTGGGAAATAAGGCAACATATAGGCAGATATGATGATGGAGCTGAGAATCCTTACATATTGATCCAAAAGCGAAAGGAACTGTCACTGGGGACAGCTTGAGCATCTATGGCACCTCAAAGCCCACATTTATAATGACACACTTCCTGCAACAAGGCCACATGGTACTCCAAAAAAGCCATACCTTTTAATAGTGCCACTCTCTTTGGGGGCCATTTACTTTCAAGCCACCAGATAATTGAATATAGAGTGAAAGCAAAATAAAAATATTTTGACCTGTCAGTAGAAAAAAAATTGTTAGTTCTAACTAAATTTACTTAGCAAACTTTAGTACAGTGGCTAAAATTTTATATTTCTAGAATGTGTAAATAGTATGAATTATGTATAAATAAGAAATATATACTGTAGTTTACTATCTTTACCCTCTTGAGTTTCATGTAGTTTAATGTGGTGTTGAATCATGCTCTCCTAGGCAGAAGACATTCTGAAAGCAGCCATTAGTATCTCCCGTGCCTGGGACTATCCCCTGTTACATCTGGTACTTCGCACAGCTGTTCTTCCCAAAGCGTCTATTAATATGCTGCAAAGAACAAATGATCTAAAGAATGGAATTATAATACTTCTGGAGAAACTTGAGATCATGCTCAATAGGGTAAGCTGTTTCCTCACATTTCTTTGTTTAATACAAGAAAGTGGTGCTTTTCACAATAAGAAGAGAAACTTTAAATAAGTCTTTTGCAAGGCTGAACTTTTTGTTTCACATTTGTTGAAAATTGATCAAGTAAGGGACCACTTATAGAGCTAATACCTGAGATGCAAATTGCAAACTATATAAACAGAAAACTACTGCTCTTCATAATTACTTGAAAAGTAGCCTTTTTGGGGGATTGGTGGACACCCTTGCCTTCATGTATAAGCTTTTCTCATGAGAGCAATTTCCTGGTTCTCCTGAATCTTAAAAAACTAAATAAAATTAGCTTAATATGTTCATCATGTCTAAGGATTCAGAAAATGCATAGTAAAAAGAATATATTTAATTGAAAGTTAAAAGATGAGGACACTCTACTAGAGTCATTAGTTATGAAGAACATATCAAGGGAAGTATTAAGAATATGTAAAATTCCTTGAATTGAAAGAATTCATACATGGAGGATTCTGGGTAAAATAAAAAGGTAGATCTTAAAACACAAGGTAGAAGTCTTGAAGGATATTTACTGATCATTGAGTACTGGCCATCAGATGCATACAAAAATACACATGCATTAACATGGAAAGAAAAAAATATACTAATGATGTCAATTATATCTATTCTTTTGATGTGCAGATAAAGCCTGGAGCTATAGAAAATGACTATCCTCATTGGTCAGGACTGAGAGAATTTCAGTCATCTGATGAAGACACTCAACTTTTTGCTATGTATAATCTGTTACGATGCCTGAAAAGAGATACTCAAAAGGTTGAAAGTTACCTCAAGTCTCTGAAGTACCATCTCATCTCTAAGAATAACTATTAATCAGACATGCTTCATTATGCAGCAGATGGGAAAAATACAAAGATCTGATATGAGATATTCTTATATATGATGTGAATGTGTATTATTTTTATTGATAGTAAATAAAGCTAATTTTGCCCATGGCCAAGCAGAATATAGCTATATGGGAAATCCAAACAAAGAACGCAAAAGAAAAGGTAGAATTAGGGAGACACTATATAGTTGCTGAAAGGTAAAATGCCAAAACATTATCAGTAATCCATGGCCATGTGATGATACACAGATTATTAAAAATGGGTTAATGTATAAGAGTGAGCTATTTAGTAATATGCCTGACCCATTGGCCAAACAATTATATTTACTATTAGTCTCTGAGTGATTATTACATAAGCAGCTGTAGGGACCCACAAGAGGGAGAGAAACTGGTCCAGAGGGACCAGCAGGACAGAGAAAAACATTCAACTATCTGTGGTGCATGATATGGGACAAAAATTTTCTCATAAAACTTGACAAAAGTTTAAAAAGGAATTATAAATGCAAAAAAAAAAAGGAAAAAAATAGAAAAAAAACCCAGACCCAAACACAGCTTCTTGGTAGCAGCATTTTGTCAGATGGGCTGTGTTTGCTTGAAGCAAGCAGAGATACAGCTCCTTTAAGAGACAGCTTCCTCTCAATTGGAAAGTTTTTTTCCCAACCCTTGTATTTAATATATATAGATTACTTTTGTATTTTCACAATATTAGTGTATTAACTAATGAGCATAAGAAGTTTTTCACTTTTTGAGGTCTTCAACTTCTTTCTTCAATGTTATATTCATTATAAATTTTTATATTATTTATAAAATTGAAAAAATTAAAATTTACATAATGGAGTACTACTAATCATAAAAAAATAGAATCTTGAAATTCGCAGGCAAATGGATGGAACTAGAAGAAACACTCCTCAGTGAGGTAACTCAGTCACAAAAATAAAACACACTATGTACTCACTCATATATGTATTTTAGACATAGAACAAAGTATTACTAGCCTACAATCTGCACCACCAGAAAAGCTAGGAAAAAAGGAGAGACATACATGGTCCCCTGAAGAAGGGGAAAGGACAAGATCTCCTGAGAAAATTGGCAGTATGGGGGAAGGGAAGAGGGAGTTAGGAGAAATAGAAGGGGAGAAAAGGAGGGGAGAGGAGGGCATGGAGTATCAGGAAGATTGAGTCAGGGAAAGAATAGAGGAGAGCAAGAAGAGAGACACCATAATAGAGGGAGCCATTACAGATTTAAAGAGAAACCTGGCACTAGGAAAATGTCCATAGATCTACAAGGATGACCCCCTAACAATCTAAGCAATAGTGGAGAGGCTACCTTAAATGTCCTTCCCTGCTAATGAGATCGATGACTACCTTAGATGCCATCCTAGAGCCTTCATCTAATAGCCAATAGAAAGACAAGCAGACACCCACAGCTAAATACTGAGCTGAACTCCTGGAATCCAGTTACACAGAGGAGAAGTGATGAGCAAAGGGGTTCAAGATCAGGCTGGAGAAACCCACAGAAATAGCTGACCTGAGCAAAGGGGAGCTTATGGACCCCAGTCTGATAGATGGGAAACCAAAACCAGCATAGGACCAACCCAGAGCCCCTGAACTGGTCTCAGCTAGGAGGCCTGGGGAATCTATGGGACCTTTGACAGTGTAATCAATATGCATCTCTGGTGCAGGCAAGGACTTCAGGAGCACATTCCCCATGGAGAAATACTCACTTAGCCTAGAGACACAGGGGAGGGCTTAGATCCTACCCCAAATGACTTGACAGATTTTGATGATCCCTTCTGGAAGACCTCACCCTTCCTGGGGAGTGGATGAAGGTTGGGTCAAGAGGAGGGTTGTGGGTAGAGGATGGGAGGATGGGAGGGAGAGGGAACTGGGATTGATATGTAAAAGAAGAAAAAAATATGATAATACTAAAAATTAATGAATATAGAACCATAGCTTTCACCCTACACAAACTAATCTCAAAATCTATCAAGACCTCAACATAAGTCCTGATATCCTAAATCAGGTAAAAGAGAAAGTAAGGAATAAGTTTGAATTTATAGGCACACAACAGGACTTTGGGAAACAGACTCTGATATAGCACATCTTTTTGTTTGTTTGTTTTTGTTTTTTAGACAGGGTTTCTCTGTGTACATTATATCTACTGAGATCTAGTACATAGAATCTAAAAAATGCTAAAACAAATAAACACATGAACAAAATTCACTGAAAAAATGGGCTTGGAACTTCATAAAGATTTACCAAAAAATGAACCTCAGACAATTGAGAAAATATTCAACATTCTTTACCATCAGAAATATGTGAATTGAAACTATAGATTTCACCATTACACTGTGAAACAAAGCAAGATGGATAAAATAAAATACAGCACGTGCTAGTGAAAGTGTAGGGATATGGATTACCTGAGGGACTTCAAAGTGGGAAGCCCATTGTGATCATCCATGTGAAGGATTCCCGCAAAATTGAAACTACATCTACTACAAATTCTTCTGTACAACCTATGATCCATATACTTCTTCCCACATGTTCATTTAGTAGCCAAAACTGGAAATGCCCAAATATTCATCAACTGTAAAATTAACAACCAAAATTGGGTACATTTACACAATGTGGTATTATTCAGATGTTATAAAAAATGTAATTCACAAATGGATGATGTCAGAAATTATCACCATGAGTGTTACTTTTATGCTATAGATATATTAATGTGTTATTTACAATAGTGTGCTGTACTGTTTTATGTCAGTGGGACAAAGTCTAGATGAATTATGGGTAATGACCTAGCACTGAGGTCATGGAATGTGGTGGGATGGAGGTGCTTTAGCAAAGAAAAATGAGTAAGCCATAAACAAGATTCTTCAACTGATCACTTGTCTCTAAAGGAAATAATAGAATATTGTTTTATTTTAGGGCGTGGTTATCACATAGTAGATAGGTAGGAATTGTCTATAAATCTCAGAAGAATATTCTTGGGGTTAAAAGTAGGGAAACATGGTCCAAATCTCTCTCATGAGTGTCTGCTATGGAAAACAAATAAAGTAAATATCTGATATACTCCAGATGCATACAGACAGGAAAAAGAATTGATAGAGACTACAGATCCACAGTGATCCAATGTTGTCACTGCTCCACTGCTGGATTTGGCCTGTACCTGTGAAAACTGTGTCCATTAGTGGAGGCAATTCTTTGAGTTTCTTCCCTAGCAGTGTGCACTCAGGGTAAGAGAACCATGAACAGAGGCTACCGCATGACACAGGTAGTAGAGCTCTATTGGGGACAGCAGAGTCTAGCCAGGAAATCTCTCCTAACAAAAGTCACTATCCTTTGATGTTTTCCCACTGGTGTTCTTGGGACATCATTTGTGTGTCCCCCCAAAGCATCTGATACTCAAAGGAATTTTATCCTTTGAGTGATCCCTAGCCATTAAAACACATTAGTAACCAAATTGTACATACCAAGATTTTATATTGATCCTCTCTTCTGAATTTTGAGAAAATCAAAGGCATAGACAGATATGCAAGAAAGAAAAGGTAGAACATATAATTTTTACTTCCACTGGTGTACAGCCTTAATATACTGGAGAATAATGGGAGGACATTAAAAATGTGAGAATAAATGTTATCAGAACCACAGTAATCCAAACATATGGAATCTTCCTAAGATGGCACTAAGAAGTATCATTGCTGGAGATGGGTATAGGAGAAATATAGAGCCACTTTATACTTCTTTCCCAATACATCTTGGAACATATAAAATTGCTGGTATTTCAGGAAAGTTCAAAAGCATACAGCTTGTATTGCCTTATTACACTGAAAATTTACTCACTAAATACCTTGTCTTTGTAAACTACCCCAGATAGTCCATTCAAATGATCTACTTAGTAATAAAAACTAATTGCTTCATGTTAAATTAATGTAGTCTTCTTTATTTATTCTGATTATAAAGTAAGTTGTCAGTTATCTTATTTGCTCTCCAAATGGCATATTTGTAAAAATTTTTGCAGGAACATCACAAAACTAAGAATTGATTATACATTAAATGGATGAAAGAAACTGACCAATTTTTACTTTGGTCACTTCTAAAGAATATATTTCGTTTTATAAAAAATGCATTATAACCACACATGCATTTGATGGGAGATGTTATTCTGTATATATGTTTCTCATACTGGTTAATAAAGCTCTGTGGCCAATGAGATAGCAAGATAGGCAGGGCTAGGAGACAAGGAGGAAAGAGGAAGTAGTAGGGAGGAGTCGAGATGTAGCCAGGGAAGAAGGAAGACGCCCGCGCGGCTCCCCGATAAGACAACCATGTGGAAATACTTAGATAAGTAGAAATGGGTTAATAATTAAGGCAGAGCTAGCCCATAAACAATAATGGTAACTGGCCAAAAGGATTGTATCAAATATATATTCTCCTGCGTGTTATTGGGGGCCGGCACGCCAGACCAGCGGCAGGCGGGCTGGCCGGAAAACAAGCTACATGCATCCAAACAATAAAATGTTGAAATTTTAAATATAATATAAAATATTTATTTTTTATTTGTAAAGTTATAAAAATAATATGTAAAATATCATATTAATATATTATTAAACTATTTTATTACAAAAATGTTTCACTAGCTTATATTAATTCTGAGATACTTTTCTTTATTTCTGTGACTATTATGAAAGGTATAATAATATTCTTATTTTATCCTCTCTATATAGAAAAGCTTCAGAATTTTGTGCGTTAAATTTTGTATTCTATTAGTTCACTGAATATCTATATCAGTTGTAGAAGTTTTCTCCTGAACTTTAGTGTATTTTCATATTAAAATTTTTTATCAACAGCTTTTATCACATGGTTATGAATATTGTTGTATTTAATAATCTCTGGATGTAATAGAGGAACATAGAATAAAATACAATGTAAACAAAGAATGAGTACCTTAATATCTTGATTTTTTATTTTTATATCTTTTATCTCCTTTTATAGTCTTATTTCTCCTTCTCAGACTTCAAGCACTAAATAAAACAGACACGGAGAGATTGGGCATCCTTGTCTTATTCCTGCTTTCAGAAGATATGCTTTGGTTTATTTGTATAGAAATATGTTTCTGTGGTTTATTGTAAGCTACTTTTATGTAAATTACATTCTACGGCGAGTCCCACACTCAGTAGTTACTAAAGGCAAAGTGGATCCTGTGTTGGGATTTGCTTGTTTGTACATTATTTTATTGTGGATTTAGAGGGAACCAGAATAACTTGGGTGAGTAGAACATGGGAGATGATCTTGGAGGGGATAATTCCTACTAAGTCTGACAAATTGAGTGCAGTCTCCAAAACCCACTTTTTGTAAGAGAAAATTCACTCTGGAATAATATCTTATGACCTCCATAGGCATGCCATATGCATATGCATACATGCATGTCCCTACAGGAGCATTACAGACATGTACACAAAAACAAATACAAGAAAGATAATTGTTTAGTAAATAGTTTTATTTAAGATTTCAAACATCACTCTCCTCCCTTTATCAGACTAAATTTTAAAAAGGAGTTGATATCAGATTAGAAGGAAAAATGAGTTGCTCCTAATTAGTAAACTTTTATTCTAAACAGTGCTTATAAATTTAATTCCAAATTTAGTTTTTTAAATACACCAAGAAAGTGAATATAAAGATGCCCTCCCTTTTTGATAATTTATTTTATAGTTGTTCAAATACAGGCATAGAGACTTCTACTAGAATTTCATAGTAATGGGGAAACCAACACCATGAAAAATACACAATTTTTCATTGTTCAAGAATTTCCTTCATGTAATTTTTCTGTCAAAGCCACATTCTGTTTCTCCCTTGAAATTCCTCCTTTATTTGCTTCTTAGCTCTTTTCTTCCAACTAGATGTCTTCTGATTTAATACCAAGGAATCTACTAAGCAGATTTTGTATGTGCTAGGAAGTTAGGGTCATCCACCTGGTCATTGGAAGCACCTTAAAAGCTTCACCTTCATAGAAATTTCAAACTCCTTCTTCTAGAAGTTACCACCACCACTAACTGCTTGGAAAGTTAGCAGACTTCATTAGCTATTTTTTTTTTTTTTTATTAATCATGTTTTTTGTTTGTTCGGAGTTTTTTTGTTGTTGTTGTTTTGTTTTTGCAAGATTGTTCATGTGAGTTAAGGTATAAAATGGACCTGTTATTTACTGCAAATTTTCCAGCAATTTGATGACAAATATTTTCTTATCACATATATCAACTACCTTGGTCTCTGACAATTATTCAAGTCCCTCTTCTATGGTTATCCCTGAGAATTGTGGACAGAAGCTATGATACAGATACTCTACTTAGAGCTGAATTCTCCACAGTGTCTTGTAGGTGTATGATGATCAGTTGTTAGTTTCTGAATAAATCACTATAGAGTGCATAAAAGCTTCTCTGATTAAAGTACAGTGATGCACCAATCTATGTGTTAAAAAAAAAGAACTATGTGACAGTTCATATAATTAGAGGAGAATAATATCACCAAGTTATCCATTAGGTTCTATGATATGAGAAGTAATATGATTTTTGGACTAGGTAATTAAAACAGGAATAATTTTTGTCTTGTAGAGTAGATTGTAAATTTCATCACTCATGACACTCCTGCTAAAGTGGACACATGCTCATAAGATACTCATTATAAGAGCTCATAATTTTCTTGAGTTCTTTATATATTTTGGAGATTAGGCCTCTGACAGATATGGAGGTGATAAATATCTTTTTTTTTATTCTGTAGGCTGCAATTGTGTTCTATTTATAGTGTGTTTTGCTTTACAGAAGCTTTTTAGTTTCATGAGGTCCCACTTATTAATTGTTGATCTTAGTGTCTATACTAATGGTGTTCTGTTCAGGAAGTTGTATTCCGTGGCAATGCATTCAAGGCTAACCCCCCCCCCCACTTTCTCTTCTATCAGGTTCAGTGTGAATGAATTTATGTTGAGGTCTTTGATCCACTTGGATTGAATTTTTGTCTAAGGTGATAGATCTATTTGTATTCTTTTACCTGCAAAATCCAGTTATATCAGCACAATTTGTTGAAGATCTTTTTTCTTCATTGCATAATTTTAGAAAGAACTCAAGAAACTAGATATCAAAAACCAAATAATCCAATAAAAAATGGGGCACAAATCTAATCAGAGAATTCTCTACAGAACAATCTCAAATATCAGAGAAACACTTAAAAGATGTTCAACATCCTTAGCAATATTGGAAGTGAAAATCAAATTGCTCACAGATTCCATCTTAATATCTGTCAGAATGGTTAAGATAAAAACACAAAAAGCTGCTTATGCTGGAGAGGATATGGATCAAGGAGTATATTCCTCCATTGCTGGTAGGAGTGCAAAATTGTACAGCCATTTTGAAAATCAATATCACAGCTTTTCAAAAAATTGGGAATCAGTCTACCTCAAGACCCAGCTATACCACTCCTGGGCATATACCCAAAGGACACTCAATCATATCACAAGGATACTTGCTCAACCATGTTCATAGCAGCTTTATTTGCAATAACCAGAGCCTGGAAATAACTTAGATATCCCTTAACCAAAGAATGGATAAAGAAAGTGAGGTGCATTTATAGAATGGAGTATTACTCAATTGTTAAAAATAAAGACATCAGGAAATTACTGGGCAAATTGATAGAATGAGAAAAGTAATCATCATGACTTAGGTAGCCAAGACTCAGAAAGACATACATGGTATGTACTTATTTATAGTTGGATATTAACTATGAAGTAAAGGGTAATCATACTACAATCCACAGATGAAGAGAGCCTGGGTAATATAGAGGACCCAAGGTGTTGGTAGTGGTGGTGGCAACAAATGAATCTCCCTAGGAAGGGAAAAGAGAAGATATCTTCTGGATGGAAAGAGACAGGAATGGGAACTTATAGGATCAGGTTGAAGTGGATGGAGGGAGAGAGTACTAAAAACGATGACAGGAAAAGTGGTTGGTGACTTTTCAGGGACAGGTAGAAAGCTGATGCAAGGAAAATTCCCATGAATCTACAAGGGTGACCTAACTAAAACTCCTAATAATAGTCTATACATAGCTTGTGCTAGCCATTTGCTGCAATCAGATGGGTGACTATGCCAATTGTTATCAGAGAGCTTCATTACAGTAACTGATAGAAACAGGTACAGAGACCCTTAACCAAACATAAGGTGGAGTTTGGAAATCCTGCTGAAGAGAGGGTGGTGCCAAGGACATCACAAGAAAAACTGGCAGAAACAATGAACCCGGTTCATAGGAACTCATAGAGAATGAACCAACAATAAGGAAGCCTGTGTATATATGTATATGGAGTGACAGTTGTGTAGTTTGGTCTATTTGTGGAACTTCTATCAATGGGAGCTGAGATCATTCCTAGTGCTTTGACTGGTTCTTGTATCCTATTCCTCATACTAATTTGCCATTGTGGGAATTCAGTCCAATAGCCAATTGGCTGGTGGAAGCTTGAGCCAATGGAAATGGTCTGCTCTGGAGATATGTGATATATCCCATACCCTCCTCATAAGGCCCTGGGGGAAGGGTCCTGTGCTCTTTCACTGTGGAGGGCTTGCTGAAGCCACAGCTTGGTGACCTTCTCTGGACCTTCCTCATGGCCTCTGGGAACAAAAAGATGGCAACAGCAGGATCAGCAGCAGTGTCACTGATTCACTTATGTATTGAATAAATCTGACTTTATCCCAGACCGCCTTAGCCACTCTACATTAGTTTGCTTGCCCAGCCTAAATACATGGAAAGGTACTTAGTGTTACTTCAACTTGATAGGCCATGCTATGTTAATACCTATTGGAGTCCTACCCTTTTCTGAACAGAAACACAGAAGGAATGGTTGAAAAGGTACAGAGGTGAGGAGGGAATGACAGGAGATGAGGGGGAGGAAATGGCACTAGGGATGTAAAATAAATAAGTAAATAAATAAATTTTAAAAATTTCAAAGGAGCTCATAATGTTGGTGTCTGGGTTGGACTTTGGCGATTTTTTTCCCCTGTCATGTCATGAATCAAATATTTCCCTAATATTACAGTTTTCAGTAGGCATCGAGATTCTAATTCAGCCCTGGTTGATTAGTTCATATTCTATGACTCAAGTGTATGTTATGAATTGCCCACTGTAAACATCATTGTCCATGTCTTGCATAAAGTGAGAAATGTTACAAGATGCCTTAAGTTCACATCTGAACATAACACACACACACACACACACACACACACACACACACACACACACACAGTGACATGAAAACCCATGGTAGTTTTAAGTATTAGGACATATATCTTCGGATTTACCTCGTGTAAGTAATGCACTACATTTTTCTCTTCTATCTTAAATTTTACACGTTCTTTTTCTATATGTTCACACTTATTTTTGATTACATTCACTGTTTGATTTCATATTATATGTTTGTTTTCAAAACCTCACAAAATCTACTAAATGAGGTAAAGGCAGCCTTGAAAGTCCACTGCCTTCTCGACACATCAGGCATTGCCTTTAGTCCATGTTTTAAGTTAACAAGAGGCAGTAGGCAGGATGGAGCTATCACCAACCAATTATTTATTTGCAGGTGGAATATAAAATATTCACTTATTTTAGTACATGGTACTATCATGCAGTGGATTGATAGGGATTGTTAGATGATTACCCTTTGGGTCAAAAGATGAGACATGTAGTTCAGATTCCTCTCATGAAGGTCTGCTAAAGAAAGTCAGTTTCTGATTAAAATGAAGTATAAATATGGGCAAGAAATAGAATGGATAGAGCTGGATGGAGTTATCCACAGTGATTCATTGCTGAGCTGCTGCAGTGTTGGAGTGAAAATGATGCCTGTGACAAGTGCATCAGTTGGGAGAGAAGCACTGGAAAAGTTACTTGTTTTTATGAGAAGTGTGCTCTCCTGGAGAGGGAACTATTCACAGCACCTGAAAAGGATGACACAGATGGCAGAACTCTGTTGGGTAGAGGACAATCTACTCAGGAGTTGTGTTCTAACAAACATTTTTCCTTGATACTTCACCATTCAATGTGTCATGACAACACTAGTGTTAGAAAAAGACAATCATCAGATTCTCAGAGGAACTACTTGAGCCTTTGTAACTAACTCTTTAGTTATCAACTTCAGTGTCCTATAATTTTACATTTGTCTTTGTCTAATGAAACTGTCATGGGCATCAATAGGAAGAAGAGGGAAAAGACAGCCATATTGGTACAATGTGTACACCGAGTCTTCACTGCTATGTGAACTGAAAAAATGAAAAGAAAAGATGGAGGACGTCTCATGTGCATGGGGGATAAAATGTTTGTAGAGCCACAGAAATCTAAGCATGTGGAATCTGTCTCTAGCAGCTCTAAGGATGATCATAGTTGCAGATGTCCACTCAAGGAATTTAAAGCTGTTTAGTAATTCTTCCAAATACTTTTTGGAACATGTAAAATTGAGAGTACTTATTGATAGTGCAGTAGTACAGAACCTGTATTGTCTATTATTAGACTGCAAATTCACTCATAAACGAGTTTCCTTTGTAAAGTACATGGGAAGAATTATGTCATATAGGTACTTTTAATGTCAGCATTGTTGGAAATGAAAATGGAATATTTTTACCTGTTAATTGATAGTTCAATACTTGAATCATACATGAAAATAAATTTTGATTTAAGATGTTTGCTATGGTGTCTCTTAGATACTTTGCAGGTTATGAAAATGAGGAATAACAAGAATTGAATAGCATTTTCAAATTAATAATCTGAGGAAATGACCAATATAATAGTGATGGAAAACAAGTTGCTGTGAGCAGTGGACAATAATCAGTAACAGTGATTGACTACATAAATGAAGCTTGGACCAAGTTCTTTCTTCACATGGAAGGGATGATGTTCTACATACTGTTTTTCAGCCTAATTTCATTGCCTCCTTAAAAGTCCCCATTCAACTAATTGTCTATAATGGTTAAATGTTTCAGTGTCAAGAGTGCTTTTTGTATTATCTAGGAAAGTAACTATGTTCAAAAGTTTTATTTTTCTATATTATTATAATCACACTTTAGTCATGAAAATGTATTGTATATAAAATATTGGTGTCAGTAATACAAGTGTGAATGGAGAATAGATTTTGTATGTTAAATGGATACATTATAAACATTGTATAAATTAATCTGTGATATTTTTTGCAGGTTTTCAGAGTAGAACTCAACAAAACAGAAATCATCTTGAAAGTAGGTATAGTCTATAGAATAGCCTCTTGTGCAGAAGAGAAACCAGTTATGGAGGATGGTAAAAATAATGAAGACTATAGAAGTGGGACCAGGAAAGTTTAGAAACTCTGGAAGAAATGCTATGTTTGGTCAGTTTGGTAACATGTTTCTGGAGGCAGAGTCATAGTACTATACCATGACACAGTTAGACTCCAGATGAATATGAATATATTCATCTATGAGTTTCCAGTTGAGATAAAACCCCCCAGAGATAATAAAAGCAGTCCCATTGGTAAGGTGCTGGTAAAATTAATCTTCTACATTGACATTTCAATTCTTTGGCATTCTAAGCTGGCATTGATTGTTTTCTGACTGTTGTTTCTTCCTTCATTTGTTGAACCTGAGATCACTACTCCAAAAGAACTTATTAATCACACCCATTAAAACTAGCCTGTGAGAATTCTACCTCTTAACCAACAATGCTGTGTGTGTGTGTGTGTGTGTGTGTGTTTGTGTATGTGGTGTTTGTGTGTATGGGTGTGGTGGTGGTGGTGGTGGTTTGTGTGTGTGTGTGTGTGTGTGTGTATGTGTTTGTGTATGTGGTGTTTGTGTGTATGGGTGTGGTGGTAGCGGTGGTGGTGTGTGTGTGTGTGTGTGTGTGTGTGTGTGTATGTGGTGTTTGTGTGTATGGTTGTGGTGGTGGTGGTGGTGGTGGTTTGTATGTGTGTGAGTTTGTGTATGTGGTGTTTGTGTGTATGGGTGTGGTGGTGGTGGTGGTGGTGGTGGTGGTTTGTGTGTGTGTGTGTGTGTGTGTGTGTGTGTGTGTGTGTGTAGATATCACACATATAATATATCCTGGTTCTCCTTCTATGGCACTATGGCACTAGGATTTCGATAAATATATGGCTTTGTTTGATGAGTAAGTTTGAATATTTTTCCCTTTGTATATGTTTTTCAAGATGATTTCTCAGTCAGTAAGTCATTTAGAGTATATCCCTATTTCATGGAATCATGACAAATGTCAAACAACTTCAAGAGAATGCATAGAGACTGAGAATCAATAAGGGATGCAAATACACTTTAACAAAGTCTAATGCAGTATGAAAAACCTAAACACTCATCAAGTATTAGACAATACATTGGTTATCTAAGAATCATTAGGAGATCATATACTATTTGGTTGTATGTTATGTGTCATTCTTCTGCCTGAACCTCAGTTTCCTTTTCTAGGAATCTTGCAAAATGTTGTTTCTCTAGCTAGATTGAAGAATTTAAAGAGATGCTTAGGTGCATTACAGAATCAAGGAGGAATACATGCTGTCCTGTTCTGCTACACTTACTCCTCCCTCATCCTCCTTAGGTATTGTGACATGTACTAGATGGGCCTGATGACTACAGTTTATTTGTTGACCAAATTTGTTTACTAAGAGGTCCTGTGACTTAGTGAGCAATTTCTATCTTAGAATCTCTAATTTCTTACAATAACACAATTGCCTATGATCCACCATGAAGCAAACCTCCCTAATACTATAGAAACATAAGTCTATATGGCTCAATCTCTTTTGGTATTTTTACTTCAGCAGGGAAAATTTCACAGAATATATTTAGATGTCTTAGTACCTGCTTGTCCTAAAGCTAATATTGTATCATTTACTTTCCAAAGACATCCTATTTCATCCTGATTGTGTTCTCAGTCCATCTTGATTGTTTCAATACTAGGATCACCCAACACCTCTCCTACATAGCAGTCATGCTGTGTTTGAGTTCTAATGGCCATGCATACATTGTGATTAGATTGACTATCCTCCAGTCTTTAACTATCTACCTGTCACTTTTTTTTCATAGATACATTAAAAGGTATCTATCAGTAGCAATTGGGTCAATAGCTATCTCCAAACAAAGATGATACATTCCTATTACCTGTATATTTGGAGAAGAACTTTGCAATTCAAGGATGTGTATGGTTCTTCTATCCCACAACAGTCTTTCTGCAGTATAGACCAGTATTAATATGGAGTCATAGCTCTCAACCCCTCCGAAATGGGTAATTTCTCACCATTGCAATCAAATTTAGAGCTATATTGTGCCCTATATATTTTAAGCATTGTGGCACAGCCCCCAGCTTAAGTGGAAGGGAAAAACAAGCTACTCTCATTTTTCAGTCAGAAGGTAAAAGAGAGAATTGAGTTCCTTTTTCGTTACCAATTCTGTTTTCACCTTATTTGTTGTATTAATTTACAGGTCCTCCTGTAAATCCACCATCAAGAAAGGATGTGTCAAACTGTCCCTGTGGAATTCTATTAAGTTGGTGGTACAATTTTCCATATTATTTTGATGTTAGGCTGAAGTTCTAGCTTTCACACTAATGCATATGTGATGAAAATTTAAAAGTAATGAAAAAATGTTTACTGTTTGTACCATGGAAATCATTATATGTAGTAATAGGTTCTACATCTTTGCAAGCCTAAATTTTTCATGCTGTTCTACCAACAAATAAAATTTCTTTAAAAATACAGTCTAACCATTTAGTTCTACTGTGCAAGAAACAACAGTCACAGCAGCACACATATATTTTGGACTTCATGTGACTTCCACAAACGATTCCTGAAGAAGAGACTTTTTGGATACTGGGACTTTCAATAAATTTATAAATAGCTTATGAAAGTTTCCTTATGTTTGAGGAGTATTATTGCACACATTTTTATTTATGTCTTTATTGTTTTACAGTATGATTTTGCAACCAGTGAATAATTTAGAGTATATCTCTAATTTATATAACAATTCACATTGTGGACAGCTTCAAGATAATACAAAATGTCATTGAATACAAATCATATTTTGACAAATTCTACTTTAGTATGAAAAATTCTCAAGGTTTTTCAACTAAGTGACCAAGTTGAATATCTAGCACTGTCATGAGAAACATAATATAATTGTCAATTATTTAGAGCAAGTTTAATGTCTAGAGTATCTGCTCTATTTACTTGTCAATACTTAAGAGAAATTTGAGAATCTGTAGTTGATAGGAGAAACTACTCAATATTTTTTCAATAGACCATCATCAGTGCATCTTCCTCATTCTGTAACTTACACAGTAATTATAATTACATGGAGGTATTTGGCATGATGCTTAATGCATTATGGGTTGAAGTAGGGGCTCATACTCTTCTCTCTTGGGACATTTGTTGCTCCCCCAACTCTCTTAATGGTTATTACATGTATTAGGTTGTGTCATGGTTACATATTATCATAAAATCTGTTCACACAAAAGGTCCAAGGATTAGGTAGCAATTTAAATCTCAGCATACCCAACTTCCTACAATAATATGATGTTTCCTACAGTCCACCCTAAACCTGCCCTCCAAAATTTTATTTAAATGTTAGAATATATAACTCAGTTCCTTTTAATATTCTTATAATATTCTTATTTCACAGGGGAAATTACACAGTATACCTAAAAAAAGTTTCTTCTTCTTTTTATTCTTCTTTAGTACATTACACCATAACCACAGTTTCACCTCTCTGCTCTTTTAGCACTTTCCAACCTCTCCATTGCCCAACTCCCCCTCTGATTACTTTTAAAAAAAAACAAAAACAAAAACAAAACAAATAACAAAGGCCTTGTAGGGATTTTCACGAACAAGACCTAACAAGATATAGTAGGACTGCACAAACTCTCCAATCAAGGCTGGATTTGGCAACCCAGAAGGAGGGAAGAGGTCCCAAAAGCATGAAAAGACTCAGTCAGAGACAGCATCCCACATTTTCAACAATGGGAAACACCATGCTATACAAGTTATATGTAGCGCAGACCTAGCTCAGACCCATGCAGAGTTCATGTTTGTCACTTCTGTTTCTATGAGCCCTGCTTAGTGGATTCTGCCGGCCATAATTTTGTGGTGTCTTCAACCCTTTGGCTTTTACAATCCTATCTCACCCTGTCCTCAGTGTCTCTATATAGTATTTGGCTATGGGTCTCTGTATCTGTTTTCATCAGTTGCTAGTCTACACTCTTTGATAACAAGTGGGCTAGTCACTATTCTTTGAGTATACCAGAATATCATTGAAAATCATTTTTTGATTTCTTATTTTCAGTCACGTTTGGTTTTATTCTGGGTCTCTGGGCTGTCCTACCTCTTGTTTCTAGACATCCAGGCAGTATCAGTCATGGGATTCTCTCTTGTGGTATGGCATGGGTTTCAAGCTGAAGTAGTCATTGGTTGGTTACTTCACATCTTGTATGCACAGCAAATTGTAGTTTGAAGGGTTTGTGGCTGGGTTGGTGTCCCGATCTTTCCACTGGAAGTTTTGCCTAGTTATAGGAAATGGCAAGTTTGTGCTCCATATCTTAACTTCCTAGGATTTTTAGCTAGGGTCACCCTCATGGGTTTCTTGGAGTTTTCATTGCACCAGATTTATAGCTCAACCAGAGATGCCCCCAGATTTCAGTTGTCTCTCCCAGAACTGTCTCTAACCATTCCTCCCACCCCTGTCTGATCCTGCCTGTTTCCAGCCTCACTTGCTCCAAGTTTATCTGCAATATCTTCTCTAATTCCTATTCCCTCCCTTGTGCCTTATTTGTTACTTATCTTCTCCAGGTCTGTGGATTGTAACATGATTGTCCAGTACTTAACAGCTAGTCTCCACTTACAAATGAATACATACCATGTTTGTCTTCTGCATCTGGGTAACCTCAATAAGAATGGTTATTTCTAGTTCCATTTACTTGCCAACAAATTTCCTGTAGTCATTGTTTTAAACAGCTGAGTAATAATACATTGTGTAAATGAACATTTTCTTTATTCATTCTTCGGTGTTCAGGAGTCCTTGTACTTGGTTTTCAAGTATTTTATTGAGTATGTTTGAATGAAGCATATTGGTTCTTGATGGGGGAGGTGAGCTCTTTATGAGGTTTAATCATCAGGCTAACTATGGTATAATAAAACTAATTGGGCAATGTTTCTCCTGACTTTATTTTGGAATTCTCAATTAATTAATAAAACATTGTGAAGCTCTTCTACAATGTGTTGTATAACATAAAATTTTTATATTGTTGACCATTAACAATTAATGAGTTGAAAGTCATTCATATTCTTCAACTCCTAAAAAAAATACACACACACAAAGGTAAGATAAAAGAGGAGGGAAGGGGAGGATTGGAGAAATCAGAAAGTACCTGAACACCACTGAAAAATGGCCCATAAAGTCAACTGAATGGGACTCATGGGAGCTTGCAGAGATCAGAGAGCCTGTAAGGTATGACCTAGGTCTCTACATATATGTTATGGCTGAGGAGCTTAGTGTTTTCGTTGGACTCCTAGCAGTGGCAGTGAGGGCTATCTCTGACTCCTTTGCCTGCATGTGGTACCCTTTTCTCCTATTGGGTTGCCTCATCTATCCATGACATGATGCCATGTTTGGAATTATCCTTGGGCGTCCTTCTCTTTTATGATGAGAAATAGAGAGGGAAGAGGTGTTGGGGAAAGACTCAGTTGGAATGGGAAGGAAGGAGGGGAAACTGTGTTCAGGATATAACATATATGAGAAGAATTTTAAAAAGTTATATTACATGAGAAGAAAAATCTATTTTAAATAGAAGGAAAAGAAACAAAAAACAGAAAATAAACTTGAAAAAAACCCCATAATTTTAACATGGGGAACCAGTCCTTTCTCTTATCCATTTTAATCAACTTTTCCTGATATGTCTCTCTTCAATTTCAGAGTTTTGATTCAGCCTCAAATGATGGATATTTGTCCAAACTTATGGAATGAGAACCTAAATGAATTTATAGAGTTTCAAGTCTGTCTCTCATTCTATCTGTCCTTTTTATCTCTATCACACTATTTCTTACTTAGTTCTCTCACCTCCTTCCTTTTATAATCACCACCATATAAGTACCTCTTGTGTTGTATACTTCTGCTATAGACAACTGTGTTGCATAGGCCCAGTGTAACAAGACCAGATGACTTCAAAGAGCAGCCTCTGAAACAGTGCATTAAAATTTTTCTTCATTTAAGATGTTCTCAGGTATTGTGACACAACAATAGACAACTGACTTATAAAGCTGTCTATGAATTCACTTCTTTAAATTCTTTATGGGCTCCTCTCTGCAAAGAGCAAGTCATCAATTATTAAATTATTTAATTTCCCCTTCCTTAAAATTTCTTCTCATCTCTCCCGTGTGCTTATTAGCTACCTAATCTCTGTTGGGGTTTCTCTTGTGGGTTTTCTATTGTGATAAACATCATGGCCAATTACATCCTTGGGAGGAAATAAAAGGTTTGTTTCACTTCCTCTTCTGAATCACAATTTGTCACTGAAGGAAGTCAGAGCTGGAGCTAAAGTGAAGAACCTGTAGGCAAGACCTGAAGCAGAAGCCATTTATAGAGTGCTGCTTACTGGCTTGTTCCCTATGACTTATTCATCTTGCCTTCTCTGCCCTACCATATCACCCACCTGGGTTGCTGATCAATCAATCATCAATCAAGGAAATGCACAACAGAATTCTTCACAGGCCCATCTGGTGGAGGCATTTTCCTCAATTGATGTTCTCACTTCCTCAATACCTCTAAATTGTGTTAAATGCCATAAACGCACCAACATAGAAGTCAAGCAACAAACACATAAATATATATGGCATGAACCCAACATCCACACATAAGCAGAAACATAAAATGTTTGTTTGTCTTTTGATCTAGGGTATCTCACTGACTTATTCGAGATGACCAATTCTGGCTCCATTCATTAACCTAGAATTTTAATATTTTTAAACAGCTGAGCAATACTACATGGTGTAAACATATCAAAGTTTTGTTGTCCAGTGTTTAGTTGGTTGACATTAAGGCTGTTGCCAATTTTGGCATCAAAAAAACATGACTTAGCAAGTATCTTGGTCACAAGATGCAGAGTCCTTTGGGCATATGCCCATAGTGTTATGGGTATATCTTCTGGCATATCTACTTTTAGCTTTTGAGTAGCCTTCATACTGATTTTCCTAATGACTATACCACTTTGCACTTCCACCAGTAATTTTTTTCTCCATATCATTACCACTAATTGCTTTCATTTGCTTTATTAATTTTTCTATTCTTACTGATGAAGAGTAAAATATGAAAATATTTTTAATTCACATTTTACTAATATAGAATATTTTTACATGTTTCTCCACCACTTGTGTTAATTTTTCAGAAATATTTATATAACTTCATGTTTCATATATTTGAAAAGGTTACTTTTTTGTCTCAAAGTTCCATTATGTGAATCATTTTGACTCTTCTGTGTACTGGACCTCTATCAAACATAATTGATAGCAATGATAAGACCCAATTGTTGAAGATAATATTTACCTTTCAAGAGAACATGGAGAAATCTATCTGGTACTGAACTAGAAGGTTCACCAGTACCAGCTAGTCTTTTCATATTACAGTTGCTACAATTCCTTCTAGAGCAGAAAATAAGTCATCTCTCTCAAACAGCTATTGACTATAAGAGCTACAGTAATGTCTAGACTGCAGGATATGCCTAATGTTGCATATAGCACAAGGGTTATAGTAGCAATGAACACTTTTTTTGTATTGACTCAAAGACTGCTCCATGAAATGGAAAATATATAAACATGGTACATGAACACAGCAATAAAACAACACCTATAGCATATTGCTATGGCCATTGATGAGTATATTAATCATCCGACATCAAATAAACTGATTAAATCTATAGATGGCAATTAACATTGAGAAGCATAGCTAGACATTGTGTAGAATGTGTCTTTGGAAAGTTCTTCCATAGAAGAAATGTGTCAATTACACCCTTCTCCTCAAATCTTGGGGTTCACCCAGAACAAAAATTTATTACAGATCAAAATGATCTACTTATATTATTGAGATTTTAGTCTTTATTAAGAATACAAGATGAAATTAATGGACCAATTCCTTATGTACAGAAACAGGAAGGTATACTTAATTAGTTCTCTTAGGTCTTGGATATATATATATATATATATATATATATATACACAAAAATAAATCAATCTGAATAAGTATTCATTTATAAAGCCTGTCGTAGATAGTGACAGAGGCTTGTATCCATATTAGTTTGGGATATATTATATGAAATGCTAAAAAGAAGATAAGACTCGTGCCACCAAACAACCTTGTCTAAAGTGGGACATACAAGGGTAATGATTAGTTACAATCATATTGAAAATTTGCCATAAATTGCCAATACTTTCAGACATGTGAACAGATGACATGCAGATTTTCTCAGAGTAATCAAAACTCAATATTCTTGTAAAGTTTTGAAGTTCTCCCAGAGCTAGTCAAGACTGCAGGAAGTTTCAAAATTTCATACTCTGTTCTGTATTAAGATATGTAACTATTATGCTATATTTTCCTAGTTGGAAAAGTGAATGCCCTCTGTTGGTATAGAAAACCAAATCACATAGCAGAGGGCTCTCACAACAATATACAAAGATAATGTAAGGGTTGTAACTTCATTTAAATAGATCATCTCAGTATTGTTTCACTGACAGCAGGGATGCACCTGTTGCTATTGGGTGTCTAATCGGCTACTTTGGGAGCATTCAGCCTCCACAAAGATGTCTGTGTCCACTGAATACCTGTATCATTTGTTGGTTAGACAATCTTAAACTGCATATGTCTTGTCTACAGAAATGTATTGTGAATTTTTAAGTGCTTTCTTTCTTCTAGATTCTTATCTAAAAGAACCTTTAGAAAACTAAACTAATTAAGTTGGATTGAGTAATTTATCCAATTCCAAAACATACACATTTATATGTAATAGAATCAGACACTAAAACTGGAATAGACACAATGAGAAGTTTTGTAAATCTCAAGAATTTATAAAGAATGAAGAATTTCATGTTTTTCTGTAATAACTTCAACAATAACAACTTTATTTCAAATTCTTACTTAAAGAATTCCAGAGAAGAACTGTGATTTTTCTGTGAGAACTTTCAGGGGTTTCATTACTCATAGTTCTGAAGATCTCTAATGCAGAAGAACAGCATCCTTATTTCCTCTCAGCAGAATTTTTTTCTGAAGTATCCTGTTCTTCTTTCAGTCTTTCAATTGCACAACATTTCTAAAAACCCATTAACTATTATAAACTCTCTGACAGATATAATTAAGTAATTCATAAGATCTTTAATTTTTTAATATATAAACACTTAATGATAATTTATGAATTTTTGATTCACTCATTTCTAAATATTCTTTTAATATTTCTAGAATTTTAGGATTAATTGCTAATTATATCAGACTCCAGAGTGCTAACCATTACACAATGGATTTATTGATTATACTAATATAGAAGAATCTTATGTCTATAATAAACTTTGCTATGGGCATAAAGACTGTGATATTTGAGAGCAATGTTATAAATGTACAATTCATAATTAAATAAAACACAAAAGTTTTGTTTGTATCAGTGAGAAAGAAGATATTCATAAATGCAGATAGGTACTATCACACACAGATGAGAGGTATTGACCTCTATAACTAAATGTGTACTGAGTATTCTTGACAATTTATAAAACCATTAAATACTGATTCTTAAAACTTAAATTCCTATTTGGTCATGAGCTATCTCTCCAGCCCAGTTGTTTTCACACTGTTAATTCCAGCATTCAGGAGGCAGAGGCAGGCAGATCTCTGTGACGTCCAGTTGAGCATTCCCCATAAAATGAGTTCCAGGACAAGTAGAACTGTTACACAGAGAAACCTTATCTTGAACAAACAAACCACCTCCCCAAATCACCCTGAATTCTGTGGTAATTACCTTTTGAAATACTGTGTTCCAAAGTCCTTATTAGCTTCTAACTTCTACCTCCCGTCTTTTCCTAAATATCTTAATGATAAAAAATACAATTTTAAAAAAAAACCTAAGTGATTTTAAGTTGAACACTATTTAGTGCTTTCTTTTCAAACAATATAATTGAGGAAGGAAAATCCACAGTGAAGAAGGAAAAGGTCGGGGGCTTGTAAACCAGATTGCATATGATTGCATATGTAAATCAAAGAAAAGTAGGCAGATGGTGTTTTCTTCTCTTTTCTGTTCCTAATTTTATATAGTTATAAACTGTTAAGAATACAAGGTTCAACAAACCCATTCATGTTGTGGTCATATTTGTTTATATGCCATTCCAAAAATCCCTCAAAAGTGAATTATTTAATTTCTTCCAGGATTTTAAGTTTGCCAAGAGATGTTGGTTAAAAGACAAGATGCTCAGCATGTGTCACACAATTTCTACCCATACACTGGAGAACCACGAGCAAGTCCACAAAACAAAAATAGATTTCCCCCCTTGTCTCACCAAACAACTTAGTTGTGCTGTATGTGATTACTGAGATCATAAGGTTTGTGCTAATTTCACACTCAATAGATGAGGGAAGATGCAAATGTCAGAGAATCATCACATCATACAGAACCACTGACATACCTGGTTTCTGCAGTGGCCACTCTCCCAGGAACATCTGATAATGGGCTGAAAAGACTCTACAATGTGAAGGACAGGAATTGTGGGCTTCTGGAATGACTCCAGACCATGCTTAGCCATTGTTACATATGTCTTTGTTGATTCTGTGCATGAAATTAACGATTTTAAATGCCAAATAAATTTTGATTTATGTCTCCAATTCATTGGCTTTTGATGCTAGTTAAAAACTGCTTGCCAATCCAACTGTCTCCAAGGTTCTTTACTAATACTTCAAGACAGCAGTAGTCTCAATAGACAGTAGCTGTGATGCATAGTAACTGCAGAGATAACTTTTTTTTTTTTTTGGAGTGCATACTCCATAATTCAAAAGATCTCGTGACAGGACAGTCATTGCCTAGATTTTTCTGCAGCTTAAAACAATAAATGATTTAATAAACAAGTATAAGGATTCAGAAAAGTACATAAAATGTATAAAACATATAGCTGAAAGGGCTAAGAAAATTGGGTTACTTACTCTAACAGAACCCATGAAATATGAAGGACACATCAGGAAAATATAAATTCTCCAAAGCAAATGGATTGATTTTATTATTTCCATTGTCCTTTCGTAATCCATATTCACCTTCAAGAAAAAAGGGGCTGGTTTATAATATGATTACTCAGCTATGGATATACCTTATTAAGTTCAGTAACACATTAGAAATTGTGTATATTTGTCCCCGTTTTAGGGCAATTTTCTTTACCTAAAAATCCATGATTTCTCACTAAAACTTTCTACTGCTCCATTTTCTACAAACCATCATTCAGATTTTTAAAGGATGTGCACTTGGCTTGGGTGGTATCACATGTCTGTTATGTTTCCCTTGAATGTGTTATGGTTAAAGTCCAATTCCAGAATTATTGTGAAGATGAAATGTGATACTCTTTTTTGGTAACTCTAGCACTACTGAGTCTCAGAATTAAAGAAATATGTAATTAGTTCCTGGTGAAAAATAAAAGATGTTATCTCAAAAATCAAGGTAGATGACACTAAAAAGACATTATCCAAAGCTGATCTCTGACATCCAAAATCATATGTGTATAAATATATATATGCACACACACACACACACACACACATACACATATACATACACTACATACACGCACACAAACCACATAATATGCACCAATGTACATATACACATTTCCAAACCCACATGGATACAGAAATGAAAACAAAATACACTGGTATTATTGTAAATAATGCCTGTGTATTTAATATGTAGAGTTAGTGGGGAGTTGAAGAAATGAAAAAACCGGACTGGTTAACTTGAAGTCATCTTATGAAAACATTTGCCTGTTTGCTGTTTTAGACCCTGTGCTGCCACCTGAAAGAGATATGCATAAGGTCAACAGTTACCTCAAGGTCTAGATATGCTGCATTGTTTTAAGAATGTATGCTGAATGAACATGTCCTGCTGACATTGTCCATGCTTAACCAGAATTTCAGTGCTTTATAAAAATTGTGCTTTCTATGCATGTATAAGTATCATGGATATCTTTTAATAAAATATCTGATTCTTCAGAAATACCAGAATCAATATGAAATTTTATCAAGATTTTTTTTATTAAAAGTTTTCTGTGTAGCCCTAGTTGTCCTGAAACTCACTCTATAGACAAGGCTGGCTCTTGATCTCAGCGTCACCTGCTTCTGCCTCCTGAGGGAGGATTAAAGGAGTGTAACACCACAGTCTGGCAATATATCAGTTTGTTAAGTCTCTGTAGTATAATATGGATTCAAAATTCAGTAATGATTTTTTAAAATATTAAAAATAAGTAAAGTTTGGAAATCAAATAAGATAATGGACTGTCTATATCAGAACCACAGTAAATGAATTTATGAAAATTATTTAAAGCCAGGAAAGAGATAGTTACTACTTGGTAGACCTGTTGTATCAAGAAGATAGAAATCTGGGAAGAAAGTTACCCATTCTGCGATCAAATTTTCAGTACAATACCATCCAATATAAGTTTTACACTATTGTACTTCCCCCCAGTACCATTTATTTTACATGTTTCAGAATTTATTAGGAAAGAAACACTAACTGGCTTTAAAGTCCATCCAGTTCCCTTCTGCAACCATGGTCCTTCTAGGGCCACTTTCAGCATGACTGCATGTTTGGATTGCCGCAATTCTGACACTATTTCATGTCAAGTGCAATTTAGTTTACACCCTTCATTCTTTCTCCAGTTATTAAGGTCACATATCTGTGAAGGCTCAATTTATGTTGTTCCCATGTCTGCTTTTTTTCCCTTCTGAATATGGCTGCCTATGAGTTTCTCAGAATTTAAAACTAATGAGTTTTACTCACTTGGGTTAGAGTTACATTCCTGAGTACTGGATGATTCTCTTACACTCACTAGTGTTGTCCCAACACATCAAGTAGTGAAACATCAAAGACAGTGTGGCTAGACTATGCTCACCTCACAAAAGCTTTGCCTTGGATGTCACCATGTTAAGCTTCTCTGGATTGTTCCTTAACCCTGAGAGAATCCTGATAAAGGAAATGTTCTCAAAGAATGACACCCTGTCCTATGCAGTGTCACAGGCATCATGACCACTCCTAAAGTGGAGCAGCAGCATTGGATCATTGTAGATTCCTCCCTGCACTCTCTTCCATTCTATTTCTTACCTGTTTCTAAATATCCAGAATTGGTCAGAAACCCACTTTATGTAGCAGACATTCATGAGAGAACTTTGAATGATATTTCTTTGACCCTAAGGTTAATAATCATCATATATTTATAATATACAGCTTTTCTATTTCTCTTTCCTAGTGAGGAAAAGGAAGACTTTCCTGTCAATGCATGCAAAGTACTGAAGTGAAAACCCACAGAAGTATAACAACCAATTTTCTATTAACCCCATAGACATGAAGCTCTAGGTAGCCAGTAGCCCAGCTTCACCATGTTCCATAAGCTGTGTAGGTATCTTCAACAATTGTACCACCTTAGTTATAGCCTGGGTTGTTTGGGGATTCCCATGGAGCACATTTGGCCAACAATTTAGTTAGCTGTAACTCATTAACAAAATAGAAGCTTTATTTTTATGAAAAGAATTGTCCAGGACTGAGTCTCCCTTATAAGCTAAAGATTTTTATTAATATAAATTTCATATATAAACATATGTAAGGAATCTTTAGCTATATTGTGTTTCCATACAACCTTTCAACTGTCTCTTAATTTTAGCTGTCTCTCAGTATATTCTGTCCTTTCCCTGTCTTCTCTTCATTCCCCTTTTGATTTTTTGGTTTCAGTACACTTAATCCCATCCATATGTATACAATTATTCTGTATCTCTTCCTAAAATGATCCAAACCTCTTCATACTCTTACTTTTTAAAAAAAATCTGTGGTTACATGGACTATAGCTTGCATATGAAATACTTAAATAACACTGACATTTATGTGAATGATGCACCATATTTTTTCTTTTTGGGTGTGGTGTATTTGAATGTGAATGATATTTAATTTTTAACACCTGAGTGTTGTCCATTATATACATGTACCACATGTTCTATATTATTTTACCACTATTGGATATAGTCTGTTTCTACTTTCTGGATGTTTTGATTAGAGCAGCTGTTGTGTGTAGGTTTTTCCCTGCTGGTCAGGCGCCATTTGTAGCTAGTTGTTTTCCGCCAGCCACCTGGTCCCACTGCCATGCCAGCCCCAAATAACACGCATAGACTCTGTATTTAATATAATTCTGTTAGCAAGTTACTATCATTTTTTATCGGCTAGCTCTGTCTTAATGATTGACCCATTTCTACTTATCTAAGTATTCCCACGCGGTCGTCTTATCTGAGATCAGACCAGTGTGCTGCTGCTGCTTTCTCCAGCCTCTCCATGTTGATCCCTCCTTCCTACTTCTGGCAGAAAGGCACTGAACAATAAAAAAAAAAAAACTTCTGAACTAAATCAGCCAGTGTACTTCAAGATTGTATTGACATCAGAATGGAAACCAGGATATGTGTTATGTTGGGTTAGGGGTTTCACATTTGTATCTACAGGAAAAGAAAAGTTATGGATACCATCTAAGTTAATCAAGATAGCAGTTGAACAAGAAGAGAAATGAAGAGAAATGACAAGTCATCCAACAAATTAGGTCCTATGAGATGTGCAGAGACCTCTCAAAGGTAGGGGAAGTGTTCTGTTCTTGTCCTTATAGGAAAATAGAAAACATCTATCTTCAAACAGTCAGAGACAATGAACATGTAGGTACCCACAAAAGAGACGACAGCTCTCCACAAAGAATCACTTAATTAAAAGGAATCTGATTTATAGTAAAATTATTTAAGTCTAGTAAACTGTTTTGGTACTGAAATCTATTTCTCTTTACTGTCTAGTGTTCCTGTAGTCCTGATCCATGTAAACCAATGCTGGCTTTGGAGTTGGATTTGGTTTTCCTACTCTAAATTCAAGCATGTTGTTAAGATTAAATTCACAGTTTCTGCCTTATATTAAGAAGCCAATTGGTGTAAGGCAGAAGAAAACAAAATCTAGGGACTCATTTGCTTATGCACAATTTTCTCTCTGAAATCGTAATTTTCTCACATACATTTTAATGCTTATTGTTGCCTTTCCCTAATGCATATTGTAAAACTTGAAATTTTACTTTGACATTGATATTTATGTTTTCCACAAGGAATAATAACAGTTCCTAACAGCAATCTTTGAGCACTCTGGAAGGAAGATGGGGCCCCAATTGGACATTTACACTTGACTCAACCTGATGCATCTGGACTACAAACTTTATTCCAAAACCGGTTTGAGACTGCTTTGCTCGAGACAACTCATGACTAGCTAGCTGTAATGGTGCACCTTCTTATTGCAACCTGGTCAGAGTTTCAAATAGAACTCCAGTCAAGCATTTTCTGTCACACAATGACTACCTACATATGTCACAGCCAGTTCTGTTGAAAAATTTGTTTGCTTAAAATTTTCTTCCTACAGGATCTCATGGAGCAATCATCCTTCCATTTCAGCAGGAAGTAATCTTAAGATAATGATACCCCCTTTCCCTACTCTTGGAATATAGGAATAATATTAATCTTCATAGGGTTGATTTTAGTTACTTGGGGTTGGTTATGGAAGGTGATACTTAGATCGGTTATTTCTTTTAGACAAGAATAGGGTATGGTTGGGAAAGTTATGGTTGAAATGATATAGGTGATTAGCCTATCTTCTTGTACATTATTTAGTAAGAGTAAGATATTAGTATTACAGCTTACATTGTTATTCTTATCTGTGGTACCCTATGTAAAATTAAGTTATTCCCTTCCTGAAAGAATTGTATATTATATTCTGTCATATTGTGCAAAATCTTTCCATTTATGATGTTTTATGCACATTATTCTTGCCATATTCTATGCATGTATACTCTTGCTTGTGTTCAAGATATTTTGTGTATTGATAAAATTGGGGATATTTATTTTGCTGCCCTTTAGAGTTCTACCTCTTGTCTAGACATTTCTACTCTACCTCTACTTTAGAAATTTACACACACACACACACACACACACACACACACACACATATATGTATGTGTGTGTGTGTGTGTGTGTGTGTGTGTGTGTGTGTGTTTAGTTATATTGTTTAGGTATTTATCCTTGCTTTACTCAAGGAAGTTTTAATCAGGTTTTTTAGCTAAGTTCCTGAGTATTACAGATTATCCTCACCCATGTTTCCTTTACCTATGAGATTAGTCAGACATAGATGCGTAATCTTCAATCACTTCATAGACCTGCACAACATGTCTCATTGACATGAGACACTGTTGCTCCTGACAACACCATACACTTTCCCGAAAATATGTTGGACACTGTTGTTGCTCCTTCTGGAGTTCATCCTCTTTTCGGCTAATAGCCTCTTGGGCAAGGAACTGCCTCCACCTTGACCACTGATCTGGACATGCGGTTCTATGTGTTTGCAGGAGACAAATATAGAAGACTGCTGAAACTTGCCAAGTCAGGGTAAAACAGCCTTTCTACCTCCCTGCTTTTGTTGTGGCCTGTCAGGTATTCTAGGCCTTACCCAAATTGGCTGTACCATCGTTGCTGTGAGACCTTGAGTGACTGTCCAGGTAGCTTCCTGTTTCTGTCCTCACTGCATCTTTTGGAAGATGCCCATCGGCACTTCTTGTCTACCCTAGTATTGTTATTTTCCTTCTCACGTTTTGATGAGGTTGTAGATTAAACTATCACAACTATTCCTAGTTAGATATATTAGGTACTATCCTTAAACTTTCCAGCTTAGGAAACTCCGTTATGCCTTCACCCTAGGACTAGATATGTAGGCCGTTTTGTTCTTGATTTTTCTTTTCTTAGCGCACACTTGTTATTCATTGTTTTGTATATAGTTTTCTATCAAGTCTAAATCTTTTCTTTAGACTAAAAAGGAAATTGTAGTGGGATATTCACTTTGTCTGCTTATGTGGCACTGACCATGCCCATTGGGAGGTGGAGTCAGAGGTGGAAATGACCCATGGAACTAGGTCTGAAGAGGAGCCGGGAATACTCTCTTGCTGGCAGGATGCGGAGAGGAGAGCATCTGGTGCAACCTGCTGGTATTCATCTGTCTATGTTTTGAGTTATTTCTCCCTGAATAGACATCTATTCAGCCTATTTGTTTATCCTTATCCTTATTGAAACCTCAATAAGCAACACTTAACATGGTTGAGCAAGTATCTCTGTAGTACAGTGCAGAAATCTTAGGGTATATGCTCAAAATTAGTAAAGCCAGATTTTAGGGTAGAATGATAAACAACTTCCTGAGGAGCTTCCACACTAATTTCAATAGTACCTGTATAAGTTTGTTCTTCCCTCCCTCAGAAATGTATTAGCATTTATCTTAATCTGAGTTTTGAATGAGCTGCCCTTTGCATTAATCCTGGTTCCTCTGACCAGTACAGGTTGCCATAGAAAGGTCTAAATATAACAGGCCAATGATATTGGTTAACTACCACACATTTATGGTAAGAACCTATTGTTTAAGGTATTATTTACTTTAAAAAAGGAATGTAAGAAAATACAGCAGCTAGTTTTGCCACTACTGACTGGTTTTTGTTCTGGAATTTCTATATGTTCTTCCATAGTAGTCAAGTAACAATCAATCTCAACCTGATGTTCAACATTATTAAAGCAATGCTGTGGAAGTGACAAATAACTTTTGTCTGGACTCAAGGACTGATCCATGAAATAGAACATATTGACATGGTTAATGAGATCAAGTACATGAGACTAAACACATCATATGTTTTAAGGGAGACAATCAACTATTCTAATATGTGAGCAAAGAAATAAGATGATGTTTGTGACATATTGCTATGGTCATAGACTAGTGCATTAGTCATGTCACATCCACGAACTTGTTGTAACAGTAAATGATAGACACAGAGACACAAAGCTAGATATTAGATAGGGCATGAGAGACTTTGGACTGGGCACCCATAAATAAGAAACCTTTATTGCAGCCCTTATCCTTAAGCCTCAGGGTTTCAAACAGAAGATGGAACTTGAAGACTGATAGACCAGAAGTGGTGGATGATTTAAAGGAAATAGAAATTCCCAGAAAAGCAGGGCAGAGGTACATATGAACTCACAGAGACAGTGACAGAATGTATAAACTTTGCATAACATCAAGCCAGACAAATTTCCAGCACAGAGGAGGGGAAGTTGTCACCATATCTCACCCATCACAAGCTGTCTGCAACAGATAAGCTAAGATCACAATGGTTCTAAACCTTCTAAAGCTGAGACCCTTTAATGGAGTTGTGGCAATCCCCAACTATAGAATTATTTAGTTGTAGTTTCATAAGTATAATTTTGCTACTGTTGTGAATTGCAATATAAATATCTGAACAGCAGTGTATCTAATATGCAGTCCCCATTAAAGGGTCATTCAACACTTACAGAGGACATGACACTGAGTTTGAGAACCACTGTTCTTGGAGAAGAAAAAAAATCAAGGATTTTCTTTCTTTTTTTTTCTTTTTCCTTTTCTTAATTTTATGACACTGGGTGTATGTACCAAATTCTAGGACAGGTCCTATTCTTAGTACTAGTTACTCTAGATGTATTGAATACTGTGTTGTAGTGTGTAACTTTCTTTACCATTTGTTTAGAGGAAGAAAAATATGATGTTGGAAATTAAAACATGGAAGTGATTTATGCCAATTCAAGAAGGTGAAATTATAATCAAATAAATTGTATGGATTCCTCAAAGAATAACAGAAATAGTTATAGAAGTTAAATAATTTTAGATGTCAATTTCTAAAATAATATTACATTTTAGACACTGCTTAAAATTGAAATCTTTTTAAGTTCTTGTAAATTTGACTTCACTATAGAACTGTCTCATTCACCACAGATTTCCAAAATCCCCAGTAAAAAGTAGATAGGACCTTTCCACTTGAAAATAATTTACAGCCAAAATATACTTAGAAAAGACACAAAGGCATAAATAAACAATGGAAGTTTAGAAATAGATCCATAAGAAAGTGTGAAATCACCTGTATAAAAGAAGGAACACAATTTGCCTGCTACTGGTTGCCTACTTAGGAATTGAATATTCAATATGAAGTGTAGAGGTTGCATTGAAAGTTCAGTTATCTCAACTATTTGGCAGTATTTTATTTTTTATTTTAGATATTGATCACAGTTCCTTCTCCCTCCCATGCCCCTGACTCCCATCCCATCACTTCTCCCCACCCTGCAGAGGGAACCTGACCAAAATGCTAAAACACACACACACACACACACACACACACACACACACACACACACACACACATACACACACACACAAAGAGACAGAGACATAGGAAGATGCTCACAGAGAGACACATGGGTATCACATGCATTCAAAACACACACATCCTAGAAATGTAATATTTTTAATCTATTATCCTCAGTGAACAAAGGCAGTGGCACTCTTTAATCTAGGTCACAGATGTGAGATATAATTTTATGACAGTAATCCTCTCCAGTAGACATGAACACACATCCACCCATAGCACATATAGAAGCAATGGCAGAATAAAGTTAGGTATCATAAAATTCCATATTTGGCAAACCTGGAAAACTAAAGTACAGTCTGTAATATGCCTGGTGCTCAAAGTTTATGTACCTGATTTTCAGTCAATCTGATGAGTCTGGGATCCCTGTAGTTTATCCAGTTACTTCTCTGTCTTCTCCATCAAGCACAGCTGGATTTGGAGTGTTTTGCTCATCTCAACTTATCCTGAATGTCTTCTGGTAGTCTTTCTAGTGTGTACATTCTGCCATGCAGAATCATACTGAATGTGATAAATTTTAGGTCC
This sequence comes from Cricetiscus sungorus, assembly GCA_030556225.1. Classification (NCBI taxonomy): domain Eukaryota; kingdom Metazoa; phylum Chordata; class Mammalia; order Rodentia; family Cricetidae; genus Cricetiscus; species Cricetiscus sungorus. Next base: position 3,039,325 of record JANBXA010000392.1, on the reverse strand, counting down.
TTCCTTAAGCTGTAGAACTTTTTTCTACCTTAGCTAAATGAGGTTCCAACACCCTCTTAGGACATTTTGTTTCATGTAGCTTTTATCATTCTTTTTCTTTAAAAAGTTCTCACCAAAATGGGAGGATTAAATTTTTATGAAAATGATTGAACAACAGATGCTTGACTTTGTAGAACTCTGCATCAATTGCATGCTATAAAATGATTCTACATATCTTTGACAAATATTCAAATGAGGAAAAAATATTAAAAAAAAGTAAACACAAGAATACCACACAAGACTAAGTAGAATACACAGAGGCCTTTTCTCTACCATGAAATCCTGAAATTTATAGTCATATAAAAAACCAATTAAGCAAATTTTTCTACCAAATTATTAAAAATGCATTGTTTAAAAATTGTCAAAAGAAAAAACAGGGAACTTTCTGCAACTCTTGGAATCATGATAGTAGCAGACATGAAACTTTCTACATATAAAATCTGCATGCTAGGGTGGAGGACACTGTCTGTGCAGTACTTGCCTTATATGCACGGATCCTGAGTGTGATCTTCAGAAAATAAGGACACATGGCATGTTGCCATGAGCTTGAATCCTAGCACTGGGTAAAAAGACATACCAAGATCCTTGTAAGTCTGCCCATCCTGTTTATCTTAATTTGTGAGATTCAGGTTAACAAGGCAACATTTTTTTAAAGTGTGGTCAGCAGTGTTCTTGCAAATGACACTATGGATATTCTCTGGCCAGTATAACTACACACACATACTCAAAACCCCAATACATAAAGACATAGAAACACCTGTGAGAACCACAGAATCAAAGGGTGTGTGTTTGTGTGTGTATTCATCAAATGTACATTGATATAACATTTATAGCCTCAGTCTTATATCAGAACACCAGAAAAAAAACCTACTAACTTTAGAAATTCCCTGAAAATGATCACAGAGACATTTGGTCATGAATTTTACTCATGGTGAGTTTAGAGCAAAGTTGTTTATGTGCAGGAGATCCTTAAACAGATAACTCAGTTTCTATGATTTCATTTAAAATCAAGGAAAAAAGAATCAGTAAAAGAAAATGATTTTTTTTGTTGTTTCCCATCTTATTGAAATAGAGAGAGTATAAATATAATTTCTTCTTCCACCCAAGCCTGGGGAGATCCTCCAGTTTCTGAAACTATTTAGAACACAGTTCAGATCATATCTTAGTCTGACTGTGATGCTGAGAATCTGTCCCTATCCTGAGGATTTGGATCTGTAGGCCCCATATTTCCTTGTTCTCCATAGCAGAGATATTCTGCAGGATAAAGGAAATACAAACACCACTGGTCTGCAGAGTTCTATACTGCAGAGATAGAAGACAGGGGGACTTATCATCTCTATTTGGAAATATCTACTGCTGAAATGCAACAAAACTGATTGACTATAATGGGTCAGCTGAACAAAGTGACAGTTTGATAGCCAAAGATGGGAACATGGTAACTGTGTTCATATTTTGTGCTCAGGAATCATAAATTAACCACAGAATGATGGTTACCGTAAGAGAGGTTATGGATTATTCAAGTATTTATGATGGCCTATGGGGGAAAAATGTCTCTAGAAGCTAAATGCCATAATATTAGTTTGAGGTCAAACAGGTACTAAGGCGTCAAATATACTGTGATAATATCACTCTTGTATTAACACTATGAACAGATAAGTTATTTTGATTTATGTTTAAACAATGTAGGGCAGTTACTTCAGAGTTATTAATATGCAAATTTATGTTATTGTATGTATTTGGAGATGTAAAGATAGAATTTATAGTCATTCTTGGGTCCTCTAAGTAAAAAGATTTTGTCAATAAACAACCTATAGTGACCACACTATAGTACATTACTGCATTCCACAGTCCTTAATGAACCTTGAATGAGCAGTGAGTGTGGCAGAACCAAGCAGGATATGGCTCTATATGACCCCATAATATATCTAAGTATCCCCCAAATTCTTTCTTCTATTCTGAGGGGCAGTAAATTTCAACATTCCAAAGTGAATAAGGTTCAGGAAAATGTTCGTAGAATAAAAAGAGCTAGAGAAGTTTCTCCCAAATGTCCTCACATAATCAACTTGCCCTCTTACAGTGGATAAGCCTGATTGTTTTCATTCTTCAGTAGAACTTGTTAAAATATTATCTGTATTCTTACATAGTCTCAGTGTTAATGGCACTTGGCATTACCTTAGAAATGCCCACCATTTCTAATTGCTCCTTCAATTAGGACTATGCTGTAAATGTCCTTCTGGTCTAGCAAATTACCTTGATAAATAATAAACACAGCAGAGAAAACGGAATTGTACATAGGACTCATCAGGCATGGAATAGGAAATGACAGACATTAATAAAGTAATTGAAATTCTGGTGTCCAAAGTCACTTTCTTCTCTTGAAATTTTCATAGGAGGCACATGATACCAAAAATTTATTCATGTTGCTGCCACAGTTGTTAATTGTACAGAAGAATTAAATGATTGCAACAATCATTAAAGAAGTAAAATATTTTGCTTATACAACATGAAAATTTTGGGCTTCTGTGCTATAGAACCTTTTATAACATGGAATAACTTTCAAGATGCCATCAGTTACTAAGTAGAATATTTCAGAATGATTGCCTAAAATTGCTGTAATTCAGTGACATGATAAGGCCATCAGCAACTCTGGCAAAGTGTGGCAGGTAATGAAACCATGGCACAGCAGATGCCATTGCAACCAACAATTATATGATTTGTTTTAGGTTTCAAGACACACAATGCAATCAATATGTTATAGTGTAAGATGGGAAAACAAGGTGGCAAAATATGTCATGATCTGCATTTATAAGTAGTCTTTTCATAAATGGATATAATGTGCTTGTCAAAATGCTTTCTGAACATTTGTGTTCAGACTTGCTGATATTGAGCTAAACATTCTACAGTGTTAATGGTTAATGAAAGAGATGTGTGCTAAGTTAAAACAGTCTGAAATGATGGGCTTATGGGGAGATTCGTTGGATTATTGAAGGCAGTCATCCTTATGGGATAAAGGACATATCAGATATTAAACAAATAAGAACAGATATTCCACTTGATCTTAGCCAAAAGGCCAAGAAGCAATGCATTCATCCTTAACAGAACCACTGGGGAACATTGCAGAAGACATAGCAGCCATATTAAGATTTTGAATTAGGGAAAAGGATTGGGAAATAAGTCTTCTTTTCTGTTTACTTGAAACTGAGTAATGAATTAAGAAGAGATGGCCTTGCTGATTTGGAGAATGACTGAACTCTACAGATAATGGTGGGGAAATGCTGCATGACACATATTGACCTATAACTGTGGTAAATGTAAAGAGGATGTTAATACTCCCTGAGGGAAGAATGTTGCGAATCTAGAGACATTGATTCAATTTGGCCCCCAGCTCTGTCTGGCTCTGGGTACAATCTGGTGGTATATATGGGAGGTGGAAAGTTGACTGAAGGCAGCATTTAGGTGAAGTCTTGCTCCTGAATTGAAGATTGTATTGTGGTGTATCATCTCCAAGATGCAGCTCACTTTGGCTTTACCAAGACCTGGTAAGTAGATATTTATTATGAACCCATAAGACTAGAGTCTAAGTAAGCCTTAGATTTTCTGTACAGTATATTTTATTTGTTGTGTTCTGTTTTGCATTTTGGAGGAACTGATATTTGATTATGTTTCATTTAGGAACAAGTCAATACAGAGCTGAAAGACCTCTCTCTAGGATACTTGCTCAATTAAGTTTATGCTAAGAATTTTTCAAATAGTATCTCCCTTGTTTTTCAGAAACAAGGCATTGCTTAGAGTTATTTTGTGTTGTCTTTAGTAACAGAAGGATAAAAAGGGTCAGTTTATTAAGACTCATCAGTTATATAATACCTTCCATTTTAAATGTTACCTTCTAGAACAAAAAAGAAATAAAACTCAAAGTGTTCAATTTACATTATAGAAAAAAATAGGCTATATTGAAGACATAAGTTGAAATGAATCCTCCAATTGCTTTTAAGCGCAGAAACAGGAATTTATAATCAATTGTGTGTTCAATAAATAAATGTGACTAAACTATCTAATTACATAACATAAAGAAAATGAATTACATAATGACATGAAGACTTAGGCTCATGGTTAGTCAAACTACATGTGTTTGCAAACTTGAGACACTCCTTTGGAGCAAATGTAAACTGAAAATTCTCTTACATTTCAAAATCTGTACAGAAGAAATGTAGCTATTTCTCTGTATTTTCCCAATTGTAACAGTGAATATCCTATGAAGGTATATCAACCCAAATCACATATCAGAGGGCCTTCAAAATACCTTCCCAGCTTCTTAATCTGTTCTAACATTATTTGTGTATATCATTCATTACCGTTTCTCTGACAGCAGGGGTGTGTATGTTGCTGCTAGTGTCAACTCTTCTTCTTTGGGAGGATGTGGCCTCCAAACCAATTGGCCTTTTGTCCATTGAAGCCCTGTATAACCGTGTGGTTGAACACTCTCATTCCACATATGTCCTGGCTGCAGATATTTACCGTGAATTTGTAAGTAATGTCCTTGCTTCTGGATGCTTATATAAAAGGGACTTCTAATGGCTAATCACTAATTAAATTGGAATGAATCATGTATCCAATTCTAAATAATTCACTTATATTAGTAATAAAAGGAGTCATATAGCAAAAGGTGGTATAGGAAGAATGTGAAATTTAATAAGGTCTCAAAAGAGTGTAAAGAATTCAATGATATTTCAATATTTTCTATATTAACTTTAACAATAACAACTTTGTACTTCTTTATTCAGAAGTTGATTTCCTGGTCATTTATTCAAGGGTTCTGTCTTTATGGATATCCCTTACATACTGATCTGAAGATAACTAGTGCTGGAGAACTGAACTGAAGTTAGTGCATGGAAAGAAATAAAACTAAAGAAAATTGAAACTTTGTAAATTCAAAACCAAACCAAAATAGATATACACAAACTTGTAAATGCAAAGATCATGGCTCATAGTGTTCAGTAATGAATGTCTTAGTGAATTTGAAAGCTGCTTTATATACAAAATATGTTCTCTTTTCCTGTGGGATATAACTTACCTTGTCATGCTCTGTAAGTAGGAAATCAACAAAGCAAATATTTATTGATGATAGAGTATATGGATTATATTTCCCTACATTTATAGGGAATATACATTCCAGTTTTTATTTTTCCTTATTAGTGTTTCTCATACTGTTTATTCTTCTCTTACCTTTCAGCTGCACATTTCTAAGAACCTTTTAAGTTTTTCAAATTCTGAGAGTTAGAATAAAGTAACAAATATGTTTGAAGTGCATGCTTATTATCATTAATACAGAAACATTAAATATTTTTGAAAATTCTTACTTCACCAATTGCTGAATTGTTCCTAAAAATATATCTAGAGTTTAATGATTATTTTTATCATAATAACAGTAGTGAATCTTATATTTAATAGGACCTTTTTATAGTACTGACGCTTGGTGATATTTGAGAACAAAATTGTAAATGAGTAATTTCTGTTTAAAAAAAATAAACATTAGTTTGTGCCAATGAAAAATAAGATATTTTTGTAGAAAAATAATACACTCAGCATAGCAATGCTTATACTTTAAGACATAAGTAAAGAGAAGTTTGTATGCATTTTAGTGGTTTCTTTCCAAACAATAACAGTAGCAAGTACAATACAAAGGAAGAGAAAAGAGGGAAGAGAATGTGAGGATAGTCAACTATATTGCATATGCAAAGGGAGTAAAAGGCAGGCAGAAGATATTTCCATCATTGTGCTGTTTCAAACTTTTAGTCTTAAATCTCAAAAATGTAGGGTTTCTCCAACATTTCATGTTTGTTTCTATTCAATTATGAATCCCCAATAAATTAAATCATTTAATTTTTTTCAGGATTTAAACTTTTTCAAGAGAAGTTGGTTTACAGACAGAACGCTCAGCCTATGCCATACAGCTTCCATCTATACCCCAGACACTCGTGAGGAAGTCCATAACACAAAAGTAGGTTTCATCCCTGTTTTATCCTGAACAAGTAGTGCTATTCACAGGCTAATTGTGCCGTATATGATTACTAGGCACATAAGAGGTGTTGTAATTTCAGACCAAATAGATACAAATTCAGCCATCAGAGAACAATCATATCATACAGTTGATAATTTTAGCACTAAGTAAAATGCCTGCCAACTCATTGTCCTAAAGTTTACTTATTCACACAGAAAACTGTTTTTACAAACAATTTCTGTTTGTCAGAGGAAAATTTTATTCTGAACTGCACACTCATTTTAATCTATTGATGGAGAGTAAACACAAATACATTTGTGTTTGTAATACAGCATTAAAGGATCTTGCTCTTGTATGATGTTACACAATTTTGTCCTTTCTTCTTAAGCTTCTAAACTATCCTGGACTTATTTGTATTCCATCATTATTTCTATAGTCCTTCCTGGTTCATCTGCTTTTTTCTGCATCTTATCTGAAATGCAGCTGTACAAAAGACTAGTCTCTAGACTATATCATCTTCCTCTGGATGAGATATAACTAACTCTGAAGATCTAATGTGTGTGTATTGTGATCTCTTGTCCCTGTCTACCTGTCACAAACATGTTTATTTATATAAAATTAGTGGTATATTCATCTCACATACAGAATCAACTCTGCAGTGGTGCTTGTATTACTAACACAAGTATCCCAGATACAGGATATTCTCATCAATACAATATGGCTATAAAAAGCAAAAGGAACAGAAGAAAATATTTGTACTTTTCTGGGCAGCATAAATAGCATACTTTTGGCACTGAAACATTTAATGTTGACAAACATTCTCTGATAAATATTCTTTTAAGAAGACAATGAAATGATGCTCCAAAGAGTTGGCACAAGCCATTTCTCTTGCATATCAAGTATGAATTTACACTAAACTTCTTTCATGTCATGCAATCATTCTTAATCATTATTGCCTAATTCTCCTAGCTGTTTGTTTGCTAATGTGATTGGTCTGTCCATTTCATTCATAAACACTTTTTAAATTCTAGATGAATATCTGTCTAGTCTTTATTTTCATAGCTTGTGCATTTTCTCACAAACATTATAGTAAACAGCCAACAAATTATCTTGTTTGACTCTGGCCTGGGGCTCACATTTACTGGGTTAAAATTCCATTCTGATTTCTAAAGATGCCTGGAATTAAAGTAATTCTTTTTAATAGATTTCTTCTGTATATGTTGGTAAGTAGACAACTCCTCCAGAGTCAAGGTTGCAGGGAGTCATGCAGATACATGAAAAGTATCATTTGTCTCCAGTTAACACTTTACTCTATAAAAGTCTCAAACATTAACTCTTGCCAGGGTTGGCATCTATGTTGTTGGAGTCATATCTTTTGATACTTACTGAGGCCTGTAAACCAAGTTTTTCAAATTACAGTGTAAGCAACACAAGAATACAGTTCTGACCACTGGGACAAATGATAGAATGCAGAGGGAACACAAATCATGATCATTTTGAACAGTCAAAATTAGTAAGATCTCATAAGTTTTATTAGCATAGTGGAATTCAGTAGGTGAAAATTTATATTCATGCAGTATTTATATATTATAAAATCATTAACATATTATTACTAAAAAATATACTGTAGTTTGCCTCCATTGTGAAAAAATACAAGTATCTCTCTACATAGTTGTGTGGCACCTAGTTTAATATGATTTTCACTGATGTTTTCCTAGACTGAAGACCTTCTGAAAGCAATCACCAATATTACTCATGCCTGGGAAGAACCACTGAAACACCTGTTGTCTGCAGTGCCTACTCTCCCAGGATCTTCTGAAAATATGCTGAAAACAACCAATGCTGTGAAGGAAAGAAATCATGTACTTCTGGAGGGACTTGAGACCATCCTCAACAGGGTAAGCTGTTTCAACACATGCCTTTGTTTATCCTAGTCATAAAGTTTGTGAATTCAGTAATTCTAAACAATTTTGAGACACTCAAATACAAGGTTACTTAATAAGAACATGAACCAGTGATCTCTGTAGAAAATAATTGTGTGCCTCCTAGTAAATTCCACAGGATATTTTTAGAATGCGGTGGACAATCCACCTAACTCAAATGATCTTAAAGCAGTCACTGGCTGGATCACCTGTACCATAATACATAAAGTGAAATATACTGCTCATGTGCAAGGATTCATGAAGTATATAGAGTGTAGAAAAAAAGAAAAGGATCAGGACACTCCACCATGACAAGAATGGTATGAAGGATGCAACAGGGAAAGTACTGAGATAATGTAAAATTCCCCATTGTGAAAGAATGATACTAGCTCTTTTCTTGATGTTTAATTAATTCCATATATACAGCCAAATATTATCTTGCTGGTTCAGTATTTGTCTCCTTGTGTATGGATATATCTTATCTGAGATCAGGGACATGTCAAAAAATACATATTTGGCCGGTCTCCAATTTATGTGCTAGTGTCTAATGTCTTTTCACTAATTTCCAAGGTTTCTCACTATAAATACATAGTTTTCTATGTCCTACCAAAATTCATTAAAAATTTCAAGGAATATGTCCTGAGAGATATCTCATGTCTTTAAGTGTCTGCCTTCCATGAGTAAGGACCTAAGTCCAGTTCCAGAATTTGAGTAAAATATCAATATATTGTCTTCTCTTTATAGTCCTCATAATAGGCAATCAGACTTAAGGAGATGTGGCACAAATTACAATTAAATGTAAGAGCAGCCCTTTCAAAAATCAAAGTAGATGTCACTGGAAGAACTTTGCCCAAAATTGGTCACTGACATCCAAATCGTTTATATTACACACACACACACACACACACACACACACACACACACACACACAGAGGGTGGGAAGATAATGTCAATAATACTTTTTCATTTGATGTTTAGACTTTAGTTGAATTTGAAGATGATGCCTACCCTGATTGGTCCGGACAGTCAGATTTGGAGTCATCTGATGAAGAGACTCGCCTTTTTGCCTTTTTTAACCTGTGTCGTTGCCTAAAAAGGGATACACATAAGGTTGACACTTATCTCAAAGTCTTGAGGTGCAGAGTTGCCTATAAAAATGAGTGTATTTATTTTCAATGAGTGCTGAGTGCATATCCCAGGAATGTCCTCCTGTCATGTTCATTGTTGAACCAGAACTTTAATGCCATCTTTTCCCTCTTCTCAGTGTATATATGGCTATAATTGAATTCTTTCTATAAAATAAAATATATTTCTTTAGAAACAACAGATTCAATGTGAAAATTTAAGAAAGTCTCATGTGTCCATTTAATATAATTTCGGTCTAGGTGTTTATGATGTGCATTCAAAAACCTCAAGTTTGACAAGCACACAAGACAGCATATAAACTTATTTTAGATAACAGTGAATAAAGCCAGAGGTTGGTGCTACTCATTAGATCAATTGTATCAAGGGAGTGGGTGGATATCTGAGGGGAGCTTATAAAAGAAAACTATTCTGTGAGCAAATTTTTAGTCTAATCACAAACAATACAAGTTCAATAATATTGGACTATCCCTAAGGATCATTAAACTTTCAAAGATCTAGTAAGAAAGAAGTATGAAACAGATCTATATTTCTCTAGTGCCCATTCTTGGGCCATATAAAGAAAGAAGCATATTTCCCTCTTCTGCTGTTCATAATCCAGGACCATTTTAATACTTTAAAAATAAAAATATAAAACAAACAAGCCATTTCACATTTATGCACATGGTACAGCTGGCCAGAGGACATGGGAATATATCTCTAGTGGTGATATTCTAACTGAAGTCTGAAATTTTCAGGCAAGCTTAAGAGGAAGTTGTCATTATACATAGAACCACCAAAGAGAAAGCCAAAAAAGCATTTGAGAAGAATTAGTAGTTACTCACTGCCACACAGGAGTGGGTCTACTTTTTACTGCCTCTAGGGTCTTCAGCATAAAAGATTACACTTTAAGGACTTGTCCCAGTTAATAAGAATAACAGCAATCATATTAAAACAGACAAAAATCGAAAAATTTTGGTGACATAGGTTAATAAATCACATCATGATCACTAAAGGTACAATTTGAGAAGAAATTTGATTTTTATGAGGATATTTTTCCTGAAATTGTGATGATTACACAAATAAACTAGTTTTATATTAAGATCAGTGTGATAGTTGATGCATTCCTATTAAACTGAATCAAAAAATGTTTAGTTATTAATGGAGATGAGAATATGAAAGAAGTGTTTCAAGATGCAAATGACTGAGATCTGGAAAACTGAAACCATAATGGAATACTGACAAATAAGAAGATACCACAATCTGACAACTCTTCTGGAATATTTTATGACATAACTCTATTTTGATTTTGAACAAAATGCTGAGATATTCATGTATCCAGCACATAAAGAAGACATAAATTATTATAAATCATGTGTCTTGGGAATGATCTCCTATGACAATATAATATATTCATTACCCTAGATAATTATAAGAAAAGCCTAGTGAGGCCTGTTTTTTTGTTTTTGTTTTGTTTTGTTTTTTTATAGCAGATGCATAATTCCACTTTGGATAATTCATGTTCATGTGGTAAAGGACAGTGTATGACAGTGTAGGTATAGAAGGCAATTTAGGGATATAACAAAATATTTTAGATGTGGAAAGTAAAAGAAAATCTAGTTTTGAGGTTAGTGGTAGTGTCAAGTTGGTAGTGTTTGATCAGGTTCTGGAGGGTAAGCAAGAAAAATATCAATAACCTGTATTATTTGATAGTCTATGAGGCCTCTCAATGGCCAGAAAAACAGAGAGAAATGACCCATTCCTAATATTAAGCCTTTTACTTGTTAGCTTCTGGTGTCTAATAGGGATATTATTGGTCCACTGTAGGATAATTCCATTGTTTTCAAAATGTATGGATTTGCTTATAGTTTAGGAAGCTTCTATACTAAGAGTTTTCATATGACTTTCTCTGAAGCCCTTTTGTGTTACTTATCTCTCCTTGTATTTTGTTTTCTATCCTTCCCTACACTTCCTCACCTCATTTAACATTTCTTGTTCCATTATTTCCTTAATCCTATTATATATTATATATCTGCATTCTAAATTCTCTCCGTTGACAGGATCCACTCCCAGCTTTCTATGGACTTTTACTAATCTGGACCGCTTTCTTCCAAGGTTAAAGTTTTCTACCTTGCAAGAAAGCTCACTGAAACACAAGATATTTACAGGGCAGTAAAACCAAGAAACGTTCAAGAGGAAGTGGACTTTCCATCTTACAGGGAAGCTTATTATGACAGGAAGTAACAACTCAGTTACATTCAGGATTTCCATAAAACTGATCAGATTCACAATGTATCTCCATCGACAAGAGGTTGTAATCTGTAAATCCAAACTAAGAAAGACAGGTCAGACAAGCTACCTGAAATAAAAAGAAAGCAATCAAGCTACCTGTCACAGACCAGCTGAACTTTCTGAAGAACTAAAACAAACAGATTTCTGAAAAGGACACATTGCAACCCATTAAGCTGCTAAAAGTTTGTACATTGTGCTTCATAATTCCAGCTTTTATGAGTTGTCATCCATGCCAGGATTGGTTATGGTGCTGTATCTCTTTGATTCACTTCTCCTGTAAGCATCCCTTCATACAGATTCCTGTAATAGCCCCAGTGAAAATTAGTGGGTCATCAAGTTGGATGTTGATGCTATCCTTACTTTATTCTGCCATTGATGAGTAGATGTCTATGTACATCCCCCCCTGGGAGTAGTGTCATACAGCACAAATAAGATACATAAATATAAAGATTCAAAACTAATATTCACAAATAGGAGAAATTAAATATTTTTGTTTCTGGGTCAGGGTTAATTCACTAAAAATGGTTGTTTTCAACTCCATTCATTTACCTGAGCATTTTATTTTTTTCTAAACTGCTGAATAAAATTACATAATTCCCTAATACCAGCCATCTGTCCCTATACTCTTTTCCTCTGTCCCTCCTCAAAAATCTACCTGATTTGGAGGATGATGTAGAAACCTAATGTAGTGAAAAGTTCCTGGAATCAAAGAGGGTGACTTTAGCAAGGACTCACAGCATTAGAGAATTAGGAACCTGAAACTGTATTCTGTAACCAGGCAAGGCATCCAGTGGTGGTAATGGGACAATGATCTAGTCATAAAATCTTCAACCTACAACCTGTCCTGCCTGAAATATGTTCTGGGACAATGGTTGCTCAGAACTTCTGGGAGTAATTAACCAATGACTTGTCTAACTTGAGGCTCAAATCATGATAGGGGGCCTATGCCCACCACTGCCTGGATGTCTAGGATACTGAAGATAGATAACCCAGGGACCTTTGTTACAACCAAACACAACTGGCAAAAGTAAATAAAATTCAATTAAAAAGTAAATGAGATGATTCCTATGATGTTGCACTATATTTATAGATCAATGCATACCCGCATACCCAATGATCACCATAGTGACTTCCTCCTGTAGTTAATGGGAGCAGAGGCAAAGAACCACAGCTTAACATTAGGCAGAGGTCAGAAAACCCCTAGGAAGAGGAGGAGTGAGTATAGTTGGTGGCAGAGGTGTCAAAAACACGAGGCATGGCCAACAGAATCAACCAAGAAAGTCTCATAAGGGCCCACAGACTGAAGCAGCCAAAGCTAAGAATCTGCATGGGACTGTAGTAAGTTCTCTTAATATATGTTATAGTTGCTTAGCTTGAGTTTTTTGTGGAACTTTCCTTAACTGCTTAGCCATATATCCAGCCCTGGTCATTTCCTTTTCTGTCTTATCTGTTTGATTAGAGCAAGAGAAAAATGTCAAAGTAGTTTCAATTTTAATTTTCCTGGAGGTTGAGTGTGCTAAACATTTTAAAATGTATTACTCAGTATTTGTATTTTACCTTTGATAACTACCTACTTAGTTCCATGCTCCCTTTCATTATTATGTTATTTCCTTGATACTTAGTATTTTTCAGTGTTTTGTATATTCTTGATATTCTTTCAAATATATTAAATATTTTGTTCCATCATATAGGGTGCCTTTTCACCTGAAGGATGATGCCCTTCTCTAAATATGAACTTTTAAAACCTTTCTCTCTCTCTCTCCCTCTCTCTCTCTCTCTCTCTCTCTCTCTCTCTCTCTCTCTCTCTCTCTCTCTCTCTCTCTCTCTCTCCGTGTGTGTGTGTTATTGCATTTTTCAGTTAATGATCTTAATATTGGTACTTTCAGTGTCCTATTCAGTAGGTGAATCTTAGGCCTTTAAGTTCTTGGATATGCTCAATTTTCAGTCTTTCATTTTGAGGATATTCTATCATATATCGTGTCTCTCAGTCTATTTGTAGAGTTGACTTTTGTAAACATTAAGAAATAAGGGATTTGTCTCACTATTCTACATGTAGACATAATTTCTGAGCATGGGTACCATTTGTAGTCTTCTCTCCAATGTGTATCCTCTCTTTTATCAAACATAAGGTGACTGTAGAAATCTGAGCTTATATGTGGATCATTAATTATCCTCTAATGGGCAATGTTTCTATTTTTATGCACTACCATGCCTATTTTATTACCATAAATAGGTAGTATAACTTGAAATTTATGATGGTTATATTTTGAGCAATATTTTGTCACTGTTCAGTAATATTTGCATACCCTCAGTCTTTGTTCTCACCTATTGCTTAATATTATCTTTTCAATTTCTATGAAGAATTGCATTATGATCATGATGGGATTATATTTTATCTATAGATTGCTTCCTGTACATTGACCACTTTAATCCTATTTATTTATGATATCCTTAAACATATAACACATAGTGGTCAAGTTTTATTAACTTGAAAGTTTCAACATTCCTAGCTACCTTAATAGTGCTTAAACATAACTGGTATTCTACCAAAGGTGAAAAGCAATCATACAGTTTATAACCCATACATGAAGCAGTTTACAGGTAAAAGACCCATGGCTAGACACCTCATTGGTCTTTTGGGAGAACCTATTGCTATTACCATGCTAACTGGACATTATATTGAGCAACTATTGAATGATTTATTTTCCCCACTATAATTATTGCATATTGCTAGATGCAATGGAATGTATTAATTGTGCATTTAATGTTCATTAAAAGAGACAACAATAGGTTAAAGTACAAAGAATAAATGGCTTCATCAAATGTCACTTCTCATCAGGCTCATGAATCATAGAGGAAGCACACTAGGGAAGAATATAATAGTCAGAGGTTAAAGATGACTGCATGGAAATAGTATTCTTCATAGAGTAGGGCAGTTGCACACATGAACTCATGGCAGTTTTGTCAGTATTCACAATAACTTCACAAGGTCAACCCAGACAAAATCCAAGCATGGAAAGAAAAGGCATTCATTAAATTGCATGCATAAATGAGAAAATCCTGACAAGTGATAGCTGCTGGGAGAGGAAGAATTAGTTTTCTTCAAAGTTCTAACTTCTGGTGTGTGTGTGATATGTTCCAATGGATGAGCACACACTTAAGGGTATTTTTTCTTTCCTTTTATTGTTCTTTTTTTTAATGGGTAGACAAATTTGGTTACATGTGGGCTGAAGGTGGATCTTTGAGGATATAAAATTAAAATATAAAAATTTTAAAGAATAATATTTTAAAGACTTTACTAAATATTAAAATATAGCAGATCAAAAAAATCTGTGTTGTCCTGTATAAATGAGTTGTCTGTCATTTTTCTTCTCCAGTCTTAAATAATAAACTACAAATAATGAAAGAAATAATAAGGAAAAACAAAAACTCAGTTTTTTAAATTGACCAGGTCTTTGTCATCTTCCTTAACCTTGGTACTTTTTCTCTGATGGTTCCTTCTTCCTTTTCAGATTTTGAGCTTAGAATGTTCCCCCACAGCATAAGAATCTAGCTGTGATTTTTCTCTTCATATGTTACTCTCAGTTGAAAGACAAATAATTAATCAATTTTTAAATCTACCCAAATAACCTAATGCCTATCTAGATACCTAACCTTTGTGAGTATTTTACATGAAAAAGACATCCTATAGCACAAAAGCTAATATCTACATGTAAAATAAGACATACAATATTTGTTTGGGTCTGAGTTACCCGAATCAGGTCCTCCATTCATTTACTTGCAAATTTTATTTTCATCAAAACTGAATAATCCATTATGTAAATGTACCAATTTTGACCTTCATTCACATTTGATGGACCTCTAGTCATTTATAATAAACAGATCAGTATCTCTGAATTAAGATGTAGAATTGATTTTGGTATAGAACAAACTATGCTATAGCTAGATATTTTGGTAGATCCATTTTTGATCATAGGTAGTACCCATCCTGTGTTCCAGGTTGCTCTCTCACTAGCAATAAGTAATTGCTCCTCTTTCACAGTATCTTCCCCAACATCTACTGCCATTTTTAAAAAATAAAATTGGTTATTGTGATTATGGTAATGTGAAATATCAAAGTAGTTTTAATTTATATTTCTTGATAGTTAAAGATGTTGAGCATTTTTTACTTGTTTCTCAGTCACTAGTATTTTATCTTTTGAGAACTCTGGTTCCATGCTCCAATCTTAAGTTCACATTTTCTTGTTAATTTTTGTTCTTTGTAGATTCTGGACACTATACTTCTGTAAGATACATACTTAATATATATTTTTCTCTTCTTTAAAATTCTTCTTCACTTGAATTGATATATTCTATGCTGTACAGAGATGTAGTATTATTTATTAACTGTTCTTAATGTCTGCACTGTTTAGGTCTTTTTCAAAAAGTTCTTTCTATTTTCTATAATTTCAAGTATATTCCCAATCTCTTTTTTATCAGCTTCAGGGTATTAGGTCTTATGTTGAAAGTACTTTGTCTATTTGGACTTAAGTTTTGTAGGATAAGTAAATGTAGTTCCATTTTCATTCTTCTAACGAAGCTATACAATTTGAGCAGCATCGGTTTTTGAAGCAATATCTTTTGCCTAGTGCATCTTTTGTGGTCTTTTTAAAGATCATTTATATGTATATGTGTGGAATTATGTCTGCATCTTTAATTCTCATCCATTGATCAACATGTATGCTTTTATGCCAATAACCTCTACTGTTATTATATCTCTGTAGTACAACTAAAAATAAAGAATAATGATACCTCCAAGAATTGTTTTATTCTCCAGGATTGTTTCAGTTATGGTAGTTTCTTCATTTATTTTCATATGAAACTTTTAAAAATTTCATATGAGATCTTTTTAAAATTTCTGTGAAGAATTTTATTGGAATTTTGATAAGGATTGCATTAAATCTGAAAATTGTTTTTCTAGGATGGCTATTTTCATTAGGTACAATTAATTTTACCAATCAATGAACCAATTGAGGGTCTATCCATTTTCTGATGTCTTCTTCAATTTCATCCTTCAGTATCCTAAAGTTACTATTATAAACTTCTTTCAGTTGCTTAATTAACTTATTCTGAGATTATTTTGGTGCTTTTGTGAGCGGTATTGCTTCCCTGATTTATACTTTGTTATGTTTGCCAATTGTATATGTGAAGGCTACTGATTTTTGTATGCTAAATTTCTATCTTTTGTTTTACAGGATATATCTATCATCTGTAAAAGTTACTAGTGGCATCCTCATGTTTTTTATATATAAAATTATACCATCCATAAATAATGATACTTTACTTCTCCCCTTTTGTTTGGTTCTCCCTGATCTTCTTCAGTTATTTTATTGCCCCTCCAGACACTTCATAAATGGTACTGAACAAATATGGGCAACTTACTTTTGTTCACAATTAAAGTGGAAAAGAATTGCGTTGCTCACTATCTATAGTTATGCTGGTGGCAGGCTTGTTGTAATTTTGCTTCTTTGAAATATGCCTAGTGTATCTCTACACTACATGATAAAACACTATGATATTTTATCACAAATAAATATTGGACTATAAAAGGATATAGAGGAGATTAGAAAAAGGATAAAAAGAATGAGGTATGTGAGGACAATGGAATATAGAAGGAAATAATGGCAGAGATAACCAGCTCCAAAAGCCTTTTGAAAAGCCATATGTAAACTTACTACTGTATGTTTCCTCAAATTTATACATATATAAAAGGAACTTAAATGAAGGAACTAATAGCCCAAATAGATATCATATGCTACCTTATAAAATTGTCATTATCAGGAATGTCTTATATATTTGTGAGTCACTGGCCAAAGGATTCCCATAGAAGATCCAACCATTGCAGGATAATTGTCAATTATGTTGAATTCCAAAACAATCTGGTGGTTAGACCCCAGTTCTGAAAACACCATATATTTTCATCATAGATCATGAATAATTATAACTGGCATAGAAGTAGAAGCTTCACCCTTACATGTTATATTTATAATGCTTGCAAGTATTATACATGCCACCAGAAGAGAAACATAATCATCAATCTTATCCAACTTTGAATCTTGGGAATTAAAATAGCAGTTTCTAAAACATGTCTTCTTGTTCAGCAATAAGAAAAGGTTTATAAGTAAATAATTACATGTTGCTTGGACTTAAGGCATACTCTGTGAGGTAAAACCTCACATAACTGTTAATGAGTCCAGGAAGCTGAGATTATATCTACCTTGAGTTCAAGAAGAAGACATAACACAATTATTCTTCTAAGAGAACATAGCAATAAAATGACTCCTAATAACACATTATTATACAAACACATCTTTATGCCATTGAACATCTTTAGAGAAATTTCTTGCTGTAGTAGATGGTAATAAGCATGAAAACCCACAGCTGGGTATTAAACATAGTGTGGCAGATTTTGAAATTATCATCTCTAAATGGAACACCTATATTATACCACTTCCATCAAGATTTAAGATTTATGCAGAAGAGGGACCAGGAATAATGTAATAATCAGAGGTTGTGGTTGACTTAGGTGAGTCAAATTATTTCAATCACAACAGGGAAAATAGACCCGTGAAATCACAGAGACTCTCTATGAACAATACCTATAGAAAACCAGACAACATCTCAGGAAAGAGGAGGGGATTAATGTGCCATATTCAGCTATTTGATAGTTGATATTGATAGCTGACAATAAAGAGAAAATCAATTTTCTACAATAGAGTGACACATAATGTATTAACCATTCTTCAGAACTGTCTCCGTGCTTAAGAGGAGTAGGCCAACACAAATCAGGTGACATGCTTTGTAATACGTTCCTTTATTATTTCCTCCAACACAATATTCCTATTTATTATTTGGGAATTTCATACAATGCTCCCTGATCATATTCACTTCTCATTACCCAAGGTTACCCTCCTACCCTTACACACACACACACACACACACACACACACACACACACACACACACACACACACACACCAAAAAGGCATAAAAAGATGCACAGCAAGGTCCAGTTGTATTAACTATATATTCACTGGTGGATAATCAATACTCTAAGTGGCCAGCCTCTTAAAGATAACTGAGTCCTTCCTCACAACCCTGTCAGAATCCATCAGTTGTTTAGAGTGATACTTCAGCATCTTTGTAACAATCTTCAAGGACTCTATTCACTAGCCCCCTGTGTGGATTGTTTCCTTTTTTCTTGAGGGAGGAGGTTACTGAATTTTATTCTCTCTCTTCAATAGTCTCATTTGTGGCAGCAGGGACCATAAACAACCACAGATCCTTGGATAGAAGCACAGAATATGGGTTTCAACATGAGTCCCCAGAATCAGCATTGACCATAGTCACAACATGACCTTTGAGGGAAACACTGACCATGGACACCAACATGGATCATGACAGCAGCACGAATAATGGACATAATATGGAGATAGAACATGAAACTGAATGGGTAGGTGATTTCAGGGGACATGGAGAAAGGGAAAGAATATGAGAAAAATAATCTGTTTATAAATATCAAAGAGTAAATAAAAATAACTTTTATTACTTTTGTTTGTTTTTCTTTTTTTTATTTAGAAGCAATCTTGTTTTTAATACATCCTGACTGCAAGTTCCCCTCACTCCACTCCTCCTAGTTCCCCCACCACCCCCATATTCACTCCTCCTCAGTTTCTTTTCAGAAAAGAGAAGGCCTCCCAGGAATATCAACTGAACATCAACAACAAGATATAACAAAATGAGGCACAAACATTCATATCAAGATTGGGCAAGGCAACCTAATAGGAAGAAAAGAGTTCAAGAAAAAGTCAATAGAGTCAGAAATACCTCAACTTCCACTATTAGGAGTTCCAGAAAACACTAAGCTAACAACCATAGCATGTATGTAGAGGACCTAGAACAAAGCTATTCAGGGCCTTGATTGTTGCTTCAGTCTGTGAACCCCTTAGTTCACAGACTGCTTAGTTGATTTTTTGGGCTGTTTTCTCCTAATGTTCTGCATCCCTCTGGCTCCTACAATTCTTTCTCCCCCTCCTTCAAAAAGTTTCCCAAGCTCCTGAAATATTTGTTCTTTTCTTTTTTTTTAAATTTAGAAATAATCCCTCTCCCTCCCATTCTCCCATGCTCCCTGCCAACACCCCCCAAAACCCTCTACCTGCTTCCTAAGGATAATGAGGACTTCCATGGGGGATAATTAAAGCCTGTCACATCATTTGGGAGAGGGCCTAGGGCTCCCTCCTTGTTACTGGGCTGAAATAGTATCCTTCCACAGGGAATGGACTCTGAAAGTCCATTTGTGCAATAGAGATAAAACTGGTTTCACTATTGGAGGTCTCATAGACTACCGATGCCTCCAAACTGGCACCCACTGCATCCCTGTGTTCTCACTAGGTCAGGTCTGATGTTTCTGTAAGTTTCTACAGTATTATCTTGACTTCTTTTCTCATCCCTTCTCCCTCTCTACAACAGGATTACAAGAGTACGGTTCAGTGCTTAGCTGTGGGTGCTTGCTTCTGTTTTTATCAGCTACTGGATGAAGGCTCTAGAATGGAAATTGAGATAGTCATCAATCTCATTACAGGGGAAGGGCATCAAAGGCAACCTCTGCACTACTGCCTAGATTCTTAGTTGGGGTCATCTTTATGGATCTCTGAACTTTTGCCTAGTGCCAGATTTCTCTTTAAACTTATAATGGCTCCCTCTATTAAGGTATCACATTTCCTGCTCTCTTCTATTCCTCCTTAACTCAGTCTTCCTGAGCCCTCTTGTTTTCCTTTCCTCTCTCTTCTTCCCTCTCTCTTCTCCCCTTCCCTTCTGCTCCTTCTCTCCTCTCCCACCCCCCATTCTCCCAATTTGCTCAGGAGTTCTTCTCCCATGTATTTCTCTCAGGTGTTAGGAGTAGTTTTTCCCTGCCGATCTTGTCCCACTCCCACACCAGCCCCAATTAACACGTAGAGACTCTGTATTTGGTATAATGCCATTGACCAGTTACTTATTTCTTATTGGCTAGCTCTGTCATAAATATTGACCCATTTCTATTAATCTAAGTATTTCCACGTGGTCTCATCTTACTGGAGAGAGAGGCTAGCATTCTGCTCTCTCCGTCTTCCACCTTGACTCCCCTCCCTACTACTTCTGGACTCCTCCTTGTCTCCTAGTTCTGCCTATCTTGCTTTCCTATTGGCCAACAGTGACTTATTCATTAACCAGCATGAGAAACATATTTATGGAATGACATCTCCCACCACTCTGGGACATCCCTATTTTCTAGTTTGTCTGGTGGTGTGGATTGTAGGCCAGTAGTCCTTTGCTCTGTGTCTAATATCCGTATATGAGTGAGTACATACCTTGCTTGTCATTCTGTGACTTGGGTACATCACTCAGTATAGTTTCTTCCAGCTTCATCCAAGTGCCTATGACTTTCAAGATTATTTTTTCTGCATAGTAATACTCCATTGCATAAATGTATCACATTTTTCTCCATCCATTCTTCAGGTGAGGGGCATCTGTATTGCTTCCAGGTTCTGACTATTATAAACAACACTGCTATGAACATAGTTGAACAGATATCTTTGTTGTATGAATGTGCATGTTTGTGTATGTGCAGGAGCAATTCCGGAGTATAAATGCTGAATCATGAGGTAGACTGATTTCCATTTTCATGAGAAACTGCCATACTGATTTCCAAAGTGGCTGCACATGTTTGCATGCCCACCAGCAATTGAGGAAGGTTCCACATTCTTCACATCATCTCCAGCATAGACTGTGATTAGTGGTTTTGATTTTAGCCATTCTGGCCTATATAAAATGGTGGCTCAGAGTTGTTTTGAATTGTGTTTCCCTGATGGCTAAGGCTATTGAGCACTTTCTTAAGTGTCTTTAAACTATTTTAGATTACTCTATTGAGAATTCTCTATTTAGTTCTGACCCGATTTTTTAATTGGATTGTTTGGTGTTTTGGTGACTAGCTTCTTGAGGTTTTTGTAATTTTGGAAATCATCCCTCTGTCAGATGTGGGCTTGATGAAAATCTTTTCCCATTCTGTGGGCTGCCATTTTGTCTTTTTGACTGTATTCTTTGCCTTAGAGAACCTTCTCAGTTTCAGGAGGTCCCATTTACTAATTGTCTATCTCAATGTCTCTGCTAGTGAAGTTATGTTCATTAAGTGATCTCCTGTACCAATTTGTTCAAGGGTACCTCACATATTCTCTTCTAAGAGGTTCAGTTTGGCTGGATTTACTTTGAGGTCTTTATCCATTTGAACTTAAGTTTTGTGCATGACCATATAAGGATCTACCTGCAGTCTTTTACATGTCAGCATTCAGTTATGCCAGCCCCATTTATTGAAGATGCTTTCTTTTTTCAATTGTATAATGTTAGCTTCATTGCCAAAAATAATGTATTCATAGGTGTGTGGGTTAATGTCTGGATCTTCAATTCAATTCTATTGGTCTACCTGTCTATTTTTGTTCAAATATCAAGCTGTTTTCAGGACTATAGCTCTATAATAGAGCTTGAAATTAGGGATGGTGATGCCTCTAGAAATTCTTTTATTGTACAAGGTTGTCTTGGCTATCTTGGCTATCCTGTGTGTTTCATTTTTCCAAATAACGTTGAGTATTGTTCTTTCCAGGTCTGAGAAGAATTGTGCTGGGACTTGATGGGAATTGCATTGAATCTGTAGATTGTTTTTGGAAAGATTGCCATTTTACTATGTCTATGCTACCTATCAAAGAGCATGGGAGATCTTTCCATTGTTTCATTCTTCTTTAATTGCTTTCTTGAAAGTCTCAAAGTTCTTGCTAAATAGGTCTTCACTTATTTGGTTAATGTTACCCCAAGATATTTTTTGTTGTTTGTGGCTATTGTAAAGGCTATTTTTTTTCTCAACCCATTTATTGTCTGTATATAGTAGAGTTACTGATTTTTTGAGTTAATCTTGTATCCTGCCACTTTCCTGAGGGTGTTCATCAGCTCTAGGTGTTCCCTGGTAGAATTTTTGGGTTATTTATGTAAACTATTATATATATTCTGCAAATAATGAAAGTTTGATTTCTTCAATTCCAATTTGTATCCTTATTTGTTGTCTTATTGCTCTAGCTAGAACTTCAAGTACAATATTGAAGAGAAATAGAGAGTGGACATATAGAGAGAGTGGACAGCCTTGTATTTTCTGATGTTAGAGGAATCTCATTGTGTTTCCATTTAGTTGGATGTTGATTGTTGGTTCGCTGTATATTGCTTTTGTGTTTAAGTATGTTCCCATTATCCCTGATCTCTCTAATATGTTTATCATAAAGGGTTGTTGGATTTTGTCAAAGGCTTTTTCAGCATCTAGTGAGATGTGCTTTAAAGCTAGAATTCGACTGATGGGAGATGTCATTCTGTAAAATGTGGGTACTAAGAACATCCACATAAAACTTGACAAATGCTTAAAAAAGCATTTTAAGAACAATTGAACAGAGACAAGCAAGGCTTCTTGGTAGCAGCATTTTTCTCTGGCAGGCTCTGTTTTGCTAGACAAGCAGAGACTAGTGTGGCATCTTTAAGGGAGGTTTCCTGACTTGTCATAAGCAAACAACAAACAAAAAGCAAAAATACAGCATAACTCTTTTAAGAGGCCAGCTTAAAAAAAAAAAAAAGAAAAGAAAAAAAAACTACACGGTGTGTATTTCTTATACTCTAAAGACAGACAAGCAGATCTCTGTGATATGAAGGACAACTTAATACACAGAGTAAATTCCAAGACAGACAAAAGTTACACAGAGAAACCCTGTCTCAAAAATAGAAAAATAAAAGTAAAAGAAATAAAGTAATAAAAAAGCCATGCAAAGATAAAAAGTACATAGAGACTCTGGATACTGTATGCTATTGATTTGTCTTTAAATTGCTCAATTGCTAAGGAAGAAACAACAACTGCTAAAACACACTTGATTATCAATGCTGAATTAATCCAAATTTTTATATTTGAAAAATGCCTTAATTTCAAAATTTAAGTCTAAGGACAGGTTACTTGGAAAAAGAATTTTGTTTTGTTTTTTTTTTGTTTTCAGTAAAATGAAAAGCTGTGGATTTCTTCCAGATTAACATGGTTTGATCAAGCAAGACCCTCTTAAGCAGTGTCCCAGGTTACTCAACATTCAAAGCAGCTGAAACAAGGCAGCCTTTCTGACTAGAGTCAGGATTTCAGTGTCTTCTTAGGATTCCCATGATATTACATCATCTCCAACCAGCAGAAAGCAGTTTGGAAAGAACAACACCCAAGTTCCCAAATATTATCTATAAATGTTTGTTTTCACTTAAATGTGGTTGGCTATACATGGTTAATAATCACAATAAATCTCTCTTTAAAGGAAAAGGGGGAAATAGGATATAGAAATGAATACTTTATATTGAAATAAATTTTCACTTATTTATACAAATTTAAGGTCAATTTTGTGATAAGTATATTTCTCCTCTTGTTTAAGTATTGTGTTTTTGTAGCTCATTTAAAAACATAATGCATAATTAAGTACTGATTGTAGATAGCTACTTATGATAGTCAAAGTTTATAGTTAGGCTGGTGTGGTTTTCTAGATATATAAAGATATATTTCAATTGGATAGGCATTCTTTAAACCTTTCAAGACCTATGGAATATGGCCTTTAAAATGGTTTAGGGTTTTTCTTAACAGTGAGGCACAACTGCTCCAGGCAACACCAAATATGTCAGAAGGGAAGATGGAAATTGAAAAAAGTCATTATGGAGTTTGCTTCCAATATGGTAAGACTAGCCATTTGGGCAAGATATTGCTCTTATCTATACTCTTCAACTATGTGCTTTATAAAGTAGACATGCAGGACCCACAGGAAAGTGACTGCCGAAACAAGATGGACAGTGCTACAGGGTTTCTGCTTCACAGAAGAGTTTGCCAGACATTTTACGGGACACAGAAAAAAATTACCTTAATTGTCAAGCCACACAAAGACACAATTAAGAAAAAGAACTACACAGAATCTCCCTCATGAACATTGATGCAAAATACTCAATAAAATATTGGCAAATCGAATCCAAGAACACATCAGAGAAATCATCCATCATGACCAAGTAGTCTTCATTCCAGGGATGCCATGATGATGGTTCAATGTATGAAAATCCATCATATAAACAAAATGAAAAAGGAAAAACACATGATTCTGAAATATTTTTAGAATAAATAACTTAGATGTTTGCTTCTAGAATAATATTCCAGTTTTGTCACTGCTTAAACTTCAGAGTGTTTCACATTCGACAACACAAAATATCTCTAGAGAGCTGACTTATTTTCAGCAGCTTTCCAAAATGACAGGTAGCATCCAGAAATGCCCCTTACTATGAATATCCATGCCATTCCCAAAACTGATAGATAAGCAAAATGTTCAGTGGTGTTTTCATCCCAATTTCCTGTGTTCTACTTTTAATCACACTTAGTTCACTAAGTAGAGGCTTCATACTTGTAGAAAATCCATTCTCCTTATTCGAGCAGACACCCATTGCTAATAACTACTCATGTATGAGTATTATGTAATGAACTCATTTCTCATCAATGATTATATAATGGCAAGCTTGATCTCATGCTGGCTTTGTGCATACAGTCATAGCTGCTGTGTATTAATGTGTCCAATTGCTCTGTCATGTCTAGCCAACACTGTCTAATGATAGATGCTAGTGACAATGATTCCGGCTCTTCATCTGTGACAGTCCCTGAGCCTTGTTTCAGTTTTTGAGACTGGGTTTCTTTTTGTAAATATCTTTTGCTGTTCTGTATTCACTGTGTAGACGAGGCTGGCCTTGAACTCACAGAGATCTGCTTGCCTCTACTTTCTCAGTGCTGGGATTAAAGACATGTGCCACCACCATCTGGCAGAATATGTTTTGATATAGATGCCCCATTGAAGGCTGAGCAATCTACAATATTTTATACTCTGCATGCTTACCATTGTTAAAATCTGTGTGAATCACCATATATTGCATAAAGGTGCTTCTTTAATAAGAATTATGGTTCAGAGATGAGCCATTCTATGTATATGAAAAAAAAGTATTGAGAAGGAAACTGCTACTATATACATTTGGGCAGAAAAAAATAATATTATATTTTCCCTTAGTACCTATGACATATTCATAAATAGAGCTTTGACAAAGTTAATGGAACCAGAAATGAGTTGTTAAGTATCGTAGAGTGAACTTTAAATTCCATCTAATTCTACTCCTCCAAAATCAATATCACTATTATAACAGTTGGCATATCATAGTCAGTATAAAAACTGATGCAGTTAATAGTTGGATAAGAATGTAGATGACCTTTTGCTACATGAAATGAACCTTTAAATAGTTTGAAAGCTAGCAATTAGGGATGAAAAATCTACTTTGTTACTGCCAAGTAACCTGATGGAAACATCAAAATCCAAGATAGATTTGAGACCGTATGTCATTAATAAAAAAAGTGAAGAACAATAGAGAAAGACACTTCATGTTCACAATTTCTTCACACACACATTTATGAAGTGGAATCATATACACACACATAGGAACATTATTCCTCTGGATCTTTATCACCTACTTCAACAAGGGCAGTACCAAAACTTTTATGCAAAATATTTGAGACATTCATGTATGATATTAATCCTTGTGAGAAATGAAAGCATGTTTATTCACACAAAATAGGAAAATGATGATAGGTTAAAGGAAAGTACTCAAATTTCATCAAGGTGAACCAGTGATTGTATCATGCTACTTTAAGTGCATGAGTGAAGGAAAAAGTTGCTGAATGACAGCTAGCTCACCAAAAGTTCAGCTGAGTATGAGTGAAGGCTCAGAAAGCATGGAACACATTGTACACATTTCCCAGAAGCTCACATTTTGTTTATTCTACTTTTCAATAATTCCAAATTTTTTTTTAGTATTTTCTAGACTTCTCAGATCTCTTCCTTCTCAAAGTAGCGCAGCTGGTTTGGTTGTGTTTTAGGACCTTCATCTCTGTGAAAGACTACTCATATATCCGTCTGAGTGTATGGCTCATCAGTATTTACAGCTTATACATGTTTGGATAGTAATATATGTGCACACACAGACACAGACACATGCACACACAGATACACATACACATATGTATGTATACAAACACACACACACACACACACACACACACACACACACGTATTGGGATTGATCAATTTCAGTTTTGTGGACTTCCTGAAGCTATTTGGTTGTTTACTGCCTGAGTTGAATAAGCTTCTCAGAAGGATTGAAGATTTCACCCCTCTTAGATCACCCTGATGCTTCACCTCACCTTTTATATCCTTCATCTTCACAAGCTTCTGTGTAAGATGGAAGCCTTAATCACAGATGAAACTGTTGAACAACAGATATTTCAATTCATAATACTCTACTCAGATGATTCACCTAAATTAAATCCACAAATGAGGAGACAAAGACTAAACCAAGGTCTAACTAAACGTAGGAGTGTCACAAGAGGCTCATCAAAATCTAAGTAAGCTTGTGTTATGTTACAAAAACATGAACAAAAACACCTACTGAGCAAATGGCATCCTATTATTAAATGTACATTCTTTTAAAATGCCACAAAGTTCACAAAACAAAACCAGGTTCAGACCAAGAAAGTGTCCTATAACTCTCCAAACCATGAAATTTAACAATCACAGCATTCTTTACAAATGAGAAGAGATGGCTCTGCTTATTAAATGTCTTATAAATATCAGGACCATAGTTTTATCCTCAGAACTAAAGTAAAGATGCTCACAAAGTTATCATATACTTGAATCCTTTCATTGGGAAAAGAGATATAGGTAACCTTCAGTCACTGACCAGCCAGTTTAGCCTATAAAATGAGATTTATGTCAATGAGATAACACTAGATTTTTCTGCGAATGAAATCAAGGATGTTGTCTGGCATCTCTACCTACACACACACACACACACACATACACAGAGAGAGAGAGAGAGAGAGAGAGAGAGAGAGAGAGAGAGAGAGAGAGAGAGAGAGAGAGAGAGAGAGAGAGAAAGAGAGAGAGAGAGAGAGAGAGACATAGAAGGAACTGACCATGTCAAAATCAAATGACCCTTCTTTTTCAATACTTATCTAATATACATTTGAGTGTATGTAAGAGCCTCAGCCTCACATCAGAACACCAAGGAAAATCTATAAGCATCTAGTTCTATGTATCTGACCATAGAGAAAATTGTCTATGAATTTTCCTCATTGGTGATTTAAAAGAAACTAGACAGGATCCTTAAAGCTATAATATGAATTTCTATGATTTATACATAAACTAGTGGGAAAAATCATGGTAAAAGAAAATGGCCTTGATGTTCTGCCTTCTGATTGAACTGGGGGACAGACAAAAGTGTCATTTCCTACTTGCGTCCATGCCTTGGGTCATTTTACATTTACAAAAGTTTTGAGACACAGTCATGATCACATCTAAGTCTGACTCTGAGTCAGACTAACCAGACCTTCATGAGAGTTAGATACTGTGGGCCCCAGGCTATCTCTGTTCTCTACTCTAGATGCATTTTTGTAGTATAGTTTAAACTCACACACAATGGATTTTCAGAGAGTTTTTCCTCTTAAAGCCAAAAAATGGAAATTTCTCATTATTTTTTGGATTGAGCTATAGGATATCCTGCATTGCAAAATTTATAGAAATACTAAAGTCTGTTGTGAAATAAAAGGTGGTCAACCCGATAGTCAAATGGTATGACATACTGAGTGTTCAGTATATATCCTCTCCCATCAGAACTCAACCACAGGATGATAGTTACAGTAGACAATATTTTAATGATCTTAGTATTAAAGCAATTAAAATCAGATGAGCAAAGGAAAGTCAGACACTGTGCTCATTGGATGCTCATTGGTACTTAGTTTTTAGTTAATCAGGTACTAAGGAAAATTTCTCTCTTGATGTAAGAATAGTAAAATTGATGAACCATGCATAAATATGTTTATAGGAAATTTGAGGGTATTTCTTTCAGTGTGGATAGTAAAGCAATTTTGTGTTGTGTGTACAAAGAAAGATGATGAGAAGAAATTACTCATCTGTGGGTCCTGTGAATAAATAGATTCAGTAAATAAATAACCCGTAATCACCAGACCTATCAAGCACACACATGTCAGAACTCATAAGGCAGCTATATGTGAGACTGGTAGTGTGTATAGTATAACAGAATAGGATGTGGTTCTACTTTACCTTTTAATTTTCCAAAAGTTACCTCAAATGGTTCCATCTAGTTAGAGTGAATTACCATATAAAATGCTAGGATGAGGTAACTGTAGGAAAAGCCAAATGGTGATAGATTATTGAAAATTAAATAGATTAGTCTTTCATACATGCTTTGATGATTGACTGCTTATCTTAGTATTTGATAAGGCTTGAGCCTTTTCATTTTGTGCTACTGTGTTAAAATCTTTGTACTCTCTGGATTCTCCATGTCAATTACATTTACATTCTCTTGAAGCTGTCTTCCATCAGTAACATTACATTATATAAGGCCAGGCTCTCCATAATTTTTTGATTTGAAAAATAATCTGGAAGACAATTAAGTTGGTAGTTAAAATCTCAGGTTACCAAGCCCATAGTCCTACCTTAGGCTCCAACAGACCTCAATGTGTTAAACCAGCCTCAGATATGATAGTACTTCACTGCCTTGAAGATTGAAACAAGACAAGCACCAGTACCTATTGAGCTTGTAGGACCATCAGGCAGCCACCACTCAGCCAGTGCCTTGAGGACCAAGAGCCTGAGTCACCAACACTAGACAGTTCAGATTGCCAGACTCAGTTGGCTTTTGTTACACCTTGGAAAATAGTCCCAGCAAAGCTTTGACACAGCCATCTATTGACTGTTATTAAGCTACTTACCTCTATCCAGGCTCTTCAAGAGGCCCAGAATATGGAAAGTCTTGCCCATCAGCACCCAGCATCTGGCTTCCTCCTCAATCCACTGTGCCTGAATCTGGCATTTTCCTCTCCAGTTTTTGAGACAGTGTTTTGTGTAATCTACATTTCAGTCTACGATCTCCTTACTTCAGCTTTCCAAATACTAGAATTTTACATGGACCTGCTGCATCTGGCTGGCATAAAGATGTAGATTATGTCCCACCCTCCTGGGACTTCCATTCTTCTGGGGAAAATAAAACAATAAAACCAACTGTTGCATACATACATACATACACAAACACACACACACACACACACACACAAAGGTGGTAGTTAAATAGTTTGTGGGTTGTGTGAAGGTAATCAGCAGACATATGAAAAACCATTATGGTTATTAGAAGTTTATTGAATCAGATGATAGTGCCTAGGGTCAGTAGGTAAAGAGACACACTTGGTATTAGTAAGTGTACATGCTGTTGGGTTGCAGGTCGGGAGCATATCATTTAAGCCTTAATACTGAGGAAGATGCATATTTTGTTTCAATAATATGAAATATTCAGGTCGATGGTAATGACATAGAAGCTCCCAACATGTGGCAACATGGTACCAAAACACACTATGATGTCTCTGTCCCAGAAATTGTCAATAACTGTATTATTCAGCCTCATGGGAAAGCCATAAGGAAATCTGTCAAAGTATAAATAATAGTATATTTAGAAATCTAACATTACAGGTAAAGTTGAAATGATGGCTTTGTCCCAGTAATTGTCAACAACTGCATGGTAAAACCATGAGTGAATCTGCCAATGTATATCCAAGATTAAATCTAGCCTAAGAGTTGACTTACAATCAATAGCTCTCTCGTTTGATTAAAGGGCAACCCTGAAGTACCAAAACCACATGCTATAGAAATAGTTTCCACCAAGGAGGGTATGATCATTTCTTTTTTTAAATTGATGTGATGTACTATATGTTTGTATGTAGGTTACTGGAACTGTGACCAACATTGTTGAGAGGAACCTTTTAAAACATTTGGTAGTTGTTGTCATAAATTCATGTTTTGTTACATTCATGAAAATAACTGACTCCTGCTGTGGTACTAAAGCTTAAAGTTGAGAATGAATAGAATGTATTTATCACCCAAAAGGTGGCAGAAAGAACAGAGTTTCTGAGCTAGGAAAACGTTATTAGGGAATAAGCACAATACTCCTAACAGAAATGACTATGAGTCATTATGGAACAGAGAAGCCTTTGATTTTCAAAATTACTTGAACCCTAGAGATAGCATGACAAAAAAAAAAAAAAGAAAGAAACCACACTGAAGACTGGTACAAGTAGAGTTAATACTCCCTGAAGGAAGAGACTCATTGTGCTATACACATTGCTTCTTTGCTCCCTTAACCACCCCCCCCAACCAAGCTCTGCTTGGCTTTGAGTATAGTATGTGAGTATATATAGGAGGTGGAAAACTGGCTTAAGGCAGCACTCAGGTGAGGCAGCTTTTCTGAGCTAGAGGTCACACCATTGTGGTGGAAGTTCTTAGAGATGCAATTGACATTGACTCAACCATGCTCCGGTAAGTGACATTCATCTGTGTTCCTTTAAGTGAGATTTATCACTGCATTATGTGGGTAAGGTAGGTTTGTATATTATTTTTTTCAATGTTCATATAATTTCTGTAGTCTGGAGAGAATTGATATTTGTCCAATGTCTCACCTAATTAAAGCCAAGGGAGCTGAGACTTTTATACAATAGAATTGACCAGTGGATCTTGAAATAAGTGGTTCTCTAAGGGAATTATCCATCTCTGTTCATACATGGAAATGTCCAAAGTTGTTTTGCAATGTCATAAGTTTTTACTATACAGTAAATGGAGACAATGTTGGAGGTATCTAACTGGTACCCACTCTGAAGAATCTTCTAATGCACAGGTCATCTTCCAGAAAAATAAAGAGGCTGATAAAAAAATGAAAAGTTTGCTGAAATTTAGGACTTTGATTTTATTGAAAACATTTTTTGTTTTTTTATTTATTTATTTTTTGAGACAGGGTTTCTCTCTATTGCTTTGGGGCCTGCCCTAGAACTAGCTCTTATAGATCAGGCTGGCCTCGAACTCACAGAGATTCTGTGCCTCCTGAATTCTGGGACTAAAGGCATGTGGCACCATTGGTCTTATTGCCCTAATACAGAATAAGGAAGCTAATGATTCTTGCACAGTGTTGAGCCTTCCTAGAGCTCAACTTGCTTGTTGCTTGGGGCTGCTTTGTTAATCTTCTGGGAGAAAAAGTGATTATCTTATTTGAATAGATTTCCCCTCCTACATAGGAAATAAAGGGAAGAAGAGTGGAAGCTGTAATTATTTGAGTTGACCGGGTTTGGACCTGTATCTGCTCACTTTACTTAACCATAATAATGTTCAGTTACAAAATCTAACATAGGCAATGACAGCAAGTTTGGTTCTTTACCATTTCATTGTATACCAAATAAAATTACAAAAGAAAATTAAAAGCATGTGCATGCTAATCACCTTAAGTCTTGGATGATATTTAAAAGCATAATCACTTAACCAAAAATATAAAATTTATTAAATGAATTGGAAAATCAGCTTACATTGTCAGGATATTAAAATATGCAAAGTAATGAATTAAGGACTCTAGTTTTGGATTCATCACTGCTCCAAATGTTTCAGGTTTGGGAAGCACTTCCTGAACAGTCAAAGCTGAAGGATCACCTACCTCCCAAGGTGTGAACTGTAAAAACGAATATCCCTATATTCTCCCCATGGAAATAGCATGTGCCCAACTTCAGTTGTACAGAACTGAGTTGGCACAGGTCCTTAGAAGCAATAGGATAGTGCTTACCACACAGGATAGCTCTTGGAAACTCTGGTCATCTCAGAATCTTTTCTCTGTAAGCAGGGAAAGCCCTGTTGCTGCTGGTGTCAAGCCTGCTCCTTTGGGAACATGTGATCTCCACATCAGATGACCAGAAGTCCAATGAAGAGCTGAGTTACAAATTGCTTTCCATTTCTCATCGTACCCGTATAGTTGCCCGGAAAATGTATAAAATTTTAGTAAGTACCTCACTTATTTCAGATTCTTCCCTAAAGTGATTGTGAAAAACTCTTCTTTTTAACCATAAAGCACCATGAATCATATTTCAACTGATATGTTTATATATAATAGAAAAAACTAATCATTAAAATGTCAGTGAGGAAATATAGAAGGTTTCATGAAATTACAAAGATTTGTAAAGAAGGCAATGATTTTATTCAAATTTCCTCTAAGAAACCTTAAAAATAATCATTTTTGTATCAAATGTCCACTTTGAATATTAAGCCCAGAAAAGTTTATCAGGTAGGAGCTGTGGTTTCCTGGTCATTTATGAAGAATGCCTCTGTGAACATTATTCATGAAGGGTTCTATAGTTATCCAATGTAGGGCACTGCAATGCAGTGAATTATTTGGAAAAAATAAAACTAAAGTGATCTGTAACCCTGCAATATGGAAAACAAATAGTAGGTGTTCATTCTGTAGGTTTTCTAGTGGTGAGTGGCTGATTAATAAAGGAGCATTGGTGTAGAAGGGAGTATTTTCTTTCTTCCTGGTATAGATAAATATTTTAGGTTTGCTTAGGTAGCTACAGTGAAAACAATAAAGACAGTACAAAATTAGGAATGTGAAGCATATGTCTGTAGGGTTGTAGTGAATATAGCTTCTCATTGTCATTTTCTCTCATTTGTGTTTCTTTCATTTCTTCTTCACTCAGAATCTTTCAAATACAGTGTTTCTAAGAATCCATTGAATTTATAAATTTTATGATTGTTACTATTAGTTACATATATTTGAATCAATAGATACCTCAAGTCAACATCATCTTCAGTTGCTTGATATAGTCACATTAAATGCTATTTTGTGAATTCTACACTCATTCATTGCTTAAACGCTTCTTAAAATATGTCAGATTTTTATGTAGGAACTTGATAACATTAATTCAACTGAATTATAAATTTACCACAAAGTTTATATGATCCAACTAGAATTCCATTTTACTTGAGAAAATGGTATAAATTTGCAGTTATCTACATAACAGTAGTCTATCTACTTGAGTCAATAGGAAACAAATTATTCCTAAATATAAATACAAAGGGACTATTTGATGGTACCCAACTCAAATCCTACAGAGTTCTGATATTAAAAACACTAAATGTTTTTGGATTAGAGTATTTCTTATTTCAAAACAAAAAATTTTCAGGAATGGCAAAACAGCTAGATTATAGTGAAGAAGAGTTGAATTTATGAGGCCAGGACATTCAATTGCATATTAAATAGAAACAAAAGGTAGATATACTGCATTTGTTTTAGTCCTTTATTTCAATGTTTATGTAGTCCTTATGTGATAAAATTGAACATCTATCAAATACATCAATAATCTGGTCATTGATGTGTTTATTCTATTCTGAAACTATAAAGATTTGAATTGCTTCATTTTCCCCAGGATGCAAAGTTATCCAAAGGAAGATGGTTTAAGAACAGTGGAAATAACACGTGCCACACTGCTTCCAACCCCACTCCAAAAAAAGTAGGTTTTCCTCCATGTTATTTACC
The DNA here is from genome assembly GCA_030556225.1 of Cricetiscus sungorus. NCBI lineage: Eukaryota > Metazoa > Chordata > Mammalia > Rodentia > Cricetidae > Cricetiscus > Cricetiscus sungorus. The sequence goes on along the minus strand of JANBXA010000392.1, from coordinate 3,005,392 downwards.
AAAACAACTTTATCAGTACTCTGGCTATCTGTGCTAAGTGTAATTAGAAGAGCTAAATCCGTTACAATAATCTCAGATACAATAGAATGAAGAAAGAATGATCAGGAAGAAAAACATCACACCACACAGTACGTAACACATACACACTAAATCAAATGCCAGCTTATGTTGCAACAGATGCCTAACTTGCTCATGTAGAAGATCATTTTGAAAGCACCTTGCTAGTGGGATTAATTTTTTTTTATCTGAATTGGATATATGGTTAAATACACTTCCATGCACATGTGAAAGAAATTATATACAGTGGTATTTATCATATAATTCTAAAGCCTTCTCCTCCATCAGCAGGCTACTTAAATTGCCATTGTGCCATATATTTTTGAGTTTTGAAACTCCCATGGTCCTATTTCTGTTTCATTATTTTTTTGTAGTGCCCCCTGAGTGATTTACCTTTTCCTGTATCTTAATTGAAAATCAGCTGAACAAGAGGGTTCTCTGCATAGTGTATTATGTATCTCAGGATAACCTTTATTTTCTGGGGATTTTTATTTCTCAGTAGCTCTAATATGTGATTGTTGTATCTCTCCCTTCAGACTCCCAGTCATAGTCAATCTTTTGTGATATAAACTAAAGCTTTTTCATTCATGCCTCTCATATATATTATGAGTTCTATATAATCTTATCACTAGCACCAATCACCTATATAAAACTGTACTTATTATAGTGTAAATATAATAATATGAATTAAATTAAAAGAGGTTGGGGAGAGAAGTTTTGCACAGATCTACTTTCAATACACTTCCAAAAGCAGCATGTTGGCGCTGATACATGTATTAAACACAAACATTAATCTAATGTGATACACTATTAGAAAAATAATGAAGTAAGATTCAGAAAGTTTATAATTGAATTTGTAACTCTTACATGTCATTAGAAAAAAAAATAAGCCAAGGCAGTGGTGGTGCATGCCTTTAATCCTAGGACTAGGGAGGCAGAGGCCAGCCTTCTCTAAAAAGCAAATTCCAGAATAGGTTCCAAAACTACCCAGAGAAACTCTGTCTCAAAAACAAACAAACAAACACCCAAAATAAAAAACAAAACAACAAAAAAATTTAAGACCTAATTAGTATTATGCTAGCAAAAATGTTTCAATGGCTTAAATTTCACATTTCTACAATGTATATCATGTTCCAAGAAACATTTTATTACTTATTACTTATAAGCAATTACTTATAAATCAATATTATGAGTTTTTGTCTTCATGTAAGTTCCCAATGTATCTGCCATGTTGTTTTGCTTACTCAATTCAATGTTCAATCTGACTGCTAGACTGAAGACATTCTGAAGGTGATCATCAATGTTACAAATGTCTGGAAGTACCCACTGAAGCTGCTAACACCTGCAACATTGACTCACTTGGGGTCCTATGATGGTATGCTGGCAAGAGCCATAGAGGTTAAATATGGAAATGATGAAATTCTGGCAGCAGCCAAAATTTTACTCAGCAGGGTGAGCCATCTCTTCACATTTTTTGATCGTGCCATGTGTGAAAGAGAAATTAATTTTTGAAAACTGCATCTCCAAGAGTATCCAATATCTTTACGCCCTTTGCATTAAGGGAATCACATACAAAAACAACCCCTCGTAAAGTTCTTTACTGAGAATCCAACACATAAGTGATTTTAGGAGAAATAGCTGCTCTTCATAGTAACTTGGGCAGAAGCTTTGCTGGATGGAAGGGGTACACCTGCCTAACCCAGAAGAGCTTAAGACAGTCATGCTGTGTCTCCTGCACCTTAACTCATTAAAGGGAATATTCATCATGTCTAAGATTAGGAAAAATATATAATATATAGAATACATTTAGTTACAAGGCAAAGAAATAAGGATATTCTACCAGAACCCATAAAAGTATGGAGGGCAGAACATGGAAATTACTGTAGACATGTACAACTCTCCAAAGTGAAAGAACTGGCACTGTTCACCCCAATGTATTTTGGTTTAATCCATATCTACAGCCACATAGAAACTTTCCAGCTCTCCATTCATCTAATATGCATGCATATTTCTCATTTGGGATCAATGGCTCTTCCAAAATATTGAACACCTATTTCACTTCTAGTTTATGTGCTAATTCCTTTATGATACCTTCGGTTAGAAACCTAATAAGCACAAATTTGTCTAATTCTTTACACTTACCTTTACTTGCCAACTTTATTCAATACATAGAAGCACTATACATCAGGACTGTGGAGATTGCTCATGTCTGAATACCTTCTTTGCTTGTGTGAGGACCTAAGTTTGATTCTAAAATTCTTATGAATAAAAGATGATGCGTAAATTTTTCTTGTAATTCCAGCATGGGGGACACAAAGACAAGCAGATTCCTGGTGTGTTCTAGATAAGGTTAAGAGAACTTGTTAAAAAGAAACAAAATATCAAGAACAAACATTAGTAGAATCCATCCAAAACACTTTACCCTAGGTTGACCTTTGATTTCTACGTGCATGTACACCCACAAACATGCAAATCCATATACATTTATATATGCCTCCCCACACATATGCATGCTTGCAAAAGGATTGAGGACTAACAATGCCCACAAGTTCATAATACCTGTCATTTTTATATTTAGATTCAGCCTGGATTTAAAGAAAATGTCTATCCTAAATGGCCAGAACTAAAACAACTAAGGTCTTCCAATGAAGAAACTCACCTGTTTGCATTTTATAAACTCTTCTATTGCCTAAGAAATGATACACAAAAAATTGACCGCTATCTCAAGAGCCTGAGGTGCCGAATTATCAAAACCTACAAGTGCTAAATATAGATACATTATATCTGCTGCTGAGATGGCCCTTGATGAATGAAGCAGACCTTCAGTGCTTTGAAAATTCTAATCTACTCATTTTTTTAAATAAAATAAAATATGATTCATTAGAAATGCCAATTTGGTGGGAGCATTTACTAATATCGTATGTCCATGTAATATAAATTAGACACATCACATTGCAAAGCTTTTGTACAATTTTCACAAATGATCAAGTTTTTGAAAGAGAGCAAGATAACTGACAATTACTCTAAAGTTACAGAAAACAAAGAAAAGCAAGTTATTTTAGAAATGTCAAGATACTGCTATGAATCAGTACAAATAAGATGGAAATGTGCAGGTATGTCTTGCAAACAAACAATTCTGTATGAGAAAAGTTTCAAGATTCAAGGACAGATGGTGTAAATTGCACTATCTCAACATACCATAATGTTTTAGCTTTCCAAAAACATGTTAGTATGCAAGCATAAAACATATTTAGATTTCTCCAGGGATTAATCTGACTCACTCTCAGACTTATACATGGTCTAGATGGTGTCCTACAGATGATTATAAGATGACTCTAGGTATGGATGGAAGGAGAATATTATACTTTGCTCTCTGCCCTACTTCAGTCAGAAGGTAAAGAATAAAGCCCATTTATTTTTACCAAAAATTTTATTCTTTATGTATACAACAGAGAAATTCATACTATGGGTAGCAATTTACATGTTTATGGATCTCTGAAATTTTCAGTAAAGACACAACAAGATGGATTGATAGGAGATGTTATTCTGTATATATGTTTCTCATACTGGTTAATTAATAAAGCACTGTGGCCAATAGGAAACAAGATAGGCAGGGCTAGGAGACCAGGAGGAGGAAAGAGGAAGTAGTAGGGAGGAGTCAGGATGTAGAGCATGGAGAAAGAAGATGCCGGTGGTGGCTCCCCGCTAAGATGACCACATGGAAATAGTTAGATAAGTAAAAATGGGTTAATAATTAAGACAGAGTTAGCCCATTAACAATGATAGTCACTGGCCCACAGGATTGTATCAAATACAGAGTCTCTGAGTGTTATTTGGGGCTGGAGTGGCTATGGGCCTAGACTAGCAGCGGGCAGGCTGGCAGAAAACAACAAGCTACAGATGGCGCCCAATGTGGCTATAAGAACTTTCACTTAAAACTTGATAATTTTTCTCTTAACTTATTATTCATATAGTATTCATGATATATATAGTTTTCAAGTAGTTTTGGCCTTTAAACAGCCTGTAGTCACTGGGCTCAAATAGAACACATCAAAACCTATAATGAACATGGAAAAGCTAAATTTGGCTTCTTAATGGTCTATACACAAACTCAATTGATTAGATCTACTCACCATGAAAGATGCAAGTATAAGGAAACTGAGGGTCAGGAAAGTGTGACAGTGGAAAATTTGCAACTAAATGGAGTATGGTTACTCTTCATGTTGAGATAATGAAGTTGTTGTCTGAATATTTGATAAGTCTTGAGAGATTCTATAAGTGTATTAGGCTATGTTTAAATTTTCTTTATACTATCACAGTTTCTCAGTCTCAATGATAATTTTCTCTCTAATCAAGATAGCTAACATCTCTAATCTTTCCATGACATAATACCATATTTTACAAAACATATTGATTTAACAAATAGCCTTGAAAAACAAGAGATAATTTTTATTAACAATTAAGTAGTTGAAGGATTTGTGCAAAGGTGTGTAGCATACATAAGAAAGTACAAGTATGGCTGTTGTAGATTTCTTCAGTAAAATCTCTGTCTAGTGTCAGATTTCCCTGGTATAGGAAAAGTGAGGCTTATGACATTTATAATCTGTACACGTTGTTAGTTTCAAACCAGAACCAAATGGTTAAACATGTTGAAAAAATTGTATACTTTGGTTCAACAACATTAAAAAAATCTTTCAACCTTGATCTCCCATATATGGAAAGCTTTTATGCCACCAAAAGATGGCAGGCTTTTTCAGGGGAATTATCCATGATTGCTAGTAGTACTCAGCCCCATGGTAAAACAATTGTCAATTCTTTAAATCCTCAGAGTGCATACCTACTCATCAATAGTTTTGTTTGTGTGCATTGCAATAGGAAGCTAAGGGTTCAAAGATTCAATCATCACTCTTTGTCACCAACCCATCGTAGCAAGAAAGGTACTTCAGCTAGCAATAGCCAGGCTGCTATTGTTCCTGTTCCCTGTCCTCAACAAGTCTCTTATTCAAATACTAAAAGTGTGTCATTGACCCAAGCAGTGATGGCATGAATCTTTAATCCCAGCAATTGGGAGGCAGAGACAGGCAGATCTCTGTGAGTTTAAGACCAGCCTGTTCTACAGAGAGAGTTCTAGAACAGGCTTCAAAACTACAGAGAAATTCTGTCTCTAATCACCCCCCCTAAAATGTGATAATAAAAGAAAAGACAAGGAGAATATTTGTTCATATATGTTTTTTAGAATCCTCAAAAAGAACTAACTCTATTGACACTGATGCCACTGATGCATTTAACTTTTAAAAAATTCTCTAAGAAAGTATTGTTAGACTGACAATGAAACTGAAGTTGTACTATGTACATTTCAAGTAAGAGTATGAATCTAAGAATCACTCATCTCAAGCCATCATTCTAAACCATTATGCCCCAAAGATACAGCAACCAATTCTGCTCCTTTCTTTCATAGGTATTATACATTTCCCTCACAATTCCCATGGAATCTCTCCTTGCATCATTTCAGAGATGGTTTTCATCTATTTGTCTGTTAGTGAGTGCCTACCATGGTCAGGCACCTGTGTCAGGTCCTGTGAGTTCCATCAAAGGGCAATGGAAACAATCAAACAACAGATATCAGGAGAAAGATGATAGAACACAGATGAAAAACAATACAAAATCAGTTTGGTTTCATATAAGAAGAAATATTTAAGACTGATTGCTTTTATTTTAGCACACTTCCCTTTTATGGAATCAATTTTCCATTTCTGTAATGTGCATAATTTTTGAAAACTTCCACTGTACATTTATTAATAACAAATAGATACTGTAGAACACCATTCGGTGCAAACACTACATGTATTTAACATGCTGTGAGTTACTTATTTTAAAGCAATCTCCTATCATGATTGCTGAAGCAGAATACCTTCTGATAGCAGTTATCAATATTTCACATGCCTGGGATACCTGCTGAAGTCTCTGGTATCTTCAGTGATGGCTCTTCCAGGAGACTCTGATAATACACTGTCAAAAGCCAAAGATGTGCAGGATAAAAATCAAGAAATGCTAGAAGGAATTAAGACCTTACTTAGCAAGATAAGCCAGCTCTTCACATTTCTTTGCTTATCTCCTGCTTGAAAGAAGAGATTTTTATAATGAGAAAAAACTTTTACAATATTCCATTTGAAAGAATAAAATTTAGGTACCCCATTTGTTGATAGTCATATTATTAGTATCTGCTTGCAAATCCAAACTCCTCTCAGGTTCTTTAGTGAGAAACCTAATACTAGTGATCTCAATAGAATGTAACTTCATCTTATAATAATTTAGATAATACCTTTTTAGGTGGGCAGACGTTCCTTGTGACTGTCATGCTTGGACCCTATACATCTCAACACAATCAATGAAATTTTTTCATGTCTTAAGATTTGGAAAATATATATAATATGGAAAACAGATTTATTGGAGGATGGAAAAGGATCAGGGAACTCTACTAGATTCCTAAAGTACAGAGGACACATGAAGGAAAGTAAATTCCCTTAATTGAAGGAAATAACTAAGAATAGCCTTCACATTGCTCTTTGATTAAATCTATATCTATAATCAAATAGCAATTTTCAGATTTTTCATATCTATTCCTACATGGATATACCTCATCTTGGATCAATTGAACATAAGAAAATATATAGACATCTCTTCCTGTTTTCCATGGCTATTGTATTCATAATACCTTGGTTTTGATACATGAAAGTCCTTGATTTCTATTTCTCAATTTCTTCTAAACTTCATTTAAAAATTAGAAAGATTATTCACTGATCTTCCTATAGGTTCAGTCTGTAAGTACTTTCCTTCTAATTATAAGGACCTGAGTAATTCCCAAATCTCTCTCTCTCTGTGTCTCTGTCTCTGTCTCTCTGCCTCTCTGTCTCTCTCTCTGTCTCTCTGTCTCTCTCTCTCTCTCTCTCTCTCTCTCTCTCTCTCTCTCTCTCTCTCTCTCTCTCATTCATATATATACCTTGTCTTTTCAATTCCAAAACTAAGGAGGTAGAGAAAAGCAGATCTGTGGTGACTTTTTGGAAAAAAAAAAAAAAAAAAAAAAAAAAGAGGAGATGTCTCAACCACACTCCAGAAAATCCAGGGAAGTCCTTCCTGCCCAGTAATAGTATGTCAATACAAATACACTCTATGGTATGAGTGTGTGTGTGTGTGTGTGTGTGTGTGTGTGTGTTGTTGTTGTTGTTGTTGTTCTTTTATATTTTCTTTGATAATTTTTTTATTTAAAATTGAAACAAGCTTGTTGTACATGTCAATCCCAGTTACTGTACCCTCCCTTCCTTCCGTGCCCACCCCAACCCATATTCCATCTGCTTTCTACTCCTCAGGGAGAGTGAGGCTTTCTATAGGGAGTCTTCAAAGTCATCATATCATTTGGAGAAAAACCTAGGCCCTCCCCCATGTGTCTAGGCTGAGAAAGTATCCCTCTATGTGATATGGGCTCCAAAAGTCCATTTGTATACTAGGTATAAATACTATCTGCTACCAGAGGCCCCACTTGTATTTGTTCATTTCAACTTTTGAATGGTTTTGGTTTTTTTGCTGATATTTTTGTTTTTCAAGAGAGAACATGCAAATGGATGAACAGGAACATAGGAGGATCTGGGTGAAGTTGGAAGAAATAATCTAAACATATAAAATATACATTATGTCATATATGTTCATAACAACAACTATGAGAAAAGAGAATGTATTTGAAAGAGAGTAGTTAGAGGCCTGGGCAGTCTAAGGGACCTCTGACAGTGGAACCAGGATGTATCCCTGGAGGCATGAGGCAGGGTCTAATCCCTACTCCAAATGACAGATTTTGTCGATCCCTCCTGGAAGGCATCGCCCTCCCTGTGGAGTGGAAGGGGGGAGGTATGGAATAGGAGGGAGATGAGGAGCATGGGAGGGAGAGAGGAAGGGAGGGAGGAAACTGGGTTCGATATGTAAAATAAGAAAAATTAAAAATAAAAACAAAAAGAAAGAAAGAAAGAAAGAAAGAAAGAAAGAAAGAAAGAAAGAAAGGAAAGAAAGAAAGAGAACAAGGAAGAGTATACAGTAGGGTTTTGGGGTGAAGAATAGGAAGGGTGAAATGATGTAATATACTCTCAAACATAACAAATAATTTAAAACGTCACATAATTTTTTAATTTAAAAAATACAGAAAGTATTTACTAAAAGAAATTTCCTAAGCTTGACATTTTTTGTCTAAAAACTTGGACTCAAGAAAATAATGACTAATAAGCATTAATAATGTAAATAATACTGAAGAAAATTTTTGTTCTGCTTGGTTAGTACTGGCCAATATGCAAACACCCAATGAAGACATTTACCCTATTGCTCTTTGTTATGTTTTGCAGTATCTGCTCAGGTCTACTCATATGGTTACTATTTATCTGGATGAACTGAAGTGACAAACTGTCCATGACAACAACAGCTAATCACATATACATTGCATTTTCTGCTGAGATAATTCTAGATGAATCATACTTTCAATGCTTCTAATTTTTAACCGTTTGTGTCCATGTGTGGCTATCAGGTAAGTCTTCTTATAAAAATAATTCTTTATAAATGTCAATTTCAAAATGACAGTTGTCAAAATTTCTTTTGGTATTTTATAAAAAATTAAGCAATGTGGTGACAGGCCTATACACTTTAGTCGAGGATCGAGAATATGATTCATTTGAGGTAAGGGCTAGATAGAAAGCCTATAGACAAACTTGGAAGACACCACACCTAACAATTTATTAATAAATAAATAAATAATAGATCTAAATAATAAATAAATCTAAATAATAAATCTAAATAATAGATTATTTTGTGATATTCTTCAGTTTGCATCTTGCACATAAACTCTGAGCTTTTTCCACATAAACATCATTCAAATTCCACCCAACCATGGCTCAAAGGCTCAAAGCTCAAGAGACCTGGTAACAGCTGGAGCCCACTGTACAACTTGCAGGAAGCTGAACTAACTGCTTAGAGTCACCTTTCCAGGCAGCCTCTTTGAGTTTTGCTTCTTCCAGGGACCTTACCTAACCTCTGTTTTTCTTTTTTCAAAGCAGTTCATCTCACGTACACTTCTTCCAGTAGATGCAGTAGTTCTGACAATCATTCAGGCAGCACATTGTGTCAGAGACTGTTTCTTTGTGTTTGTAAGGTGTCCACATGTTTGGAAAGAGGTTCCTAATTAATTTGGCCAGGTTCATGTACTGAGGTGCTTGAAATCTTATTTCCTGAGCATAATGGGTTTTCCTGCAGGATAGAATTTTCCCTCCCCTTAGAACCCATGTTGTTTCACCTCCTCCCACATCTGACAAAAGAAACTTCCCTCCAAGATAGAAGGTTTCATCTCAGAGGAAACTGTTACAGCAAAAGTTTACTTCTAAACTTCCATAACAAAAATCTAATCTCAGATGAGCCCACATGGTTTTGATATCATACATGAGAAGACTAATAAAACACATCAAAAGACATTAAAGATAATAGAAACTATCAAGACCAAAGCAGGTCCCCACTTCTTTTTACTTCTCCATGCAGTCTCTACCTTACTCCACAGCAGATGGGAAACCTTGCCAGCACCAGCAATGTCCTCTATTCCAACCACAGAGGCCACTTGACTTGATTTATAGAGAAGCATACAATTTTATACTTCTACCTTTGTCTGCAGACATCCAACAAATTATAAAATATACAGTGCACATTGTAGGTCATTCCAAAGTGGAACTATGAATTAAATTAACTGGAATTTACTGGGGGGGATGCTGTGGGATTAAAGTTGTTCTTATTTTCTACTGTGGACAAAATTTGTGGGATTGTGAAAATTGACCCATCTTAGATTTGTATAGTTCATTCCTTAATAGAAAAATAATAGAAACTTCTTATCTCTTTTTGGATGTCAACTATATAGCCTAACTGCTGCATAGCTGATAGATAAATTAAAATGTGTCAGTGAAAAATCTGACAGTCAGAGAAAAGGAGGAGAGCATACTATCTGTGTTCAGGATATATTTGCCCACACTAGAACACATACAGGATTATGAGTACTGTAGCAAAAGGTGTTGATATTTTTTGTTTGTTTTGATTATTGAGTATAAAAGCAAAGAAGATGGTAGAAAGAAAAGGAAAAGGTTCATGAAGGAAGTCGCTGAAAGGCAAATGATAAAAGATTTGTGTTGAAACTAAACAGGCTATAAGGAAACAAGGTTAGTTCTGGATCTCTTCATCTCTGCATCTCTGCATCTCTGTGCACTTTGTCATTTGATGTAAGCACACCAAAGGTGAATGACATATGGGTCACAAATTGAGAGATATCCTTGAGGCTGACCTTACTTACGTAAGTGGGACTTGTATTACTAGGAGAAATGGGAACATAGACAGTTGAAATTGCTGATTCATCCTTGGGCATTTTGAGCTGAAATTTTGAACAATGAACAGTCTGTTTCTACCAAACCATCTACTACCTCTCAGAACCCATAAGGTAGATAGTGTAGCACTAAGTATAGCAGAACAGAAAGAGTCATGGGTTTACTAATTATTTTATTGATATATGTGTGATACTTCAACTCTTGCTATTTAGTCAGTGCCATGCCAGATGACAGCATAAGGTAGGTGTTCAGGCAGACTGAGTACAAAGTATAGAATAATAAATAGAGAACAGTCTCTCACCCAGGCTAAATTAATCTATTTTAGCTCTCCATCTTTGTTAAGACATGAGACTTCTTACTTTATTGCATCTTGATACAATTCTTCTTAGTACTCATAGAGATTCTCAGTATCAACAGCATTACATATATTTTCTTGAAGCTGGACACATTATGCAAAATTTTCATGATATAATGCTATCCTCTTCAAGGCTTGTTATTTGCAAAACCATGAGAACAAGGAAGTCAACTAGAAATTAAAGGATGAGTAGAAGTTTCTTATCACATCTGAAAAGCATCAACCCACATACTTTTTTTAAAAAAAAAATTAAAATTATTTAACCTTTTTTTCTTATTTTACTTATTAATTCTAGTTCTCTCTCCCTCCCATCTTCACATATCCCCCACGGACCTCCCCATCCCATCCCCCATCCACTTCTCAGGGAGCATGAGGCCTTCCATGAGGATCATCAAAATCTGTCAAGTAATTTGGGTTAGGACATAGGCCCTCTCCCCTGTCTCTATGCTAAGGGAGTTTTCCTCCATGGAAAATGGGCTCCCAAAATCCATTTGTACACTAGGGATTCATCCTGGTTCCACTGCCAGAGGTCCCATAGACTACCCAGGTCAGGGGATCTGGGTCCATCCTATGCTGGTTTCTCAGCTATCAGTCTAGGATCCATGAACTCCCCTTTGTTCAGGTCAGCTGTTTCTGTGCGTTTATCCAGCCTGTCCTTGACCCATTTTCTAATCCCTCTCTGCAACTGGAATCCAGGATTGCCATTCAGTGATTAGCTGTGGGTGTCTGCTTTTGCTTCCTTTAGCTACAGGATGAAGGCTCTAGGATAGCATATAAGGTAGATAAGGTAGTCCTCAATGTCATTATCAGGAAAGGGTATTTAAGGTAACCTCTCCACTGTTGCTCACATTGTTAGTTGGGGTCATCCTTGTATGTCTCTGGACATTTTCTAGTGCCAGATTTTTCTTTAAGCCTATAATGGCTCCCTCTATTATGGTATATCTTTTCCTGCTCTCCTCTATTCTTTCCCCAACTCAATCTTCCTGCTCCCTCGTGTTCTCCTCTCCCCTCTTCTTCTTCCCTTCTCTTTCTCCTAACTCCCTCTCCCCACCCTTGCTCCCAATATGTTCAGGAGATCTTGTCCCTTTCTCCTTCTCTGGGTGACTACATATGTCTCTCTTGGGTTCCTCCTTGTTTCCTAGCTTCTCTGGCGGTATGGATTGTAGGCTGAAGATCCCTTGCACTATGTTTAAAATCCATATATGAGTGAGTAAATACCATGTTTGCTTTTTGTGACTGGGTTACCTCACTCAGGATGGTTTCTTTTAGTTCCATCCATTTGCCTGAGAATTTCAAGATTCCAATGCCCCTCTCCCCGACACCGGGTAGTACTTCATTGAGTAAATATACCACATTTACTTTATCTATTCTTCAGTTGAGTGACATCTAGGTTACTTCCAGGTTCTGGCTATTACAAATAATTCTGATATGAACATAGTGAACAGTTGTCCTTGTTACATAAATGTCATCTTTTGCAACTTAAGAGTGGAATTGCTGGATTTTGTGGTAGACTGATTCCCATATTCATGAGGAAACACCATACTGGTTTCCAAAGTGGCTGTATATGTTTACACTCCCACCAGCAATGGAGGACTGTTCCCCAGATACTTTCAAGTCCAATGAATGCATTAATGCATTAAAAGTACCTTTTAAGAACTTTGGGAGCTCATTTCCCATGGAGGGATATTCCCTTAACCTAGAGGCAGGAGGGAGAGCCTAATCCCTACTCAAAATGACTTGACAGATTTTGTTGACCCCCTCCTGGAAGGCATCACCATCCCTGTGGAGTGTATGTGAGGGGAATGGAATGGGAGGGTGGTCAGGGGTCATGGGAGGGAGGGAGAGAAGGAGGTAGTTGTAACTGGGATAAATATGTAAAACAAGAAAAATAAATAAATCTTTTAAAAAAGTACCTTTTAAACATTTGTGTTTCTGCCTACTTAATATTGATAAAGTGTCTACTCTGTGAGAACAAGATTTTTTTCTTTTTTAGTTTGGAGGATAAATCAATAAATTCATAATATATTCATATTTTGATAAAATGTTGAGAATAATTGACTGTAAATAGGGCATGCTAGCTTCAAAGTTAAAAGATAACTGATGGAACGTATTTGTCACCATCTAAAAAGCTCATAAAACTTAACAGAAGATATTACAGAGAGAATATAAAATTCTGATCTAGAAAAAATATGAGGAAATAAATATGTTTTTATCCATGACATGATTCTGAGTCATTAAGGTACTGAGATGACATTTGTGATTTCCAAAATAATTTGAACCCTGGACATGGTTGCAAAAAAGTAAAATAATACGTAAAGAGCCAGAACTGTGGCAAGAGTGTCCTTTCTTATCTACTTCCTGAGTGGATAAAATCTTGAAACTTTTGCCTAGACAAAAGACATTGCTCTCTTCTGTTCCTATACGTAAAAGGCCATGGATAGATTCTGTTAATATATATAGGAGGTGATGAGTTGCGAGAAGACAGCACTCAGCTACAGCAGCATTCCTGTGTTGCAGTTCACAGTGCAGCAGTTCTTCTCAGAGATGAAGCTGTCATTGACTCAACTGTCCTTCTGTAAGTAGCAACTGATTCACACTCCCCTACTTTATTAGTGTATTATTTCAAGAAGACAGGTTTGGATGCATTACGTTCTTTGGAGTGACTGGTGCTATAATATTTGGAGAACTGATGCATTTTATGGCTCACCTGAAGTAAAGTCAAGAGGGTGCTGAGAATTAGTTTTCTGAAACTAGTTGCTGAATTAGCCTGGACATCAGTGGTTCTCTAGTGGAATCCTTCTTCTGAGGACATATGCCAAGCTATGTTCATAGACATTATGTATTATTTTAACTGAGTTTAGTTTTTATTCTCATTTTTGATATAAGGATAACAGTGAACAGAGTTACAGGTCTCTATGGGCATCCACTTCTAACCGTCTTCCATTGTACAGGACACTTTAGAAAAAGTACAATAAAAATGATCAAATGGCTGAAATTGAGAAGGTGAATTATTTTGAGAACATAGGGCTCAATGGCATAATTTGACAGTCACAGAGAGAGGAAGTAAATTATAGGTTGTCAGGGTGTGGACATTTTTCTCCTTAAATAAACCCACCTGAGGAAGAGTTAGATATTAGAACCTTATTTAAACAAGAAGAATAGATTTGTGACTTTACTGATTTGTTACATGCAAAAAAAAAGGTGAATGGAAAAGCATGTTTGTTTTTAAAAGTCATCTTAATATTCAAGTGATATTTGCATGAAAATGAATTAGCAAACTATTTAACTTTAATGAGATGGAAAATGAACACATTACTAAAACTTAGAAATATTAGAAAAGAATTGCTTAAATACTATATATTATTTATGACTGACTAAACCTTGCCTGATGATTCAGAAAGCAAAGACAGCCACAAACCTTATCAGCCAGGCACACACCTGAAATCCCATTACTCAGGATTAAGATGTAGATGGATCTCCGTTAGTTCACACTGAGCTACACGAAATTGATCCAGTCCTAAAGAGAAATAGCTTACACAAAGATGATGTCAGCACTTATCACCACACACCTTTAATCTCAGTAATCCTGAGAGGTATATAAAATAGGAGCAAGGTCTCAGAGCTGACATTCATTCTCCAGCCTCATCAAGGGTAGGAAGACATTGAAGTCTCAGGATTCTCCAGCCATGCTGAGTAGAAGAGACAGTGTTGAGGTTTGGAGGAGCCAGGATTTTCTTTCAGTCTGGGGTAGAGTAAGAGCTTGTGACCAGCTGCTTTAATTTTCTGATCTTCAGCTTGAAGTTTGAGCTCCAATATTAGTCTTTGGGTCTTTCGTTTTTATGTGCTACACTCTCTCAGGACTAATTTCATCTCAAAATGTTTGCAAATTTTAGGAACTCTATAGGGGCAAGCAAAGGCCAAGATAATTCTCCTTCCTCACAAGATATCGTTTTGGGAAGTATTACTATTTACATTGGACAATTTATTCCAGATTTCATGTATACAGAACCAAGTATACACATCACAGGGACCTCAGAACAGTGCATCCTACACAGTGTCACTAATGTGTCTTCATTTGAATGGATCACCTCAATTTTATTTCTCTTTATAGCTGGGACACTGCTTCTTCTGACAATGTCAAATCTGCTCCTTTGGGAACATGTGGCCTCCTTACCAAATTCCTATTTGTCCACCGGAAACTTATACCAACGTATGGTTGAATTGTCACACTATACTCATGTCCTTGCCTCAGAAGTATTCAGTGACATTGTAAGTACTGAACCTATCCTGAAGGGACAATCAGAAAACTCAACTAATGAAACAAATTTCACATACAATATATTTAATAGTGACATACAGACATTGAAACATGGGCAAGGGACAATTGGATGCTTCATGAACACTTAAACTTGTAAAAGATGCAGCAACTGTACAATTTTTAACAATTATTTTTCAAGCAACTTATTTAGATACAAAGTCCAAAATACATGGATCATGGTACTGTGAACTCTTGTCTTTTGTGAAGGTGTCCTATCTATGTTGACATTTTCATTTAGTACTCTGTTGATATGTGATGTAGGAGAATTGTAATGAATTATGTGAGTAGATTAAAACTAAACTACAGAAAATCATGATAAGCAGAAAAAAATAGCTACTCAGAATGCCCCCATGTCCTTAGTATTGTTTTCAAATTTCCGTGATAAGTGTTTCATTGCAACCTGCATTGTGGTTTTCAAAAGAATTATCATCTCTATTCCTAATGAATGTACTAGATTTAGTTAGAGGGAGTCAATACTAGAAAAAAAAAAGAATCCATTGCAAAATTAGAATATGGAGCATATATTTCTAGTTGTGGTGAATATAACTTTACCTGGCCATTTTCACTCCCTAGAGTTTCTTTCATTCTTAACTCTACATCTATAGTTTTTCAATTATATAATATTCCTTGAAATCATTACACTTTTACAAATTTCTTGATTTCTAGTAATAAAAATATATACTTTAGATAATAAATTCCTTAAGTAAATAGAATCTTCAACTGACATGCACACACACACACAAACACACATTTATATATATATATATACATATATATATATATTATATATGTATAATGTTTAATTTATTCAGTCACAAATAAATATTTCATTAGAATGTGCCTAAATTTTTATGATTGATTTTTACACCATCAATAAGATTGCATCCTACCCATATGATGTAACTTTGTACTTAAGTACTTATTTATAATATCAGTTTAAAGGAAATAGACTACTGAGAGTCAATGGGATTATAACTATGAACACACATTTGTATGCCACTCACCTCTGTAAATAGAAAAAGTGCTTAAGCCCTCAGTGTTTTACAATATGTGTATTACTCAGTGCTTTGTTTCTAAACACTGCCATTCAGGAATGGCAAAACCATAAAAGAATAGTGACGAGGGGAGAAAATGGGTTAAAATTAGATTGCTTCTCTCTTTGCCAGGAAAATTAGGCAGGCTTCATTTCTGTTTCAATTTCTATATATTTATATTTGCTAAAAATGCATCTATATAATGTGTTACTGATTATAAATATATTTGTTCAATGTTTAACATTAAGAAATAAGACCTTTCAATGTCTTCCAGAATATGAAGATTGGTAGGAGTATTTGGAGACAGAACCTGTTGTTAAGCACCTGCCACACTACCTCTATTCCTGCTCCAGAAAACAGAGAACAAGTCCACCAAACCAATGTAAGTAGCTCTGTTGTGGGTAGTTACTATGCCAATAGCACCTGTGGCAATCTTAGAACCAAGAGAAGTGAAGAAGTGACAAACAATGACATTATATTGTTGACAATTTCTCTGTAATATAAAAGCTTCTCATGATAGCAAGTTAGTAAATTGATCATCCAGCACACTCTATTTTAACAACATATATCTGTAGAGTTATTCCTAAATATATGGGAAGCTTTAATATGAGTTGGACATTCCCAGTTGACTATACATTTATATGTGTGTACAAGAGTTATAGATATAGTTGTGTTTATGGTATAATGCCAAACTCTCCTCTGAGGGAATGTTATTTAAGGACTAAGGATTCATTTAGTTTTGATTTGTGAACAATCTTTTGGCCTTACTTTCTTTTTATATATAATTTATGAAAACTTCCTCCACAACTACTCAGCCTTCTCCTGTTTTTCAAGTGAAAATTAGGTGAAAAAGAGGTTGCTTTACACATTTTATCTTATTCCAGATGATAACATATGCTATAATGGAGACAGAATCTCTCAGCGCCTATGATGTATAACTGTTAACATCTTCTGCCTCCATTTTTTGTCATAAAATTTCTGAATAATATTTACACAAAATGTCATGTGTACACATTTCATACATACAATATATTTCCACTTTGTGTTTATTACCTGAACCAATAACCTATACACAAACTCTTCTTACAAATAAAGTGTGAGTATAATAATGGCAATTAAAGTATGAATAGGTATAGGAAGTGTTCAGCAGTTTCTCAAAATTACTTATAGTGAAGCCATTACAAAGCAGCCCATTGTTACTGATTCATTTAGTCCTTACAAAAATTCTCTAATATGTGGTGTTATTAGGACTATAACGTGCCGATGTTCTCCAGGACTACAGATGGAAGAAAGTATAGTCAAAACAAAACATGACACATGATCATTTTGACATTAACCAGAAATCATTATTTAGGAAAATCAATTCTATTTGAGGAAACTGTAAATTGTATATTGAAGATTGTTATTTCTGTCTTGCATATCACATGCTAGAAGGTTTTCTATGTTCCTTTTTATAATAAATCAATACTGGAGCTTATGAGCTTCTTTCAACCACCACATGAATTTCACGTAATTTAATGCAATATTCTTCATGATTATTTAGTCAGAAGATCTCCTGAAAGTGACCATCCATATTTTACAAGCCTGGGAGGAGCCTCTGAAGCACATGGTGGCTGCAGTGGCTGCTCTTCCGGATGTATCTGATGTTATGCTGTCAAGAACAAAAGAGTTGGAGGAAAAAGTTCTAGGCCTTCTGGAGGGACTGAAGATCACAATCAGCAGGGTGAGTCCACTCATAATTCACATTCCTTTGCTTCTTTCCTGTGTCAAAGAGGTGATTTGTTTAATGAGAAACAAATATTTTAATACTTCATGTCTGAAACTAATGTGCATATATATGAAATTGTATATCTATATGCGTTTATGTAGATATGTGTTATATATGTGTATATATGTGTGTATAAATTGTACATATATCTATATATAAATTTGTATATGTATACATATATACATGTGTAAAATTCATATTTAATTCATTCACAGCCTTGCCAATAAGGAGAAGCCACTTATAAATCCTATATTTTTCATGTTATTTACTGAGAACTATACATACCAGTACTCTCATTAGAAAGTATGTGGTTCACATAGTAACACATAGTGTAGCTTTCATGGTGTATGGATATTTCAGAATAATTCAGAAAATTTGATAACAATCTTGGAACTCCAAAACCTCACTGCAATTTTAAAAGTGTTTGATATGCACATGAATTTGGAAGAAAGAAAGCATTATATAAAGAATAGATTGAGTTTAAACATAGCAAATTAAAAGAATATTCTCAAACCCATAAGAGTTAATGATCCCTGTGGAAATTAGCTGAGAAAATATCAGCCCTTATAACATCCTTTTGTCAAATGCATGTATACCATGAAGAGCATCTTCCAGTTTCTCAATCTCTCAGTCTAATTCTACATGGGTGTACCTCTTCTGGGACCAATGATACAACAGAAAATATGCTCATGTTAAGGGGCCTAATGCCTTCAAGATAATATATGACAAACCTGCTCTAAATTAATACATTTTCCTAAAGTGTAATTCAATCTTCGTCACTTAAACAAAATGAGGATAAAGATGGACACAAGGGATAAATGCCTTCTTGAGTATGTGGAATTTGATTCCAGAAGCCACATAAAATCAAAGAGATGTAGTGACTACTCTGTATTCAAACTTTAGGCAGACAGAAAGATCACTGGTGTTTGCTAAAATAAAAGAAGATACCTCAAAAAATAATAGATAAATATGGTAACCAACTGTAGAACTTTAGACAGTATTTATTCTGATCTACAAATGCTGGTGCATGAATTCTGCAAATATATACCCCCATATATATATATATACACACACACATATATATATGTACAAGAAGGCATTATTACCAAATAATACTAACAATGAAATCCCTCTCATTTTCATCTTTAGATTCAGCCTAGATCTGTTGAAGATGAGAACACATTTTGGTCTGGATGGTCAGATTTGCAGTCATCTGATGAAGCTACTCGCAACGTTGCTCTTTATACCCTGGCCCGCTGCGTGCGCAGGGATACACATAAAGTTGACAATTATGTCAAGGTCTTGAAG
Source organism: Cricetiscus sungorus (assembly GCA_030556225.1). Taxonomy (NCBI): domain Eukaryota; kingdom Metazoa; phylum Chordata; class Mammalia; order Rodentia; family Cricetidae; genus Cricetiscus; species Cricetiscus sungorus. The sequence continues at coordinate 2,986,161 of JANBXA010000392.1, read as the reverse complement.
TGCCGAGATGTCCATAACAACAACTGCTGAGCTCAAATATTTGTCCACTGTCATGGAGAAGGTGCTTGATAATCCAGATCTTCAAAGTTCCATTGAACCTCTGCCTTTTGGTGTATTCCTAGGTTTAATGGACATGTTATTCAAAAATAAACACTGATTATTTGACAATGATAAATTCAAAATGAGGATTTGTCAGTGTTCCATGAGCGTTTAGTGCAGAATTTAGTAATGATATCAAATATTTTTCTCAAGTAATTTTAGTTTACAAAAATCAAGAGTACTTGTATTAGTCAGATTGAATGGATGACTTAACATATTAAAACCAGAACAACAATTTCTTAGTAATCAGGAGAACCATTCTGCCATGAAGATGGAATTCTATGCAAAGAAACCATGGGCAATGAGTACTTTCTCCAAGTCTCAAAACAGACAATGCAATTGTTATATTAATATTAAACACATCACACACACACACACACACACACACACACACACACACACACGCGCACAGGCATGCACGCATGCACGCACACACACACACACACTAAACACAAATAAAATATAAAAAGATTATAATATATTACATTACTCCCTTCCGTTTCTTCCCTCCAAGTCCTGTGTTTTCATTCTTGCTTTCTTTAAAATTTGTGACCTCTTTCCTTTACTAATTTTTCTTACAGTTGCATAATATTCTTAAAAATAACCCACCCAGTGTGTATAGTTTGTTGAGTTCATGTTTCTAGTATTGAACATTTTACTAACACTTAGCATTCCTTAATTGCCTGTTGTTCTTAGTATAAGGTTGAGACTTTTTTAAACACTGTACATTCTGTTAGGGAACATGCATGTTACATGACTCATGACCTATTGCAAAAACCATGGAGCTTCTGCCATATAAAAAAATCATTAATACAGAAAATGCATGACAGACAGCTGCATGGTACATCATGGATGCTCTTCATTATGATGCTTACTCAGTTGCATGCATGGCTAACCTTAAAACCACACATTCACTATTCCCCAACTCATTATTGGTTGGAGGATTCCCATTTAGGTTGCAATATGTTGTGAGGTTAGGAAGTCCTGGGGAAACACTGCACACATACATAACCATTCTTTCCATACTTCCCAGATAGAAATTCCTTGACTGATCAAATTATATACATTGCCTAAGTTCCCCTTGGTGAACCAATGAAATTTATTGTGGTTTTACAAGAATATGGGTGTGAGAGAGAGTTAGAAGTGTAGAAATAGCCCCAAAATAGATGCATCACCCAGTTGCACCCTGAACTACATGACACCTAATGAAAGCTAGAAACCAGGAACACACTAAACAGCAGCACACAACTCAACAGGAAATAGCATGACCTTTCTGGGAGGTTCAGTCAGTCTGATCCTTTTCTGGGAAGCTCAACTGGTCTTTACTTCTACTGTGTTGTTTAGATGGTCTCTGTTAATTGCAGGCTCTTTAGCTCTTTCTTGTTTCTTCCAGGCTGCTCCCAAGCTCACTATCTTATCTGTGCTGCTGGACTCACCTTAGAATAATTTTTAGCAAACATCCTGCATGTATACATTTGAGAAAGGAGAAGCCTAATGAATCTCTTCAGCTTCATGGACTTCTGAAGCTATTTTGAAGAGTTTGTTTCCAGTCCTAAGAGAACTTCCTTGTATAATGTACTGTTCCATCTCCCCATAGAGCATCCTCTTGTTTTACATGCTCTTATTTGTCACAAAACTGTAATAACTTATACTGCCTTAGTATTTCAGGTTAGAAGTATATTAATATTATATTTGGCTCTGGGATCTACAACTTCAACAGCATCAGGTTTTTGATCTAACTAATGGGACCAGGCATTAGTTCCAAATTATGGAGAGGTAAACTATCCTACCCTAAAGTTAATACTTAGCACTCCTACCACTATTGCAATGATGGATATGATTCATATTTGGAGGTTTTTCATACCTTTTATCTCTAGAAGTATGAATCAAAGCTTCTAATAACATTAGATATATCCAGTAAAAATGATCATTCTATGTTGATAGAGGATTTATTTCTTCATAAACTATGGGTCAAAAATATGGTGGTAGCTAACCCTTTTTAACCCCAAGCTCAACTCTGAATGACAGGCCCTGTATTATGGTGTGTGTGTGTGTGTGTTTGATATCTAGTGGAAACACACACAGACACATACATGAGTACAAACATATACACACACTAGAAGTGTAAAAACAACAAAATATTACCCTTTTACTATTACCTAACTCAGTAAGAGTGGTTCTCCAATCATAATCCAGATCTTGATCAGTTTAGGGTTTTGTTATGATATTCTATTTCTAGAGGAACATTATAAATAAACAAACAAAATCCCCAAGAAATGCACTATTTACCACAGGTTCAGATTCTGTGACAAACTAAAGAAATCACACCAACAAATTCAAATTGGTGAAGCATTCAATTTTGGGAGGGTCACTTACAGGGATAAGGCAAAGACTTATTTACATGCTCAACATATCTTAAAGATAGCTACATAACATATAGCATACTGTAGTATGGATAACAGTTTACAAAACCTGGAAATCTGGATGGAGCGCAATATAAACTTTGGACAGAGTTCAACTAGTTAGAACTCATACTGGTTCTAACTCAGCCTATTCCAGGCAGCAGTGGTCTCAGGCTTCAATGCAACTGGCTTGGTCTCTCTTTTTTCTTTTTTTCAAGCAGATCAGCTCAAGTCAGCCACTTCCAGTTATCAGATGGTCTCTGCTTCTTCCTCACAGCACAGCAAGTTGGAGAGTGCCTACCCTACCAGCATTCTTACAGTTTATACAGGTGTGGGATTAAATAGACCTAATTTAGTGAAGTACAAGTACTCTCTGAATGTATTCAGGTATTTTCCTCCCCAGGGGAATAATGAGGTTTCCTGCAGGACCAAGTGTTTCCTTCCTTTAGAAGCCAAGTGCTTCACCCCTCCCCCTTTTAACAACTGACAGCCATGAGAAGCTTTCCTTCAAGATAGAAGTCTTTGCAACAAAGGGTTCAGTTCCTAAGTTCTCTAACAGTAAACTTATTTCAGATGAGGCCACAAGGTTTTGACACAAAAAATGAGTAGAGAAAGCTAAAACTAAACCCTATAACAATAAGGTCAGAGAGGATATTTAGAATCCATGAGCTTTCCTGTCTCATGGCAAACCTCTACTCAAGAAGATGGCTCAATAGACTGTGGAACGTACGTATTCTACATTCTACAGATTGTCACAAAGAGCACAAAATAAATTAACAACATCCCTAAAGCACTTCCTACAACTGTGAAAATCATGAAATTCAACAATCAGAGTAATCTTTATATGATCATCTGCAGGCCAAAGATAAATCTTTGGATTAAACTGCTTTCCTGTCATCATAAAGACATAACTCTGATATCTAAAACTGAAGATGTCTGCCCCTCTAGCATATACCTGAATCCTACCCCTGGTGCAAAAGTCACATGAAGATCTAGCTACTTTACCCCAATTAATGAGATTTAGACCACTACAAAAACCTTTTTAAAATTAAGTAAAAATTCCTTAAAAATGATATTAAGGTTGTTGTTACGGCAGGTTCTTCCCCACCTGCTGCCGCTGGTCCTGCCACCATGGTCCCACAACCACGTGTGCCCCAAATAACACTCTGAGACTCTGTATTTGATACAATCCTGTTGGCCAGTTACCATTATTATTTATGGGCTAGCTCTGCCTTAATTATTAACCCATTTCTACTTATCTAAGTATTTCCACGTGGTCGTCTTATCGGGGAGCCGCGCGGCAGGCATCCTGCTTCTTCCCTGGGCTACATCTCGACTCCTACTACTTCCTCTCTCCTCCTCCTGGTCTCCTAGCCCTGCCTATCTTGTTTCCTATTGGCAACAGGGCTTTATTAACCAGTATGAGAAACATATATACAGAATAACATCTCCCATCATCTCCTCTTTTCTGTCTAAAGTAAAAGAAGGGGTTTAACCTTAACATAGCAAAATATAACATACAATAGTTATCAAATAAGAATCACAGTAAACAATATTTAGTCCATTAACATTTTGTAAGACTTTAAGAAAATATCATCTATCCTAACTTTGTGAGTCTAAAGTCCTATATGTAACTTATCTTTAATCCTTATTAAGGAAAACTATAATCATAACTACCTGTCTTCAACTCCATCAAAGACCATAGAAGGATAATATATAAACTCTAGAAATGACAGAGACAACTCATTGCCTGGTCAGTCACGCGAAGTTCTTCTGTAATGTTCCATCTTCAGCCCATAGGCCATAGTGTGTGTCCAGACTCCTCAACAAAGCAGGAAACTTTTCTCTGTGTCCTGTAGACTGTCTGGCTGTCTGGCAGCCTCTTCCATGAAGCAGGAATCCTGTAGCAATGTCCATTTTGCATCAGCAGTTATCTTTTTGTGGGTCCTGCATGTCCAGTTTCTATAACAAAAAGTCAAACAGTCTAGACAAGAGAAGTACCTTGCTCAAATGGCTAGTCTTGCCATATTAGAAGCAAACTCCATAATGTTTTTCTTCGATGTCCATCTTCCTTTCTGATGCAGGTGGTGTTACCAGGAGCAGTTGTGCCTCATGGTCAAGAAAAACTATAAACAATTTTAAATGCCATATTCTGTAGGTCTTTGAAAGGTTTGAAGAATGCCTATCCATCTCAAATACATCTCTGCATATCTAGAAATCCTAACTAACTTAACTCCCATAGGTAACTCTCTATAATCTGTACTAAATTATGCATTACTTTTTCCAAATGAGCTATATAAACACAATACCTAAACAAGAGAAATATACATATATCAATAAATTAAAATCCATTCAAAAGCAAAGTATTCATATCTATACCATAATTTCCTTTTTACCTTTAAAAAGATTGCTTGTGGCTATAGCCATTTATAACCAAGTCCATATAAATGAAAACAAACATTTATAAACAATATTTGGGAATTTGGGTGTCGTTCTTTCCAAACTAATTCCTGCTGGTACAGGGCGCTGTCATGGGGGTCCAAAGAAGATGTAGAAATCTTGGAAGTAGTCTGCAAGGCTTTGTCTCAACTGCTTTGAATGTTGGATCATCTGGGGAGCTGTTTTAGGGGGTCTTGCTTGATCAAACCATATAAGTCTGGAAAAAATCCATAGCTTTTAATTTTCTGTGGAAACAAAAATAGAAATCCTTTTCCCCAGTAACTTGTCCTTAGTCTTAAATTTTTGAGTCAAAGCATTTTTAAAACATATAAATTTAATTAATCCAGCAGCATTTTTTATTAATAGTTATTTTTTCAGCAATCAAATAATTTAAAAACAACAGAAGCGCGTATAGTATCCAAAATCTCTCTGTGTTTTTCATCTTTACATGGCTTTTTCAATACTCTATTTATTCTATTTTTATTTTTACATATTTTGAGACAGGGTTTCTCTGTGTAACTTTTATCTGTCCTGGAATTCAATGCATACCAGATTTACTTTGAAATCACAGAGATTTGTTTGCCTCTGTTTCCCGAGTGTTGGGATCAATGGCATGTGCCGCCACAACCATCTATTTTAGTTTCTTTTTGCTTTTTAAACCATTGTATCCTGTTTCCTTTTCTCTCCCAAGCCAGCGTATTTTTTAAAACACAGTGTAAACCTACATTGTAGCTCTTGTACACACCAATGAATTGTTAGCAGAGCTCTTTAAAAGCAAGGCGGCTTTTTTGCCGCTTATGCTAATTTTGGAAACCTCCCTTAAAGGAGCAGAGCAAATCTCTGTCTACAGCCAAACAAATCCAACCGAGAAAATGCTGCTACTAAGAAGTCTTGCTAGTCTCTGTTTTTTTGTTTTGTAAAAACTATTTTTTAAGTTTTTGTCAAGTTTTAAGTGAAAGTTCTTATAGCCACGTTGGGCGCCATCTGTAGCTTGTTGTTTTCCGGCAGGCCAGCCCGCCCACCGCTAGTCTGGCGTGCCAGCCAGATATTGCGGTTCAATAAGGGTCAGGATAAACAGATAGGTCGAATAGATGTTTATTAAGGGAGAAACAACTCACAACACAGACAGATGAACACAGCAGTTAAAACTGGATGCTCCTCTCTCCGTGTCCTGCCAGAAAGGGCTTTTTTCTGCCTCCTCCCGAGGCTAAACTCCACAGGTCACTTCTGCCCCTGGCTCCACCCCTCAATGGGTGTGGTCAGTGCCACAGAAGCAGACACAGTGAATATCCCACTACAATTCCCCTTTTAGTCTAAAGAAAAGATTTAAGCTTGATACAAAACTATATACAAAACAGTGAATAACAAGTGTGCTCTAAGAAAAGGAAAATCGAGACCAAAACCACAAACATACCTAGTCCTAGGGTGAAGGCATAAGGGAGTTACAATAGAGTTGTCCTAAGCTGAAAAGCTTAAGTCTAGTACTTAATATCTAACTAGGAAGAGAGAATAATACTAAGATAGTTTAATCTACAACCTCACCAAGACCTGAGAAGGAAAATTACAATACTAGGGTAGATGGGAAGTGCAGATGGGCAACTTCCAAAAGGTGCAGTGAGGACAGAAACAGCAAGCTACCTGGACAGTCACCCAAGGTCTCACAGCAATGTTGGTACAGTCAGATATGACTAAGGCCAGGAGTATTTGACAGACCACAACAAAAGCAGGGAGGTAGAAAGGCTGTCTTACCCTGACTTGGCAAGGTTCAGGAGTCTTAAGTTTGTCTCCTGCAAGCATATAGGACCGCATGTCTAAATCAGTGGTCAAGGCTGAGGCAGTTCCTTGCCCAAGAGGCTATTAGCCGAAGCGAGGATGAACTCCAGAAGGAGCAACAACAGTGTCCAACATACTTTCATAACATCTCCCATCAGGTTGTACCCTTGACTCTGTCTTTATGTATGCACTATTAAAAAAAATCCCACACAGAAAAGACCTAGAAACACTGTCATAATATCAAAATCAAAATCAATATCAAAATCCAATCTTTTCATCTGCTCTGCTTATCCAATATACATTATATAAATGTGAAAGCCTCACCAACAGCTGCAACTTCCTGTATTCCAATCACAGGAGCCAGTTCACCATAATATTCTTTATGGATGCTTTTGAACAAAAAGGTCTATGGTCAGTCAGATGGACTCATAAACCCATATAATGAGTTTTTATGATTTCCATAAAATCATGCAAAACATTTAGATGTAGAAGAACGTTGAATTTTGTTGTTTTCTTTACCTACATCCTTTAAAAAGGAGAGAGAAGTAAAATTTCTCCAACAATTTTCTGCAATTTTCTACTTTTGTGAATGTCTGTATTGCAAGGTACTGATCATATATATGCATGACTATTAAGTGGCTTAACTTGCTCTTTTTTGTGGATTACGATATGTATGTGGAGCTCAGGATGGTTTATTTGCTACTATAGACACATGCGATTGGTTGTAGAAAATTAACATTCTTGTATTTGTAGAGTTCTTTTCTTACATAAGATTGGGAATAGAAATTTTCTATTTTATTTTGTAGGTCAGTTGTGGATATTAAATGTTATATAGCCAAGAAACGATACACATTTTCAATAAAAAGGTAACATTATGGTGGGCAGAATAGATATTACTGTCTGTGTTTATAATTTAGTGCCCCAAACCAGAACTAAACTACAAAATAATGCTTAAAGGAAAAGTTAAGTTTGGCTTCTCTGAATATGCAAACAGTCAAGATGGACAGGAAAATGATGGGAAGGTTGATCAAGGAATCATGGGAAGCAAATAATAAAATATTTGCAATGAGATTCAGCAGACTATAAGAATTCAAAATTATCTCTGTATTACAGTGCCCAGAGCATTTCCCCTTTCAAATAAATACACTTAATGTGAATAGGATATGTAAACCTATGATTCATGCCACATTTGGTGTTACTTGGTTGAGCGTGAACTGGAAGTGGGCCTTGAATTACTGTGAGAAGCAAGAACATGCCAGAATTGAAATTGCTGACTTTTGAGCCCTTTGAGCTAAACAAAAAGACAATAAAGACCTAATATTTACTAAACCATCTAGTACTCTAAGATAAAACCCATAAACATCTTGAACCCCTAAGCTATCTATAAAGGTAATGAGAGTAGCTAAACAGAATGGACTATTGTTTGACTTGCTCCCTTAATGTTCTGGGCAGCACAACTGAGTCCATCCAGTCCTCACCATGGAAAATGCCAGCGTAAGGAAACCATCTCAGGTCGAATGTAGGTAGTATGTAGACAAGTACATAGAACTCAATCTCTCACCTAGGCTTGTCTATTGTTTGTGAGCACCCAATTCTTTTTAAGTCTTGCTACCTCTTTTTAATTCTACTACATCTTTATAACTTTTTTGGTTATTGCTCCTACAGATTCTCATCCTCAGTGGCAATTTCGACACTTTGAAGAAGTCTAGTCCAGAAATGTTCCATGTATAATGCTTCTTGAGTGTGACTAAATTCAGTTGGAAAAGCTTCAGGAAAAGTATCAAAAGTTAATAGATTAGAAGAAGGTACCCACCACTGAATATCACAATTTCTGACTCTTAGAAATTAATGGAATTGTGCCCTAGTGTAGAGGTTAAATTTACAGATTAAGATTTAAATTTAAAGGTTAAGATTTAAAAATCTTCTCAAAGAATCCTACTCTAAGCAATTTTCACTTGCACACAACATTTAAAAGAGTAATCTCTGTTATTTATGAGACTGCATTCCAGTGGCTGAAAAATCCAGGCTTCTAAATACCTCAGATATTCAAAGCAAGGAATGGTTTATTTAGTGTCAATGAGAACTTTGAAGTCTATACAGGTTTATTATCAACAAGCTTTTTTAACTCAGCTATATGGTAAAATTATCAGTCACCTAGTAAGGTATTTGCACTGTTATTACAGTGGCAATGAGTTATGGTTACAAGAAATAATGTACTGAAATGATGTAACGCTAACAATATGTATTGCTCTGTAAGTTTACAATGTGACACATTGTAAGACACCGCAAAAGCATATCTCTGAGGAGGTCATAGGCATCATCTAAGTAAGTATTATAGCCTTTTTAAAGTGCATATTATATGGCTATCAAAATTCCTTTTAAACACTTGTTTTTCTGCGTACTTAATATCAGAACAGTATCTACTTTGAAAAGTAACTTTTTATAGTTTGCTGGTAACAGAGAGAAGTCCATGTTTTGATAAAATGTTAATAATTTACTCCCAAAACTAAAAAAAGAACTGGTGGGGGACTTTTGTCATTACTTGAGACATTAAGAGAACATACAGACATGACAGAAAGAATATAGTCCTCTGATCTAGAGTGAGCATACAAGGAAATAAACGTATTTTCCTATTTGACCTAACTCTTAGTCATTATTGAACTGAGATGAATTCTGTGATTTCCAAAATAGTTTGAACCCTAGACATTGTTGCAATATTCAAAGCAATACACGTAGAGATAGACTGTGTCAAGAACAAGGTATGTTTTTCTATTTCCTTAGGGGAAATAATCATGGAACTTTTCCCTGGACAAAACCATTACTTCCCTCTGCCTGCTGACCTGGATGACCTTAGGAAGACCCTGTTAGTATATATGGAAGGTGCTAAGTTGAAGGAAGACAGCACACAGATTCTGCAGCATTCTTATCTTGTAGTCTACAAAGAACCTCCCTTCCTTCATTAGTAAATATTTCCTTAGAATACAACTAGGTTTTTGTGATTGATTTTGACAGCACTAATGATTACAACCTACTTTTATTATACACTTGAGTGCTTAATAGTAAATATTTAATTTACGAATGCCTAGGTAAAAGAATTAAGTATTTCTGTCCATGAAGGACCAGATAATTTTAATTGTGGATGAGTATGCATGCATTATTTTATAGCACACACTTCAAAATTATAAAGCAGTGATAGTTAATCTCCAAGTTTAGAGTAGTTTTGTTAGTGTTTTATTTTCAAACAAAAGGGCAAACAACAAAGGACTACTATAAAATGGAAGAGTATTAGAAGGTAGAAAATTCTATTGCTTATCCAATGAGCAGAAAGTGTAGACAGTGTTTTCTTCATTCCTTTGTTTTCTTCTATATAGTTATCATTTATTAAAATGATTTACATCTACAAAATTCATTACTGATGTGTTTAAACTATATTTATTAAATATTTACTCATAGAAAAAAACCTTTTTTTTTCTAGAATATGAAGTATTGTAGGAGAACATGGACACAGAACCTGATGTTAAGCACCTGCCACAGTGCCTCTATCTTCACTCCAGAAAACAGCGAACAAGTCCATGAGACAAAAGTAGGTTTCCTCCTGGTTGTCACAAGAACAAATGAAGTAATGCACAGTGTACTTGTGCTGTATGTGGTTATTGGGGCCATAGAGGGTGATAATCAGAGACGAGATAAGGGAAGAAGAATCAACAATCAATATATTTTGGATAGTTTCACACTAAGAGAAGTGCTTAATGTGAAAAGCAGGATAATGAACTAGGCATTCAGAGAACCATCACATTTCTTGTGGGGTTATTCTTAATATATCCTGGAAGATTTAGAACTTGGGCTTTCCTGGTTGACTTTACATTTATATGTGTGTAGAAAAGTAGGAAAGTTGCAGATACAGTAGTGTTTATGGAATAATAATAATATTAATCTCACCTCTGGAAGCATATTAATGACAATGATTTATTTCTTTTTCCTTTTAAAGACTCTTTTAGCTGTACTTCTCTTTCTTCATTGTTTGTAAAGACCTCCACAACTACTCAGTTTTCTCTTTTATTTCAAGTGAATATGAGCTGAAATGGGAGTTTCTCTGCATAATTTAAGTTAATCTTGATGACAACCTTTCATATGATGGGAACTGAATATCTTAGTACCTGTAATGTATAAATTTATAATATCTTTCCTCCTAGTCTCTATGATAACCTAAAAATAACTTATACAAAACTTTAAATGTGTGCATGTCTCATATATATAATCTATGTCCCCTTCATGTCCATTACTAGTACCAGAAACCTCAATATAAAAACAGGAATAAGTATGGGTATAATAATAGTAAATGAATGAAGAGACATACAGGAAGAGGTGACCATTCATTCAGATATACTTGTCTAAAATCCTCAAATCATCCTGTTGGCATTGTTTAATTTAATTACCAACAAAAGATCTCTAATACACAGTATTATTAGGATCATAAAAAAGTGAGGCTTCAAAAGCTTATATAGAGATTTCAACACATGAATCCTAAGTAGAATATGAATACAAGATTTATTCATTACAAACATTCAATCCTAGTTCCTAGGTGGCAAAGTTTCAAACAATGGATTTTGCTATCAATTTTGGCCCACATTTTTTCCTTCACATGCTCTATGTGTTTCCTATAAAATGTCCATGAGATTCCCCTACAATTCATTTTTATTTCATTACCAAGACAGTAGCAAACAGAAATGGCACCATGATATTCATATATTCTCTAACAATGAGCACACACATAAAAGGTCAACATTCTTTACTGGGATTAATAACAGTGAACTATTGTTCTTCAGTATCTGAGGAAAAAAATGGGGTGCTCTGCTAGAAGCAAGGAAAAGTCATCTACACTGAAGGCATTATAATTCTGAATGTCTTCTTTCTTTCCTTGTATTTTTACTTTAATATTTTACAATAATAAAGCGTACATGCACATATGAATGAGAAATTGGTTAATGAGTGTGAAAATGATTTTGACTACTGATCTTGGACAATGGTGTCATCTTTTTTGTATTATGGAAAGTCTATAGACACCTATTGTGCTCATGCAAACTTTGGTTTCCCATGGACAACGGAAGTTGAAAACATGATCAGTTTGACATTCACCAGAAATCATTGTTAAGGAAAACAATGATTTGACTTGAAAAAAAATAATTTTTTGATAGAACATTGTTATTCCTATATTGCAAAGAAGATTTTCTAAACTTTTAAAAATTAGTCAATACTGGAACTCTTGAGCTTCTTTCAGCCACCACATGTATTAACCCTGATATGTTTCATGTAATTTAATAAGATATTCTTCATGATTGTTTAGTCAGAAGATCTCCTGAAAGTGACCATCAGTATTTTACAAGCCTGGGAGGAGCCTCTGAAGCACATGGTGGCTGCGGTGGCTGCTCTTACGGATGCATCTGATGTTATACTGTCAAAAACAAAAGATTTGCAGGAAAGAGTTCTAGGCCTTTTGGAGGGACTGAAGATCTTACTCATCAGGGTGAGTCCACTCATACTTCACATTCCTTTGTCCTTTTACCCTGAAAGCCTCCTAGTGCAGAACACATTAGTTCACAGGAGCTTCCCTCTAATGGATGCAGGAATTTCATGAGCTATAGTGCTACAGCAGTAGAGTGGCAGAAGTATTGGAACACTGCCGACCACTCTAAACAAAGACTAAAACACCACAATCAATACAAATATACATTGCGTGATTTATATCACACAATGTATATTTGTCACTTCTTTGAGTTGTTTGCTTGACTGCAGTAATAACCTATTCTTGTAAATACAGAAGTTGATAAGCACCTTAGCTCCTACATCATACTCATTACTAAGGCAATAGCAAATGTATTCCACACACACACACACACAGGGGTATGGCCTGCTCACAGGTTTTTTCTAAGCTCCCAAATAACAGCAGTAATTTCTACCTGTGGAGCTGACATTGTCTATTAAGAGATCTATTTTAAGTTTTATTTATTTTATTTTACATGTGTGAGGTTTTGCTTGTATGTATCACCAGTATATCTATGATCCACATGTGTGGATAATCTGAGAAGGTCAAAAATGGTATTGGATGCCCTAGAACTGTAGTTATGAGTGGCTCTAAAGTTATGAGTGGCTCATTTGGTTCCGGGGAAAAGAAGCTGTACCCTGTGTAAGAACAATAAGTGTACCTTCCCACTGAGACATTTCTCAACAAATCCCTCCCTGCTTGGCTTTAGGAATTTTGGAAAAGATGAAGTAGAAAGCCTATAAAAGCCAGAGGCATTCAATACCACTAAGAAAAGAAGTTGAAGACACAATGGGGATAATGCACATAGTAACTCACAGAGCCTATAGCAATGCACACATTTCTAAGCCATACGGGCTCCTAGGGCTAAGAGGGTAAGTGGACACAAGGTCCCCATTAATACTGGAAACTATTTTCAATTAACAACTGTTTGCAAAGGAAAATTAGTTTCCTCCTGTGTAGTCTCACTGGGTTTACAAACCATACTCAAGATGGATCACATGTCTAAGCCATAGAAGGACAATGCAAACTAAACTCAATGGTATTTTTGGAAGGGTTTTGTTCTCATAAACTTTGTTTTTGTTTGAGATTTTATTTTTAGTTCCTTATTTGTTTCCCTAAATTTAGAAATGCTGGGTATTTGTGTGAGAGGACAGATTATGAGGAGCTAGAAGACTTGGAAGAGGGAGGGTAGTAATCAGAATTCATAATTTGAATAATCTATTTTAAATAAAAGTATAATTATTTTAATCTGATTTTATTCTTCAAAGCTTGTACTACATTGTTGCTTACCACTTCCACTACGAAGCATGCACAATGCACAATCAAGTAGTATGCTCAGTGACAGCTCCCCACAGCAATCATAGAAGCACCTTCCAGCAGCATAAGAGCTAGACCACAGAGAAAAAAACACTTCCAGCTTAATGTTAGACTTATTTCTCCAAACACTGTAACCAATAAATGGAACATTTTAAGCAATAGCGTCTTACCATCCAGCTCTGGAAGACAACCACCAGCAATGGCAAAAGTCTTTATCATTTCAAAAGCTTTTAGGGCTAGGGCTGTGTTTCTCAATCTGTGGGTCATGACTTCTATGTGGGTTGAAAAACTTTTTCCAGGGGTTGCAAATCAGATATCCTGCATATCAGATATTTACATTGCAATTCATAACAGTAGCAAATTTACAGTTAAGAAGTAACAATAAGAATAATTTTATGATTGGGGGTTACCACATATGAGGAACAGTATTAAAGGGTCACAGCACTAAGATGGTTAAGAACCACTTCACTACAGGGTAGACATTCTATTTTATAACATTTAATTAAAGAAATTTAATTACTGTGTGCCAGTGAGACCAGATATTTATAACTATGAAAATGCATGAATTATTGTTCAGCAGTCACCTTACATATAGAATAAAAGTGATGATTTTTTTTAAGTACTCGCAGTATTTTTAGAGCATATGTTTCATTAATGCTTTATTCCTAAACAATACAGTTTAGGAAGGGAAAAACAACAAGGGAATAAAAAAGAGAAGTGTATTGGAGTACAGAAACTTAGATTGTTTCCCCAATGGGAAGAAAAATAAAAAGACAATGTTTAATTCATTTCTCCTTTTGAATTTCTGTATTGTTACCCTTTGCTTAAAAATTTTATCTACAAAATGCACTGCTAACATATCTATTCATTCATTATTTCACCCTAAGAAATTAAATCTTTCTAATCCTTCTATGCTTCAAAGTATGTTAGGAGAGCTTTGACACAAACCCTGTCTCTATCACTATGGCAGAAAATGGAACAAGTCCATTAGACAAAAGTAGATTTCCTCCCTTATTCTTACAAAAACAACTGAAGTAATGCACAAGATGATTGTGCTGGGACCATAGCATATGTTGTAATCTCAGGTACAAGAGAAGTGTAGAAGAGATAATTACTTTATACAGATGACAATGTACACTCTAAAACAAATGCTTTCTTGACTCCCATGGGAGTCCCGCCCATTTGTAGGTGCAGGAGCTGATAGTGGGTGAAGGGGGATAGATGGGAAGTGGTGGAAGACAATGGGAAGGGAGAGGGTGGGGAAACTGTAGTTGCTATGTGACATAAATGTAAAAAAGAGTAATATCAAAGGAAAACAAAGCAAACAAAAAAAGACAAATGCTTGATCACAAGATATCAGGTTCACAAATTGTCAATGGAGAGCTGCAGAGTGCCATGTTTTACCAGGGCGCTTTTATGAGCATCATAATATTAATGTTAATATTGTCTGGAATGTTTTAATCTGAACATCCCTGGTTGAATACATGTTAATGAGTATGTGGAGAATTGAAGATATATTAGTGTTTATGTTATAATACTAAATGTTACTCATATGACTGTATTATTCATTGTCTCATTTCTTATTAATATTCAGGCCTCTCTTGATCCTTTTTGTCATTTTCTGTGCAATCCTCCATGACTGCTCTGCCTTGTCTTATACCTCAAGTGATATAATAGGTGAAAGGAGAACCTCTTTCTATACATATCTTGTTCCTGATAACTTGTGCTATGATGAGGACTGCATACCTAAGCATCTAAAATAAAATTTCATGATTTCTTCTCTCCCTGTACCTGTTGTAACCTAAATACAATTAACTTGTTACTTATTAAGTGTATATCTTACACACATAATCTATTTCCTCAACTTTATTACTAGAACCAAAAACTTGCACACAAACTATGTTCACGATTAAAGTGTTAATATAAAAATGGCATATGGAGGAAGAAGAGGTAGAGGAAGAGGTCAGCATTTGCTCAGATCTACTTATTTAGAATCCTTAAAAGTAGTCCATTGGCACCAATTCATTTAATCCTCATAAAAGTTCCTGAATACATGCATTAATAGGACTATAAAGAAGTCAGGCTCTGGTTCTTTAGAAAGCTTATATAGAGATTATATCACATGAATCCTAAATGGAAAATGAATCTGAAATTTAATCCCTTAGCAGAAAAGATCAGGCAATAGATTTTTCTATCACCACTTGGCCTGCCTTTTCCCCCCGACAGGCTTTACAGATTTCCTGTAAAATGTCCATGAGGTTCCCCCAGCACTTCAATTTCATTACCAATACTGTAGCTAAGACACATGGCAGCAAGCAATATAAATCAGAGATAATATTCAGATATTTTTCTAACACTGATCAAAGATTAATCAGATCAAAATTCCATTTTTTGTTTCACTGATACTGGCATTAAAAGCAACACTAAGCCACTGTCCTTCTCCGTGCCTATCAAAGGTTGGTTACTTAGGGCAAGTAGAAGTCATATATACAGAGGACACTATGATTCAGAATGTATTATTTTCTTCACTGTTCCTCTATTTTAATATTCAATAGTTGTATATAAAACACAAGTGCATATGAGTGAAAGTTGGCTCATTAGGGTGAAAATGATTTGGGCCACTGACCCACTGACCATTGACTTTGTTGGTGTCTATTTTATCTAAATAGAGTCTTGTAGGCACTTAATATTTCTAATGCATACTTGGTTTCTCACAGACAATAGAAGCAAACAGAAAGAATAGTCTCACCTGGAGTTCAGATTGTAGCAGGTACATTGAAAGCAAAACAAGGTCAGTTTGCTTATTATTATAACACAATGATTTTAAGACCAATTTATTTTTCTTTGAGTAAATTGAAATTCTTTAAGAGAAAATTGACATTTCTACAGTTTACACAATGTATCAAATAGATTTTCTATATTCTTATTAATGCTGGAGTTCACCACCTTCATGTAGCCACTACATATATCTACCCTGCTGTGATTTACTCAATTTAATGAGACTTTCTTTAATAACTGTCTAGTCAGGGTACCTGTGCTTTACAAACCTGTAAAAAGCCTCTAAAATACATGATGCCTACACTGTCTGCTCTTCTGGAAACATTGGACACTATACGGTCAAGAGCAAAGAGTTGGAGGAAAGATTTCTAGGACTTTTGGAGAGACTGATCAGCAGGGTGAGCAGGATAAGCCCATTAGCTCTTCACATTCCCTTGCTTATCTCTTTTCCCAGAAGATAATAACTATAATTTGAAACAAATTTTCTTAGACATTTGCAAGAGTGTAGTTTAAGTAACTAATTCATTCACAGACTTCCATTAAGTAACTGCTGCTTGTAAATGCTATCTTCTTCAGGATGTAGAGAGTGACACACATCAGTAATCTCAATAGAAGTCAGCTGTTCCTCAGACGATATCCTTTTTGAACAAGATGTATATTCGTATCTAACTTAATCCTGCCCAAAAGCTCTAACCCTTAACACAATTAAGGAAATGCCCATTGTGTCTAAAGTTTTGGGAGAAATACATTATATAGAGAATAGATTGAGTTTTAAGATAGAAGAATGTAAGAATTTTCTACCATAACAAATGAGTATCAATGATGTGAAAGGGAACAGGCTAAAAATACACTAGCCCTTTTGTAGTCCTTTAGTCAAACCCATGGATGCAGTTCAGTATGTTTTCCAGATTCTTGATTATTCAGTCAGCACCTTATGAAGTAACATCCTGGGTCTAAGACACAATAAAAAGTATATATTCTCCTTCTCATGTTTAGTTTCAGAGTGCTAATATCTTTATGATATCTTGGCACACATACACAACAAACCCACAATATCCAGTCAAGTTCTATACTCTTATGGTTTTTTTCTAACATTTATAAATTTTACAGAATGAGCCTAAAGAAAAAGCTCAGTTCATAAATACCTTCTTTGCCAACATAAGGATCTTAATGTGATCCCAGTACCCACTTAAAAACAATGATTTGGTAACTGATCCTGAGTATGAAAATAAATGAACAAGAAGATCTCTAATGAGTCTTGGGTAAAATATGAGAAGATATCACAGAATAAAATAGAGACAGAAATTATCTGTTGTACTTTAAACAATATAGACCTCTGATTTTGAAATGAAGGTGCATGCTTTTCTTTACATGAGGAAACCATGCACATACATACTCCTATACACATACCCAAGGAAGGAATGAAGACCAAATAATATATATAATGTAAATAATCCCTGTCCCTTTCATGTTAAGGTTCAGCCTGGAGCTGTAGAAAATGACTATACATTCTGGTCTTTATGATCTGTCTTGTAGTCCTGTATCATGCATACATTGTTGCTATTTTGTTCTTTATATTAAATGGCACTGCATGAGCAGGAATACACAAATGTTGATAATTATTTCAAGGTTGAAGTGCTCAGATGTCCATAACAACTGCTAAGCACACACCCATATTCTATGTCAGTGAAAAGTTCCTTGATGATCCCGATATTCACATCTCCATTTAATTTTTACTTTTTTGGTGCATTCCTAGGCTTGATGGAATTTTTTCACAAAATAAACTCCAACTTCTTTAGAAATGTTGTATGTGTTTGAAGATGACTAAACTTTTAAGAACTAAAGCAAGAGATTCCTAGTAATCTGTAGATCTATTCTGCCAAGATGATAGTAGTCTAGGCATAGGTTATAAATACAAACCTCTGTCTGTCTGCACATTTTTTTGCCTAATAACAGGCAATAAAAAGGCTAAAATTCTATTCTAGTGTCCCATACATTAAAAATCAGCATGTTTAAACAGTATGGAACCATTAGAACATATGCATAATTTACTCTTACATTTCTCTTTTTTGTTTGTTTTTATTTTTATTTTTATTTTACATATCGATCTCAGTTCCCTCTCCCTCCCTCCCTTTTTCCCTCTCTCCCATCCTTCCACTCCCCTGAACGCCCTCCCCTCTCATCCACTCCCCACTCCACACATAGTGTGATGCCTTCCAGGAGGGGTCATCTAAATCTATCAAGTCATTTGGAGTAGGGAATAGTCCTTCTCTCTTGCCTCTAGGTTAATGTTGTATCCATCCATGGGGACTTAGTTCCCCCAGGGAACATCTGCCCCTGTCTCCACCCCAATGGGCATGGTCTGTGCCACAGGTTTGGACAAAGTGAATATATTACTACTGTGTAGCATTGTTTGAAATTTTTTGTCACTAATTTTTTGAGGTTTCAAAATCCTAGATCATTGTTAGCTATCTGCCATGTAACTTGTGAATCAAAATGTGAATTCTCAGCTACTGCTCTAGTATCATGCCTGCACACCTGTTGCCATGCCCCCTTTCAGGATAGTATTATAATTTAATTCTCTGAAACTGTAAGTCTTACATAACCTATTTTTTCTATAACTTGCATTGGTCTTTTATAAGAATGTAACTAAGACATTGCTGTAATACTGGTTAAAAAGTCACAAGAGGCCAATTTAAATTCCTCTGAGAATCAGATGCATCTGTTGTGTGTACTCTAGTGTTGACCAAACACACTTAGTATCCACATATTAAGGGTTAATTATTTGTCAGGGGATAGGCTGTGGCTAGATTCTCCTTTCTTCTACCCTCTTTGGCCACTTGTGACATCATTACCAGTTTCTGTTCTGCTTGTGTGTTCACCCTGAACCCATATGGCCATTCTCACCCAAAAAGTGGCAAGCTGTTTTCTGTAAACTGACACAGGCATCACATACAATACAGTCCTTATGTAGGGTGACAACAACAGATCATTGCTGACCTTTTCCTAGATTCTCTAACAATTATCTTTTTCTTCTGTATTACAGATGGAGAATGGATTACAAAGCCACATACAATAGTAAATATTCACTAATAAATGCATAACACTTCTTCCCTTCTTTTTAATCCTAGAATAAATTTCTCTGTTTGCCAAAATCTGAAAGTGTCAACATTCTATATCTGGACTTAAGAGATAACTATCCCCATGAAATCAACTGTATTTCTACTTGTTAAATTTGGAGAGAAATTATTTGTTTAGGGTAGCTCAGCTTGTTGACTACCCCAGTGAAATCTGAGATGTGGACTATTAACATGGCTTCTCCTTCCAAGACAATGGGATTGCAGACTTTCTTTATATCATTCATAATGTATTTTGCCAGTATTTGTAGTCAATGGACAGTAAAGGTTAACCAAGATAACATACTCAATAATATAAACATGGTGTACAGTAGAGAGAAATACAGCAAGTGGAACAGAAGAATAGTAAAGAAGTAATGAAGTAATGAATAAATGACAGCTTGTGAAATATAAGAAAACCGGAACTAACTAACTAACTCTCTCTCTCTCTCTCTCTCTCTCTCTCTCTCTCTCTCTCTCTCTCTCTCCTTTTTCTCTCATTCACTTACTCAGTCAGTGTTTTTGTGTATGAGAGAGTAAGAGAGAGATTTGTGTGAGTTTATATTTTTGTATATGTGTATGCATGTCCTTATACATAAGCACACACAGATGTGTACATGCATATTGAGGTCATCGTTTCATGCCAGGTCTCTTTTTCTATGGTAATCTATTTTAGTTTTGAGACCCTTTAAGAAACTCTTTCTCTGCTTTGCCAGCTTTATGGATATAGATAAAAACTTTCTTGCCTAACTTGTTGTGCATATGCTAGGTATCCAAAATTGGAAAATCATGCCTGTAGCAATACACATACATTTGTAAAAGAGGTTTATCCAGTTGTGATAGGGAAACTCTTTAATCCTTGTACTCAGGGAGAGTCAGAATGAAACAGCTGTGGCTGTAAGAGGTAGGGTTTGCCCATCAGTCCACTTCACTTTTTCTACAGATGTTAGAAAAGCTTTTATGTTTGTTTCATTGCTATTTGCTTTTATAAGCTAAAGCATTTTTGTGAAGTGTGACCTCCTGTAGAGAAGTCAGAATGTACTTTTGTCTTAGTTGAGAAATTCAGTAGAGAAGGTCAGACAGAATTCTCATACAAATGGATTTCAGAAAGAAACAGAAGGGGGACAAAGAATATTTATTGGGTAAAATTTACTTACCCAATCACAACTGGACAATCCTCTTTTCCAAATGTATGTGTATATATATATATAT
The DNA here is from genome assembly GCA_030556225.1 of Cricetiscus sungorus. Taxonomy (NCBI): domain Eukaryota; kingdom Metazoa; phylum Chordata; class Mammalia; order Rodentia; family Cricetidae; genus Cricetiscus; species Cricetiscus sungorus. The sequence continues at coordinate 2,965,483 of JANBXA010000392.1, read as the reverse complement.
ATGTATATATTTTAGCCAACTTTCAGTGGTAGGTTTTTATATTGTTCTTCAAAGGCCTTGAGTGTTTGCTTATCCTGCTCATATTCTTCTACTACCCTGACCTTCTCTTCCTGAACCCATTTAATTCTTCCTGTTCCTCTATTCCCCTTTTCCTCTCCTTACAACCTGTGTTCTTTCCTAACCTGTTAGCAGCAAGTGAAGGACACATAAGCAATACTCTTGCTGAGGAGGACCATTAAAAATGCAAATCTCTGGTCAGCCTGGAGTTCTTTTTGTCTACATAACTAATATTATAACACACAATAATATTCAATGTATGTTGTAATCCCATGCTGCAAATACTCCAGAAGACATATTCAATACTGTATCAGAATTTAAATATATGCAGAAAGGTTTGGGGGGTGATTACAGCTCTGTTGAAGTCTCCATAGGTGGAGTCATAGGTCAAGTACTTGCTACATGAGCAGGAGAATCCGAGTTCAGATTCTGAGTTCAGCAGAAAGGGCAGGCATGTGGTATATGCTTTTACCTCCAATCCTTGCAGTGAGGTGAGTCTGATCACGGTGATTGGACTTGACAGCCAAGATAATCATTAAGAAACCTCCTTAAGAAAGTGGACAGTGATAGTAGAGGACATTTAATGTTTACTTCTGGTCTTCATAGGCACAGGTATATGCATAAGACATAAACATATACAAACACATAATACTACTATTACTACTAGCAGTAGTAGTAATAATAAAAAATAATCAGGTCAAAATAAAAAACCTCCACCATTACCAACTTGTCAATACGCATATATATATATATATATATATATATATATATATATATATATATATATATATGCAAATGAAGGCTTTCCTCTCTTCATAGGACCAGGAAAAAAATCCCCGCTTTCCAATTGCTTTCCAATCCAATCCATTACAAGTTTTCCTCAACTCTGGCATAGACTAAAACTATTCATGCTCAAGTTGACCCAAGAACCCAAATAATGAGTTCTTGTGATTTTCATAAAACCTAGGAAAAATAAATTGTTATAGAGAGTGAGTTTCTTTTCTTTACCTTCTGGCAAATCTGTGGTAGAGAGAAATGTGTAATTTCTTTTGTTCATACCTGAGGCCATCCAAAAATTTATAAAAGTTGGTAAGACACAGTCTCCATCATATCTAAGTGGGACTGTGAGTCAGACTAACTGGTCCCTTCCTGAGCTTTAGGGAACATGGGCTCTGATTGTCCTTGCTGTCTAATGCAGGCACATCTCACAGGATGGAGAATCCTCACACATATTTAATGTGCCAGAGTTCTTCCACTTAGAGGTAAAAAAAAATGGGAGCTTATTATCTCTTTTTGGATCTCAGGTGAGATTCTTACAGCTACATATCCTTTAAATACATTAAAATGTATAAGTTGAAAAACTGCTAACCAAAGGTAGGGGCATGTGGTCTGTGTGCAGAATATATTCTCTTCAAATCAAAAGTCAACAGAAAGAAGAATGTTATAGTAGGAGAGGCACTGGCATGTATGACAACTAATATGGTAAAGTTGAGTTGAGAAAAGAGACAACCTGACAAAGGGGGATGAGTAGAAGACAAAAAGGGCAGGATTTCCTTTGGAATCTAGCTAGTGTTAAGGTGTACACTTATCTCTGCATCATTCCATTCTGTGAACTTTTCTTCCTTGAAATAATTGCACTGAAAAATGAAAGAACCATAGGATAGATGCTTTGTACCACATTTGCCTATGGGTGTAGTCTAAGATAATCTTACATAATTTGATAAATGGGAATCTGGTGAGGTTAAAATTTCTCATTCTTTCTTCTAGACCTTTCCATACACAACTTTGATGAGTATCCCACAGACAGAACACATTAGAAGTCATAAGGAAATACTAGATTTGGTGGAGTGGAATGGGCTCTGATTCTTCTTGTGTCCTTACTGGAATAAGCACCAACTTCACTGTTTCCAACTAATCAGATCAGAAGCATATGCAACATACAATGATGAGGAAACAGATCCTCAGGCAGACGATGATAGAGAACAGACAACTAAATAAACCAGTGTCTTTCATCAAAGCTGAACTCTTCAACTTACTCTTTGGAGGAAACAGATAACATGTTTAGTTCTATTTTGTATTTATTAGAACTTGGGAAATTTTTATTATCCCCATAGACACTAAATCCTTAAGACAATTTGCACTTTCTTGTCTAGCCACCATCTGTAAAATTTCTAGTATACATTTCAAACTTCTATATTGCTTAGGGAATTGTTTCTATATTGTTTAGGAAATGCATGTAAAGATAATCCACACCACCAGAAAAGCTAGGAAACAAGAAGGACACTAAGAGAGACATACATGGTCACCTAGAAAAAGCAAAATCTCCCAAGCAATTTGGGAGCATGGGGGGAGGGGAGAGGAAGTTAGGAAGAAGAGGAGGGGAGAGGTGGGCATGATGGAGCAGGAATATTGAACCAGGGAAAGAATAGAGGAGAGCAAGAAAAGAGATACAATAATAAAGGGAGCCATTATAGGTTTTAAGGAAAATCTGGCATTAGGGAATTATCCAGAGGTCTATAAGGATGACCCCAACTTACTAAGCAATAGTGGAGAGGGACCTCAAATGCCCTTCCCCAATAATGAGATTGATGTCTACCTTATATGTCTTCCTTGAGCCTTCATCTAGTAGATGGAAGCAGAAACATACATCCACAGCTGAACACTGAGCTGAACTCTTGGAGTCCAGTTGCAGACAGGGAGAAGGGATGAGAAAAGGAGTTGAGATGAGGCTAGAGAAACCCATAGAAACTGCTGACCTGAACAAAGGGGAGTTCATGAACTCCAGACTGATAGCTGGGAAACCAGCATAGGACTGGCCCAGATTCCCTGAATGTGGTGTTTGTTGGGAGGACTAGACAATCTATGTGTCCTTTGGTAGTGGTTCAGTATTCATCCCTAGTGTATGAATAGACCCATTCCATATAAAGGGATACTCCCTCAGCCTAGACACATGGGGGAGGTTCTGGTCCCTGATCCAAATGATATGACAGATTTTGAAGACTCCCCATGGAAGACTCCCTGGGGAGCAGAAAGGGGATGGGATGAGGATTGGTGTGGGGGCAGGGGAGGACAGGAGAGTGCTGCAACTGGGATTGATATGTACAATAAGCTTGTTTCAAATTTAAATTTAAAAATTATATATGAAAAAGTGAAGGAAGAAATTGGGAGTTAAAGAATGTGTAAGATACCCAGCATGCATGAGAAGAGCTATGCTTGAAGTTATAAATTTACATGTGTAAAACTTCAGTGTCTGGGGTCAGTTTCTCCCATAAGATTAATTGGAAGGGGAGACATATGAAACCCATAATTCATACATATTGTTGGTACTCTTGCTGACTATATACCATAACTAAATGCTTAGTCCATTCTGTTTAAGAAACTACATGGTCTGATTTTTTCATTTTGTTGTTTTTTTAATTAAAAACAATCTTATTTTACATACCAGTCTCAGTCTAATTTCATAACATAAAAATCTAGATCTTTTAGTGATCGAGTGATGCTGATTTCCTTCCATAGGGTCAAAATGAACCATGAAAGTTGTTCCAGGAGGACTGTCAGTATAGTTAATAGTGATGTATGTGTTAAAGTTATCATCAAGCCTGGAAAATGTCAAGTTGGTAAACAGTGGAAAAACAGTTATGGTTTTAATGAATGACTCTCTGATAAGATCTAAGAGCAACCTGGTAAGAAAAAACCTGTGTTTTATATTCTAAAACAATGCAAAAATTGTGCCCAAGAAAACATAGGCATCAACAATACTAGTATAATAAGAGTTTTGAGAAATGGACATGACATGCCTGTCAATGTGCCTTACTAACATTTATTTTTCATCCTGCAGATTACTTCAACTGTCTCTGACTTTGTGGAAACATTTTACAATGTTTGCTGACTTCTGGAAACAGATTCATGGTTAAAATGCCGAAAACAGTTGATTAACTATGACTGTAACATGGTGGGTCAATATTGGAAAAGAATCACATGCAATGACAACCTTCTGAAAACCTAGGGAATTTTGCAGAAGACGTGACAAAAAGAACGTAAGAAGTAAGGGAAAGGTGTCAAGAATGAGTACGCTTTTTTTTTTCTGCCAGATAAGAATATGAGTCATTTCAGGACAAAGACAACTTTGATGACTTACAAAATAATTTGAATGATAAAGACACTATGACCAAAAAAGAAAATAATATTTGGAGAGGAGGGGTATGGTAATGTTAAAGAAGACATAGATGGTCATTGAAGAGCAGAGAATGACTCTCTCACCTAGATATTGCTCCCCTTTGCCTCTCAGCTCTGCTTGTTCGCGGGCCTGCTGTTTGTGTGTGTGTGTGTATATATATATATATATATATATATATATATGTATGTATGTATGTATGTATGTATTTATATATAGGAAGTAAGAGTTCAGTTAAGGCAGAACTCAGGTGAAGCAGCTTTCCAAAGTTGCTGAGGACACTAAGGAGCAACTTCCTAGAGATGCAGCCAACTTTGAGTCAACCATGTTCCTGTAAATAGCCCTTTAACCATGTTCCTCTAAGTAAGCTTAATAGATGCACTATTTCATCAAGATGGCTTTGAATAGAGCTTAGAATCTTTGGTGTCATTGGTGCCATATCTGTTATAAATTGAAATTTACTCATGCCTCATATGTAAACATCAAACATAAGAGAACAGGGGACTAACTTTCTAGCTTGTAATTTAACAATAATCTTTGAGGACAGTGGTTCTCTTTAGAACACTCCCTGTGATCAAGAAACATGACAACATCCCAAGACATTTTATCTTGGCTTAATTAATATAAAGCTAAAACAAATGGGGAATTTTTCAAATATCTAATGTAAAATGCTGTTGAATAGTTTCCTGAACAAGATATTTCCTAACTAAAAATGACCAGCTACCAAAATTGAGAAATCAGACTTCACTGAGAACACAAGATTCAATGATGCAATTGTCTCAACTGCAGAAGGTAGAAGGTACAATCTTTTGGTTCCTGGGTCTCTTACATCTGTTTGATCACTTGCATGAACCTGAATAAATTTTTAGCTATAAAGCCTAATACAGGTAATGACAGATTTGTGTCTTTAACCAAGCCAAGTCTTGTAGCAACAAAAGATTCAAGCTTGCGTTAACAAATTACCTTCTCTTTGTAGATTGCATTTTCATGTAAAATGAATTGATGACAGCCAAAATTTATTTTATGAAATGGAGAACAGAATTATTTGCTATTTTATTTTATCTTATACTGTAAACACCTATAACAAGCATGTTACATGAAGTAAAGGCTTTTTTAATTTTGAGATTATACTTGTAACATTTCTCCCTTCCTATTAGTCCCTCTAAACCCTCCCGTATACTCTTCATTGCTCTCTTTGAAATTTATGGCCTCTGTTTCATTAATTGTCACTACATGCAAAGTAAGTTAGTTGAATATAAAATTATAGCGTTGACCATTTGGTATTGCATAAACAATTGATGCACTCTCTCCTAGGAAAACTATTGATCTTATTCTCAGATTCTTTAGTTGGCTGTCACTCTTTGTGCAGATGTAAATTCTTATTTGCACCATGCTTTAGGGAAATTAATGTAATGAAACAACCCTTTGCTTTCACACTTTAGCTAAATATTGTTTTCATACATTGTATATTACACGGATTTTTGAATATTTCAGGATTTACATTATTGGTATTCAGCTTATTTTTCCAGGCACAAATCATTAGCATTGACCTACTCACATGCTAGATATATGTTTGCTATATTTGTGAAAGGTTGTTTGAAAGTTAAGTTTCTACAAAATATACTTTGTGTTTTATAAATTGTTTAGGGGGGGGGTCACAAATGTTCAAAGGAGTAGGAGAACTAACATTCGCTAGGGGAGATCACACCAATTGGTTATCAAATACCAAAAGGTAAACCCTGAAAACATATATACAAGTAACATTATACAGACTGAACAGGTCATATTTAGGAATTATATTGCAACAAATATAACTTTTTCAATTTAGTAAATATTTGAATGAGTATATTCTAATTATAACATATATAGTAAAAAGAGAGGGGAGATTCTAACAAGGCACTTACATATTTCATTACTTTGAGTATGTACTGTTGATATGTTAGAGTTTTGTCTCATCACGAATGAAGCAATAAACTGATTAAAGCATCACTGATCATTTTTCAAATATTTTAAAGAGAAGTGCTTTATAGTACAGGAAAACAGATTAAAGTCAAGTCTTCTAGATTGTCTGTTGTAGTGCTGTCAAGGATATAATGTTGTTTAGGATGTCTATAATCAAAGACAAAGGCAAAACGTTGATCCTTCTAATTAATGAGAGCGATCTAGGGTGGCACAGAGATTGTGTTCCTAGATGTCTCTGCCACACACATGTGTAGTGAAAGGTCATGGGTGTCCTGTCCACTATGTGAAAAGGTGAAGTGGCAAGTCTGTGGTGCTGGTGTACTGACTCTCTGAGCTGTTGTGATAGGACTGCGGAAAATCACTTGTGCATGCTAGCCTTATACAGTCAATACAGTTTGATGAAAATTATAAACTGTGATTATGCACAGATCAATTTCAAAAGAAAAAAACAGCAAATGGCTTGTTAAAATGGCAAATACACAAGATAATCATTGTGAGCTGGCAATTCCAGGATGTGACATCATTTTTATGACAGGATGCTCTTCATTCTTAGATAGTAATTGTTAGTAATTCAACAGTCATGTGTGTATTCTCATCAGGCATGAAGATAAAGCAAACAGAACTGTGCTCCTTGTGGCATTAGTTTCCAAAGTGCTGGAATTGAATAATTAGTTTGTAAAATTACAAATTACTTAGTGTTGATATAAATTTAAGTAAGCATAAATTTCCAAGCTATGAAAATATACAGAGGACTAAATATTGTGGATCACTATCAATGTAATCTCCAACAGTTTTCAAAGTTAGAAAGTACTGCAAGAGCAAGTCAAATGTGTGGAAGTCACACAACTCTCCAAATACGTATTGGGAAAATATGACTTATATTTTAACATTGAACAAAATTTATGGCTCACTGCAGTTATACAGAAGCAAAGCATGCAGCCTGGGGTCCTCAGAACAGATAATTCATATAACCTCATTTGAAAGAATCACCTGGATGTGATTTTTCTTTTTATAACAGGGATACTTCATCTTCTACTAGTTTCAAACCTTCTCCTATGGGAGTATGCGATCAATGCACCCTTGTGCCTTGCCAAGTGGATACATGGAGTCATCCATTGAAGAACTCTTTGACCATGCAATTGTCATGGCTCAGTATACCTCTAACCTCACCAAACAAATGTCTGAGGAGTTTGTGAGTACTTATTTCTTTTTCAGATTTTTTCTCTAAAGGGCTCTTCAAACATTCTATAGATTAAACCAGAAAACATCCTGAGCAAAATTTCAGATAATATATCTTCATACCTTCTTGGGATTAAAAAGAAAGTATCAGATATTGAGAAATGGTACAGGAAGAATGAGGAATTTAATGAGATTGCAAAGACTCTTAAACGTTACAATAATTTAAAATAATTGTTTAAACAAATATTTTCTGTAATTAGTCAATTTAATATTTTTTAATAAAAAGTGACTGTGTCTCAACCCCAATTTATGACAGTACGTTCTCAAAGTGAGTTCAGAGAAGAATTCTGGTCTTGTATGGTCATTTTTCACTTAGCAGATGTGGAACATAAGTGAAGTACATTGCAAATATTGTGTGGAGGGAATAGAAATGAACTAATCTGAAACTGTATAAAGAAAAACAATAAAAACAACAAAAAACAGTTTAGTTTGATTCAAGTGCTGAGAATGGTTGTCCACAGATTTCTAGTGTTAAATTTCTAATGGCATAATGAGAACTGGTTTAGAAAGGAAATATATTCTCTTTCTAATGGAGATACAGGGAAAACAAAGATGATTTCAGTCCAAATTTGGGAATCATTGGAATATATCCATGGATTTGTAAGGAATATGGACTCCCATTGTCCCTTTCACTTGCCAGTAATTGGTTTAATATGTATTATTCATTTAAAGCTTTCAAATTCACAATACCCCTGCTGTAATAAGCAAATCACAGACAGGATTCCTTCAAATGAGGTCACAAGAGTTAAACTGTCTGGAAAACCTTTCTGGCACATTATTTGGTTCTGTATAACTGCAGTGGTGAATAAGATTTTTCCACTGTGAAAATGAAGGTAATGATTATATTGACTCAACGCATAGTTTGAGAGTTAGATGACTTCTTTAATCTTTGGCTTTTGCAAATTCAATGATTGCTTGTAGGAAATGCCATCTTTTAATAAATACATTAAGTAGTATCTCCAATTGATCATATGTAAACATTAGATAATACTTTTGATCATCAGTCATTCTTTGCTAAATGTTTTCTTTAAAACATACTTTAATTAAAATGTCATTTTACTCCTTCCTCTTCTTTCATCCACATTTCTCATGTGCTCCCCTTAATCCCTCCCAAACTAACAACTTCTATAGCTATGATTATTATTTTGCTTTATGTATATATATAAAGCAAAATATATATATATATGTATATATATATCACATATCTTGTTTAGTGCATTTAGTGTTGCTTTGCTTATATGTACATGATTTCAACCACTTGGTGTGGTATAATTTTGTATTGTCCAGACATAAAGATTCGGTGGTAATTGAAAAACAGATATGATTTCATAACACTTAAAACTAATATATCATTTTAGAACAACAGTAAACTATAGTTTCCTGAATATGGATACACAATTTGTGGCAGTTTGAAATAAAATGCCTGTCAAAGGAAGTGGTACTATTAGGAGGTCTGGCCTTGTTGGAGAAAGTGTGTCAATTTGGAAGTAGGTTTGAAGTCTCATATATGCTCAAGCCACACACATTGAGACAGACTACTTCTTGTTATGTAACAGTCAAGACACAGCCAACATCATGTCTGTCTGTATGCTGCCATATAGCTCATGACTATGATAATTATCTAAACCACTAAAAATGTAAGGTAACCCAATTGTTAGTGTTTATATAATTTTCTTTCCAAATTAATTTCCTGAAAGGGCAGAAATAACAAGAGAACAATAAAGAGTGAAAACATTAGGTGATTAGAAATTGAGTCTAAAAATGAAATTGTGTATCTAACGGGAAAAATATGTTAAGTAGCTCATGTTTGCTTCATTATTTAATCTTAGGTAGTGCTTATTTGTTATAAACTGCACATCTATAAAATACATTTATGTAGTTACCATAGGTACACTTATTTAATTCAGAAACTCAAATAAATTAAAATATTTTATTATTTCCAGGATGAAAGCTTTGCCAAAAGCCTGGTGCACAAAGCCAACAACTCCAGCATCTGTCACACTACCTCCCTTGCTACTCCAGAAAACAATGAACAAATCCAGCGGACACATGTAAATATTTATTTCTGGTTGTCACCAAAACAACTGAAGCAGTGCCCAAATTTTACTGTGCTTTAGTCTATTTTGAGTGTTTTCTATGAGTGGTTATAGCATATGAAACAAAAAAGAGAAGAACGAACAGTCAAAAAACAATAGCATTATACAGTTTAAAATATAGAAGTTAAAACTAATGCTAGTACAGCCTGTAGCAGGTACATAAATGGCCTATAGGACACCTTTTTTAGCCAGTGCCATGCTTATAGGATTGTACTCACTTTAAGTTTCATGCACATGTGGGTTAGATGCCAATACAATTACATTTATTATAATAAAAAGGTTCCTCCACTGCCAGCATATTTCTTAACTGACCAGAATGTCATTTCTTTCTGAAATTTAATACTCTCATATTTCTGTTTGCTTATCATTACTGTGAAGTTCTTCCTGACTTCTCTACCTTATTCTCTGTTATAATTTGAAATCAGCTGAAATCAGTTGAAAAAGAGGTTCTCTTCATACTGTATCACATGCCTCAAACTAACCTCTATTTTGATGAGGTATACTTATTTTGGAAGCTCTAATTTGTAATTGTTATGATCTATCCATTGTGACTCCCTGTCAGAGGAAATCTCAGAATAATTTAACCAAACTAATATGTGTACATATATCATATATGATGTGTTTATTATTATTTTATTAGTAGTATCTATCACTTAGAAGTTATTCCCATTAATAAAAATGTGATTATAGTGTAGCAAGAAGGGAGGGAGTAAAGAGAGAAGAACATTTCCTCAAAACTAGACACTTTAAAAAACACTCTATTGATACTGATGTATTGAATCCACACAAAAGAACACTAAAACAATATACTATTAGGATGATTATGAAGAGAAGCCCCAAAAGGTTGCATAGACCTTACAGCACTTGATGTTCAATAAGAATTTGAAACTGTGTTTCAGTCACCTTAGGATATCACTTTCAACCATATGTAGCAAAGCTCCCAGCAACCTGTTTTGCCATCAAAATCTGTCCTGCTTCTTTCCTTTATGTTCTTTTACACATATATAGTACAACATCTACTTGGATTTCTCCCTATTGCCCACTGTAGGTATTACTAAGAGACACCACAGCAAATATTTAAAATTGGTGAGGAATATCATGTGTGATCCTGGCAAGGAACATGGCTGCAGTGTGTATATGCATGTGTGTGTGTCTAAAATACAATGAGTTTTACATCAAGGTTATCAAGGTTGTTAAAGGCAAAGGTGTTCTTTTCTTTTATATGCCCATAAATGGGCTGGCTAGTTTTCCAGAAGCCAGGGAAAGGAAGAAATATAGAACATGAAAAGTCTACTTATGAATTGCTGTTTTATTGTAGTTTTTTAATATCCTAGAACAATATAAATGTTACAAGTGTATACAAGGGACCAAATTTATCTTTTGGTATGAAAATGGTTTCTATCATTGGCCACTGATAATTCTGGTATTCTTTTATTTGAACAACTACCTAGTCTCAGCAAAGCATGGTTTTTCATAGACAAGGGAAATACAGAATACAGAAGATCTGATGAGGAGTGCTGTTGATAGAATGTAGAGGGTAAACAAAACAAGATCAGTTTGGGTTCTCAGAAAAAACTTTTATTTATTATTTGCTTTTATTTTAGCAGAGTATAATTCTGTGACTTAAAACTTGAATATTTATAATGCGTCATTTACCAAAACACTTTCTATATAGTTATTGACTACAGGTAGATATTATAATTTAGCATGATTGTACAAATACCACTTGTATCTACCATGTTGCATTTTACTCATTTTCAACTTCATGTTCAACCATGATTGGTTAGTCAGTTAACCTTCTGAAAGCGATGATCAGCATTTCACTTTCACGAGCCTGGTATCACCCTCTGGAACACCTAGTGCATGCAGTGGCTGCTCTTAAAAGGGCCAATAAGACAATGCTGTTGAAAGTTAAAGAAGTAAAGGAAAAAAATCAAGAACTTCTAAGGGAAATTAAGAACATTCTTGTAAGGGTGAGTGCTCTTTCTACGTTCCTTTCTCTTCTTTTCCTTTCACAAAAAAAAAAAAAACGTTATTTTATTATAGTGAGAAATGAATCTAAAACTAATTTGCAAAATTTAAATTAACATTTCTAACTTGTTCACAGCTTTGATAGTAAAGAGTTGTGGGAAATTCCAACATTTTAAGGTTTCTCAGATAGTTTATGCTCTTCGAGTTAAGACAGGTCACCTGAGTAACATTCTAATGAGCTCAAGCTGTATATGATCACAATGACAAGATGCACAATGGTGGCAAAACATGTTTTCTCATAGAGGCATATAAAGGATAGATTAAACATTTAATTGAATGCTAACAGCAAACAATAATGAGTAATCTGAAGTAATGTCATTCCTATCCGCTGAGAAAAGCACGAAAATACATTCCAAGAACAATTTCATGCTTTGAAGAAACTGTCACAAGACTCTTATTTTCTTGGAGTGTTGTCACAAGCACTTGGGAGTTTTTTCACATCCAGGATAATGTTCTAACAGAATGAGTATCTTATAGAGGCTCAAAGTGGGACTGAACACAGAGTTAATGGATGTAGAAGTCAAAAAAAAAAAAAGAGAGAGAGAGAGAAATTAAAGCTAATTTCAATTAAATGTAATTTTAATTAAAAATCATAGTAGAAATGTGTGGGTTGGGGGTGGGGGCAGAGGATAACCTCAGGTACTCCTCAGGTACCATCTGTTAGTATTCAGGCATCTGTACTGGCCTGCCCTTGGGGTTCTGACAGGATATGTCCTCAGCTGCAGTCATTAAGAGCAACACCTGTGCATATTCACTATGTTCCTTTATAAAAGGGCCTGGCCCACATCCTATCCTTCTCCCTCTATCTTTATATCTCTCTCTGTTCCCCTCTCTCCCTCTCTCTCTCTTCCCCAATTCTCTTTCTCCACCTCTTTCCTTTCCTCTCTCCTGATGTTCCCCTCTCCAGAGGCCAATCTCCTCCCTTTCCTTTCCCATATCATGATCCCCTTCCCTAATAAAAAAACCCCTCTCCTTGAACCATGTCCCATAGTGACTTTCTCTTGCATGCTGCTTTTCTTAAATTTCAACAGTGATAACTTCATATTCCAGGAAGCTCAACAGAAAATAGGTCTTAACAGTCATTTGGTCAGTGAATTGATTTTGACTTAAAACTTTTATGTATGAGTTTTCCCCAAACTTCATTAAAAATTATAGGGAATATAGACTGGGACTAACTAGGGAGATGTATAAATATGTAAAAGACTTCCTTGCATTTTATTTCCCTGGAGCCACATTAATAAAATTTATATGGCAGTTTATGCTTTTACACCCAGTACTGAGGAGTCAGAGATATGCAAATCTCTGGTGAAATGAAGAGGACCTATGTCAAAAAAAAGGAGCATCAGGCACCTTAAGAACTCTATCCAACACACACACACACACACACACACAGAGAGAGAGAGAGAGAGAGAGAGAGAGAGAGAGAGAGAGAGAGAGAGAGAGAGAGGGAGGGAGAGGGAGGGAGAGAGAATAGGGTGTAAGAACTAATGACTACTATAAATAATGAATGTCTTTCTGGTGATTAGGTTCATCCTGGGGCTGAAGAAAATGTCTACCCTGCTTGGATGGGATTGGCAGATGTGAGGTCAGCCAATAAAGACACTTGCCATTTTGCTCTTAGTAACCTTTTCAGATGCCTGCATCCTGACAAGGCTGCCACTTATCTTGAGATTCTGAAGTGCCGAGTCACCCATAACAACAATTGCTAAGCATATACCCATTCAGCTACTAATAGGATTGTCCCTGTTCATCCAGACTATCAATGCTTCTTTTAGTTTTGTTGGTTTGTTTTGAGGTTTTTTATTGTTTTGTTTTTTGAGGCAGGGTTTCTTTGTGTGGTTTTGACTGTCCTGGAACTCACTGTAGATCAGACTGACCTTGAACTTGGAGATCCACCTGCCTCTGTCTCCTGAGTTAAAGGCATGGGCCACCACCACCACTGCCTTGCATTGACATTTGTATTTTCTATGCACACATGGGTATAATTAATTTCTTCTTAAAAAATAAAACCTGATTCTTGAAAAAAGATTTTTTTGTGTTTTGTTTGTTTTTTGGTTTTTGTTTTGTTTTTATGAGACTCTTTCACCTGCTCTTAGGATCCTTTTCTTCCTACTGGGTTGCCTTGTCCAACTTTGATATGAGGATTTGTGCCTAGTTATATGGCATCTTGCTATATTGAAATCCCTAGAAGGTCTGCTCTTTTCTGAAGGGAAATGGAGGACCAGTGGATTTGGGGAATTGGGAAGTAGTTAAGAGAATACTGGGAGGGGTGGAGGGAGAGGAGGCTGTAGTCAGAATACATTTATGAGAAAATAAAAAAATAAGAAATGTCAATACAAAATAAAAACTTGCCACATCTTCTTTGGTTGACTTAATATAAAACTGATTCATGGCATTGTGATATTCCTGTGAAAATTTCCAAACTTAGTGGTTTGACTTACCAATAAGACAATTGTCCCCATACAGCAGAAGGGATATGTCAAGACTGGTGAACTTAGAACAACAAGAGATTGCTGTTAACCCATAAATGCATTTTAAAACGAAGATAGAAATTCAGGAGTAGGCTTTGGGAGAAAACTGTTCTCTACAAGCAAATCTTCAGTCTAATGATAAGCAAGACAAGTACTATACAAATAGTCTCCATAAGTACCATAGATTTTAAACATTCCAAACACCTGTTAGGACACAAGTATGAAATGACTCCGTATTTCTCTAATAACAAACAGCTTTCAACCATAGCTCCCCTGAGCTCTATCTCAGACAGATTCGCATGTTCAGGTCACTGTATTTCTGACATTTGGTCTCATGCTGAAGTTCTTTTGTAGCATGCCCTCATCCTGCACTTATTGATGTCATACAGCAGGGAATGAAGATCTCATCTGCTCTTATAGGGTTTCTGCTTCTCCCCCTTCTCTGCATAGTGACACCTGTAGCTTTCTCAGATTCAGAAGATGGAACAAAATAGAAACAGTGACACAGAATTTGATGACTGGAGTGTAATTCTACTATGGCTGAAGTTACATTCTGCTGAGTATCAGTTATTTCTATTTTGGGGACACAAGGGACAAAAAGTGAAAAAAAGACAAAAAGTGAAGAAAATTATGAAAGTATCACCTGAATCTGTGAAAGACGTTTTCATGAATATGTAAATTACCTTACTTAAGTTAATATAGCTGTTGCAAAAGTATTTCAAAGTATAGCAAGGATATAACTGCACTTATATAGGTTTACATAACAGTAATGGCTTTGTGATGCATTCATGAGGTTTGATGGAATATAGATCAGTAAAGATAAAAAGGCCACTATCTATTAATTAATCTAAAACGTTTTATAGTATAGTTAAACAAATAGGATGAAAATTTATTAGGGGATAATCATAGACATCTTTAAACAAATTTGTGGCAACTACTTCTTTTTCTGTATGCATACTTGTTATAATGGATAAGTCCTGGTAAAATTAGCTTTGCATTATAGAGGATATTTTATATAATTTGGAGAGTGTGCATTTATTCTATGAGAAAATGGAAAATCATCATAATTTAAAGTATGAAAATAATGTAATAGGAATTGAAAACTAGTGTTAATCTAGTTTGAAGGTTTGTAAGATTGGGGAGCTGATAGGAAATAAAAGGGTGGGGCTTGAGAAATCAAGTTGAAACACCATTTGACCTGGATTATTCAGGGTTCTCTAGAGTCATGGAACTTATGGAATGAATCCCCGCCTCTTTCACATGTATGAAATATACATATGGGAATTTATTGGCAAAGGAGCCCACTATTTCAGAATTCCAGAATATATATAAGACCAGCTGAGACACCCAGCCTTGTGAGACTGAGCAACTACTCGATTCTTGGGCTTTCCATTCATAGCTAGTCATTGTTGGAATGCAAACATTCCTACAAAACTTCAAACTAGATTAACACTATTTCAAGTTCATGGAATTTTTTTTCTTTAACTATGTTTAAACACACACATGCACCACACACACACACACACACACACACACACACACATATACACACAAAAACAAACACACATATACGTGTGTGTGTGTGTGTGTGTGTGTGTGTGTGTGTGTGTATGTGTGTGTGTTGTATTTGTACACATAAATACAACCTTCCCTGCCTATATAAAGTCACTATTAGTTTTGCAGGATCTGAGTTCATGCTCATGAGCAAAGACCAAGTGTCTCCTGACATTGTGAACCTATGGCTCTAACTTGAAGAAAAGAAGAAAAAAAGGAAGGAAGGAAAAAAGAAAGTTTGAACACAAGAACTTTGCAAAACATGTGAATAGGATATCTGTGCTTTAGAAAAAGAAATAGCAAAATAGTCAGAGATGACTAGGGAAAGCACGTAGAGAGAATGATTGTAAATTGAGTTTTGAAATCAGCAGGGATGGCAAGCTATGATTTTCTGATAAGTCAGACAAAGGTATTAATCTCTTGAATCTAAGATCTAAATTTCCTCCTCCAGTATGATTGATTTCCCTAATTTATAATGTTAAAAATGTCTCTTTCAGTATCTAAGATAATTATATAGTCTTCAAAAACATCCAAATGTAAATGTTCTGAAAATTCCACCATTTTAAGTTCAACTGAAAATTAACCTCCGGAAAATTAAGTTCATCTTAATGAGGCAATGTAAAAAAAAATCTTTTAGAAAGCAACAATTAAAAAGTTATGCTTAATGAACAATGGAAAATTTCAGTGTGCCCAGGATTATATAATTTAAAAGTATGTTATGTTTGTGTGTAATTCATGTGTGTATCTATGTGCAGGAGAGAGGCTTATGAGTCCATGTGCAAATGCTGAAGATAAAGGAGAATATTTGGCATCTTTCTCTAATTCTCCACACTATTCTCTTGATATGATACAGGATCTGTAACTGAACCTAGATTTAACTATTTTCTAGTTAAGGCTCTCTCTCAATCAGCAAATACAAGTAGTGTGCTTGTCATCACCATGGCCTCTAGGCACAAATATTACCACTATGCACACCTGGCTTATTATGTCTGTGTGGGGATAAAAACGCAAGTCCTCATTCTTGTGCAATAAGCATTCCTAGCCACTGAGCCATATCCCCAGGTCCTATGACTTAAAAGACCAACACATACTCCAATCATGTATTACAAAATCAGAATATAGCATTTAAATTTCACATAAAGTATAAACAATTAACCAGATATAAATCACAGAAATAGCTATACTTAAGGTTTCTCTACTCAGGACAAGATGTTGCTTTCAGAGTCTCTAGGCAATGTGTTCTGTATGCATACATACTTGCATAACTGCATGAATATATTCATGCACACATAACATTTATTTGACCATCAAATAAAATAATTCATATGTGCAATCCAACTTCTGAAAATGTTTCAAGTGGGTGAGAAAGAATTGTAGGTGAGCATCTCTCTTCGTTTCTAAGAATAAATTTTTGAAGGGCAAACTAATCCCCATTGTATCTTTTATTGCTCTTTCAACAATTCCTGTATTGATAAATTATACTCTAAGTTTTACAATAGAATTCTTTCTTCAGGCATCCTTAAAATAAGCCCATGGTGTATAAAAAAAATGATAATTATAGTGGCTGTCATAAAACAGCACTATTTGGTATGGAGAATTAATGAAAATATTTCACCAGACATTAAAAGAAGTGTGAAAATCAAAGTTCCTCAAAATACTTCCCTGAATTCTTAAAGTTGGAAGAAACAAAGCAATTTCACTGATAAGCAGACATTTGTGTGATATAGAATGCCTTCTTAGCTTCTTACAGCTTCAACATAAAAAAGAACCTATGGGTTTTTCTCTTGGTTGCTGACAAGACTTTTCTAATTTTCTCTAAATATTTTGTAATAAAAACTCCTTCCTGTGATTTAAAATCACCTCTGATAAATACAAAGATATGGACAAGTTCACTTTCTGCCATTGCAATACAGGAGGGAACTAGGAGACTTTACATGAATTTTGAGAAGTCTGTGAACTGACTCTGGACCCAATGACTGAAAGAGTAAGAGAGAAACACAAAATAAATGAACAAGGCCCAGATTTTCCAGAAAACTCACAGTGATGGGCAGAGAATCATGAAGAAAGATGGGGGCTGTCTTCCAACAAAAAGGAGTCATGTTTTCCAACACCCTTGTCTTTGTCTTTCAGCCTTTTGTCCTCCACTAGGATTCCATCACTGTAATTACTAAAGTTCCTTAAAGGATACAAAGTTCTGCAAGAACAAGAACCTAACAGAGAAGACTTCCCAGCGTAAAACTCCCTTCAATGCAGTTGAAAAGCTCAGGGATCAGGGAGTGCACAGGCATCTAGCTACAACAGACAACAGATCCTGGTGACTAATAGGGACTGATTCCCCTCTACTTCTCAGACATTTGAGGAAGCTAAGGTAAGAGCAAAGAGCTCATTGACAAACTCCAGCTGGGGCAGCCTCTTTCTCTATAATAGTATGTATATGGCTTCTGTAACCCTAAAACTACCATTTTGTCCTGTCTGGAAAAAAAAACACGTGTTCCCACAGACAGTACAGGCAATGGAATTGCAAAACATCAGATAAGTCCAACAGACAAGGACAGTGTGGCAAAACTAAACCTTCAACTTCCCTTAGGATTACAGCTTCAAAATTGTGCAAGAAACTGTATGCTAATTAAAGGAGTTTTCTTTTTAACTTAATTTTTGTTTTCAGATTAAGTGTAAGTGTCTGCACTTGGCTATGGGGATGGAAGTGTGAGTGTCAGTGGTCAAAAGTTTGGAATCTTCTCACTGGAGCTGTAGTTACAGGCAGTTGTGTGCTGCCATTGTAGTAGCTACATCTGACAGGGTAATGAGTGTTTTAAGCCTTTGAGCCCTGTTTCCTGTCTGGTAAATAGATTTTACTGCAAAGGAAAATCCCAGTAAGAACTTTACTTAGCCTAATCCTTCTTCAAGTTTGGCCATTTGAAGCCTCTGGAATGTCACAGGTGCCAAGCCCAATTACACTTTATCTTGGGTGGGAGATCTTTAGTTGGTCCCCTTAATTACCATTCCTTTTCTGCTTCAGTTTCTGACCTAACATCCTGTAGCTAACTGGCAAACCTGGAATACAGAAACTTTACATGTCACACCCTTCTCTTAAGTAGAAGTAAAGACTGTAATTAGACAGCATGTGAGTGTAGTAGCAGAGATTTCCTCACTGGGGTTTAACCTGGCTACCTAAAGTTGTCAACAACGTGTTTGAAAACTACCTTCATTTAGGAGTTTCATTGGCCTGCTACTATAAAAACCAATAACATTCTTGTGACCTTGGAACAGGGTCAGAGTAACCTGAATCTGTTTGAAGCGTAGTCACTCATGTTTAGCTCCAGAATAAACTGTCTCTTTTCCATTGAGAGATTGTTAGCAGAGATATGTTTTTTCATCAACATTTACATAGGACTTGGATTCTACTCATATAACTGAAAATGCTCAGGCAACAACTGGAATTGACTTGTCATAACAAGACACCCCAAAGTAAAAACTTGAATAAAGTATTCTTCCTACATGATTCCACAAGTCAATCAGAGGTGGCAATTATCTCACAGGGGCTTTAAAACAAGATAAAAAACATCCCTAACACATGCTAAAATTTTTCTCAAGGTATTTAAAATTATCATGTTAACATCTGAAATTTTTAAAAATAGATCTGTGAAAATTGTCAAAATTGAAATTAAAAGAACAAATTACGGATTACTGGATGGGTACAACTACAGAGTAGAAAGTACAACCAGTGATGCAATGTAGACACAAAGTAATAGCAAGCATGCCGTAGAACAGCTAGGCAACAAAAATAACCCAGTCATTGAATGATCATCTTTCCAATACACAGGAGGTGAAGGCCGGTGCTGTGAGGCCCTCAAAGACATGGAATCTAAAATCTTCTAAGTTTATGAAAGTATTGGACATTTGAATAAGATAAATTTTAAAAAAAGGAAAGAAAACAAAAAGAAAGGAAGAAAAGAAACCCTCCCCACATTAGAATTCAAAATGATTAAATTTTTGGAAAGAAAAGTTGCCCTATTTTAAGATAACTGATTTTAGCTCTCTCACCCCCTCTAAAGTAGTACATTTCCAAATGATTTTTTGAAAGCTCTTCACTGTTATTTATCATCTCCACAATTCTCCCTTTACCCTATGATTTACTGTTACCCCAATTTAACTCTTTCTGTTTCATTATTTAATCTTTAAGTGTTTACACTAAGAAGTTTTCTCTCCCCGCCGCTGAAAACTTTTCCATGTACTTCTTTAACAATTTCACGACTTTTATGTACATTTGAAATGAAACATACATAGTTGAAGATTCAAAGATAAAACAGATAGATGAGTTAAAGAATGTAACATTTGTCTTTGTGGGTCTGGAGTGCCTCATGCTGAGTGATTGTTTTGGGTTCTATTCATTTTTGCCTATGAATTTGATGATTTAAGTTTTCTAAATAGCCAAATAATATTGTGTTATATAAATACAACACATTTTCAATAGCCACATGGCGGTAGATGGATCTATTTTCCATTTCATGGCTAGTATTAATAGATCATCACTGAAGATCAGAAAGCAGGTGTCTCTAGAGCAGGCTATAGAGGACTTTGGGAACATGTCCCAGAGTGGAACAGCTGAGTCACGTGGTAGCACCATTACTCACTTTTTATGGAAACACCACGCTGATTTCCCTTGTGGCTGTACCACTTTTTACACCCACCAGCAGTGAATCAATGTCCTGCTTTCTCCACTCATATGCCAACACTTTCAGTCTTCAAAAAATATTAGCCCCTTTGATATGCATAAGATGAAATTATTAATAATTATAATTTGCATTGTTGATGCCTAAACATATATTTAATATTTATAAATGTTTCTAAGATATTTGTATTTCATCTTTGAAAACTCTGGATTTCTTCTTAATGTTTAATATCTTGAATTTTTGTATTTTCTATATACTAGTGCTCTGTTATTTGTTAGCTGGTAAATATTTTTCCATTCTATATGCTTCCTTTCATTTGAGTAATGGTATCTTTTACTTTACAGAATAGTTTTAGTTTCATGAAGTCTTGTTTGCTAATCACTGTTCTACCTGTTAAGAAAACTTCTCCTATGCTGATAAGCTCAAACATAGCCCTCAATTTCTGTTCTGTCAAATTCAGCACTATTAGGCAGGTTTTATGCTGACAGCAGTCCTTGATTCATTGGGAATATATTTTGTGCAGGCTAAGAAGGATCTAGTTTCATTCTTCTATATGTAGCTACCCATTTTGACCAGCACCATTTGGTGAAGATGTTGTCTTTTCTCCAGTGCACATTGTTGACTTTTTTATAAAAATCTGATGGCTATAGGAGTGTGGGCTTATATGCATTCATTCTATTCCATAGATGAATGTATCATTTTTATTACGATACCAGTTTTTTTCTCTAATATTATAGTAAAAGTTGAAATCTAGAGTGGTGATTACCCCTTTAATTTATTTTAGTCTTCTTAAAACGTTTTGGAATTATAATATAATTATGTTTCTCCCTTCCCTATCTTCCCTTCAAACCCTCCCAGTATCCATCTTTGCTCTCCTTCTAATTCACAGTCTCTTTTTCTTCAACATTTGTTATTGCATACATGTAAGTATTTGAATAATTCTATAAATTCCAAAATATAACATATTGATTCTATACAATGTTACTCGTATGTATGTTTTTAGGGATGGTTGTGGGGCACTGAACAAACAATTTGAGTGTTCTCCCTGGGTTATAACAGTCACCTCTCCCACTGCCAGCTTTGCTTAGTTATCAGTATTTCTTTGTGTAGTGGAAAGGTTTCATGGGATTTTTCTCTGTCAACCCTGGCATGTCCATTTATATTATCCTTGAACAGCACATATTTAGGTGCCTATGCAAGTTTATTGTGTTGTTGCTCAGCATTGCTTTCTACATTGTGTCTTCTGTGTTGCCATAGGATATTTAAGATTACCTTTTCAATTTCTTCTAATAATGCTGAGATTTTAGTGCAGATTATACTAAATCTGTAGAGAGTTCTTGGTAGAAAAACCATTTTCACAATATTAATCCTACATATAATAAGAACCTCTCTCCCTCCCTCCTTCCCTCCCTCCCTTTATCCCTCCCTCTCCCTCCCTCTCTCTCTCTCACACACACACACTACTTTTTATTTATTTTATTTCTTTATTTTTCCATGTTGTTGAAAAATTATATTTTTTTCCTCACTCGATATATCCTGATTACAGTTTCACCCTGTTCTATGCCTCCCCTCCTATAATCCCATCTAGATCTACTCCCTTTCTGTTTTTCATTAGAAAGAACAGGATTTAAGGGATAACAACAAAACAAAAGAAATAAAATATACTAATTTAAAACAAAAATACATCAAAGTGAAGCGCATAATGTCTGACTATGTGCATAGGAGTACTTTGTATCTTCTATTTCCTTCAATTTCCTTTTCTACTTCTAATATATAAATATTTCACTATCTTGCTTATATTTATCCCGGGATTTTTTTAATTTTTGTTGCTGTGAATGGTGTTTTTTCCCAGATTACTTTCTTTGTTTGTCGTTTATATGTAAGAATGCTACTGAATTTTATGTGTTGATTTTCTATCCTATTAGATGAATGTGGCTAGCTGGAGTATACTGGTGGTGTCTTTACTACTTTTCAATCATGGAGTCATATCATAGCTAAAGAAACAACAAGAATAAATTTAAAAAGAAATAAAGCAAAAACAATAATAGATATCCATAAAAATTAAAAATAGGAAATCGAGAGTTAAAAATACAACGTATTTAAAAAATAGTCAATAAAATATCTGACTGTCTACCAAGACATAAGATAGAAAGAAAAGTATAGATTATCAATTGTTATAGCTTGATTTTGAAATGTTGCCCATATGCCCGTGTGTTTGAATTTTTTTTTCATGCTTGTTCCAAAGTTTTGGGAAGTTACAGAAGTAGGGTACTTTAGAAGTAGGAAACTGGTTAAGGTTTTAATCTCTGAATCAGTTTAGCATCACTGAAATAACTGGCATAAACAGCCAGCTATTAAAATGGCAAGAGGACAAAGAGGCAGATCTCTGTGAGTGAGGGCAGCCTGGTCTACAGAGCTAGTTCCAAGACAGGCTCCAAAGCAATATAAATAAATGTCTAAAATAAATAAATAAATAAATAAATACCAACCAACCAAACACAAAACATAAAACAAAGAAAAACAAAAAAAAATGAATTAAGAGGAGCATTAAACTAGTATTCAAGTATTCAAGCCTTGGATATTGGAGGTACTTTACCTCATATTACCTATTATTAAAGTATCCAACACAAATATTCTTCTATAAACTTCTATTCTTCCAACATGAAAATAATTATTTAGCCAAAATGTAGATATATAAGTGCCAAAACAAACTATATAGAATAAGTAACCAATTGAGTGTTCTGACATACATGATCTAAAATTTTCTGTCACAAGACCTATTAGTCCTTCAGCAATGGCTTCTAAAGGACAGCCATTTCAAGTATAACTTCTTTACCCTTATGCACAAAGAGTATGACTACACCAAGGTCAGGACTTTCAGAGTTTACTGAAAACTCTCAACATCATGAAATTAAAGAGCTAGTGTACTCCATACAAACAGTACAGGTTGAAATAGAGAGCATCTTCATCATAAATTCATCTGAGTGCACTTGCATTTAAATGACAGCCAAGGGTCAGACAACTGCAAAAGTCCTCCTATCCGCTAGGAATTTCCTTCCTTTCAGTATAGGCACCAATAAACCTGCAGTTTTCTTGATGGCTTGCTTATGTCAAAGTGTTCCTAAGCATGTAGGTCCTTATTTTCAAATGAACAAGGAAAGAGAAATGGTAAAGAAAAATGGATTTATTTGTTTCTTTAATTTGCATTCTGGTTAAGCTGAAAAAAAAAATCAGAAAAGTATCATTTTATCTTCGTAGTCATCCCAGTGTCCATCCCATAATTTATAGAAAAGTATAAGACATAGGCTAGATCATATCTGTTACATGTAACAGTGAGTCATATTAATTGGATTGTTAATTTGGGTTAACAGATGTGTAACCAATGTGGGCTTGATAACCACAGACACATATTTTTTGAGAAGTAAAATCCTCACACATTTTTTACTTGGTAGACTTTTTGTTGTTAGGACCTTTTATGGACAGGAAGAGGGTGAAAACTTCTTACTATTTTTAGTGTTCAGACTCAGATCCCAACTTTTGCAAATTTCATGAGCATTCAAAATTTTAGATTAAAAAAGGAAAGATTGATAGACAAAAGGAGAGTGATTCTACAACTTTCTGTGTTTAGAACATATCCTGCTCAGCCAGAGAATCATCATGAAATCATGATTACAGTGGTTTTGCAGATCTGTACTTTAATGAAATCAAGATGAATTGAGAAAAAAAAACAAAGCTAATGAAGGATATGACTAAAAATAAATATAGCAAGCACTGTGCTAAGGATAACCCAGGAAGGGTCTGGAAACCACAGGTCAGGGGAGTCAAAGAGGAGAAGATGAGAAACTGGGTGAGACCCCAGCACTCACCTCTCTAGCTGAGGGTGGAAGGGCAGGACAGGAATGGTGCCTAATGCTGGGTCCTTTGTTTTGGCTCCAGGATCTTCTGTGGGATTTGGTAGCAGGAGGGGTCTGGCAGCCACAAGTCACCACCAGAGTCTAAGGTTTCTAAGACAGCAAGACTTGACCATCCCAATGGAGATAAAGCAGAAGAGAACAACCTTTAAAAAAACCTTCATGTAAATGACAAAGGCCCTCAAAGAGGATATGTGCAAATCCCTTAAAGAAATGGAAGAAAAAACAAACCAAAAAAATGCAAAAAATCAACAAATCTCTTAAAGATAACAAGGAAAGTCAAGAAAAAAAATAAACAGATGAAAAAACAATTCAAACAGTTTATTCCTTGAAAACTGAATTAAAGTAAATAAAGAAAACACAAACTGAGAAAATGCTGGAAATTAAAAAGGTGGGTAAACAATCAGGAACTACAGGTGCAAGCATAATCAACAGAATACAAGAGATCGAAGAGAGAATCTCAGGAACTGAAATGGAGGAAATAGACTCATGGACCAAAGAAAATCTTAAATCCAACAAATTCTTAACACAAAATATGCAGGAAATGTGGGACACCATGAAAAGATCAAACCTAAAAATAATAGGTATAGAAGAAGGTGATGAAATACAGCCCAAGGATGCAGAAAACACATTCAATAAAATCATAGAAGAAAACTTTCCCAACCAGAAGAACTTGCCTATGAAAAGAAGCTTACCAAACACCAATCAAACTAGACACACACAAAAATCCCCTCACCACATAATAATCAAGACATTAAACATACAGGATGAAGAAAGAATATTAAGAGCAATGAAGGAAAAGGGCAAAGTAACATATAAAGAGAAATCTATCAAAATTACACTTGATTTCTCCATGGAAACTCTGAAAGCCAGAAGGTCTTAATTAGATGTTCTACAAACACTGAGAAACCACAGATGCCACCCTAGACTACTATACCTTGCAAAACTCTCAATCACTATAAATGGAAGAAACAAAATATTCCATGATAAAACCAGATTTATACAATATATATGACAAATCCAGGCCTACAAAAAGTTCTGGAAGAAAATCTAAAACCCAAAGAAGTTAACTATACTCACAAAGACATAGGCAATAAATAATGTCACTTTAACAGAAGCCAAAAAGAAAAAGCACAGTAAATTAACTCACAATAATACCACCAACAACACATCCAAAACAAGACTTAACAATCAATGGTCCTTAATTTTCCTCAATATTAATTGTCATAATATGCCTATAAAAAGATACAGACTAACAGAATTGATATAAAGACAGAATCCACACTTCTGCTGCATACAAGAAGCACACCTCTACTTCAAAGGCAGATGCTACCTCAGAGTAAAGGATTGAAAAAATATCTTCCAATCAAATGGACCCAAGAAACAAGCATGTGTAGCTATCCTAATATCTAACAAATTAGACTTCAAACTAAAATCAATCAATAGAGATGAAGAAGGTCATTTCTTATTTCTCACAGGAAAAATACAAAGGCAACCACATTTGTAAAAGAACCTCAAATCTCACATAAATTACGGAACCTCAAATCTCACATAAAACCTCACACACTTATAGTAGGAGACTTAAACACCCCACTCTCACTACTGGACAGGACCACCAGAGAGAAACTTGACAAAAACCAAAAGAACTAACAGAAGATATGACCCAGTTGGGTTTAACAGACATATATAGAGCATTCCATCCATACAAAATAATATACCTTTTTCTCAGCTTAACATGGAACCTTCACTAAAATCAACCACATACTCAGCAACATAGCAAACCTCAACAGATATAAAAATTTGTAATATGCCCCTGTATCTTATCAGACCACCATGCTTTAAAGTTAGAATTTAACAACAACACAAATCGCAGAAACCCTACAAACTCATGGAAAACAAACAATATGCAATTGCACCATTCCTGGATCAAGGAAGAAATAAAAAAAAAAATTAAAGACTTCCTAGAATTCAATGAGAATGAAGACACAACATACCCAAACTTATGGACACTTTGAAAGCAGAACTAATAGAAAAGTTCATAGCACTAAGTGCCCACATGAAGAAACAGGAGGACAATCGCATTAGAGAATTAACAGCACAACTAAAATCTCTAGAACAAAAAGAAACAAATCCACCCCAGAGAAGTAGACACCTGTAAATAATAAATTTGAGGGCTGAAATCAATAAAGTAGAAACAAAAAAAAACCAATACAAAGCATTAATGTAATAAAGAGTTGGTTCTTTAAAAAAAATCAATAAGATAGACAATCTTTCATCCAAAATAACCAAAAAGCAGAGAGAGGGAACACATGCAAATTAGCAAAATCAGAAATGAAAAGGGGGACATAACAATGGACACTGAGGAAATCCAGAGACTCTTCAGGTATACTTTGAACTGAAAAACTGATATCCCTAAAATTTGAAAACTTAAATGAAATGGACAATTTTCTGGAAAAATATTACTTATCAAAATTAATTAAAGAACAGGTAAGTAATTTAAATAGACCTATAACCCCTAATGAAATAGAAGCAGTCATCAAAAGTCTCCCGACCAAAAAAGGCCCAGGCCAGATGTCTTCAGTGCAGAAGTCTGCCAGAAACTCAAAGTGCTAATACCAATACTCCTCAAAGCAGAAGGTTCATTGCTAAACTCTTTTTATGAGGCTATAATAACCTTGGTACCCAACCATACAAAGGCACAACTAAGAAAGAGAACTACAGACCAATATCTCTCATGAACATTGATGAAAAAATACTCAATAAATACTGGCAAATCAAATCCAAGAACACATCAGAGAAATCGTCCACCATGACCGAATGGGCTTCATCCCAGCGATTCAGGAATGGTTCAACATATGAAAATCCATCGATATAATCAACCATATAAACAAACTGAAAAAGAAAAAAACAACATATGATCATCTCATGCTCCAAAAGCATTTGACAAAACCCAACATCCCTACATGATAAAGGTCTTGGAGAGATCAGGGATATCAGGAACATACGTAAACATAATAAAAACAATATACTGTAAACCAACCATCAACATCAAACCAAATGGAGAAAAACTCAATGTAATTCCTCTAAAATCAGGAACAAGGTTGTCCACTCTCTCCATACCTCTTCAATATTGCATGTGAAGTTCTAGCTAGAGCAATAACAAAATTAGATCAAGGGAATACAAATTAGAAAAGAAGAAGTCAAACTTTCACTATTTTCAGATGATATGATAGTTTGTATAAATGAACAAAAAAGTCTACCAGGGAACTCCTACAGCTTTAAAACCCCCTTAATCAAAGTGGCAGGATACACGATTAACTAAAAAAAAAATCAGTAGCCCTAATATATACAGACAATAAAGGAGCAGAGAAAAAAATCAGAGAAATATCACCCTTTACAATAGCCACAAACAATATAAAATATTTTGGAGTAACACTAACCAAATAAGTGAAATAACTATGTAGCAAGAACTTTGCCTCTTTAAAGAAATAAATTAAAGAAGATACAAGAAAATGGAAAGATCTCCCATGCTCTTGGAGAGGTAGGATTAACAGTAAAAATGCCAATCTTGCCAAAAGCAATCTACAGATCCGATGCAATCCCCATCAAAATCTTGGCACAATTCTTCAGAGCTTGAAAAGACAATACTCTACTTTATATGAAAAGTAAAAGACACAAGATAGCCAAACAACTCTGTACCCTTCCAGAGGCATCACCATCCCTGACTTCAAGCTCTACTATAGGGCTATAGTCCTGAAAACAGTTTGGTATTGGCACAAAAATAGGTAAGTAGACCAATGAAATCTAATTGAAAACCATGATATTAACCCACCCACCTACGAACACCTTATTTTTTCACAAAACAGCTAAAAGTATACAATGGAAGGAGGAAAACATCTTCTACAAATGGTGCTAGAATAACAGCATGCTGCTGTGTAGAAGAGTGCAGATAGACCCATGTCTATTGCTATTAACAAAACTTAAGTCAAAATGAATAAATACCTCAATATAAATCCAGCCACCCTGAACCTCTTAGAAGAGAAAATGGGGGGGTACCTTTAACCAAATTGGTACACAAGGCTGCTTCCTGAACATAACACTAGTAGATCATCAATTAATAAATGTTAGGAGTAGTTTCCCCCCTAGCCTGGTCCCACAGTTTTTTCAGTCCCTGAAGAACACACAGAGACCCTGTATTAGATTTAAAGTTGTTGGCCTATAACTACCATTTCTTATTGGCTTGCTCTGTCTTAAATATTAACCCATTTCTGTTAATCTAAGTGTTTCTACTACATGGTCTTATCTTACCTGAGAGAGGGTCCAAACCTCTTCTTTCAAGTCTCTACATTTTGAATGTCCCTACTACATATCCCAGAATCATCTTTGTCTTCTAGTCCTTCTTATATTGCTTTCCTACTTGCAAACAGTGCTTTATTCATTAACCAATAAGAGAAACATATTTATAGAAGGACACCCCCTATCATGGAACCTCCTGAAACTGAGAACCTTCTGTAAGGCAAAGGACACAGTGGACAAGAAAAAACCACATCTCACAGACTGAGAAAAGATTTTCACCAACCCCACATATGACAGAGGGCTGATCTCCAAGAACTCAAGAAGTTAGTCACCAAAGCATCAAATAACACAATTAAAAAGCGGGGTAAAGAACTAAATAGAGAATTCTCGATAGAGAAATCTAAAGACACTTAAGAAAGAGATTCATATAAGGTTCCTCCTGAGCATATTGGGAGTGTGGGCAGGGGGGGTAGAAGAAAAAGAAAGGAAGGAGAAGAAAGCATGTGGGACTAGAAGATTGAGTCAAGGGAGAAAGAGACAGAGAGAGAGAGAGAGAGAGAGAGAGAGAGAGAGAGAGAGAGAGAGAGAGAGAGAGAGAGAGAGAGAACATAAAGGATGGAGCCATTATTGGTTTGAAGATAAAACTGAATCTACAGAAATTTCCAGAGACCTATAAGACTGATGCCAACTAACAATTTGATCAATAGTGGAAAGGTACCATAAATGTCCTTCTCTGATAATGAGATTGACTACTACTACTTTCATAGAGCCCTCATCTAGTAGCTGATGAAAACAGAAGCACACACCCACAGCTAAACATTGAGCTGAACTGGAATCCAGATGCAAAGAGGGAGGACAAGACCAGGCTACAGAAACCCACATAGACAGCTGACCTGAACAAGGAGGAGCTAATGGGCCCCCAGACTGAGAGCTGGGAACCCAGCATAGGACTAACTCAGACCCCATGATCATGGGTCTCAGAAGGCCTGGGCAGTCTAAGGGACCCTGGAAAGTGGAACCAGAATGTATTCCTGGTGCACATTCCCCATGGATGGATACTGACTTAACCTAGAAGCAGAAGGGAGGGCCTAGCCCCTACTCCCAATGACTTGACAGATTTAGATAATCCATCTTGGAAGGCATCACCCTACATATGGAGTAGTAGGAGGATAGGAGGGGAGGGTGGTCATGGTGCATGGGAGGGTGGGAAAGAGGAGAAGAGGGAGGGAGGAAGGGGAAGGGAGGGAGAGTGATTGATATGTAAAATAAAAAGAAAAAAGAAAAAAAGAAAAAGAAAGTGCACAACATAGCCAGTTTTTAATTCCAGCATTCAAGAGGCAGAAGCAGGCAGATCTCTGTGAGTTTGAGGCCAGCATGGTCTACAAATCTAGTTCCAGGACAGGCTCCAAGCAATACAAAGAAACCCTGTCTTGAAAAACCAAACAAAAAAAAAAAGGACTCAACATCCTTAGCCATCAGGGAAATTCAAATCAAACTCTGAAATACCATCTTACTCATGCCATAATAGCTGAAATAAAAAAAAATAGATAATCATTTATGCTGGAGAGGATGTGGAGAAATGTGAACACTCCTCTACTGCTGATGGGAGTGCAAACTTTTACACTTGCACAGCCATTTTGGATAAGGTATGGTCATGTCTCAGGAAATCAGGAATCAGTTTACCACAAGATCCAGAAATTTCACTCTTAGGCATATACAAAGACATCTCTTCAAATATGTTCATAGCAACATTATTTGTTATTGATAAAACCTGGGAACAACCTAGAAGCCCCTCAACTGAATAATTGATAAAGAAACTGTGATACATTTACACAATGGAGTATTACTCAGCAAAAAAAAAAAAAAAGACAAACAAACAAACAAAAAACAAAAAGAAAAAACAATGGATTCTTGGAATTCTTGGGCAAATGGATGGAACTAGAAGAAACCACCCTGAGTGAGGTAACCCAGTCACAAAAAGACAAACATGGTATGTACTCACTCATATATGGATTTTAGACATAGAGTAGAGGATCACCAGCCTATATAATCCACATTGCCAGAGAAGCTAGGAAACAAGGAAGACCCTAAGAAAGACATACATGTTTCCCTTCAGAAGGAGAGAGACAAGATCCCCTGAGCAAATTGGGAGCACAGGGGGAGGACCAGCGAGGAGAGATCAAGTTAGGAGAAAGAGAAGGGGAGAATAGGATGGGGGAGAAGAAAATGAGGGAGCGGGATGGAGAACAAGAAAAGAGATACTATAATAGAGAAAGCCATTATTTTTTTGAAGAGTAATCTGGCCTAGGGAATTGTCCAGAGACCAACAAGGATTACTCCAACTACCAATGTAAGCAATAGTGGAGAAACTACCTTAAATGTTCTTCTCTCTGATAATGAGGTTGAGGACTACCTTATCTACCTCATATGCTGTCCTAGAGCCTTAATCTAATAGCTGACAGAAGCAGAAGCAGACACCCTCAGCTAAACACTGAGCCCAACTCTTGGAATTCAGTTGCAGAGAGGGAGAAGTGATGAGTAAAAGGGTCAAGGCCAGGCTGGCTGGAGAAATCCACAGAAACAGCTGAACTGAACAAGGAGGAGCTCATGGTCCCTATACTAATAGCTGGATAAGCAGCATAGTTCTGACCCAGACCTAAACGTGGGTCTCAGTTAGAAGGCCTGGGAATTCTATGGGACCTCTGACAGTGGAACCAGGATGTATCCCTGGTGCATGAAAGAACTTTGGAAGCACATTTTTTCATGAAGTGATACTCCTTTAGACTAGAGACAGGAGGGAGGGCCTAGGCCCTACCCCAAATGACTGGACAGATTTTGGTGATTCCTCCTGGAAGGTCTCATTCTCTCTGTTGAGTGGATGGGGGATAGAACAGGGGTGGTTGGAGAATGGGATGGAGAGATAGCTGGGATTGATATATAAAATAAGATAAACAAACAAACAAATAAATATATAAATAAAAAGACGCAGGAACCACTGTGAAGGACAGAAATTGGCTAAGAACCTGAGGAATGTGAAGCAGTGTGTATGAAGGATTGATTTCTTTTGTCTAGACTAACAAGACCACCTGGCATCTAAAGCAAATATGGATTTTACAATCTAAAAAATAATGCAGTCATAAAAGTAAGCAAAGCAGTATAGATATAATTAGGTCAGTGGTGATTTCTGTTAAAATTCCCTAAGGGGGAGAGTCATCAGACTCTCTAGAACTTCCTTCATTCTGACATATGGTGTTTGTAGCCTTGGGGGCAATCTGCTAGTATATATAAGAGGTTGAAAGCTCACTAAATGTAGAACTCCAGTGAAGCATTGTTCACTGGTCAACAAGCTAAAGGGGAACTTTTCAAATATGCAGTTAACTTTGATTCAACCATGTTCCTGTAAGTAACCTCTTACCTGTGCATGAATGGGATCATTTCTTTTCATTTACTGATGTCTTACCACACTGAATAGACATTTATTCACATCTCATATTAAATAAAACAGTACCAAATTTAGAAGAGCTTTGCAATAATTTCTCTACAAAACAACAGCATGAGGGCACAAAGAATCTGCCATCTTTAGCCCTGAAACATGGTAAGCCTCCTTCTCCTGGACACATGTGAAATATCCAGATACATAATAGGGAAAGAAAGAAAACTGCATTATGAGTTTCTGATACTTTCAACATTTTCTAATGAGTAGTGTAGCTGTGAGTACAGGAATATCACAGCTCAGTCAGTCACTTAAATTGAGAAACTGGATTTTATCGGAGACGTAAGATATAAGAATAATTGCATCCAGTTCCTCTCACCCATGGGGGGATAGAAGGAACACGTTTTAGATTTCATAGTCTCATGTTTAAATTTACTCACTGGAATTAACCAGGAAACATTCACTTCTGAAATCTAAGTAGATACCGATAGCAAATTTGAATCATATAATGATTATGAATTTTGTATATGAAAAATTTCATTATAGAATTATATTCTATACATGGAATTAGCATAATTTTAAGGATATGGAATTTAATATGGAATTTAAATGCATATTTAATATGCATGGGTTTTTAAGTGTTATATGCAAAATTACATTAAATACATCAGTTTTTTAAAGTATTGGTTTTGGAAATGAAATGTAGTTTAAATTATTTAATATTAATTTTTAGATAAATTTAATTTCTTTTAATAAATTTATTAAAATTATTAAATTAAATTTTAGATAAAGTGTTTGTTTAGTATAATTCACTAGTTTTTAGTAAATTTTATTTTGAATATGTGAGTTTAGGTATTTTCTGTGCATAAATACTTAAGATGTACCTACTTTTATGAGGGACATCTTCTAGAGAAGCCCATTTCTGTTTCAGCAATTATCTAGGAATAGTTTCAATAAAGTAACTGTGTGTCTGCAATTTTATCCCTAGTTGTGAATGTAACTTACTAATACAGGAAAGACCTGTGTCTGTTTATCTGATGAATCACAACATTGATGAGCAAACCATTATGGCCATCATGAAAACTTCCTAAAGTATTTCTCTACAGGGCATAGGAAAGGGGGAGAATTTAGCTTCCTAGAGCTTCTGTTACCTATCATTGGGGACAGAGATTTGTTTTCTGTGTTTGGGTTTATTTGATACTATTTTATCTGAAAATTTAATACATAAGCACCTCATCTGCATCACTAGGACCTTTCAAATCTTATGAATGCTACCTTTGCAAAAATGATGTTCTTTTCTTTTTTTAATTATTATGATTAAATGAACATACAACAGTCTATTTAGTCCTTTTTATAAGTTCATATGTCCAGTGATGTGGGATGTTCTTCTGTATGCTGCAAATATGTATTGATTTTATTGATAGGTAAATAAGCTAATTTGGCTAATGGCTAAGCAGAATATAGCTAGGCAGGAAATCTAGACGGAAAGAGAAAGAAAAAAAATGCAAAATCAGAGAGAGGCCATGTAGCCACCATAGGGGTAAGATGCCAGAGCATTACTGGTAAGTCCTGGCCACATGATGACACACAGTTTAGTAAATATGGGTTAATTTAATTGAGAGTTAGTTAGTAATATGCCTGAGCCAGTGGCTAAACATTTATGAATAATATTAATCCTTCGAGTGGTTATTTGAGACTGGCAAGCAAGACAAGAAACCTCTAACTACAGTCCAGGGATAAATACTTATTTTCACTCTCTCAACAATCACTGGCAACTTGTAATTCTGGTTCTATGGGTAATATAATGAGGAATTTTCTCCCTTTATGTTGGAATGTCAACTAATGTTATCATTCTGATCTTATCCAGACTACTTTAATTGTTGAAAGCTCATGGGAATATTTTACTTGTCACATCTATTTAACAACTTGTGTCTAGGGCTTCTGTCTCTTAAACTATCTCTACCATTCTATGATTTTTCCTGAGTTTTGGTCTAAGGGTTGATTTAAAGATATATCAGTTTGGGTTGGGCATCCACAGTCATCTAATAACCTTAGCCAGTTGTGTATCTCTTTAACAGTCTCCAAAATTTGGAAAAATAACCTCTTC
This sequence comes from Cricetiscus sungorus, assembly GCA_030556225.1. NCBI lineage: Eukaryota > Metazoa > Chordata > Mammalia > Rodentia > Cricetidae > Cricetiscus > Cricetiscus sungorus. The sequence goes on along the minus strand of JANBXA010000392.1, from coordinate 2,931,479 downwards.
AATGAAGTGATAGAGCTTTGTCTATCTGTGAGATAAGGTTAATCATTTACATGGAAGAAACTAAACTATAATGTTTTGGAAATTAGGTATAGTAGGTTCTGCTTTTGTGTCAAAAAAAAGAGTGGTTGACTCAGTTTACCAAACTAGGCAGGAATTCTCTCCCATTAAGTGGACTTATATTCTAATTAAACAGCTGTTGGTTACCTCAAGATAAAAGCACAACTATTGCAGAATTGTGACTATCTGGTCAGCATAGCTTTTGTTGTGGGTCCTACGTTTTATTTCTATGCAAGATAGCAGTTTCTGGTTTAGTGTTGACAGTTTGCATAGCACTTGCTAATAGTATGTATGAAAGAGAGCTAGTCCTCAGGATGATGCTGAAGACACTTCCAGATCTATTCCTCTAAGTCCAAATATGAGATATCTTCAGCTGGAAGGTAAAACAAGGCAATGGGAATCATAATATTTTTAGAGGTCTTTTGTTTCTCAAACAAAATAAGAGAAGGATATAATTGGCACTGGTATTTGTTAGAAAGAGCTCTTGGAAAGAACACTATTGTATATGTGGTGTAAATAAACCCTCATCTATTTTACATTATTTTCTCTCTCCATATATATATATATATATGTGTGTGTGTGTGTGTGTGTGTGTGTGTGTGTGTGTGTGTGTATCTGTAGAGTCTGGAGAGAACAGAGGTCCGGGCCCCCTCACAGGTAAGATGAGACCACGTGGAAATGCTTAGATTAATAAAAATAGGTTAATAATTAACTCGTGTGTGTATGTGTGTGTGTCTTATAAAATGATATACTAGCATATGTCTTTTAAAAACATTCTTCATGTTATCACTGTCTTTTTCCCTCTATATTTCCATTCTCTCCTCCTTGTTAAAATTGGACATATTTTTTTCATTAACCCCTTCATAGCACCCATATTCTAATATGTACTTTTAGAGCTTCTTTCTCTTCCATCCCCTTATGGTCCCTTTCTACTTCCCTATCTTCTTTGGATACTGTAGGTTACATTATCAAATACAAATATTCAGATCCACAAATAAAGAATGTGACACTCTCAAGCACGAGTTTTTATTGCATATTATCTAATTTGAGATACAGGATTATTTTTATGAAAAGATTCTCTTCATCCTTGGTGTTAGAAATACATAAGTCATGTGGTTATTTCATCAAGCATGAAAGTGAAGCAAACAGATGACCTGTGCTGTCCATGTCACATCAGGGACCAAATTGAGTTTAAAGTAATACAAATTTACAGAGTGTGAGTACTGGAAATAAGCAAACATTCCCCCCATTTCAAACCATCTCAAGAGAACTACTTAGAAATGCTCAGTCACAACTACTATGAGTTCTTAGTAAACACTAACATAGAAACTTCTGTGGTCAATCCCAAAAGAAGAAAGTCACCCACTTCCAAATTATCAGTGCAAAAATAATTATGGACCTAAAAAGTGCACAGAGCAAGAGGTTTATTCCCATTCCTGTTGTACAGAATTAAATCATGCAGAGTCCTAGAGAAGGACAAAGTTTCCTCCACAGGATTACATTTTATAGCCACACTAGGCTGATATAAGTAATACCTCCTTTTATTTAGCAGGAACACTCCTGGTGTTGCTGGTGTCAAACCTGGTCCTGTGGGAGAATGTGGCCTCTGTACCTTTGTGCCACAGTTGGGATAGTTCCTGCCAGGGGACCCTCAATTCCATGTTTGATTATGCCCTGAGCCTGTCTTATGAAATTAAAAACCAAACTGCTGCAATGTTAAATGACTTTGTAAGTATCTCACATTCTTCTGCCTTCTTCCTAATGGGAGCATTCATGCCAGTAACTGGATTTTTCTAAATGATAAACGCAATAGGAGCATGGAACAAATTTTATAGGGAGAAGAAACCATCAGTGACTCAGTAGATCAAGAAGAAAAGAGTTTCAGTGAATCTCAAAGATTTTAGTTAAGTGGGGGAAGAAGTTGAAATGCTAGACAGGAAAAAAAATGAGATCACATACCCAGTGGTTAAAAAAATTAAGTAAAAAGTTGACTTTCTTATTTATTATTTAGTTTTTTATTTTCAAATTGCACATCTAATTAAAAAAAAATACTCCAATGAATAAACAAGCACAAGTACCAGAGGTTTCCAAAGAATCCTTGAAAGTCAAGGTGCAGTAAAACACTGCACTTCTGCAGAGAAATGGAAGACATGGTGAACCCCTGAACTTTATTGGGTCAGATGGGCTAACTCACACAGTGGTCTATAGCAAGACACTGTTTCAATGAAGGTGGAAAGCAAGCTAAGACAACTGATGTCTTCTGATTGTTACATCTCTACCTCGACACACACAGAAATTCATTTATACACAGACATATGGAAGCATACACACACACACAATCACACATGCATACATTGTACACATACACAAAGATTAAAAAAATCATACAACCACTAAATATACTAAAATTGTTGTCATATATGAATTGATACACTCCCAAATTTAAGATAACTAAATATTTTTCATCAGTTGCAGGATATACAGTACATACCAGGGAGGTGGTACCTTAATGGAGCCCAAAGCAGCTGCCATACTTCCAACTTTGCTGTTCTTCTGCCTGAAGAAGAAACAGAACAGATTCAAGTGAGTTTTCAGCTTGTGCTTTAACCTAAAGAATTTAGTAGTACACTGGCTTGGTCTTGACATTGGTCAGAGTGGTTGTATACACACTTGCAGAAGAATGAAGGAGGGGGAGCAATCAGAGAACAATCTGAGTCACACAATTAATAAATTGCAAGTAAAATTAAATTCTACGTAATATTACAGTAGAATCTATACATTGTTCATCTAGAAAAACCATCTTACCAATGCCCATACCTGGGGTTGTGATTGTTATTATATAGGACACTTTGAACTAAATTGCATGCAAGCTTAAATATAGTTATAGTTATTTGTAGGAAATACAATCACAATTTCAATTATACACTATGAAAGGCTCCTGTGTTTGCAGCTTTGCCTATTACTAATCAGCATGGTTTCTATAGACCTTTAAGACTCTCATGTTCTAATTTGGTTTCCGACCCACATGTTCATTTTTCACTGAATTCTCTGTCTACTCATGTGTCTTAACTGAAAGTCAGTACAACAAAAAGTTCTTTAAAAATATTTCAATTTTCAGGAATTCAACTATGCCCTGTGTTGTGATAAGAAGGTCTATATACCAGTCAGTGTGTGTAAGGGGGGGGGGCGGTTGCTGTCAATGATGTCTCTGGCAGTAGAACCAGGGTTTGCCCCCAGTGCACAAATGGAGGGACAATTTATCAGCCTAGATACATGCAGGAGGGCCTAGGTCCTGCCCCAAATGATGTGACAGTCTTTGATTATCCCCCATTGGAGGCCTCATTTTCCCTGAGGAATGGATAGGGGTGAGATGAGAGGTTGGGGGGTGGTGGGTGGGAAGACAGCAGGGAGAGGAAACTGGGATTGATATGTAAAATAAGATTGTTTTAAATGTAAATACAATTAAATTAAAAAGAAAAGAAGGTTTATACACAATGCCATCTCTGCTTGCTTTAACAAAACTTTGCAAGATTTAACCTGAATGTCAAACATCAAACATGAGCACTTCAAGTCTAATTGTTCTTTCATGATTTGGTAGTTCATCATTAATTTGTTCATTGATGTGAATAATATTATTCTCATTAAAAATGGGAATCATGATGTAAGGAAAAATGAAAGAAGACATAAATTTCACTTTTGGAAACTTCACAAAACAGCCTACTGACATTACTATTATAAATCTTGATAGACGTTATTACACAAGTTTCACTTGTTGCAGTGGCTGAAGCACAGCGATTGTCTAATTCACACGCATGGCCAGTAAGAATATCTGTATAGCCTGCATCAAACCCAATCCCTCTGAGAACACTCTCAATCCTGTTCTCAGAAAACTATTTCTCTATCACAATTTACTCAGCCTTCCATCACACTTAAAGATTTTCTATGCAGAATCCAGTAGCCATGCCCAAACTTTAGCTCACAGGTCACATGAATGCTAGAAGAGCTATAAATGAAGCCTAACATATTTGGACATTATGTTATATCACAGTGCTGAAATATTGGATTAATAGGATCCTTTCTACTCCTATTCCCTCATTGCCCATAGAGTATCTGTCAGACATCAGTGCAGCAGCATTTTAATCAGGGGTAGTTTTCATATATCATCTTGACAGTGAGCACACCCTGAGAGGTAAAACTCTTGTTATTCCTGTCAGTACTCTCTCTTTAAAAAAAAACATGTTTTTAGTTTATATAATGTATTTTTCCTGGATGCATTTATGTGTTCAACATGTGTTCCTCATGTCTGAGAAGACCAGAAGAAGGTGTTCGGGAAGAAGGGAAGTGACATATGTCTGTGAGTCAATGTGTGGAAGAACAGATGGTGCTCTAACTTTTATTTCATCTTCCATCAGTTATCTTAAGACAATAAAATTCAATTGTTCTTTACCTATGCATGTTTAAACATTAGCTCCCCTGCTGGCTTCAATACAGACTGATGGAAGCAAGAATATCAAGTTTAGGTCTACATCATTGGACACTTGCTGTAAGCTATTCAAATAATCTAAAATTAATAAGTGAGTGAATCAATGAGCAATTTGCATTTGCACAATAAACACTATGTGAAAGGGTTTGGGTCACTTGCCATTAAAGTATTGGCATCAGTTTTATGTGAATGTGGTTCTATACCACTTGTTAAATTCCTGCTCACTCTCCATTCTTTGTGCACAATTAAAGAAACCAAAAACTATTCTTTTGACCATAAGGTCAGATTTTACAATCTCAGAGGAAAACTCAATTTTTGGAAATGTAGTAGTCAATAGTAGTCAAATAAGACATTTTACTGTGATTCAAACTGCAGATCATTGGTTGAATTTTACATTTATATAACATGTGCCATCTAAAAAATTATTTCCTGAAAATATTTTTAAGCAAATGTCACATGAAGTACTAGCACTACTGTATTTCAGAAAATCTAATATAGTGTTCAATTTTGGTTGTGTAGGGTATAATCCTTCTTCAAGAGATCCTCACCATGCTGGGAGCTTGGAAAGACCCTCTGCATCTTGTAGTGAGTGAGCTGAGAGGTATGGAAGAAGCCCCTACTGTAATCATAGCAAGAGCCAACATTGTAGGCACAGCAATGAAGGGACTTCAAGAAGGCCTTCGGAGAATACTTGGCAAAGTTCGTAGTCTTTTTATGTTGCCCTGTTTTTCTTGTTAACTAAACAGATGAGTTTTATAATAAAAAAATTGATATAGCAAAATTTAATCAGCTAGTCTTTTAGGAAATCTTGCTTCCGAGGGTTTACTAGCAACACAATACTTCTCTAGGATATGTTTTTCCATATTTCAAGAATCTCAGTACAAAATACATGCTCTTCATAGTCCTTTGAGAAACTACCTTTCTGCAGCAGTGCAAAAGACTCCTAACAACATCACCAGCTCACTGTGTCACAACAATCCCTGGATGTTTTGCACCTGAAAGCATCAGGTGCAGTACTCACTAAATCTGAGATTTTTATTCCATGAGTTCTGCATCAAGAGATTAATTTGAAATATAGAAAATAGCAATGATTTCTGTTACGGGCAGGTATTACTCTTTGTTCCTCCCCACCATCCCGCCTGCCACCAGTCTGGGCCCACAGCCACACCAGCCCCAAATAACACTCAGAGACTCTGTATTTGATACAATCCTGTTGGCCAATTACCATTATTGTTTATAGGCTAGCTCTGTCTTAATTATTAACTCATTTCTACTTATCTAAGTATTTCCACATGGCTCATCTTATCCGGGAGCCGCAGCTGGCGTCTTCCTTCCTCCCTGGTCTCCATCTTGATTCCTCTCTACCACTTCCTCTTTCCTCCTTGTCTCCTAGCCCCGCCTATCTAGTTTCCTATTGGCCAACGGGGCTTTATTAATGAACCAGTATGAGAAACATATTTACAGAATAACATCTCCCATCAGATTTCCTTCAAGAGCAGGAAAGTGTAGACAACAAGTGAAGGTCAATACTGAGATCATGTTAAAGCTTCTTCATGACAAAGTGACACTAGATCCTATATTGTCCCTTGGTAAAATCCACATCTACAGGCAAATGGTACCTTCCTGCTTCTCCATCTGTCTTATATGCAAGAACATACATAATCTGGAATCTTCTCTATGCAGGAAATATATCCAAGGGTCTCTTTTGCTGATTTTTGGTGGCAAATGCTTTGACACTACCCTCACTTGGTTGTATTAGATTCTATGCTTTTGTGTAAAAATTTAAAATCGTAACTTCTCCCCAAATATTCATTTATCAATATAATGAATAAAGAACAGCAAATATAATGAATAATAAGTTACTTTCCTTTTGGTGATTAGATTTATCCTGGATTCAAAGAAGTTGAGGAGTACCCCATTTGGAAAGGACTGGCATCCTTGCAGTCATATGATGAAGACCTTCGTGTTTTTGCATTTAATAGCCTGTTTCATTGCCTCAAGAGGGATTCACGGAAGATTGATTCTAATCTAAAGCTCCTGAAGTGCCGGTTTGTCTATGACCGTGATTGTTAACTTCATGTTCATTCGATTTTGACACGAATGTTCAAAACTTTTTGTTTTGGAAATTTATGCTTTAAATCTTTTGGAAATGATGGCTTCTTTTACCTTAAATAAAAGTTAACTCTTTTTTGACATCATTGCAGTTGTTTTTTGAGTATGTGTTCATTAAGTATGACTATACAGATTATATTTCTCATGTAAATTTTTTAAATTAAAAAACATATCCAAAAGCAAGAGACCAGCTACACACAAACTTAAAAATGTAAAGAAACAAAGTACAATAATGACAGGCATGGCAAATTAGATATTATGTGTCTAGATCCAGTATCTTAGACATGTAGAGGTGAGGGACAGACTGAAAGGAACATAAAATTTTGTAAAAGTATCTTCTGTTTTTCCAGCTCTAAAGGAGATGACTGAACTGAAAATGTCCAAAAATACTAATGTAAGTGTTTACACTGTAGCAAATTACTTTTCTATGGAAGGGCTTATAGCCTAGGGTTCCTTGAGAGGAGCATATATTGTTGTAGAAAATTTTAATACAGTTTTACTATTTGACAACTCACTAACGCTTGCATATTTTAATCCTTATTTCTCCAAATTTAATTCCTAAGAGGCTAGTGTGGCTTACTAATTTGGCATTTTGTCTTTATTCTTTGTCTATCATGTTGTACAGCAAGTTTTGTGTCTCTTCCTAACACAGTGGCTCCTGGAAGACAAGTTCTCAAAATAACCGAAACAGTCTGTCTGCAGTGAGTCTTGGCTTGCCTACCAGCATGGAGTTTTTAGTACCTGGCACAGCACTTGGCCCTTCTGGCAAGATCTCTGAGTATTTACTATAAGCCTTCTGTGTCAGTAGCATATTTTTCATTATTACTGTAGAACACTGAGTTTTTCTCATGATGTACGCATTAAGTCCCATATGAAAACAATAGTACATGGTTCTTAATGTGCCTTATTCAAGTTCTCATTTTTGAGACTTTGGTGGGTCCATATAGATACTATTTCTCTAATTGTTCTGAATGATGTTGATTGTTGAGGTAGCAATCTTTGTTTAGTGACTCCAAGTTTCCCCTTGCTAGGGTTACTTTCACCATTTAAGTTGAAGCCTAATTTTTTGACCACAGTATTAAAACAAAAGTAATCATTTATCGTTCAAATATTGATATAAAATTGACTCTTTTAAAAATAATTTTTAAAAATTCAATTTTTCAATGTTTCTTTTGCTAATGCAATACAAAATTTATCAATAGCACTAGGAATGTCTATAACAAAATTTGTCATCTAATTGAAGTTTTGTTTGCAAGTAAGGTAATTCAAAGCTTACCATCCTATTGAAGCAAAGAGTGATATTGTAATTCATCCATTCTGCTAAGAATTGAGAAAGCCTCATTACTTTAAGAAAACTAACACAATATGGGCTGATTTCTATAGCAAAATGATAAACATTACAAATTCTGTGAAACAGCACCATACTCAAGTGTCATCAATTTTTAATGTATTTACTTTTTAATTAAAATATGATTACATATTAACTGGCCTGACAGCTGGGGAACCAGCATAGGACTGAACCAGGACCCCTGATCATGGGTGACACTTAGGAGGCCTGGAAATACTATGGGGCCTCAAAGAAACCAATATTTATTCCTAGAGTAAAATGGACTCTGGGAGCCCAGGCCCCCATGGGATATTCTCTTAGTCTAAATACATGGGGAGGACTAGGCGCTGACCTAAATGATATGACAGATTCTGATCGTGCCCCATGGAAGTCCTAATTCTGCCTGACGAGTGGATGGCATACAGACAAGGGGAGGGGTTGGTAGGGGACCTGGGAGGATAGAGGGAGAGGGAACTGGGAGTGAAATGTAAAATAAGATTGTATCTAATTTAAATAAAAAGAAAAAAATTATAATGGCATCAATTGCCCTTCTCTTCTCTCCACCTCTGCTATACACTCCAATATCTCTTCAATTTCATAGTCTCTTTTTCTTTTATTATCTTTTGTTAAACATGCACACACAAACACACACCCACACCCACACTGCTGAGTCTGTTTGATGTAATTGTATTTCTCTTTGAAGGACAGACCTATTAGATAGAAAACCCACTATGTGGCTCATCCCTAAAGAAGACTAATTCTTCCTCTTAGTAGTGATTAGTTTAAAGTAGTTCTTCAACTAGAATTAGAGTCCATTGAAATTTCTGTTATGTATTTTTGTGTGTCAACTCATATTGGAATTCTGCAAGTCTAGTTTGGGAATCAATATTGTTGAAACTTCATTGGTGCAAATTTCTATTTATCTAAAAAAATACACTCTCTGGCAGGAGTAAGATGGTATCTCAAAGTTGTTTTCATTTGCATTTCTCTGATAGCTAAGGATGTTGAACATTTACTTAAGTATCTTTAAGCCTCTTTGATTTCCTCTATTGATAATTCGATCTTCAATTCTGTACCACATTTTTTAATAGGGCTATTTGGTGTTTTAAAGACTAGTTTCTTGAGTTCTTTGTATATTTTGGAGATCAGCCCTTTGTCAGATGTAGGATTGGTAAAAATTTTGTCCCAGTCTGTGGGCTGCCGTTAGGTCTTGTCAATTGTGTACTTTGCCTTACAGAAGCTTCTACATTTGAGAAAGTCTCACCTGTTAATTGTTGATCTCAGTTTCTGTGCTAATGGAGTTATGTTCAGGAAGCAGTCTCCTGCCAGAATGAATAAATTAAAAACACCAATGACAACTTATGCTGGAGAAAGGGGAATACTCCTTCACTGCTGGTGGGAGTGTAAACTCGTACAGCCATTTTGTATATCAGTATGGCGGTTCCTCAGGATAATGGGAATTATCCTACCACAGGACCCAGCAATTCCACTCTTAGGTATATACTCAAATGACCCACATCCATGCAACAAAGACATGGTCTCAACTATGTTCATAGCAGCATTATTTGTAACAGCAAGAACCTGGAAGCAACCTAGATGGCCTTCAACTGAAGAAAGGGTAAAGAAGATGTGGCACATCTACACAATGGAATACTACTCTACATAAAAAAATAACAGAATATTGAAATACTCAGGTAAGTGGATAGAACTTGAAGAAACCATCCTGAATGAGGTAACCCAGTCACAAAAAGAGGAACAGGGTATGTACTCGCTCATATATGGATTTTAGACAAAGGATCACCAGCCTATAATACACACCATCAGATAGATTGGGATACAAGGTGTATTCTATGAGATTCATATATGGTCCCTCAAAAAAAGAGGAAAGAAAAGTTCCCTAGAGCACATGTGAAATGGGGGGGCAGTGAATAGAGAAAGAACTAGGATAAAGGGAATGGCAGGAGAGGGAAACACATGTGACTAGATATATTGAGTCAGGGTGAGGGGGACGACATAAAAGAGGGAGCCAATATTGGTTTTAAAAGAAAACTTGAACCTAAAGAAAGGTCTAGAGAACTACAAGACTGACTCCAACTAATAATTCGAGCAACCGTGGAAAGGCTACCATAAATGTCTTTCCCTGATAGTGAGATCATCAACTAAATAATCCACCATCATCAAGTCCTCATCTAGTACCTGTTGGAAACAGAAGCAAACACCCATAATCAAACACTGAGTTGAACTAGAATCCAGAGACAGAGGGGAGAAGACCAGGTTGCAGAAACACACAAAGACAGCTGAACTGAATAAGGAGGAGCTAATGGACCCCAAGACTGATAGCTGGGAATCCAGCATGGACCTGACTCAGACCACCTGAATATGGGCCTCAGCTAGAAGGACTGAGCAGTCTGGGGGATTTCAGACAATAGAAACAGGATCTAATCATGGTGCACAAAAGGACCTTGTGGGCACATCCCCCATAAAGGGATACCCTCTTAACATAGAGACAGGAAAGAAGTCCTAGCCCCTACTTCAAATGTCCCAACCTGGATAGCATAGCCCTACAAGTGGATTAGGGTGGGTGGATGGGAGGGGAGGGTGGCCATGGTGCATGTCACAGGGGAAAGAGGGAAAGAGGGAGGGAGGGAGGAAGGAAAGGAGGGAGTGAGGCTTGGAGGGAGGAAGGGAGAGGGAACTGGGATCCACATGTAAAAAATTTTTAAATTATATTATTAATTTAAAAAAAAGAAGAAAAAACAAGAAAAATTTTTTCTTCTTTTTTTTTTAAATTAATAATACAGCAGCACTGAGGAAGCAGAGGCAAACAGATCTCTCTGATTTCAAAGTAAACCTGGTATACAAAGGGAATTCCAGGACAGATAAAAGTTACACAGAGAAACCCTGTCTCAAAATATGTAAAAGTAGAAGTAGAAGAAATAGAATAATAAAAAAGCCACATAACGATGGAAAGCACAGAGAAATTTTGGATACTATACGCGATTCTGCTGTCTTTAAATTATTTGATTGCTGAGAAAATAACAACAACTGATAAAAGAAATGCTACTGGATTAATTCAATGTATATATTTTAAAAATGCTTCGACTCCAAAATTTAAGTCTAAGAACAAGTTACTGAGGAAAAGGATATCTAATTTTGTTCCCACAGAAAATGAAAAGCTGTGGATTTCTTCCAGACTAATGTGGTTTGATCAAGCAAGACCCCCTGAAACAGCACCCCAGGTGATCCAAGATTCAAAACAATTGGGACAAGCCAGGCCTGCAGGCTACAGCCAAGATTTCTGCTTCTTCTTTGGACCCCCATGACAGCGCCCTCTACCAGCAGGAAGTAGTTTGGAAACAACGATGCCCAAATTCCCAAATATTGTTTATAAATGTTTGTTTTCATTTAAATTGGCTTGGTTATAAATGGCTATGACCACAAGCAATCTTTTTAAAGATAAAAAGGGAATTATGGCATAGATATGAATGCTTTGTTTTGGA